>OU342585.1:9515000-10765000 GCA_910589645.1 Tinea semifulvella
ATTGCCATTTGCTAACAAAATTAGTAGTATATTGCTCAGAAGAGGCGCATTCAGCTTTAGAAAAGGCTGTTAAAATCTGCATGCTGACACTTAGGGTGTTACCGACCGATGATGATTGCGTATTGAAAGGAGACGTGGTACAGAAGACTATGGACAACGACGTAGGGAATGGTTTGCTACCTATATTTTTAATGGCAACTGTAGGCACAACCTCCACGGCCGCATTCGATGAACTAGAGAAAATCGGACCAGTCTGCTCGAGCTACGATGTATGGTTTCATGTAGACGGAGCTTATGCAGGTAGTTCATTCATATGTCCAGAAATGCGACAGTACCAGAAAGGATTAGAATACGCTGATTCGTTTAACTGTAATCCCTACAAATGGTTATTGACGGGTGCCGATTGTGCCTGTCTCTGGGTCAAAGATAAAGGAGCATATTGTTCGGGCTTTATAGTCGATCCCTTGTATCTGGAATCTGGTAGTACAGATCTATCAATGGACCTAAGACATTGGGGCATATCCCTTACAAGAAAGTTTAGAGCTTTAAAAATCTGGTTTGTAATAAGAAATTATGGAATAAAAGGCTTACAGGAATATCAAAGGAACCATATGGCATTAGCTAAGTATTTCAAAACATTGATGGACGACGACGCCCGGTTTGAGATAGTGAATAAAGTTCGAACCGGTTTGGTATGTTTTAGGATGAAAGCATCAAACGAGTTCAACTGTAAACTATTAAAATGTATAAATGAGAACCGCGTCATATGTCTGACTCCAACCAGAGTTAAAAACAAATACATACTACGACTTTGTATAAACAGTGAATTTGCCAACAAAGAACATATCGGTAAGTTATGAAAAGTCTTTTATACCCATCTGGAAAAGTTTATAATCCGAATAAACAAATGCTTCATATTACTAGGTACCAGTGCGACAAATTTAAACATGATTTCAATACTCCATTGCAGGGACATCTATTTGAGTCTATCGTATGATATATCGGTCGATTCACGATTTTAGTTTCACGACGACACGATTAGTTTTTTTTTATAAAAATTAGAATAGTTTTTTTTTCTTTTAAATATTAAATCGGGATTTAATCACAACCTACAGTAATAACCAAATTTGACTTACTAAGAGATTTGGAGAACCTAACGTGTTATTTTAAATTTTTCCAATAGGATAATTACAAAAAAATATGTATTTATACAAACATCTTGTTAAAACTACGTCGCTGGATACCCATGTGGTTTTTTGTCTTGATAGTATTATCTACATAATATATTTATGTAATTTTTAACAAAAAAAAGACTTCTTAAATCGGTCAGTATAATTGGCTGCTGAGATTTGCTGCTAACTTCACACCGGTCACGATGCCATGCATCGATGTTTCAAAGAATTTGTATTTTTTAGTAACTAAAACGTTGTTTTGTAAAAACTAAATAGACTTACGGCTAGTTGCAGAAAGTCTGATTATCTTTTGACTTATTCGTATGCCTATGAGACACTTTATTGGCTGAAATAACCAAATTCAATTCAATTTATTAATTCTGCAAGTAGGCATAGGACAATAAATATAATGTATTCTGCGCTTTTACATGTCACAAAATTAATTATTATAACGAGAATTTCTCTCGTTTTCTGGGAAGCTTAGCTTGTATTTGGAGCAGCAGATTTACAACCCAAATAGACATAATACAATATTAATCTTAATATTATAGCTGCTGAAAATAGGCATTGCAATCACGTGGCGTATATTAAAATATTGATCATATATTATTTTAATAATTCTTTTGGATTGGGTCATTAACGTTTTTAGAGCAATGACCTACACCTACGACTTACTTACACCTACTACACCCTACCACTTCTTCCACCCAACCTTCTAATCCTGCAACCAATCGCTTGTAGTCGTAACAATTTTTAAATAGGTGCCAGCTGTTGAAGTCTCAGCACCCCTGCTCTGTTGCATTGATAAACTTCATTTGAATTTATAATTATGAAACTAATAGGTTATTAAAATAAAATATATTACTGGGTTCGATTCCTGGTCGGGACACAATAATATTTATTAATTTAAATAAATAAATTTAATTAATATTTAATTTATTTGTGACATTTCTCGAGTTTGGTACGCTGGAGACATCGACGAGCTTGCCACTTGTCACGATTGGCCTATAGTATAGTTGGCTAAATGTGAATTCGCTTATTCATAAGCGTGTGGTTTCTGACCACCCCGGAAGGAAAACGGTCGTGATGATACTTTACTTTTACTTTATTATTTTAATGAAACTGAAAAATCATCATCACCACAACTCCTAGACATCCACTGCTGTCTTTAAAAACATCATTCATCTTCATTTACAGCCACTAGAACACAGATCCTAGACCCCCACTGTTGGAGGCCTTACAAAGCATAATTTGGCCTACTTAATGACAATTTATTAACGATTATGAGTTGGTATTAGTAGAACCGACGGCTTGTGTTGGTAATATATGACAAATGTACGAGATAAGTATTTCTCATTAGCACATACCGGGATTCGAACCGCGTTCTTAAAACCGAGCCACTATCGTTTCCAGAACATATTCCCGGAGAATTTGACCTTCTCTCGTGTATACAAAAGTTTTTGAATAAGGCTGTCCCTGCCATTGTATTGAATATATTATTTTTATTTTAGTGAGAGCTTGGAAAGAAATAAGTACGCAAACAACGCATCTGTTAAATCAACCTGCAACCAAAGCTGATAATTCTTCGACGTCTGTATCTCAGAAAATTGATACTTCAGTAATGGACGATACTATGGTTGAAGCTACTTGACGGTTTGCTACGAGTAAAAATCAACCATCCTCTAATTGTAATGTTGTTATATACAAAATTACAGTTTACAGAAAAACGAGACTTAATGAAATATGAACCTGATTTACAACGAAATAATCATTAAATAGTTCTTTTAAAGAACGTAATGTTATATACATGTAACAAATGTGTTTCTACACCTTGTGAATATTTGATTAAATTGTTAGTCTTAAAACCACCACTAAAATTCCATCCTACTATTGCCTGGGCTACTAAATAAACCATTCAGAAACTGCGGGCTGCATGCATCGCTCCCTCGCTGGCACTTACGCTCGGTAAAAGTCAATACCCTCTGTGATGTTTTAACTTTTCTGCCTATCTACGGCCGCGTTCGTTTTAAGAAATGTTACCATGAAAATACCACTATTTTTAGCACAAGTCGTTCATTTAATGAAAATTCTAATATTTGATGCTAATTTCGTATGTCAGTACAGTGTTGAAGGGAAGGTTATTGATGTTACTTTTTGACAGATGTCATTTAACATAAGAAATGGTTTGTTTACATTGTTGTATACTTTTTAGTTTATATTATATTTGTTTAAAATGTATTTTAAACGATTTTATGTAATAAATTCAAAGACCATAATACATTGTCAATTGATTTGTTATTTTTTACGTGTCATGCTTGTCAAAAAGTAGCCTCACCGCTCGTTTTTTTTAAGAAATATTTCATTCTTAAAACAAAAAATTAAAGAGGTTTTTTTTTATAATTATAAAACTCATTCTTATGTAGGACAACAAAATTATAGCTTGTGGACGGCAAAAATAAGTCCCAATTCTTCACTAACCCTAAGGCTGTTATTACCATATCACGTCATCATGAAATGTTTCTATTGGTAGATATTTCCATCGCACATCTCTGGTGGATAGGCAACCTAAGACACTTCCTTTGTATAACGTCCTACTCTACCCCATCTTTTTTTTTTATAAATCTCGCTTTTGTCCCAAAGGTCGACTGTAAAAGAATGCCTAATAGCATTTGTACCTACAGACCGTTCACCGTAAGATGTCTTTTGCCTTGAGAATCGGCCTACGGTGCCTACGGTGTTGAAATTAAGTTAAATTGATTAGAAAATCAATTTAATTACACAAAAACCAGCTAAGCGGTTCACACTTATGACGATCTGGCCATCTGACAACAGATTGACATTGCCAACATTACGGCAGGGGACATCTTACGGTGAACGGTCATAGGTACCTACTATTGCTTGTTTTTGGTACTTTAGTTTGTGTCTTATTGACCGTATCCCTTCCGGGATGATAAGAAAGCATTTTTTTTAGGATAAAAAAAAAGAAAAATATCATCACGACCGTTTCACTTTCGTGGTGGTCAGAAACCACGCTTATAAATAAGCGGATTCACATTTAGCCAACTTTACTATAGGCCAATCATGACAAGTGGCAAGCTCGTCGATGTCTCCAGCGCGTACCAAACTCGAGAAATATCACAAATAAATTAAATGTATTTGCAAATATACATTAATAAATATTTTTGTGTTCTGACCAGGAATCTAACCCGGTACTTCCGAGTCTAAAATCCACGGAGGCAGTTTTTTAAAGAAGCGGGTTCAAATTTAGCCAACTTTAGTATAGGCCCATCATGACAAGTGCAAAGCTCGTCGATGTCTCTGGCGTACCAACTCGGAAAATATTACAAATAAATTATTGTGTCCTGACCAGCAATCGAACCAAATCTACGGACTTAGCCGCTAGACCACGAAGGCAGTGATTATATTATAGGCATAGCATTAGACAGGGTTTAGTCGAAACTAATCTAATTTAAAAAAGAAAGTCATTATTTATAATAATTATTTATTTCATGATTGAAACTATGTAAGTATATAGAATTGAGCGTATCAGAGAAATAAATGTATATTATCATCACAGCCCCTAGTGGGTTCGAACTTACCTTTTTCGGATGACAAGGAAAGTTACAATTGAGCCATTATTGTCAAATGTATATTAATCATTAAAAAAATGATACTTTTTAAAAACTACCTAATCGACCAAAATTTTAAAATAAAATTATTATTGACATTAACTTTTACGTAATAATAATATAATGGCCGTGTTCAACTTGGACGCTAAGCGCGCTTGTTTTACAGAATTTTGCTTTGATAGGCCTTCTAGTAGTTTTTCCAAATGCATTTAGTTTTTGATTAATTTATTTATTTACATACATACAAATATTAATAATATTATATTTGTGTAGTTGTAAGCTGACATGGCCTTTTTACAGCCACGAATTTAATATTAAGTATCTAGCTGTAAGTAAAAACAAATTCCTCGTTTATGGCAACAATGTTTTAGTTATAATTACTGTATTGATGTTAGGTTCGGTCCAGCCATGGTCAATGGTAATATTTTTCATTTGTTTTTATTATTATTTTTTATTTATTGGCTTGTATGAATTGACAATATCCAAGTGTTACGTGCTAACCATACGGAAATAAATTATTTTGATTTGATTGATTTGATACACTGGTATTACAGATACTCCAATACACTATGCAAGGAGGAGTCAGACGTTATTAATAATATAAAAATAACACATTTTTTAAACTTATTAGATAATAGTTGATTAATACTAAGTCCAAGAAATAATAATAATTACAAAATATAATACTCAAAATCTTATTCAATTTCATTTACTCACAAAATTTCCAACATGCTTTACTGAGTTTGGACAGATCGTCAGCAAAGATGTCAAGATGTGGTGTTGACTCAAGCAAATTTCTAAGTGCATAAAGTTTTGATTGATGATGTTGAATAACCAAAGACAAGGACGCGGGTTTCACAGCAAATGGGATGTATCACTAACTTTTTATCACGATAGATGGTGCATGATAGATGGTACCTTATATAACTGTCAGTTGCATGGAAAACTTGTATTTTTATTACGAAATTTATTATTTTCTTGATATATATCGAAGTGAGCAGCTTTTAAGTGTACAAATCGAGATTCCCAAACGAAATCAAAGATATGGTGATCTCAAAATTGCCGTTCTATTTAAGTTCTTTTTTCTTTTTAAGGACGTTGTTCGCTTTCTTAATTCGTGTTTTAAGGTAGGTAACGTTAATTTAAAATACATTTTTTTGTTATAAAAAAAAAAACTACAAATACATTTAAAAAATGATGCGTCTAAGGTGTAAACAAGGTACCAGTGCCGCTAGCGACATCTACAAAAAAACACCGTTTACATAGCGCTGTATTCACTTTACTTTGCTTTCTGCTGTGTGCATTGGCTTACAAGCCAAAAGCTTTAAGGGACAAAAGCGCCATTATTATTATTAAATTCTTTATTGCACGAAAAAAAATTACAAAGGCAAAGATTAATACCTACAAGGCATTTTCTAACATCTAACCTTTGGGAGAGTATTAGATGAAGTGTAGTGCTGAAATTAAATAACAAACAAATTATATACTACATTCACTATATACTAATAAATACATATACAAAATCTTAAGAAATACATATTATACATTAGCCAAATATTTATTGTCAGCCCAATGTTGATCCCTGTTTATCTAAAAATAATGCAGTGACCAAGCATTTGAAGACGGACTGATGGTGCGTGTGTGACAGCCAGTGGCAAGTTGAACACTGCATATATTATTACTAAGAACCTATACGTTTTAGGCAGTAATTTGTTGATATTTATTTCCCTGGTGCTCTTCCCATATCCATTTTAATTATTCCAATATATATCACATAATTATTATTACTGATAATTATGTGCTTTGACAGTTTGATCCCATCCCACACTGTATAAGGTATCAGCCTTCTGGATGTCCCAAGCAAGGCCGCGAATGAAGTTTTTATGTAATTCATTATTTTTATAAATAAGTTGAGATTTAGCCCCACTAATGTCATACACCGATACTCTTCTGTAGTCACCACATACTGCCACATGCTTTGATCTAAAAGAAAAAAACACTGTACAGGTTTGCATTTCAATAATACAAATAAGGAGCGTCTTTTCTAAAGGGACTATTTCCATTTTACAATATTGTGTAGATTTTAATGGAATCCTATAGATAGGGTAATATCATCATCGTCACAGCCACTAAAACACAGAGATGAGCCTTCAAGAATACTTTCTGTAGAATGAGGCCTACACTCGCCACGAAGACAGGTTGATGAGAGAAATCCCAAATAAATTGTGTCCAGACCAGAAATCAAACCCATGTACCTCCGTGTCTAAAACTATGGACTTGAGCGCTAGACCACGAAAGCAGCAAACCAATATAAACCAAATTGGAACCACACCTTTTTTTAAGGAGCGTGTCCACATTCGGCAAACTTTGCTGTACATCAGGACAAGTTCAATTTCATCAATGTCTCTGGCTAACCAGACTCGAAAAATATCATAATAAATTAAATATTTTTTGAGTGCCTGAACAGGAATTGAAGCTTTGCATCTAAATCTACAAACAATAAAATTAGAATAGATAGATAAAGAATACTTACTCATGCTTAACAGTAATTTTATGCAGTGCTGCGGGTAGGTTATCAATAGTATTTAATGTTGTGAGAGGTTGTCGGATGTCTACACTGCACAAGGCTCCGGCTTCATTACCAAACACTATAGTTTGCTCATCAAGCCACTTCACACAACGGATACCACAATCTGATTCAGCTACATCTAAAATTTACAAATAAATAATTTTAAAAATCTGAATCAAACTGATAATTTTAAATAGCATCTCAGATGAACTAGCTATATTAGATTATAGGCCAGACATCTTGGTGTTTTCTCGAAGCTATTCCTAAAGACCACACCATCAATTGATCCCACAGAAATGATTGGGATTTATCAATTCACATCAGCTTTGTACAATAAAAGTTAGTGCAAAAGGAATTCCAACAAAACCTCTGCATCACTTACTAAAAGAATTGGGCCTAAGCAGATCTGCCATCAGTACATTTTTGAAACAAGTTTTTAAGCTGGCAGAATTATATAGTATTTGGTTGGATAGGAAAGGAGCAGAATAGTGGATGGTGCAAGTTATTGTGCAATATAGAGGCCTCTTTATAAACCAACAATAGTTGCAAGCCTAAGGACACTATTCTAGTCCTCACTTCCCATACAGTATTTGGTTAGGTAATGGAACAAATTTCTTAGCAATCCATGAATTTACCATACCAATGTACCTGCCGGTTCTGTTACGTAGGGAGAGAGAAGTGGGACCAAATAACAACTGTTTTTGATGTTTTTAAAATTATGATACATACCTAACACTGGTTTGTTTATGTTTTCATCCCACAAACACACTGTGCGATCGTAAGAACTTGTTGCCATCACACAACTAGAGTTAGGCTTCACGGACACATCAGTAATAATATTGGAGTGAGCCAACTCATAGTTTCTTATACACAGCATTTCTTGTACATCCCAGATCTAAAATAAATATATATTTTTAAAAACTTATTTTAAGGACAAACAAAGAACATCAGTTCTAAACATAATATTTATTCATATTTTATTAGGATTATATAATGCCTTTGTTTATCAACTCTTTTCTTATTTGGTCATAGGTGAGTCTTCCTTTGCCAGAGCCTCTTTGTACATTATAGTAATAGACACTTTAATAACATGTTTATAGAATATTTACCTTTATGTGTCCATCAGCACCAACAGTGACATAGGTTTCTTCTGGAGAGAGACAGTCCATGGCCATGACAATATCATCATGCTCATATACTGCTGCATCATCCACCCAGTTGTACGGAGCAAACTGTCTGCGTGACCATAACGTCACAGCACCTGAATCATCACATGTTAGAATCTAAAAAAGAAAAAATCATATTAACAGTAAAGAACAAAGCTGATTTATTTTTTTATTCATTCACAACTAGCTGTTTGAGCCACTGTATTGTGCCTAGACAAGCCTGCTTAGCGAGTGCAGGCCAACAGTAAGTTCCAATAAGAAACTAAAATGTCTGGACTATAAGCTAATAGAGCTGGTTAATCTGAGATCCTATAATGATGTTAAAATGTATCCATGTGAATTTTTCAGTTTTCTTTACCCTTCCTTTACAAAGCAATTCTAGTCTACTTACAGACTTTACTATGAGCAGAAAAAACTTTTCGGTCCCAGCAGACTAAACAAGTTAATTTATTGTACTACTATACAATTATTGTAAAAGGTTACCTTATCTGTTTTCCCAAGAAAGCAACTATCGGTTGTACTACTAGCCAAGCGAATAGCACGTTTAGGGTTGAACTTCACATCATTTATGTCTGTTTTAGATTTAAAGACATAGACACAGCCCTTCCAATGTCGACCAACGAGTTCTGAGCACCCAATAAGAAATGTTCCATCTGAAAATGTACTAAAATATGAACTGGCTTTCCAACTTGACAAAAATTAAAACGAGATTTATTATAATCTTATCGACAATGTTAACAATAAATTAAAACATTTCTCGGCGCGTCCATGCGATAATTTAAAGTTGGTTGGTCTCACGGAACTTACCAGATCGAATTTTAATATATTCTAAATACGGCAATGTATCAGTGCTCCCTAAAAATAATTTATATTGATCGGAATTTAAATGTGGAGCAATTAAATTGGTGATTTCCGTCATAATAGAAGATTAAATAATAAGAAAGAAACAATAAATTCACACCGGCAAGGCAGCAGACTTTTTTTGACAGCATTGACAGATCGAACAGAATTTTTTTTTTTTTTTTTTTTTTAAATTGTCTTTAAAGGACATTGTACAGACAGGAGTTCTTCGCGCCATTTTGCGTGGACATGTCAAGTGCAAGTTTTTGTTTTGTAAATTAATTTACTGTGGATATTATTGGCCAAAAGTGGTGTTGTTTTGTTTAATAATGTGCTACAATGTGAATAATTATGGAAAACGATAAATTGGACTTTAAATATGGGGCACAAGTTGCAGTTTATTTTTTGCGGTTTTCCCGCGCTGTCAACTCCCATATTTTACCCGACGTGTTTGAGCAGTGGATGGTTCCGCGAGTGACTCCAAGAAAAGCATCAAATTCTGCAGCATCTGGAATTTGATGATGACCTCATTAACTCATGAAAAAGAAAGATATATTACGTCAGACTTGGCTGTATGGGCTAGACCCTTTGCCTTCCCTATCATCTCATTCATCATCCATCGGGAGAAGAGAACCAAAAAAAAAAAAAAGGACATTGTACAGAATACATCAGTCCTAAACACGTAATT
Organism: Tinea semifulvella; assembly: GCA_910589645.1. Classification (NCBI taxonomy): domain Eukaryota; kingdom Metazoa; phylum Arthropoda; class Insecta; order Lepidoptera; family Tineidae; genus Tinea; species Tinea semifulvella. Next base: position 9,525,065 of record OU342585.1, read on the forward strand.
TATTTGCATAATATATGTTCATAACAGAGTTCATAACCGAGTTGGGGATCATCAAATTCCAGATGCTGCAGAATTTGATGCTTTTTTGGAGTCACTCGCGGCATTATAGCCCAAACACGTCGGGTAAATTATGGGAGTCCACAGCGCGGGAAAACCGCAAAAATAAACTGCAACTTGTGCCCCATATTTAAAGTCCAATTTATGGTTTTCCATAATTATTCACATTGTAGCACATTATTAAACAAAATAACACCACTTTTGACCAATAATATCCACAGTAAATTAATTTACAAAACAATAACTTGCACTTGACATCTCCGCGCAAAATGGCGCGAAAAAACTTCAATCGAACAGAAACCTGTGACTGACAATGACAATTGATGTCATTCAGCGGATTTTGTAGAGAACCCATTTGACAATACGTGTGTTTGACTTGTCGCTTTATGCGCTTTTTTCATTTTATTTCACTATGAAAGTCGTCCGACTTGGCGATTCTCTATGGCTTTCCAAGTTCCATAGATTTAGTATCCTATATCTATGCAAAGTTAGGTAAAAAAACAAACTTTACTTTATTTGCTTCCAAGTCGAACAGTGGTCGAACATAGGAGCTATAATATAGTTTTTAAATATTGGCAATTATTTCTGCCAACGTATTAGCTTAGCTGTACAGAGGGGAAATGTTGCCAGTCTTCTTGGGACTATCACTGAAGGGTCGTCTCTAGAGGACATTTTTTACTTATAGTTTATTTTTTATTAGGTTTAGTTTATATTTATTTTAATTTTTACTTTTAAGTAGTTTTAATTTATATTGTAATTATTTTATACTGTTTGAATAAATAATAGGAATGTTTTTAAATAAAAAAATATCAATATAATAATATATTTGTTTATTTATTTATTAACAGGCAACACCGTAGTCAGTCAGGGGACATCTTACGGTGAACAGTCTGTACATGTCACTTTCCTATATACCCGGTACTGGCAAATTGTTACTAATTGCCATATACAACAAAAAAATATAGATCCTACCCGGTATTTGACTTGTCCCTTTAAGCGTTTTTTTTTCACTTTATTACGCTTTTAAAGTTGTTTGCCTTGGCGTTACTCTATGGTATATACAAAATTCGGTAAAAAATGCAAGGTTTTAAGTCGAACATAGCAAAAATCGCCACACAACGACTGAACGGCTGACTACTGAGACTGACCCCTCCTGAATGACTGTCATCAATCGTTATTCGTTATTCGTCCGTCACTTTTTATTTTAAGTTTTTCGGTACCTAAATTTTATTGTTGGCTTTATTTTTTTGTCTTATATGGTCTGTGATTTGTGTAATCTAATTGCAAGAAATATAACGCTTTACTTTTTCTGGAGGTAAGGTTTTGTTTATTTCTCAACACAATATTTTGTTATAACCTAATAACCTGTTGTTTTGTGATATCACTGCTATGTAAAATATTTATTACCTAACATAATTTATAGTAATTAAATAAATAATTTATATTAGTTAAGACGCTAAAACCTTTACTCCTTGTACATGTATACTTTGTGTCAATAGGATATGGCCACATTAGAGTTATTGCAATCTTTGCACGGTCACAAAGGTATTGTGTGGAATGTAGCTTGGCATCCTCTCGGAAATATCATAGCCTCTTGTGGCGAAGACAAAACTATTAAGCTTTGGGGCAAGGAAGGCCAGCAATGGGTTATAAAAACTGTCTTAGTTGACGGCCATCAAAGAACTATTCGAGAAGTGTCATGGTCTCCCTGTGGAAACTTTCTGGCATCTGCAAGCTTTGATGGGACAACAGCTATATGGGATAAAAAGAGTGGTATGTGTTATACAATAGTCATTATTATTATTTAATGGGCAATTTATTGCAAATATTTTTGTTTAAACGGCCTATGCACGTCTATGTAACAAGGTGTAGAGTTAGCAGTGCTGGTATTGTTTTATTTTTGCACGAAAGTCTTATTTTTATTGTAACTGGCCATTTGTCCATTTTCTCTGTCTGTGGTAGTTTGTTCCACATTTACTCTATTATTCATTATTTAATATCCAACTTTTATATTGCTGATCAATTACTTTCTGTTGTGTTATAGGGAAATATTGTGTTAAAGCTAAACAATTTGGCTAATTGGAGGCAGTTATACTTAGATTACAGAATTTTTTTAGTTCTTCGCACCATTTTGCGTGGGCATGTCAAGTGCAAGTTTTTGTTTTGTAAATTAATTTACTGTGGTTATTATTGGTCAAAAGTGGTGTTGTTTTGTTTAATAATGTGCTACAATGTGAATAATTATGGAAAACGATAAATTGGACTTTAAATATGGGGCACAAGTTGCAGTTTATTTTTTGCGGTTTTCCCGCACTATCAACTCCCATATTTTACCCGACGTGTTTGAGCTATGGTGCCGCGAGTGACTCCAAGAAAAGCATCAAATTCTGCAGCATCTGGAATTTGATGATGACCTCATTAACTCATTAAAAAGAAAGATATAATACGTCAGACTTGGCTGTATGGGCTAGACCCTTTGCCTTCCCTATCATCTCATTCATCATCCATCGGGAGAAGAGAACCAAAAAAAAAAAATTACAGAATTTTTAATGTCTTAAATAAATGTTTCTCATTCTGTGATCTCAAAACAAAACAAAATTATATATATTTTTAAGAATAATCTTTGACACATGTTCCTAGTACATTTAGATTTAAGCCCTGGCCATTACGGCTTCTTTCTTAACCTCAATTTATATTAATATGTTCTTTGATATCCTCCAATTATTAATCTACAAATGTACCTGAATCTACTGGATTTAGACGCTGAGGTACCGGGTTTTGATTCCTGGTCGGGACACAATAATTTATTTTTGGTATTTTTTGATGTTTGGTATGCTAGAACCATCAACGAGTTTCCCACTTGTCATGATTGGCTGTAGTTGGCTAATGTGATCCGCTTCTTTAAGAAAGCGTTGTTTCTGGGCTCCCCAAATACGAATATGGTTGTGATGAGACTTTACTTTTTTTTTTTCCCTGTATTTTTAAATTACAAACTCGTACTTTACCTTTTTATGTTTTATTCCTCACCTTAAAATAATAATTTTGATAGTTTATAGGAAAAGCACAAGGACATCGCCCAACTAGTCTTGCAGTCAGGGCTTTAACTATTTGCTGTAATAATCAGTTCCAAGGATAAAACTTATCCTTATTATTGAAAAAAATAAATTAATATACTTTTTATAATTTTGACTGCAGGTCAGTTTGAATGTAATGCTACTATTGAGGGTCATGAGAATGAAGTGAAGAGTGTGTCATGGTCTCCATCCGGCAGTCTGTTGGCAACTTGTGGCCGAGATAAGTCAGTTTGGGTGTTGGAGGTGGCTGGAGATGACGAGTATGAATGTGCTGCAGTACTTAATGCACATAATCAGGATGTTAAAAAAGTTTGTATAAATATTTAAATAATCTATTGCCAATTTAAAAAAAATATATCATTATTTCTGATATCAAAATTTTAATGAGATGTAATTTAAATCAACTTAAAGCTGGTTTAAACTTGCTATCTAAGAAAGAGAAAAACTGAGATAGCTTAGGAGTACAAAATCAAATAATCAAGTGATTTATAGTTATGGTTTATCATAATATTAAGACAGTGTTTTGTATACTTTTAGGTGGCTTGGCATCCAAGTTCTGATGTCCTAGCATCGGCGTCTTATGACAACACTGTCAAAATGTATAAAGAAGACCCATCAGACAATGACTGGACCTGCATTGCTACCTTACAGTCTCATGACTCCACAGTATGGAGTCTGGTGTTTGATAAGGATGGCTCAAGACTTGCTACCTGCAGCGACGATAAAACTGTTAAAATTTGGAAGGAATATAAACCAGATAATCAAGAAGGTGTCATAGTGACTGACAGAGAGTCTGTTTGGAAATGTGTTTGCACATTGTCTGGTTACCACACTAGGTGTGTGTATGACATAGCTTGGTGTCACCACACTGGGCTTATTGTCACAGCTTGTGGAGATGACATTATCAGAATATTCAAGGAAGCCACAGACTCTGACCCCAATGCACCAACATTTGAACTGATATGCTCTAAACCTGATGCACATTCTCAAGATGTTAATTGTGTGACATGGAACCCGACAGGAAATGGGGAATTGTTGTCTTGTAGTGACGATGGGGATGTTAAAGTTTGGAAATTTACTGAATAATTGTAAACAATTTATTGTTTTTTTTACTAAATTAGGTGATATTGTTATTATAATATATTTATGATTAAATGTATTGGAAATATAGTTTTAAGTACAAGAATTACAAATGTTTTTTTTTGTTGGTGACTATTAAGATGAGGCTATGCTATGCTTCTATAAGGATAACTTGGCTACTGTTATCAAGAAAATAAGGCACAAATGTAATTGGCTGGTTTGCCCCAATTGTTCAGCGTGGCGCGGGGTCTTTAAGTACAATTGTAAGCACTAACAGCGAATCTTAATAATTCAAAATTTGATTGAACAACAAGTGTTATTAGTGGTTTTAACTTTACCACCCAGTACTTAATACTTCTTTAGTTACCATTTCAATTGATTTCAATAATTATAATTGTTAAGTAGTAATCCAATTTAAGCATCGTTGATATCACAACAACAGCAGGTACTAATATTTGCTTACTGATATTATTTGTAATAAGGTAATAAAATTAATCTATGCTATTTATTTCCAGTTTGATTTCAATTAACTGATGTTATACAAATTAGGACCTTTTATTACCAGAAGAGTAATTACAAAGGTTTTTTCATCTCAACATTCAATAATGAGTTCAAATAATATGAGTGGTGTTTCTCTTAATAAAGTTCTGGCTACTTTAGAGGACTTCGCACCAATACAACTCTCTGAAAGTTGGGATAACACCGGCCTTTTAGTTGAACCTTATACTCAAAGGTAAGCGTTATAAAAATACTTAAAAAAGGTGTAAATTTAGAATAACTATTTTTTTAGCAATACATGGATTAATGACTATATAGTATACTAGGGCTGTGATAATGATTATGATATAGATTCACCATACGGAATGTGTCCATTATGTGTGGAAGAGAGAAGAGGAATAAAGTCCCGGGTTTCAGAACATATTTGGAAAAATTTGCCTGATCTCCGTTCTCCATACATGTTGGCGAGGAGCGTGAGATAACAATTTCTAGCCTGTTCGAGGGACACTATTTTTTTTCAGTGGACGCTTGAGGACACCGGAGGACGACAACAGTCGGTGTCAACCATAATTTTAGTAATACGAAAATTGCGGGTCTGACTTATAGGATTAACTGCGCAAGGATAACACGCAAAATAGTAAAGTGTTTCACAACTTCAAACCTGCCTATGTTGGTCCAAAGCTCAAGACACTACTCTTCTTCTCTCTTGCGTACTCTCGTCTGCCCAAACTCGTTGGACCGGGCGCTTGGATGATGAATTAATATATAGCTAAGGTCTTTTTGTGTATTTTCAGGCAAATAACAAAGATTTTATTAACAAATGATTTAACTGAAGATGTAGCATTGGAAGCTGTAAAGGAGGATTGTGAAATGATAATTTCTTATCATCCACCCATATTTGCTCCTTTGAAATCGGTCAGCCAAAGGTAAGTGAAAGTTAGGCATTTATGACACCTCAATATTTAAATTGTTTTAATTGATTCTACGTCTGTTAGTAGAAGACTAAGTAACAAAGTGGTCTAAAGAGTAAGCTGTTAGCAGAAGACCGGCTGGTTAGCAGATTCCAGTAACCTGGTGTTGTTTAATATATACATCACATACAATATACTGCATAACACATATATCTTACTTCATATTAATTCTGTACAAAAAAATATTTATTTTTTAAACTTAAACATGGCTTCCCAGCAGCTTGTTCTCTGAATGAACCTGGACAAGGCGAAACTCATGCTCAATGACCATGTCAAGCCGAGGCCAACCTGCATGCCACTCTCGAAGTTGTGCAGGAATACGTCTGTCTACCTTCGTCAGACTATTCAACTAGGCGCTGCCAACTTTAGCAAAGCTGACAGATGGACGAATGATTTAAAGAAGGTCGCTGGCCAGCCTTGAGGCAGGCCTACATCCAGCAGTGGAAAGACACAGGATGTTGATGACGTGTTTACTTTTCTATAGGCCCATCAAGTTGCAAGCTCATTGCTGTTTTTTTTAAACTTTTATGCACAAAGTACAAAGGCGGATTAATAGCCTGTATACATTCTCTGACAGCCAAACCTTAGGGACAAATTTGAACAAACATAGGTGCAATTAAAGTAACAGTAACAATAAGTTCAACACATATTATATACCTCTATATATGTATCATAATATTAATATACTAAATACCAATACATACATATTGTACATACACAAATAGGACTTACTAACGTGGTTTAGATCTATTCATAAAGTGCGAATAGACCAGTTTTTAAAATGACATTTGTTAGTTGCCTGCCTTATCACCGGAAGATCATTCCTTAATTTTGTGGCGGTTACTACGAAGACAATTTCCAGAATAATGTGTCCAGAGAAGTTTATCAGTTTTGCTCATCTAAATTAATTATATATTTTGTGTTCTCGACCAGGGATAGAACACGGTACATCTGCATCTAAATCATGGTCTGAATCAGTTGCAGTAATTTTATTTAACAAAATTTATATTTTTTAGGACTTGGAAGGAGCGTCTAGTGGCATTGCTTCTAGAGAAACGTATTGCATTGTACTCGCCTCATACGAGTTGGGATTGTGTGCGAGGTGGAGTTAACGACTGGTTGGCTTCAGGATTTGATACGGTCACATCCTCACCTATCAAATCTGGACAGGATTCCGATACTGGTGCCGGAAGGTGGGTTTTTTCTTTTTACTTCTTTTCAAATAGGAACAATAAAATATACACGCATAAAATTAATTACAGAAATGAATAAAACTAAAGGTAATAATTATACTATTTATAACATTAGTAACAATTTGCTGGGTTGGGATGATCATAGCCCGAACCCGACGGAAGTTTATACAGCGGGAAAATTAGAAAGAGAGAAGACTATGTTAGGCCTGTATTATAATAATAATTAACTTGTCTCTTTCATTCTTTCTTGACTTGACATTAAGTAATAAAAGTCAATTCCAAAGATTACTATTATATATAGGGAAAGTCAATTCATACTTGTGTCAAGTCTTGAGATAAATTTATTAATACTGGCCTTAGCGTTCCATGGATTTATCGTGCGGGTGCGGGTCTATCGTGTGTGTGAGAGATAGGAGAAGAATGGTGTTTCGGGCTTGCGACCGATTATGGGCTGCTTAAGAAAGGATGTCTCTTCTTTTTATTGCCCAACAAGACTTGGGAGTCCAACCAAATACTGTATGATTCCGCTAATGCCGTCATCTTGAAAACTCGTACCAGAAACAATTGAAAGGGCAGGCTTAGGCCCAATTTTTTTAGGTAGTGGTGGAATGATTTTGCTGGAATTCCTTTCGCATCAACTTCTACTGCGTAAAGCCGTCTAAAATCCGTTCCTGACCATTTCTTCTGTGAGATCATAAAAATAATTAACTTGATGTTGTGGTTTTTGGAATATTCCTAAGTTCAATAACTTTTTTCAAGTTTAGATTTATAAACTGCCTCCGTGGTCTAGCGGTTAAGTCCGTGGACTTAGACTCGGAGGTACCGGGTTCGATTACTGGTCGGGACACAAAAATATTTATTAATGTAAATAAATACATTTAATTAATATTTAATTTATTTGTGATATTTCTCGAATTTGGTACGCTGGAGACATCGACGAGCTTGCCACTTGTCATGATTAGCCCATAGTAAAGTTGGCTATATGTGAATCCGCTTCTTTATAAGCTTATAAGCGTGGTTTCTGACCACCCCGAAAGGGAAACGGTCGGGATGATACTTATAGAGTGAAATTAATATTTTTCCATAATTATTCGCATTATTAAACAAAACAATAACACTTTTGACTGACAATAACCACAGTGTAGTAATTTACAAACCTTGATATCTGTGCAAAAGCGCGGGAACCACCCCGAAAATATAATTAATGAATAATAAAATTTGTATTGCTTTTTTAGGTTGTTGGAATTGCGCGAGTTAATATCTTTATCATCAGCCGTAAGTGCTGTGAAGTCCCTAACTGGTTTGCCCCATGTCCGGTTAGCTATTGGAAGAGACAGGAGTGTAAAGTCAGAAATAAAAACTGTAGCTCTCTGCGCCGGATCTGGTAGCTCTGTCCTAAAGGATGTTGATGCAGAACTCTATTTAACAGGTATTTTTTAAAGTATTATTACAGCTACTATGAGCTATACAAAACATATTTCTGCCAAATTGGCCTGCTCTTGCCACGCTGGCCAGACTTGTTGGCAAGGTTCTGATGTTAGTTTTGACAATTTCTAAACGATTCCACAAGGTATGCTCACAAGCAGAACAGTGGTCAATCTATGATATTTATAAAGGAAAACTTACAGCTAAACTACATGTATAATTGAAAAAATAACACTAAAATATAGCAATAAGAATTCACAGACATATACAATAGAAAGTATGCAAGAAGTACACAACATGTAGGTCATATAACTGCCTCCGTGGTCTAGCGGTTAAGTTCGTGGATTTAGACTCGTAGGTACCGAGTTCGATTCCTGGTCGGGAACCATAATATTTATTAATTTAAATTAGTAAATTTAATTTATTTGCGATATACCGGGTTCGATTCCTGGTCGGGACACAAAAATATTTATTAATGTGTATAAATCCATTTAATTAGTGATATTTCTCGAGACGCTGTACGCTGGAGACATCGACGAGCTTGCCACTTGTCATGATTGGCCTATGGTAAAGTTGGCTAAATGTGAATCCGCTTATTTATGAGCGCGGTTTCTGACCACCCCGAAAGGGAAACGGTCGTGATGACTTTACTATGTACGTCATAGTGCAATGAAAAAGGATGTCCCTTAACCCAGCTTTTTTATATTAAGCACGACACGCCAGCCACTGACGACCGACTATTATGCCGGCCTATCAAGATGCTTTTTAACACTTGACTTAAAGGACTTTATAGGAATAGGAAAATACACTGGCTGGGACAGCATTCCACATCTTCAGCGTGCGTCTATGTAAGAGTCTCTAAATGTAGCGATAGTGGCTACGCTTTGGGGGTGCATATTTTGACCTGTGCGTGCGTGTGATTCGTATGTCGGTCACAAGACCGAGACACTTATCTTGATTGCTAAGTTTGTTTTTCTTTACTCAGGTGAGATGTTACATCACGATGTTTTGGATGCTACTCAAAAAGGTATTTCCGTTATTCTAACAAATCATTCAGACTCGGAAAGGGGATTTTTAAAAGGATTTTCGTCTAATCTAGAGGGAAGACTGGATAAAAAAGTGTCTGTGCTAGTAAGTAAGTTAGATAAGGATCCATTAGTAACTGTTTAAGTGACAATTTTAATTGATATTTAATTAACACCTTTAAACATTATAATTATATAAGGTTTATATATTTACTTACTTTTCTTGAAATTAAAATATATATATATTTATTTTAATGTATTTCAATTATATCCTTGTATTCCTTAGAGTAAGTTAAAGTTAGATATATTAACGGCTAGTTGCAGAAAGGTGATTAAAATAATCATGATCAATATTTTAACATACGCCACGTGATTGGTAGTCACTTTGGTTATTTTAGCCAATTAGGTTCCTCATAGGTATACGTTAAACATGTCAAAATATAATCAACCTTTCTCCAATTGGCTGTTACTGAACAAATTCTGTTTCTATAAGCGCAAACGGTATGTAGTTGATATAGGTATAATATTTTATAATTTAGTTCAAAACTCAGCTGTACGCAGTGGAAGTTGGTGCGAGAGGAATTTCAGCAAAGCCTTTGCACCACTTACTGAAATAATTTGGGCTAAACAGGTCTGCCGTCAATACATTTATGGAACGAGCTTCCAAGACGGCATTAACGAAATCATACATTGTCTGGTTTGGTAGGGAGAGGAGCAAAATGGTGGATAGTGAATGTCTTGTTGCGCAATAAAATATAAAAGGAGGCCTCCCCTCGGTCGTAAGCCCGAGACATTATTCTCACCTCTCTCTCCCACGCACGATCAATGGGATGCTTACAAATTTGTCTTCTAAGCTTGGTTAAGTCGCGCATTTCTATCGATAAAATTGATTGTAGATAAAGGAATTCAGATAATTTGACGATTTAACAATTGCGGTTAAAGAAGCAGAATAAGGACACAGATTAGACAACATAGAAGAGTTATTATTAAATATACTTACTGAATGAATATGTAAAGTCAGGCCTAATTAAACTACAAGTATACAAGATCCATAAATAAAGTATTGATCAAAATTTAAAATAAATAATAATAGGCAAAAAACAATCGAAATATATTTTAATAGTTTTATTGTCAAAGCACAAATATTTAAATTAAATTAGGTAAATGACTATTGTAGTAAAAAATAATTAACATCGATCTACAAAAAATAGGAAGCTTATCACAAGTTATTACAATCTAGTAGTCGCTACTCGGGTCTGTTGCTATAATAGTTGACATGTTCTTTCCACATACTTCTTTGATTTCCATTTCCTGTCACTGTTTTGTAATTGATTTTGCTTACTATGTTGAAGATACTGCACTGAAAGACGGTTACTCTTTAATATCATTGTGTGTTATGTTTTCATTAGTTAATTTTCATATTTGCATGCATCTTACTTACGCAAAGGATATTCATCTTTTTTCTTTGTTTCTATTTTGTAATCTGTGGTTCGTTTTTTGCGTGATGAATTTGTTTTCGTTTTTTCCGGACTCTTGGATCGGTGTTTAATTTTATTAATAGAAGCAAAAGTACCATTTTTGTCGTCATAATTTATAACGTATTCCTCTCGATTGTGGTGTCTTTTATCACGTTTATAATCTGAGTCAGTTTGGCTGTTTCCTTTCCTATCGTACGATTGAGATCGCTTACTTAATTCTATTGATGTATTAACTCCATTTCTCTTGGCTAGTGAACTTTTATCATAATTCATACCATTTGTACTTATTTTCTTTTCTCGCTGTGAATATTGTGTTCCTGCATCTTTTCTGGATTTTGATGATTTCTTTGTATCGCATTGTTCCATAACTGTTTTGTCTCTGTGTCTATTCTTGGATTCTGTGGTGTCAATGTTTTGGTTACTTACCTCTTTATTTTCACCAGTCATATCTTTGTGTGACCTAAGTGTATTTTGTGAATCTCTATATTTATTCTTCTCGTTTTTTTCTAATTGCAGCACTTGTCGGTTGTTTACTTTGCTTTTCGTATTCAAGTTTTGAACTGGTTTAGAATTTGCTTCAGAACTGTCATTTATTTTTTTAATGTGAGATCTGGATTTCCGCTGATTTAAAGTTCCACATTCATCAACACTTATTTTCTTCTGACACTCTGATGTTTTATCTTTAATATTTATATTTACATACAGTGGCGATGATTCTTTTTTTCTAGACGATGTTTTCGCTCGTGTTTGTGTATTATTATTACTCGTATGTTCTTTGTCAAATTGTTGTTCTCGTTTAACAATGTCCTTTGTTTTTAAATGTCTCTTCGAATATTCTCCCGATCTAAAATCATAAACAACTTAAGTTAGTACGAGTAATTGTGATAATAGAAATTAAATATACAAAAGGTTAAATTACCTGGATACTGGGGAATTTCGGTTTTGTTGAACAATTAATTCGTTGATATTTTTTTTACTGATTTCCTTTATATTTAATGGTACCACAGGACTGGTTAATCTATGTTTAGGAGGTTCTGAAATAGATCTAAATTTATCTTCTTTTGTATCTTCATCTCTTTTCAATCTTGATCTACGGCTATAATTTGTACGATCTTCTGTAATTTCTTCATTTCCCATCGCAGTTGATTCATCATTCTTTAGCCGAGATCTGGGTAGTGGAACTGGGGTATAATTTAATTTAATGGGTATATTTTGATAGTTTGACACGTTGTTTTCTATATCAGTTATGGATGTGTTGTGTGAAGCTTTTTGTACCAATCTTACTACGTTGAACATATCATCTACCGTTTTAAATTCAGTTTGTTTATTCGACAGGTTATGTTTGTTATTCAATTTCTTTATCATATCATTTTCATTGTTTCCTATCCCAAAATAAGTTAGGTCGCTGTCTTTAAGTTGTCTAGTTCTTGACTTTGCTTGGAGAATCGGAGATGATTGCAAAATTTTTAGGTTATGTTTAAAGGTAGTTTCGTTTTTGTCACTATCCTTAGTTTGTATCATATCTTCTACAGTTCTTGTTTTAAAATCTGAAAATAAATTGTTATTATTGTTTTAAAATATTAATATTATTAAATTATTAGATAATATAACTATACTACTAATTGTTCTTACCGTCATTCTTACACTTTTCAAAATTTCTTTCGCCTTTCTTCTCTCTACATTCATAAGTTGACTTCTTTACATATACAGGTTCTACCACTAATTGCTTATTAATTATAGATACTGCAGATGGTTTACTTTTTGTAGATTCCCATGTATTTTGATTGCTTGAAATGTTGGTTTCCCCAAAACTCATGTTCTCTCCCAAGAGATATGGTTTGGGTTTTGGAATTTTATTTTTGAGAATACTTTTTGTAGCTGCCGTATTCTCATCTTCTTCCACTTCAGTAGATCCGTTTATATCAAGATTATTATTTCCATTAATAACTAGTAAATCATCAAATTTATCGCCAAATAATGTAACATGTTTATCGTAATTTGGCCGAATAGGCACAAAAGCACTTCTTCTTCTACGAAAATCATTTGACGGTGGTGGTTTTTCATCCGTAGATATTATGTTTACAGTACCTGATTCAGCAGCAAAATGTAACTCTGTTTTACAAAATTCTACTCGTTTTGTTCTCTTTAAGTCATCGTCGTCCTTATTTTTAAGTTCCAATTTTACGGGCTCATTCGCTAAAGAAATTGATACCTTTCTTGTAGACTGCAAGCTGACCCTATCTATAGGAGTTTCGTATTCTTTATTTACCTTGATCTCAAAAACTTTCGGCGCTTTGTTGGATCTATTACGTGATAACCAATCTTTAAATGATTCTTCATGTGCTGAATTTATCTCTGGTTTTGTCTCATTATAATTGTATTCGTCACGCTCGTCTATTGTTTCATTAACGATTTCTGTTGATTTGCAAATTCCACTATCAGTCGAAGATTCCATTGCCAACTTATCGTTGTTAGGTATTATAAGTTCCTCACAAGGTTTTGTATCTTCAAAACTGTAACTTTTGCGCCTGTTATGCCAGCAATCGCTACTATTGTTTAATAATGATTTATACTTTAGTGTGCTTAATGTAACTGGGTTTTCAAGTAATGGAGACGTTCGCGACGTAGTTTTAGGTACGTCACTGTTTTCTGAGTCGTATGAGTGTCTTCTCCAAGTATTGTTTTTTCTTAAGGAATTAGTTCTAGAGTCGAGATCAATTATACTAGCGTTATCTGTTGAAGACGATTCTTCGCTCGGCATTCTATGTGAAGATCTTGATGATGTACTTTTCCATTTTGAAGGTTCTGATATGTCGAAATCATCTGGTTCTGTTACTTTATAATTTTCTGTATCCGTGCCTTCATCTGGCGAAACGTCTAATGGAGTGGAAGATATCTCTAGTGGCATTGACATCTTAATTAATGACGGTGAAGTTAGTAGTCGAGATCCTGAAGATATGAACTGAAAACAGATAAAAACTCATTAATTTTGTTATACATTATTGATAGTTAGACATTTTAAAATTATATTAAATTTTTATGACTGACCTGTCTTGAAGAGTGCATCATGTAGGAGGACGCGGGCGCTCCCGGCCCGGCCGACGAATGCCAGGCGGCGCGCATCACTCGCACCTGGGCTCCAGGACGACTTGCGTTTAGCACTTCTAGGGCACGCGCAACTCGCCGTGTCACACCCCCTTCTGTAACCTAAAAAATATTATGTTTTATTTATTTTGCTAATTAGACTTTATTTTTAACAATTTTAGGCGCTCACATTAAAATTAATTTCATTAAAATATTTTTATTGTTCTCAACGGTATCTGATGAGTAATATAGATAGGATGCTTTGAGAATATCAGAGTGTGTCGAATCATAAATTACATATTTAATTTGCATATGTTTATTGTAGTGAGTCAAAAGTTTGTGCAGTTATTTTTTGGTGAATTATAATTTTATTCCGGCGTAAAACATAATAACTGTATCGGTACTGTTTGTTTCTAGTATTACGAGTAAGTACAAGTACACAGTATCGAATCCAAATTATCGATAGTTTACTAGTGAGTACTATCTATCGGATAATAAGTATCGGTGTAGGAAGAATTACTCGATACCAAAAAGTATCGATTTTCTTTTGAGATCCTAATGTAGGGACGCTATAGGTAAGCTGTAGTTTATTCCCTCTTTCCAAATCTAGCTGAGAACGCTTAGAATGAATATGATACTGACAGTAATTCCGAATAAAATATTATGATTTGGATGCTCAAAGCGAGATATCAATTCGAAATGGTATAAATTATTTTTTTATTCACACACAATCGATTTTTTTTAATGTAAATAGTTAGATAAATTATGGATTCCTCATCTTTGAGTAAGAATACTAACAAATTCATTTCTCCCGGATTTTTTCGATTCCTATGTGTAACGTTTAATATTATTTATTTATTTTGGTCTTCTTAAAATAACTTGCAGTGTTCCATACATTTTTTATTTATTTCTTGCTTGAAATGACGCGCGATATAATAACATTAATGATAAGCAATTATGATCAGAGTGATCCACTTCGATACCTTGAGCAATCTGGCCACAAACAATGATGTCATTTGTGACGTCACAATGCTTTGGCAATTCAATTCATGCACGTCTCGGAATAACTTAAAGCATGCCTGGGTTACTATTATCGTGTCTCGGAACGAGGGGTATATCCTCCGCCCAGCAAGATTTTTTTGTGATATAGGCAATATTTATTAATAAAAATAATCAAGGCACGCCAGCCTCAATGACGTCATTCGTAGGACCCTCGTGTCTGTGAGTTTGCCAGCCATCTTGGAACCCAGTGGCATTGCCCGCGACGATGGCAAGCAACCCGATAGAATGACGCCAGTAACATGGAGAATAGGTTTGCCTTAATTGTGGGATGCTACCTGTGTGGATATCCTGGCGCCTGCCCACCTGTCCTTGACGTCTAAAGACCCAGGCGGAGGACCTCAAACGTCGGAAATAAATTATATAATAATAATAACCCAGCTTATTGGAAGAAGTGTTTTTGCGCCGTTTGGAGTTGAAACTCTCGGGCCGTGGGGACCAACTGCACAGGATTTTTTTAAAGCGTTGTTAAAACAGCTCGTCTACACCTCGGGAAACGAGAGGGCTGGGCAATATTTGGGCCTTAGGATCAGCACTGCTATTCAACGTGGCAATGCTGCACTTTTCCCATTGGTAGCGATCTGGAGCAAGTTTATTATTATATTTTTTTTGTTTTAGGTTTTAGTTGTATTTTTAATTATTAAAAGTAATTTATATTGTTTCTTCAAATTAATGGCTACAAGTTTATAAAAGTTTTTTTCAACGATTGCCGTACGAGCTGACACTTCCATTGGTATAGAATAAAAAATGTTGATACTTTTTCCGTGCCCCTAAGTAGAAGTACCTAGGTTTTAGGCACAGTTGGAGCGTTGACCGCGAACGATGTCCGCATTCATGCTCGGCTGCCGTGACCAACGTGAGCCTGTCTACTTTAGCATTATTTCTATGGTAATCGATAGCTTTTGATTTGTAAATCATTTATTTGTTACGTTGCCATTACTATGGGAGATAATATACAAAGTTGTGTCTTTTTAAACATTTCTTTATGAAATCTGTTAAGGTTATTAGCGGCTTTGAAACAAAATAGTTAGTAAAACAACTCGTAACAGTAAATGCGGTATCGCTCGAGATTATTTTAACCGACTTTAAACTAACAGGTTTACAAAACCAATTTTTGTCGACTAAGCCTGAGTTGTGCGGTGGTGGCTCGTTTGTAAGGACGCTTGCCTTACAATCCATACGCGGTTCGTTCGTCGATGTCTCTAGCGTATCGAACTCGAGAAATAACATAAATAAATTATTGTTTCCCGACCAGGACTCTAACCTAACCGCGTCTAAATCCACGGACTTGACTGCTAATACACGAAAGCAGATATTTAGATTTAAACTTAAAAAAAAGTAAATTATCATCACGACCGTTTCCCTTTCAGGGTGGTCAGAAAATTCACATTTAGCCAACTTTACTATAGGCCAATCATGACAAGTGGCAAGCTCGTCGATGTCTCCAGCGTACCAAACTCGAGAAATATTACAAATAAATTAAATATTAATTAAATTTACATTAATAAATATTTTTGTGTCCCGACCAGGAATCGAACCCGGTACCTCCGAGTCTAAATCCACGGACTTAACCGCTAGACCACGGAGGCAGTTATTAATTAAATTTTAATAATTTAAATTAATAAATATTATTGAGTCCCGACCAGGAATCGAACCCGGTACCTCAGAGTCTAAATCCACGGACTTAACCGCTAGACCACGGAGGCAGTAGTAGATTTAAACTTATAGTATAATAATTTATTTCTTGTCGTGATGATACACAACGGTAATCCATTTCGATGTTCACATTACGCCATCTATAAAATATTAATTTTCAAGTTGATATTAGTCACAAATACTTTATGTTCGACTTGCCGCTGTAAGCCCTTTTTTTACTTAACTTCGCTTTGAAAGTCATTTGAGAAGCGTCTTCATAAACTTTATATCAAAATTCAGTTTTAAAAAAAACGCGCTTTGCTTCGCTTTCAAGTCGAACACGGAATTAATAGGTTGATTGTATTGGTATGACATGCTGGCCTTTCCATAACATGCAGTTTGTGTTTATGTATGACGTGATGTGTGTGGGTGAAAATGAAATTGAGGGCGACGAGTTTGATTGCTATCTCTCCTCTGAAGGCTCGACTCTGTGGGTGCTAATAGACTTCGATTGTATTCATATTATTTTTATAATATCGTCTGTAAACTGGCAATTCGTCCTTACCATTAATTACAAACTTTTCAATAAAAAAAAAAACAATATTTTTATAATAAAAAAGTAAAATATAGGCAGTCAGAAAACACGTTATTTTTATAGATATATATTTTTAGTTTGTGTTCTCTTCTCCCGATGGATAATGAATGAGGTGATAAGATGGTCTAGCCCCTACAGCGAAGTCTGACGTACTATATTTATATTCTTGGAGTCACTCGCGCACTACAGCCCAAACACATCGGGTATACCTAATATAGGAGTTCACAGCGCGGGAAAACCGCAAAAAATAAACTGAAACTTGAGCCCCATATTTAAGTCCAATTTATTGTTTTCCATAATTATTCACATTGTAGCACATTATTAAACAAAACAACACCACTTTTGACTAACAATATCTACAGTAAATTAATTCACAAAACAAAAACTTGCACTTGAGATGTCCGTGAAAAATGGCGAGAAGGATATTGTTTTATTTATCCATCAATGACAAGTGCAAGCTCGTTGATGTCCTCAGCGCGACCGTACCAAACTTGAGAAACCAGGACCAGGAATCATCAATTAATTAATAATTATGGTTAATGTAAACAAAAATATATATTTAAATTAATTTAACAACGTTTAAGTTATTTTTGTTATTTAGGTGATTATATACGCAACAAAATAGAGCCGCAGGCATCAAACGCGGTGCCTACTTTTTTAATTGACCATCCTAAATTCGATGTAAAATTTCCCATACCTACGTTTTTTAAACCTGATCCTTAAAAGGTGTTCGCTCTTGATTGTCCAGTTTCCTTGTATGGAAACTAAGCTATCTCAGCGAGTTAGAGATACCGACATAACTTAGCAGTATCCGCCTCCAACACGTCTTTCAACTTTACATACAAAATAATACCAAAATAAAATCTAATTAAAAAACAATGTAACCGACAAATTGACACGCGTACATATAAATAAGGCACCGATATCAAATTTTAGGGCCGGTAACTGACACCTTACTTGGTTACTTAAATACAAATTTCCCATACATGTTTTTGTATTTAAGTGAATAATTGTGACTATGCAAGGATTCAGTTACCGTCCCCTAGTCTACTAACTTTAGTGTAAACTATTGTTACTAACATAGTAGGTATACTAACAAAAATGGATTGTAATAATCTAATAAAAATATATTATTATTATAAAACTATCTTATCAATTTTACCAAATTGTTAGGTATAATAAAAGCTACCTATAAAACTTTTGTGGATAAAATTTATTTCCATCCAGTAAGGGAACTGTCGTAAAGATTTGTCTCTTAAATCCATTATTATAGACCCTAGACCCCCAGACCTTTCAGACTACCTATTTCTGGATATTTTTTTAGACGGATTTGTAAGGTTTAAATCTATCTATATATATATATATATATATATATATAAAATGAATGTCTGTATGTATGTAATGTAATATAAAGTCGCTCGACTTGGCATTTGTCTATGGTTTTCATACAAAATTCGGTATAAAAAGCAAGCTTTGCTTTATTCGCTTTTAAGTCGAACATGACATATACTAAAAGGTTTGAAATGATCTGACGTCATCGCAGAGATCGAACGTTCGCCTAAAACTAGAAGGAAGGTCACTAGAGCAGACTGACTCAAAGTCCACCGAGATTTAACCAAAACAAGCAAAATGCACCGCTAACAAGCCCGTCTCAAATAACGGAACTTTGTTACTTGTTAACATTGTTTCAACGTGTGAAAAGAATGATTATGGCAAATAATTAACGGAATCGAGCAATCGAAATATGAACACAAAAATATAACGCTAAGATTCTTCTTCATTAATGGGGTGTATCACGCAAAATTTTGTAGAGACCTTACATCTTTAATTTTTTTTTTTATCTATTGTTATTTTGATCTGAAAAAGTATTCTGTGTACGTTACCTGCCATAAAAGACGAATTATTTAGCCTTATCATTGTTTCCTTTGCTAGCTTTCTATTATATCTGTGTTAGTAAACTCTTAGGTCCGGATTAATAGTAGTTGCTCCGCCAGTACTTAGCACGACCCATTTCTTATAACTATCAAAAATAGCAACGACTATTAATCCGGACCTGAGAGTTCTGAGCAATGGCTCGTGCTTAGCACTTGCGGAGCAACAACTATTAATCCGGACCTGAGAGTTCTGAGCAATGGCTCAAAACGTTAAGAAAATATCAAAACAAAAATTACAACAGACCTTCGTCAACCGAACTGGACAGCATGGCGTGGGTAGGCTAAATTCCCCAAAAATATGTTCTGAATTTACAGCAGTGTTCTAGGGGATAATATGATAATAATCGACATTGCGTAAAATGTTTTTTCCCTATGTCGAATGTTTCAAATGTGGTCGGAAACTCAGAGTAAAAACCATAACCTTGATAAAATCACGATAATTAACATAAACGATATTAGTCATAGCAGGGTGCAAACCGTCTAGGTCGTCGACTTGCTGACGCGGGGGCGATCGTGCCGCACCATACCTTGAAGAAGCTTTAGTATAAAAACTGCTGATTCATAATTCATACACAGGGATAACTAAATCAACTTAAATTACCACATATTTAAAAATACCGTTATGATATTGATGAATTTACCTTCGATTCATCACCAGCTTGCGAGGTGGTCAGAAACTATGTTTTTTGACATAAATAACATGAAACATGTTTAAATTTACTATAAGCTTATCATGACAAGTGGCAAGCTTGTACCAAATCCTAGAAATGTTACAAAATGTTTTTTATGTTCTCGACCAGGAATCGAACCCCGCTAGACCATGGAGACCGTCTTCCATTATCATCATCATTACAGCACCTAGGACACAAGAGTGTAGACCTTCACTGCTGGAAATGAAATGAAATATTTATTTGTGATTGTATGGTTACAAATCAAGATAAACAATATATTTTTACCTGTAACAATCTACCTTAAGAGGCGTACAAATATTAATTTGGGTCCTAATACTAATTAACAATTATTCTAAAACTACGGCTAAAACAAACAATTTATTTACATACATTAATCTTATATAGGTTCATTACATATGTCAATATTATATAATATAAATAAATGTAAATAAAATAAACTGGATGGGTGACATGTTGACGAGAATCTGACATCACTTTGTTTTATGCCAATAACGATTTTACAGGTTATTTGATATATTGGAACCGGG
This sequence comes from Tinea semifulvella, assembly GCA_910589645.1. Taxonomy (NCBI): domain Eukaryota; kingdom Metazoa; phylum Arthropoda; class Insecta; order Lepidoptera; family Tineidae; genus Tinea; species Tinea semifulvella. The sequence continues at coordinate 9,545,392 of OU342585.1, forward strand.
ATGTGCTCTCCGTGGCACAGGAACGACGGTGTTGTAAATCTATGAGAAATGTACGAAGAAAAGTGTATTTGTCGGGGTTCGAAGCGCGTCCTTTTGGATTAAAGTGAGCGTTCTTACAACCGAGCCACTACCGCTCACCGCTTTGATAATATATTAGTGAATAATTAATTTAAAGATCTAATAGCCTATCGATGTGCAGTGCACTAAGAAAGTGGTCTACTAGTTTTGAGTTACCTTAATTTTGAATTAATAGGTAATGATCAGTCTTAATTACGTCTTCGCACCTACTCCTCGATCCAAGTTATACTTATTATTGTCCCAAAGGTTGGCTGTCAGAGAATGTCTAGCGGCATTAAGCCCGCCCCTTGCACATAGTGCAATAAAGTTTTAAATAATAAATAATAACGTGAAAATAAATCTTAACCGTAAAGTGGTAGACAGCTTTTTTGGTCGACTGTACCTAGGTCATATTGACAACTTCAAAGACATTTTGTCAGTTGATCCAATCACGTACCTGATAATCAAAAAGTTAAATGTTCATCTGTAACTGTTAGGTACCTATCTAAACTAAAGCTTGATATCCCTTATTTTGGGTTTTCTCCAATATATTTATAATTATCTAAATGTTCTTCCAATAGCCTATAGAATAGAACCCTAATTCCGCAGTACATTAAAGTGTCACACCCACACGCCTACTAGCATAGGTAAATAACATTTTTATTGTCGATTGCGCAAAGTGATGACATATTTTCCAGCAAGTTAAGTCATCAAATAGTTGGGTTTCATTTGGGTCATGCACCTTTATAACCGTTGTGTTATTTATCTATTCTTTGCTTGTAACGATGATGCTATTTTTTTCTTGTAATGAAACATTCATGAATTAATTAACGACATTAACCATTATTTCGTTAACTTTAACCTAAATAAGTAACGGGTTTATTCATTAATAATAATTTAAAAAGTTGTTAAGCTCTGAATTTTTCTCGCTCGTTACTACGTTTTCAAAGATATTTTATTCTGAGTATACTTAAAAAAAACAAATACTGTAATTTTAGACATATTTCCAATTTCAAATAGTGTTTTTTTTTAATACTGAATACAACACGTGACATTGTGCTCACATGATGGTAAGCGGTAAGGAAATAGAAGCAACTGACATCAGCCGCAAACGACGGACATCAGTTCCTTCCACTATACCGGCCTATCAAGATGCTTTTTCATACTTCGCTTGAAGGACTCCAATTTATATGGGGAAACACACTGCGACAGATGTAAGAGTGTCCGAATTAATATGTACGCGTTTTTTGTCAAATGAAATAAATAAATATATAAATTTATTTGATATTTGATTTGGGGCTCTTGGCTGAGGGGCCATTGTCGCATAGTCTCGACCCTAAATCGCAATATAAGTTAACTTATAACTTAAAGAAACTGAGGATCTCTCCATTATATACTATTTTCATGGTGATGAGCTTATCATTAACTTTTTGCAACTAGGAAGTTCTGAACCTAGTGACTGTGACACAAGAGACGTTCAACTCAAGGAAGTAAACGTCATTTTACAGACATAAAAAAGTCGTGTCGTTTGTTCAAGTGCACACTTGTATGTAATAAAGTAGTGTATCTACTTTTACATGATGCGCAGGCGTCTGGCTGGCGGCATCACGGTTATGATTTGAAGCAGCCTCGCGAAGCGGCCTTTGCGCAGGATTTCCGGAATTATGCACACGAAACCTAACATCACAAAATAGAGCCAACAACCTCTCTAGCTTATCATTTACTTACATAATATGTTTTAAGTAATTTTATTAGGTTACCCATTATGAGTACAATCCATTGAAACTAAATAACAAAACAATTATACTCTACCTATTCTTAATAATAATAATAAAATATATAATTAAAAATATATAAAATAAAATAAATATTAATACCTACTAATACTAAGGATAGGGATATAAGTCCCATCCGCATGGAATGGTGGCAGGAACGCTGGCTGCATTTCCCTGCTGAATTGCTGAATCTTTGGGCGAAGAAATCACCGGAGGAGACGACAAGACGCGGTGTTATGACTTTTAAAAACTTTTTTGCGGTTGGACTCCATGGGCCCAAAGTTTCTACAGCAAACGGCACAAACATGTAATCTTTTAATACTACTTCCCTACTTCTACTTCTTTTACTTACATACTTGCGCCGCTTGCCGGACTCTGAATTTATGCCGCGGCCCCCGCTGTCCCCCTCAGATGCGACGCGGCGAGGGTGTCGACGCATGTGGCGTCCCACACCAGTCCTCGTTTCCAGGGGACCAAAGTCATACCATCGGGTCTCTTGCCATCATCTCGGATAGCTCCAGCAGGCTCAAGAAGAGCTGGAACCTCGATTGTGGCCAGAGCCCTTTTAATATAAGGCCCTTTTTTGTTTAAAATACTTTATTGCACACAAAATATACAATATAAAGTGTTGTACATAGGCGAGCATAATACCACGAAGGTATTAGGTAATCACGTATCACGCCTTTTAATCAAAAAGTTAAATGTCTTACATGGTATATTGAGAAACTGAGGGTAGGTATCTATCTAAAGTCAATCGTGGTTATTCTCCAATATATTTTGAATTGGTATCTAAAGTTGTTTTTAAATCGTCAACTTAATCCTACATGACATTCGACAATATTGCGAAAATAATGTTGGCCTTTTAAAATATACCTAATTTTTTACCTATGAAAAAACCTTTTTTGTTAAATCCAATCAGAATTGCTAATGCGTAATTGACAATGTCGGTGAACATTTTTTATAACCAGACCACCGGTTATGATCGCATTGTCACGTTCCTAATAGTATTCAACATGTCATAAAGTTACAAGATTATTTTAGAAAAGTTAAAGGATTGGACTTTTTATTAATATTAGGGTTTCAATAACCCCTGTAACTTTTTGTCGCAACTCTATAATAAGCCTGGATCAAGCTATTATGCTACTATTGAACAAAAAACCAGTGAGCAAAAACTTATCTGGTCTTAACCCTTTTAGGACCATAAGCTTTTAAGAAATGTTTCAGAGTTGTAGTGGGTTTTCGGAACTGAAATACATCATCATCATCACAGGCCCTAGAACACAGAGTCCTAGAACTCCACTGATATTATGGGCTTTTCAGTGATATTTCTGGAGAATTGGGCCTACACTCGTTACGCAGGCCAGACAGGTTGGCAAGGGTCTGACTGTGAGGATAATTTTGTATAATATTTATTAACGATTCCACAGTTGGTATTAGTGGAACTGGGATCGACGACGGCTTAACATACTCTCCGAGGCACGGAAACGGTGGTGTGGTACATCTATGACAAATGTACTTAAGAAAAAAAAAATCTCATTGGCACATGCCGAGCTTCGAACCGATCTTTTTAGGATTATAAGGAAATTGTTATTACAACCGAGCCACCAACCACCGCACTGAAATACATATTTCACACAAAAAAGTAAGAGAGAGATAGAGTAAAATCACAATCTACGACCACAAAACTACGCTTATAAAGAAGCAGAGTCACACTTAGCCAATGTTTCTAGCGTACTAGAATAACAAATTAAGTAACTTTTGTGTCCCATGCGATCAAAACCAGCACCTCGTTTACATCTACGGTGTAGGAAAAATAGATTTTATTACAAAATCTGTAACTTGGCTAACATACGAATACAACCATAGTGTTGCCCAAAGCCAGACCCAGACTTGACCAGGTTTAGTCTTTAAAAATAGTCAATCAGCATACGCAATTAGTTCATCTTTGGAACACTGTTCTTAACTAGCCAAATATAACGCAAATACGACAGACGTGTCTAGCGGTTACTATTATAGATGTAAACGTACCAGGTTCGATTTCTTGTCAATGACTAACCCTAGTCTTAATAAGACATTTTTTTGATAATATTACTAAATATGTTTTAATTTTACAATTGTAACCGTTTGTCTCCGTTTTTGATTCCGACAAAAAAATGGAACCCATATGGATGACTAGTGACTGCATGAAATTTCTCCAAAACTACCTACTGTTCGATGTTAAACCGACTTTATTTCGGTCTGAAAAAGTTGTTCCTATTGACAAATAAAACATAATGAAAAACGTTATACTTGCATATATAGGGTTTTTGTTACAACATAAAATAATAAAATAAAACATCTGTATACATGCTGTATGGATCTGTAAACTGCCTCCGTGGTCTAGCGGTTAAGTCCGTGGATTTTGACTCGGAGGTACCGGGTTCGATTACTGGTCGGGACACAAAGTGTCTTTTCGCAAACGTCTAATATCTCGTGAACTACTTATTTGATTTACCTACTTCAAATGTCGATTGGTTAAGGTTACGCAACAAAACCCTTATTTTTTTTATTTATCAACACGATTTTTTTCAGGACGATAATAAATCGTCTGTTCCACATCGGAACAGAGTCATCCATAAGGGTTCAATATTTTTCCCTCGGAACCCTAAAAATAGAAAAACTAAGTCTGAGGTATACGGCGTAACTTTGTATGGTCTTGAGTTAGTATAATATGTTATTCTATTGATAGAAACAACCAACTTTTCCTAAGAATATGTGGGAAATTGCAAAAAAAATGGCTTCTACATACAAACTGTTAATTTTAAAATAACCAATTTGTATGGTAAATTTTGACATTTCCGACAAATGGTTTCTTATAAAATGTTGTTTGTTTCTATCAATGAAATAACATATTATTCTAACGTATAATACATACAAAGTTACCCCGTATAAATATATATATACATATATATTTAGCAAGATAGCAAATCTAACCAAGAGTTTTGTGTAATGAATGCATAACATATTGGTATTTTGCTCTGGGTCTTGGACATTAAAATAATCAAGACTATAATTGGGCAACACTACTAACCACTTATTCAACATTAAAAAAACAAATAAACTGGCTAATATGTTCTTATTAATGTAGGTAGTTAATGTTAATCATGACACGCAATCAAAAAGCAATCCTGCAACTGCTTTCCAATGTAATCAAGTCCGCAATAAAAATTTGAACCGTAGCCAAATCGTGTGTCTTTAAGCGAAAAAGTTATATAAAGGAATCATCTAACGAACCGAGTGTCAATTTCAATCGCTTTGTTAGCTGGTATTTTTTTTTATTATTATTCTGATTTATTAATAATAATAATACACTTTTATCCTAGGCTTAAAATCCATAATTTAATTGTTAATAACAATTTTACTTAACCTATGTTAGTATACTATCCAGTATGATTTAAGCTCGGTTATGTTCGGCTAAGCTCATAAATTTTTAACGATAATTTATTCTTAGAAAAATGGGCCCAATAAAATTTTCTCGTGCCATACTGATTTATATTTAATCTGTAATTAATTTTATTTATCTTACCCTAGTAACGACAATTTCCAAAAACTTATTTTACGTTAATATTTACTAAGTTTTTATCTATAATAAAGTATCTATCTAATAGTAATCTAGTATCTATAATAAAGTACCTGATCATAATAAAGAACCTAATCGTATAAATAGTGTTATGAAACTATTTCCAAACATAAATCTTAACCAATTGACTATTTAATTAAATTATATTTTATTCCTAGGGTAAATCAGATGTTTATATTAAAACAAAAAACACAATAAATAGGTATGATTATTGAATAATATTTTGTTGAGGCACGCTGCCGCTGCGACCATAGATATAGGATCTATGGCTGTAACAAGTTGGGACCTGGTTTTGGGCAATCTTGTAAATAAATAAGCTCACTATTTTGTGAATTGCAAATCTTTAAGTTGCAGTTAAGAAAACATAATAGGGTCACAAAGTTGTGTAACAGCCTTGATTGAGTCTAGACCTAAAATAAAAACCCAGATCTAGTAGCTTCCTCGCGTGTCGGTAAACTTTCACCGGTTGATAAACATATCTATTGTCTTTTGTGAGGTGGGCCGGCTTTATTATCCAACTCGATCGATGTTTTGCAACCGTTTCATTGTCTAGAGTTACTTGTGTCAAAATTATTCTCGAGAAACAAATCTATAGGCGTTACTTCAATTTCTGGAAGGCGAAAGGATCTCATAAATTTCTTAGAATAATAATAGTAATAAAAATATTATTTTTGGCACTTTGTTTACAAAACTTATAGACAGTATTTAAGTATGTATTATTCAAGTATTTATGTAATATAATGCCAGTTATGTATATGTACGAGTAATTGTATGTATCTTATTGAACCCCGCTTTACCACACTTCCTTTAGCTGTTATTTGCGACTGATTGGAACTATGATGAAAACAAGGGATTTTAGGTACTGCCTCCGTGGTCTAGCGGTTAAGTCCGTGCATTTAGACTCGGAGGTACCGGGTTCGATTCCTAGTCGGGACACAAAAATATTTTTAAAATATTTTATTAATTTAATGTAAATAAATACATTTCATTAATATTTAATTTATTTGTGATATTTCTCGAGTTTAGTACGCTGGAGACATCGACGAGCTTGCCACTTGTAATGATTGGCCTATAGTAAAGTTGGCTAAATGTGAATCCGCTTGTTTTATAAGCGTGGTTTCTGACCACCCCGAATCGGAAACGGTCGTAATGATACTTTTAGATGTGTATTTCGGTAAATTTGGAACAAGACTGCGTCAAAAAACATAAGCTATCAAAAGGTAAACAAAATATAACTCTATAAATATTCAAAATATTATAAAATACTTATAAGAGTAGAAATTACGTCGCCAACAGCGCCTATATACCTACATTATTTTAAAATTATTTGTGCAATAAAGGGTATTTATAGTCGTAAATAAAAATAATTATTCTCGTAAACTGCGGTCCTCTTGTATGATACAGTTAACATTTTATGACATTTCTTAAATAATCGCAAGTCCAGTCAAACCTGTAAAAGACTGTATTCAAAGGTTGTATCATCGAATATAGCGCTGCGAGAAAGACAAAAAAATGGCAAACTTGCTCAAAACAGGTTCAGCCAATGTTTCCAAAAGGTGGACCTTAACGCAGTGCAGTAAGTGTCAATGGCCGGAGACCATGGAAATGCAGGACTCAAGTTTTATTCGTAAATGGTAAGAACCGCTTTTGTTCTTTTGGCAATGACCGCTCGAGGATCAGGTTATACTGAAATCTGTCGGGCTGTATTCTCTAGTAATTTCTTTGTTCATGTCAAATCTTTTGAGATCTATTCTAATTTTCTTGCCCTCGATTTAAACTTATTATGTCTTATGTGTTAATTAGCTTAGATTCTATGTAGTTCAAAAATTATTTATCTAATAGGTATTAGAAACTGTTAATTGTTACCTGCACCTCTATATTTACAGTTTAAAAGGTGATAATATGCAAGGCAACTTTATTATCTATAGTAAGTAAATATTCTGAATATGGAGCTAATTATTCAAGGGTAACATGTATGCAATCTGTATCTTATAAATTATAACGTTAAGTCATCAAAATTCTTAATTGAATTAACAGCATGCATCCACGTTATTATTTAATGAACCACGATAATGAAATATGTCAACTACATATGAGTAAGGTGTTCAGGGTTGCGCCGGAGTGCGATAGCTTACCTTTCCGTATTCGGCGGCTCCTGCCCACTCTCGTCGCCATTGACCCGCCACCTCCATGTCTGACGTGAACCTCCTTCGATCGCTGCAGCTACACTCGTTCGCTCGCTCAAAGCCGCGCTCTGATACACGTTTGCACCGCTAGCCGGCTTCGTGCCTACTACTTACAGCCATCAACACAGCCTATAAGCCCACAAACCAAATTTAAATATCGTTATTGCCTTCCGTTAACAAAAACCATACCTACTCGAGAGCTTCGCCCACTCCTTGTATTTTAAGTTACTTGCCATCGAGCCACGAACTTTGTCGTCCTACGCTTTCTTGCTAACATTGTACAATACCGATCATAATAAATAATGTAGCCAAGTACATATTGGTAAAACTCAGGGTTATTACGCGACAGCTGCGAATAGCCTAGGTCCTATCTATCTAGGTACTACTATGTCTTAAAAACTTAGATCGCTTTTATATAAATAAATAAAATACATTCGAAAAATAAAAAAGGAAGTCTATGTGATAGGCCAGTGAGAATTCTATTTAAAATTTTCGGAGTTGAATTACTTATGTCGCCCTTATTAATTAGTAGAGTAGAATCCATGCCTATTAGGGTTTTTGATTTTAACCCTATTTGTTTCTCCAAGCTCGTGAATTCTCGGTCAATAATTCCCGGTATTTCTCGAAGATTCGATTATTATCTAAATTATAAATATATATATTATTTTAAAAAAATAGGTATTTATGCAATAATCATTAAACGATTTATTAAACGAATCGGTAGGTAGTAAGTAATCGCTCGTGTCTATTCAAACCAATGAACCTCATCACAGATTATAGGATACTACTTACGTATAACCTCATTGATTGAAACTGCAAGGCAATTACGCCATTTTCGTTCTATAATTTCTGTGATGTCCAGTTTAGGTTTTTAAACCAAAGTTGAAGATCTTAGAATAATGATAATAATTAGAACTTTTAAATTACATTCAATTGATAAAAAAAAAAAAAAAAAATATCTACTAATAAAGAATTATCATCTTCAATATAATCAAGACGCAATTTCTTGACCCTTTTTCCTCGTCTTGAGTAGTCATATTTTTAGGGAATTCACGCTTCGAGAAGTAAGTTATGAGTTTACCTGGATGAGTATCTTGAGGGATACGTTTAAATTCAATAATTGCTAACAGTATTTTGGGGCTGCTAGATGTTTGAAGCCTCCGAAACCATGCAGAAAGGAATAAACTTGGTAATGAATAAGGAGAACACAGGGCGTGGATCCATGCTAAGCTCACTGTGGTTAATTAGCCTTAATTGACGTAAGCAAGAATAAAGACCATTGATCTGTGAAAGACCCTTTTCAGGAAGAATTTCGTAACCGCCATTTTGCTTTTATTTATAGGAGAAAGTTTTCTCTTTAGTTAGGTACTCTTTTAAAATTGATAGCGTTTTTTATTTAGAAATTGTTATAAAATAGTATTATAGGTAGGTACATGTATATAGGATTTAAACTCAGAAGTCAGTGACATAAGGTGAAAGACAATTCTCGGTTACTAGAAATTATTTTTGGTGTTTACGATGTTCTTCTTGAAAAGGCTCAATAATATTATACAGTTATACACTTGTAGAACGAATAATTCTTAGCAATCAATAGATTCACCGTGTGGGTCACAGATTATATAGGGATGGTGTGGGTTACAGGCAGTAGAAGATTAGTGTATCGAGCTTGCAACCGACTAGGTAGGTATATGGCTGGTTTAGAACTCTTTATTTATTGCGTAATGACACGCTCATCATAAACGTTATTGGTGGTCCAGCACCCTTTTTGTATACCTAGTATACTTTTCCTTGTTGCAAAAATAGCATCGTCAATGTCGTTTGTATTAAATTGTACCTATCTTATTATTAGGCCAGTAACACAAGGATTATTTGCATCATATTATGGGAATTTAGTATAGGTACGCCATCAAATATTTGCTCGGCTATCTAATCGCCCTATCCATAAAGCATGCTTTTGTTTTAAATTTAACGTATAATCCAATATTAAAATAGTATTATGATCGCATTTTAGCGACTATACTCCGTACGAAGTCACGTAAGTAGGTACTGTCGGTACTGTCAGAATTGCTTTCAAGACACCTTTATTTCATGCGATGAATTGCTTATTATTTTCCCTTCAACATATATTTAATCATTTAAATGAATTATTATTATAGCCATCACCCGGCTATCAGGCAATGATGGTGTCCATTTATCCATACCTAACTTGTTTAAACATATCTAACCTAAACCAACCTGAATACTATTTTTTTGTGAACATACATCAAACATGTTAATGTCATTTACCAATTCTACCTCTGGGTCTCATAACCACCCAGCTCACTATATTGACTAGTCACTAAATTTTTAGCTGACTACTACTAATAAATTTATATTACTTTAGTACAGTGGTATGGCTGTGGTCTTGGGTATGAGTCGTAAAGTCATTAATTCATTCTGGAATTGTATGTTATACCAGAATGTGGGTTTGTCAATATAAGTGAAATTGGAGTCATAGTAGTATACATAGTACATACTTGTATGTATGAAGAGGGTATATATGTATTTTGTGATATGCAGGGTCTACTGAAATAATAATGATTATCCAAAACTATTTTTACTCTAAGTATGTCATTTAGACATATCAATGTATATATTTATATAGGCCTATTCAATACATAACACACTCTATAAACCTACCAACTTTGGCGGCCAATTCTCAAGCAATGATAATGTCACATGCAATATTTATTAGAAATTTTGTCACAATGCACACAAAAAAATAGCTTCACTCAGTATAAATATTAAGCTATCTTGACTTGCTTGCTAGCTTGCGACTGTTGGTGCAAATGCAACATTCCAGCAAAACCAATCACAGTTGTGTAGCTGATTTTGATTGGTTTTGCTGGAACGTTTTTTTAAAACAGTAAAAACTTATCTATATATTGACGTTCAGACACTTATATGTGCAGTTAGTAATGTTGTTTACAAATTTAGCAGTATTGCTGTCCCAGAAAAAAAATATTTTAATAATTATATACACAGCTAGAGATACAGCATAAAGAAAAACAAGGACATTCGTTATTATTGCAGTGGGCTTTGTATTATAAGAGTAACAATAAAACCAGATACAAGTTTTGTGTAAATTATATGTAAAAACTATAACAATATTAAAAAAATATACAGAAATAAATAAATAAGTACATTAAACTAAAATTATCACATTCACAATTTTAACTTCCCCTTAAATACTCTTGATACAGACCCATTATTGTATCATTGCATTTTCTCAATTCTACTATCTGAAGTAAAGGATCACTTTTGTTAATATTCCTGGAATTTACTTTCCTTGTAAACACAGCAGCTAAAACATCATGTCTTTGGCGAGTAAGGCAAAAGTAATAATACATCTTTTGCTCAAGGTTAAAACTATAATTTAGACCATCTTTAAAATATCTAAAAAATAAATCTCCACCATTTTCACTCAGTTGTTCCACATCTCTCCACTGATCTTTGGTCAATCCAAATAAGAGACCTACTGTAGCACCTTTGATCACACAAGTTACTTCACCTGACTTGTCTGCTATTCTAATTACTGCTGCAGACGTAAATTTCCCACGGTATTTAAATGATTTCACAGATTCTAAATAATAGTCCGTAATAATACTCCATCCCGTCGTATCCAATTTTAAACAACGGCTTTCTGTTATTTTTATAGGGCTGATTGTATGAAATATATTATTAATGTATTTCCAGTTTTCTGTCATTGTGTATTACAGACCAATGTATTAACATTGTAATGTAATAATATGAAGAAACCGTCAAAACCGCTACCACAGATTATATAGACCGCTACGTTAACGACACAAACGTCAAAAACAGCTGCTCAAATGTCAGCCAGTACGTTCCGAATCAAGTTTAGAATGAAATGTGAATTGGCAACGGAGCGTTTGTTTTTGTTCGCCGCGTCTTTCGTAAATTTTTCATTTTTTGTTATCTAAAGTGAATCATAATATCTAAATTGTGTATGTCCTAACTGTGTAACCCTGTGTGAGTCCGTGTAAGTGTTTTTTCCCTTTTATTTTATAATTTGATATTACAATTTCAAAAATTACCCTTTTTTAGCCAGTTTTTTTTCTTTCTTTGTTATTTTTGAGTACCCACTATGAACGAACCTCCTGATCCAGGAGGCGGAGAGGATACTCCCTTGCCTATTCAATCCCGACGATGCTCTGAATCTATTCCTCCTACATCCCCAGGCGCATTCATGACGGTGCCTGATGATACACCCTGCAATAATGATATATTTCTTACCCCAGCTTCTCCTAAAAATAAATCCCAGAAACGCAAATGTTCAAAAACTAAAAAACATCACAAAAAATGTAGAAAACACTCTGATTCCAACTCGGTAATATCATCAGCTACTGGAACTGACTCCTCCGATATGGATATACCCAATTCCTCACGATCCACTCCTACTCCTCTCTCTCAGACTCCCATATCCCAACATACAACATCCCAACCTATCAGTCGTCAATCATATGATACCAATGACGCTGGCCCATTTACTGTTCATGTACAATATGACAACCCGAATCCCTCCTCATCGCTCCACCCAGTCACATTTGGCCTACTTATACACAAAAGTGGTACTTGTGGTATTGAGGACGGCAGCATTAAAAGCATAGGTCGTAACAGAGTTACTCTGAATTTTAAAACAGCTGGTCTTGCAAATATCTTCCTTAATGCTCAATTCCTAACAAAACATCAATATAAGGCATTTATTCCATCCTTCAGTGTTACCAAAATGGGTCTAGTGAAGGGCATTCCCATTGAATGGACACCGGAAGAAATCATCAACTATATTTCCCTCCCTCAAAATAAAGGAAAAGTATTAAAAGCCCGTAGACTAAATTTTAAATCACAAACCGATGGAAACATAGTCTGGAAGCCGTCACAGACGGTAGTGTTGACATTTGATGGACAAACACTGCCCGATAAAATTTTTGTTTGCTACAATTCTTTACCTGTGCAACTTTATGTGTACCCTACGGTCCAATGCTACCACTGTTGCCGCTATGGTCACGCTAAAAATGTCTGCCGTTCCAAACCTCGCTGCTATAAATGTAGCGTGGAGGGACATTCGGGAGATAGCTGTTCTGTAGATGGAGAAGATGTCTTATGTATTTCGTGTAAAGGACAACATTTTGCGACTAGCAAAAGTTGCCCCGAGCACCAACGTCAACTTAATATTAAAACAACTATGGCCCAAAAAGCTGTATCATATTCCGAAGCCTCTAAAACTTTCCCTGCAGTATCACGATCATATGCAGACATTGCCTCTACCGTTAACCACCATGATTCAAATTTTAACCCCAACCCCAATGTTATTTCATACAAAAAAACAATCACTCGCAGGCCACGTGCCCCTTCTCAACTTTCCAAATCTTATGACAGACTGGCTCATTCATCGTTGACACAAACCCCCTCTTCCCAACTCCCAAACGGTTGTGCTCTAAATGAGCCAACTTTTAAACAAGATCAATCTACCTCCTTACCTGAATTTCTCTCATCCCTCATTAAGTTCATCACTAACTATAGTCAACAATCCACACCGTCCTACGTTGCTCCTCATATTCCCTCAACTTCTCTCAGACCCAATGGCTCAGCTAGCCAGAGTATTACAGTGGAATTGCCAAAGCGTTAGATCTGCCTGTAAGAAGGCAGAACTAACGCTGTTGGCAAACGAAATTAATCCTTCTATCATTGCACTTTCAGAAACATGGTTAAAGTCCGAGACTCGTTTTAGATTCTCAGACTTTACATGTTTGAGAGAAGACAGACCCGATGGGTGGGGTGGGTCTGCTCTTCTCATAAACAAATCCTTTACCTTCTCACAAATCCCTATCCCTACTCATTCCACTGAGATGCAAGTAGTAGCTGCTTGTATCAACAAAATCTCATTCCTTTCTATTAACATTCCGCATCCTAACCCTACTCTACTGTCCCAACTAAAAACTATTCTTCTTTCCATACCTAAACCTTTCATTGTTATGGGCGACCTCAACTGTCATCATCGTGTATGGGGCTGTGAAAATAGTGACTCACATGGTGACATCCTGTTGGAAATAATTGACGATCTGAATGCTTGCCTACTAAACAACGGTTCCCCTACCTTACGCACCAGACCCACAGAAGCGACAAGCGCTATCGACGTCTCATTCTGCACCCCCGACTTGGCATCCCAAATTACCTGGTATGTCTCTCCTTCCACTTATGGTAGCCGACACTTTCCTATCGTACTCCACCTTCCCTTTGAATCCCGCTCTCCCAATAACCACATCCCCCTCCTTAAGTACAGACTGGAAGATGCTGACTGGCCACTATTTGCGAGAACTCTAGATAACACTATATTAACCCTTCCGGACATTTCTATTCACAATATAAACTCCTGTGCAGAAAGCTTTGTTGCTGCTATAATACAGAGTGCAGATTCATCTTTACAAATTAAATCTTTTTCCCAAAAACGTCGGTCCCCCCCATGGTGGGACAGGGAATGCACCGAATATATTAAAAAACGTAAGGCAGTAGAATTAGTATACCGAGACAATCTCACAATGGATAATTATATTTCTTTAAACAAAACTATGGCAGAATGCAAAAAAAAACTTAAATCAAAAAAGTTTCAGGGTTGGGATAGATTTTGCTCTTCAATATCACCAGACACTCCCTCATCTCTAGTATGGAAACAGATAAGGAGATTCCGGGGCTCTTATACAGAACCCTGCAATCACTGTGCTCCTACTCTAGAACTTATAGACCTCATTATGGATAAAGTTGCCCCTCCTACTGTTCCATCATACAGCGATCTTCCTCTTCCATCTTCCAACACTCCTTCTTCCTCTCTCAATCCTCTTGAATCCCCTTTTTCTATAAAGGAACTCCATGATGTCCTGTCCAACTCTAAGAATTCCTCCCCTGGATTAGATGGTATTCCCTACTGTTTCCTATCTAACTCCAACAACCTAACCCTGTCCTACCTACTTAATCTAATTAATCTGATCGTTGATACTGGCTGCATCCCCCTTTCCTGGAAATCCCAACTTATCATTCCCATACTAAAACCTAATAAAAACCCCAATGATCATAACGGATATCGCCCTATAGCACTATCATCAGTCCTTACTAAAACACTAGAGCATCTTATTAAAAACCGCCTAGAGTGGTACATTGAAAATAAATCCCTTATTTCTGACAACCAATATGGGTTTCGAAGGGGCAGAAGTACTATGGACAACCTTAGTATTTTTGTCTCTGATATTCGCTTAGCATTTTCGGATAATAATGACCTCATAGGAACCTTTCTTGATGTTTCGTCAGCATATGATAATGTCCAACTCCCAATCCTCAGGAACAAGCTTCGAAAGCTGAGCATTCCGGAGAAATGGTCAAATGTCATCTTTAACTATTCTCTGAACGTTTAGTATACTTTAGGTTTCAAACTTTTCTTTCCACTACTCCCAGATTGGTCTATAAAGGTCTTCCACAAGGATCAGTTCTAAGCCCACTTCTGTATAATATATACACATATGACCTTGCTCTTTCTATTACCCCTCCTTGCAAAATTCTTCAATATGCAGATGACGTCCTTGTCTATACCACAAACTCCAATATAACTTCCTCTGTTAATCTTATAAATGCTTCCCTGAATTCACTATCTGAATGGTTGGAAGGTAATGGATTAGAGCTATCAGCTTCTAAGAGCACCGCTGTGATTTTCACCAGAAAGCGAAAAACCCCTCCCATTAATATCAGGATTAAGAGCCGAAACATCCCCATTAAAGATAACACCAAATTCCTGGGTATGATCATGGACTCCCACCTCTCTTGGAAACTCCACTGTGATTACATAACTGCAAAATGTGAGAGAAACTTAAACATCCTCCGCTGCCTCGCTGGGGTATGGTGGGGGGCCCATCCCTACTCTCTTAGACTTCTTTACAATGCAATGATCAGAAGTGTCCTGGATTATGGATCGTTCTTGCTGGAACCTGCCAATAAAGCAGGTCTCAGGAAGATGGATCTCGTACAGTCCAGGGCGCTCCGGATCATCGTAGGAGCCATGAAATCCAGTCCCATTAATGCTTTACAGGTGGAGTGTGGGGACCCCCCTCTCCGCTGTAGACGCCAATACCTGGCTGATAGATATCTCTTTCGATCTTCATTATTGTCCAACCACTCCCTTTTTCCTATATTAAATAAATTATACAATTTCACTTCCTCTTCTCGCTATTGGACTCATAAACTCACTCCATGCCTAATTTACAGCCTGGACAAATTTAACAACTTAGATGCCACAGTTCATCGCTCCCCTAATCTCCCTATCTTCTCCTATTCATTTGAAACAGTCTGCTTCACTCCCAACATCATACTAGACTTTGGTGTCGAAAAGAATGACCCTCATGCCAGTGATATCTTTAACTTTCGAATGGAAAAAAGCTGGAAGGAATGGCACCCTATCTTTTCAGATGCTTCTAAATTCTCCTACGATGGATGTACCGGTATTGGAGTGTACCATCCCAACTATGACATTGTGAGAAAGATCAAATACCCTCCCGAAACAACAGTATTTACTGGAGAATGTATTGGAATTCTTGAAGCTATTAACTATGTCCTAATTTTTAACCTCCCTAAAGCCATCATATTCTCGGACTCCCTTAGTTCCCTCCAATCTCTTCTGTCCAGCCCCTTCTCCAAAAATATTACTAATCCCATCATCTTCCAAATAAAAGAACAAATAATTAAATGTTCCCTCCGTAATTTATCTATAGTCCTGGCCTGGATTCCTGGCCACTCAGGCATCCCTGGCAATGATCGTGTAGACCAGTTAGCTAAAGAAGCCGTAGATTGCGGCGACATTCACCCCTACTTAATTTATCCTCACGACCTTGTCCTTCAGCCTAAAAGCTACCTTCATGATGCATGGTCCAACCAGTGGGCCGATGCATGCAAATTCAAAGGATCCTACTACTTCAAAATCCAACCCACTATTCCTAAAAAGCCCTGGTTCACCAATATCAAAACAAATAAAAAATTTACTTCAATAATATGCCGTCTAAGACTTGGTCACTGCTGCTCTCCCGTCTTTCTTGCCAAAATTCGGATTAGGGACACCTCAATATGTGAATGTGGTCTGGACGAAGGCGATGTTAATCACATCTTTTTCTCCTGCCCCTTATACGATCGGTCCTCTTTACTTAAATCCCTTTACAAAATAGTTCCCTTTCCAACCACTATCCCGACTCTATTATCCTCACTCAACCCCACTATTGTAAATATTATTGCCCATTTCTTAAATATCAATCAAATCAAATTATAGATATAAATATTTTTATATTCGATATAATTCATCAACAACCTACTATACATATGTGTAATATCTAATTATAAAGTATGTGTACCGCCTGCTAACAATTTGTGTTGTTTGTGTTATTCCTACTAACCATTTATGTTTACCCTTTCAGTGTTTGCGATTTACCGCGTCGCCCGTAAAATTAAATTTATATATTTTTATACATTCGATACAAACGTGAAGTTGGCATAAATGCCTCATCGGCGATTGCCATTTATTTTTAAAAAAGAAGAAGAAGAAGAATGAAATGTTGGAAATGCTATAAATCGAACGCGGCCTAACAGTCGTTCCGAATCAAATATCACGATTTGGATGCTCAGAGCGTGATATCAATTCGGAACGGTCTAAATCACATATATATTCACAACATTATAGTTTTATTTTTAAATGTATGGAAGATAAATTGCGGATTCCACATCTTTGAGTATGAATACTAACAAACATACATCTCTCGGTTTATTCATAATAAGTAATATACAAACAGTATAAACGAATTACAATATTAAATATTTTAAGAGAAAACCTAATATTAAATAAACTTGAAAATGGCGCGCGACATAATCCCAAAAAACTGACAGCGCTCACAGCGATCTACCTCGATATCGTGAGCAGTCTAAGCGCGAGGAATAATGTCATTTGTGACGTCAAAACAGCTTATACATGTCCCGGAACACCTAAGCGTGCTTAGGTTACTAATCGTGCCTCGGAAAGCGGACATTCCTTTATGTTTTACGTTGTGCATTGCATGTTATTCATAAATCAAAAATAAGCTTTGTATGTAATATCGCGTAGTGTACAATAATTTAAAAAGTCCTCTTTTTATGTTAAAATTTATTACTAAAAATTACTGAAAATCCAAATTTCATACAAACTCGAGTCTGCTTCAATTTTATTTTTTCAATAATGAATTATGTTTGAATAAGTCGATGAATACATCGGTCGGTGTTTATAATGGGGTGTATCACTAACTTTTTATCACGGTAGATAGCGCATGATAGATGGTACCTAATATAACTGTCAATTGCATAGAATACTTGTATTTTTTTTTACGAAATTATTATTTTCTGGATATTATGCCGAAGTGAGCAGCTTTTAAGCGTACAAATCGAGATTACTAAGCAAAATCAAAGATATGGTGATCTCAAAATTGCCGTTCTACTAATAAAACCTTTTTTCTTTTTAAAGACGGTGTGCGCTTTCTTAATTCGTTTTTTAAGGTAGGTAAAATTAATTTAAAATACATTATTCTGTTATAAAAATTAAAACTACAAAAACATTTAAAAAATGATGCGATATAGGTGCAAAATAAGGTACCATTGCCGCTAGCGCGCCATTTACGGCGCGGTAGCATGAAATGCTAACAACAAGAATAATAGGATAAAAAAATAAAAAAATCTGACAGTTTAAGTTAAAAATGATAGCATTAGCGCGGCTTATAACTGGAACTGATTCGTCTTGTCATTAGCTATAGAGAGTTTTTATTTTGTAAATTAATTTACTGTGGATATTATTGGTCAAAAGTGGTGTTGTTTTGTTTAATAATGTGCTACAATGTGAATAATTATGGAAAACGATAAATTGGACTTTAAATATGGGGCCGAATTTGCAGTTTATTTTTTGCGGTTTCCCGCGCTGTCAACTCCCATATTTTACCCGACGTGTTTGAGCTATAATGCCGCGAGTGACTCCAAGTAAAGCATCAAATTCTGCAGCATCTGGAATTTGATGATCCCCAACTCGGTTATGAACTCTGTTTGAACATATATTATGCAAATAAATTACGTGTTTAGGACTGATGTATTCTGTACAATGTCCTTTAAAAACAATTAAAAAAAAAATCATTAGCTATATAGTCTGTGGTAATGTCATTTTTGACATAATAGGAGGTTACATTTTGCAGATACATTAATTTTATATTATGCAAGAACTCAATTTATATTAAAGGTGTTTAATCAATTAAAATTAATGAGTATATAATGCGTATTGGCTGGATTCAAACAATAGTTGATAAATGGCCGGGGAAAAAGACCCTTGGCATGTATAGTTTCTTGCCAATGTTTTTCTTACTTGGTGCTACATTGGAGTTTTCTATGATTAACTGGACTGTCGGGGAAGTAAATTTTTATAATACTTTTAAGAAGCGTCAAGCGCACTATATTGTCGACGAGAAAATCAAGAAGTATTCAGCATAAACATGCCAGCCGGAGTATCTTGGGGAAAGTATCTGTCATTTTCTGCAGCTGCAATGCTCTCGATGGTTACGGGCTCTCAAATTATACATCAGTACTACCGCCCTCTTAGAGACATTAACTTGTACATTGTTAAAGAATTAAAGAACTTACCTGATGATATGCAGTTAAAAATAAGAGAAGAATTAAAAGAAGAGGGGATATTGGAATGATTGTTTTGTTTTTAAATAGTAAATTATATGATTAGTAAATCAAGTTGTTTATTTCATTATTTTACTGTATGCAAAACTATTTCTTTATAGTTTATAGGACCAAAAACATTTATCACATTAACATTAATATAGATATTATATAAATGCCTCTGTGAAATTGCTGAGTTCCATTCCTGGTTGATTCCACAAAAATATTTCATCCAATTGTGTATTTCTTGAGTCTGGTACAGTAAAGAAATCAACGAGCTTCCCACATGATATAATGGCCTATAGTAAAGTTCGCTTAATGTGAACTCAACTTTTTAAAAAAGCCTGAGTTGTACGATTGTAATAATGATTTATTTTTTATATAAAAAATAGGATAGTGATTTAAGCGTCTCGTTGGCAAGTTAAAAATGAAACTTATAAGCCAGCCTATAGTCTATTGCAAGTCCGAGACACCATTCTTTTCACATCTCTTTCCCACTCTTGATGGACCAGGCACTGAATCATGGAAGTGTTTGAAAATATGTCTTCTTTGTTTAGTGCAAGTGTTTGATGTACTGCATATTGATTTAATAAAAAATGATTGTTGAGGACGACTGGATAAGGTTGGATAACTTTGACCGATGTAATAGATAAAATAAAAAGCAAATCTATAATTATAATAATTTAATAAAAATTTGGTATCTTTAAATATATATTAACTCCTAAACAATATTTACAACTATTGTACATTTTGTTTTGTAATAAATATAATAATTCATTTATTTACACTATATTAAAAATATACACAATTATTTAGGAGAGTTTACTTACATTTTTTATTAGCATTCTGGCATTATTATTGCAATAAGTAAAATTATAATATATTTGTACTTTTAAACAATATGTAGTTTAATTTTGTAGTTCATTGTTAAGCAAAATAAAATATATTCATACACCTTATTCAATTAATCATCTTTGCTAAAATCTATGAACAAAACATAAACTTCTGAAATAAAATCAATTAACACTTATGTGCTTGAAACATTCTACTCATACTGGAGCTTTTATAAATGGACCATCTATTGCTAAATTATTTTTAGAAGAAATATTATATAAAGCATTTTTATCTGATATAGGTAGTTGTTGGAAAAAAATAGTACCTTTTATTATAATAAATACATCCACATATACCTACTACCTTTCTCTGCACATAGAAGTAACTACCTACCTATTTATTTGACCAATCACATACTTAGTAGGTTTTTGAAACAGTAATTGTACTAGAAATCATTACAAAGTCAGTTTATTAATAAATATATCTCAAAATCGATGTCAAACTTGAGATTAGATTGTTTCTTTTTACCAAATGTCAAATTAAGAAAGAGTTTCTGGCCACAGGCACATGGGAGTATTTTCAAACGATAGATATCACATTTTACTATTAAATGGTGTAACAATTATAGTTTATAAATACACTTTAGTGGATTCTAAATTCGCAATGATAAAATTAAGCTTCTATCTCTCTTGAGCAGCTTCTTCTACTACTAGTAGGTCTGCTGGTCGATTACTGTTTGCAACGCGCTACCTGCTTTATTTAAGGCCGGTAATTTAATCCTCATTAAAGTTCCTAAGGAAGAGGATTGATGAATTTAAATGAGCAAAGAATTATCGGCCTTATTGCAGACTCAATATATATATTAAATGAGCCAGCACTGATTATTATGTCTGACTGCACTTACTCTCACATATAAAATATCTTATTCTACAAAACCAGTCTTAGGAAATATGGGCACATGAGTTTTCAGCGCCTATTCGTCACCTCGCGTCAGCTATAGTTCTTCGGATCCAGTCCAGATGAGAACTGACCGCATCGTACATCCGAGGTCTTCCCTGGCCGATCTTGGTGCACGCGATCCTCCACCCACTCACACCTGCCAGGGACCACCTACTATTTGCTTCATCAAAACACATCATTGAACTTCCGGCGTATTCTTCTTCCTGCAATATAAAAATAAATGTGTAAAAAATACCTAGATAATCTAGTTTTGACACATATTAAAACCTAATATAAATACAAATAAACATATTAATCTAGCTAGGGTTTGGCCATACAAAAACACGCGGGATATATAGATTATCTCATAAGTCAACCTCAGACTGGGTGTGGGTGATAGACCAGGTAGTCAGACAGTTCTCATGAAAAAAAGAAACATCGTCATGTAGGTTACTTTTAAAATTATACTTAGATATTTTTAAAAGAAGTTTATAACTAAGGATTTTACTAATGTTTAATATTTTTAATTTGTAATTTTTTTTTTTAGTATTTAACCCACTGTTTTTGAGAAATGAAATGTACAAATAATATAAAATCTTCCTGGCTTAAGATCTAATAATTTATAATATTGTAATTTTTATGTCCTAGTTATAAGCTGTGATTTTTCTGAAAATAAATAAATAAAGGATTTTTAAAAAAAACGCACAATTTATAGGTACATGAATAACGGCGGTTGATTTTTATTTTTTATAACTGTCACTACCTGGATAACTCCACACTGAGGACCAACCGGAGCTTGTATTATTTCCCTTGAACCGGAGCTACGTTGGCCGTGTCAACAACGATTACAAAGTTACTGTTGGTAACGGGTATATAGCCATCTTTGTTTAAATTGTGACGCAGTAGATGTGATTTTTTCTTTATTTTCCGCCAACTGCGTTACTATAAAAGCTTAATATTTAAATAACAACATATGTAAATGGGTATACTAGGTAATGTTATATATTTCCTTTTTTTTAAAAAAAAATCTTATTAATTTAGGGACAGAGTAATTATCGTTAATGTTTTTTTACCATATTAATAGTGAATACATAAAGGGAGTGTCAAAAAAAGTTTACTCACATCACAATCATCTTGAGCATAAAGTGTTTCAGCGCATAAACCATTGACAGTTGCAATGCTGACGTTTTCGCAGCGCTGCATCGGAGTTAGAGTAACGTGGACCCTCTGTAGTTGGTCTAGGTTTCGAGCCCAACTAAGGCTGTTACACACTACAGTACTGCTGTTATTTAGTGAAGCGTCTGGCAGACATATAGGTCGTACGAAGTCTGACATCTCAAGCGGGTCTTCTAGTCGGACAAGCGCCAACATGCTGCCTTCCACTGGCGACTTCACCATTCCAACTATTCTCCTCTCCTGCTGCCACGGTGTTGTGCTCTGTATCCTAACTGTGCCCAATCTGGCTGTCCATTCAGCTTTCGGTTGCCCCTGAAAACAAAAATTGAAAGTGTTTTTGTTATTTTATTACTAACGGAGCCTAAAGAAATATTTAAATTAAGTCTTTCTCCTAATTATCCTGGCACGTGTTTTAGAAGACCCTTGTGAGAAACAAGGTCAGGTAGTTTTTATTCTTATATTATACTAACTAAAGCTAACCGAGCGAAACGTGGTTGGCGAATGTGCGACATGAAGAACTAAATATACCGACCTGCATGAAAGTTATTGATGAAATTTAAGTAAGTAGTCATTCTGATGTAACGTTGATTGGTTCCCATGAAACTATAATATATATATATATAAGGGGGCGTTGGTTCTAATGTTTTAGAGAATCCTGGGAGATGAGGTGAGGTAAACTTCTTTTTTAATTCTTTTTTTTTGTATTATGGTTTTTTTAATTTTTTATATTAAAAATGATATTATACTCGTAGATCCACAGGAGCTAACAGAGCGTGGCAAGGTTAGCAAGTGTTTGAAATTTATAAAAAACTGGACACAATAATTTATTTAATTTATTTGTGGTATTTCTCAAGTTTGGTACGCTAGAGACATCGACGAGCTTGCCACTTGTCATGATTGGCCTATAGTAAAGTTAGCTAAAGTAAAGTAAGTAAAGTGAATCCGCTTATTTAAAAGCGTGGTTTCTACCACCCGAAAGAGAAACGGTCGTGATGATACTTTACTTTTAAAAGAAAATCCGTGGTTTCTGACCACTTCGAAAGGGATACGGTGGTGATGATACTTTACTTTTTTTCTATTCTGATGTAACGCTGACGGGTTTTCATAAGAGATGGATGGGGAGCGTTACTAATTCTGGAGAACCCTGAAAAACCAGTGGAGGTTAACATTTTTAAAATTATTTTTTATACTAATTTTCATACAAAAATCATGCTATGAAGTTGTTAAGAATTTTTTCAAAAACTTATTTAAGAATAAAGTTATTGATGAAATGAAAGTAGTTATTATCATTTAAATCTGACGGGTTTCTTTCTTTCTTTCTTTATATGTTAGGGATTTTAAATCGATAAATCAATTTTGGCAGAAAGGGTTAAATTCTCTTATGTATATATACCTGGAAGCAAGAAGCCGTAGTAATGAGCCAAGAAGGATGTAGCAAGGCGGCATCACAGGCGTGCACGTGGGATCTGAGCAGGGCGGCGTGCCACGGCCAGTCCCCAGGCAACGCGTTGTTCTGGAGTCCCGACACTCCCGAGCCAGAGTGGCCGACCCGAGCTGATGGTATACCGCATTCTGGAAACAAGAATACACGCGACCATTATACAAGTCACGTAAAGTAACGCCCACATTGCCACACTGTGTTGCTCAAAGCAAGGCTATTTTTTTAAAAAGACTGATTAAAAAATTGTGTAACGATACGACGACAGCCCGCGAGGTGGTCGCATGCCCGAATCACCGTGGGCCTCATAAGGAGAACTCAAGTACTAAAACCCTTTAAGCGTCTCTCTTTCACTGTTGGCCCTGTGTGCCGTTACAGCTAAGACAGAGTCTGCGTAAAAAAGCAAGACCAAGAACAGCTGGTTTATTTGTTAATTGTAGGTACTAAGGAAACCTTGTGAGACTCTAGTGTTTGTCTTAAAACTACTATCTCGAATACTACTCTGATTTACTTAAAGTTTTGCAATGGTTATAGATCGTATTGACCAACATGTACTTATTTATAGACACTCTTATTTACTTGCGGGCAAATGCACCTTGATGTGACTATAAAATAATTACCTAAAATTTTAACCCAATAAAATGTCATTGAATGTACCAAAAAATAATAGTTAAAAGATACATATAAAAAATCAAGTGTTTTTACCTAATTTGTCACAAACTACCCTAATTACTTTTCGCTCAGGGCATTCACTTCTCAAGAACAAGATATCAGATGCTGATGGGTCTGCGATCTCCACGTATTCTGGTTGCGTTTGTTTTTCATCGATTTCTTCGTCTTCAATAAATTCCACCTCAGCATCAGGGACGGAGTCGGCACTTAATGCTTGACTGCGAAATAAACAGGCGTAAATTTTATTGACCATTACTTTGTAAAGGGGAATACCAAATGAGTCTTTACAATTCATGCACCAAATATATTAGTCTGAATCATGTAGCCAATCATATTTTGTTTTAATATTATAGGATAGGAAGTTAAATAAAAAAAAAATGTAGAGAACACCATTTAAATTGTTTTGCTGGCCGACCATACTAGTAAGTGATGAAATTAGATTTAAAATCGATATTTGACAAATAATAATAATACGAATTTTCAGTTGTCACTATAATTAAACCTTTGAAGGAGGTTGATGATAGTGACAACTGAAATTATCAATATCAGAAGGTTGCGTGTCGGGGTCACCAGTTTGGAAAAGGTTTCGAAGAAAAGTCAATTTGTGACGCAGTTGAGATGAATCCGTATTCGTATAGATTAGAACCAATACTTACAATAAATGAAAAACTTAACCTAACCTTAGTTTTTAAAATAACGATATTTTATAATTCCCATTAAATAAAATAATTATTTTTTTTTAGATAATAATCCTTTTTACATTATTTTCTTTTATAACTTGGTTCAGACGCAAGTTCAGCCTAACTTTCATAGACTTTGTTTAAAGATCTGGGCGCACCAGATGAGATGGGCGCAACGTTTGTTCTGACCTCAGTACTTAACAATCAAAAGTAACAATAATAACTTACTGTGTTGTGATTATGTCACGTGTTGATGATCAAATGGGCATGGCTATTCTAGTAGCTTCATGTTCCTACCACCACTACTCCACCTACCAATTATACGTACTTGAAAGTGAGTTCCTTGCAGAGAGAGCCGGCGACACTGGCGAGCGCTGTCTTGTCGTTATGGTAAGGCGCCGCGCATACCTTCCCCGAGCGACCGCGCTGTCTCCACACCATGTACCCACTTTTCACACGAATTGCACTCAAAGTTGACTCCTCGGTTTGTCTTTGCCACATGCTTAGAGAACGAGCTATCCACACTGGAAACGAAAACAAGTATCTTTACTCTTCATAATAATGAATGCAAATTAAAACTAGTTACGAACGTTGTTTATTAAAATTAGACATGGCTAATAAAAACATTGGTAAACGACGGTAATTAAAATATTATAGAATTCTTAAGGTCTGGCTGGAACATCCCTTTGTTAAATTAATTTAACTTATTATATAAAATACAGGGGAAATTCCCGAATGTGTCTATCAGCGGGGCCAGCACGTTATCTTACGATAACTCTCTTCAAACTGGCACAAGAAACCAAAAAATGAATCATGACCTAGTAAAAAGCAATGGATCCTACACAAGTGCCCCAGAATGACTGCAGTTCGAGAGGGGTGGTGACGGCTTGTTAAACGTGCCACTGACACTCAAGTGACGACCAAGAGTAGCGACTAAGAAGAAGAAAAAACTGTGAAGGTAAGTTACTTACAACAACCAGCTTCATCGCTGCCATCAGGACAATCTGGAGTTCCATCACAACGCAAGTGAAGTGGTATACATCGTCTTGAAAGCGCACACCGAAGTCCGCCCAGACAGTACGCACAACTACGTTCGTCAGCCGCGTTGGCGCAGTCCGGGAGGCCGTCACACGCGCGACTAGATAGGGCGAGGCGCTGGAGACCGCCCAGGCAATCTGGTATTGTAAAACAATCGGTTTTAGACTTAAAAAAATAAACCCTGAATTATGACAGATTATAGTGGATTATGATATATATAAAGGTATTTATTATATTAATCTATTGTATTCGACAACGACATGCGATTTTCAGGTCGAAAGAGAATAAAGAACCCGACTACATAAAAAAATAACTTTAATAAAACTGAAAATAAATAAATAAAAAAACTAATAAATCAAACTGAGTAAAAATTTACTTTAAATATAAACTGAAAAAGAAAAAAAAGCCCAAGGGTTTCGTGGCCGTTTGAAATTATTTTATGATTGATCCACATATAAAACAAATAATAAATTCTAATGCGGAACATAGATAGCGACTTTAACAGTCAGGGATTGTTGGGAAGATTTGAGCCGGTCTCGGTTTTTAATAATTAAATACATAATTCGTCGACTTAATTTTTTCTTTTCCACAATATGGAGTCTGGCTGTCGATTACTAAAATGCCACAAAAGAACAAACATACATATATACTCGTACATACATAGGCAGCACTATTCCTACAGGCCTAGACCACCACTGCTGAAGATAGGGCCAGAATTTAACCTACACTCGCCACGCTGACCAGTGGGGTTGACGAGGCATCGGTCATAATTTTTAGAACTTCTATCTTATCATTTATTTGATGCAAAGTCAAAGTCAAGTCAAAATATTTTTATTCACGTAAACCCATAGATATAGAATGCGACGATGCGACGATCCTATGTCTATGCGTAAACCTATTACAGGCATTTATGAAACGTCATTAATTTAATTATTTTGAATGATTCTAATCCTGCTAGTAGAAGACTAAGCAGCAAAGTGGTCCAATAAGTAAGCTGTTAGCAGAAGACCAGCAGCTATGCTGGTATCTAACAAATAATCTATATTTAATCTGTGACATAGTCTATCTACCAGGTTCAGGAGAACAAGATCCAGGTCCGAAGTAATCGGGGAACTTGGCACAGTCGAAGTACGGCTTGAGTCTGTCTGGCAGCCGCTCCCCGCAGCCGGCGTGGAAGGCGCGACAATACGCACGACACGGCCGTAACACCCGACCCAAGGTGCAGCGAGGCTGGAGCATTTGACATACGAAATCCTAGAAAAAAGATGGATATAAGAGGACTGCGATTGAAGCTTTATTGTGTACAATGTAATGCCAAAGTTTGTAACATACTAGAAACACGCACAGAGAAATAAAATAGGGTATTTACTACATCTGTCGTGCCCTAAGAATATCATGCGATTAAATTATTAAAATTTTAAAAAATGTTAAAGAGCGGTCGCAGGATGAAGCATATTGTTGCTCCTCAAAGTTTATTCGTACGATTTTGGATTTTGCCCTGAACCTACAGTAATTTCGGCTGTGATTCTTATCATTACCATTGATTTCGATACCCGCTATCAAAACCACCAAGGAATTCGGTCGCCAGTTCGAGACCAAAGTCAGTTGCTGGTAATTTAATTCCTTTCGCTGAATTTTGAAGTATTTTCACCAGTGCCTAAATAGGAAAGTTATGAGTTATCATCTAAATTCTAAATCCAAAAATCGTTGTATCAATCGGATTGAACCCGAAATAAGGCCAATGTGACTTGAAATACTTTATTTTAAATAAAACTATCAAATTTACAGTGAAGGCAAACATCGCTAAATTTCTACGCTAATCAACGTTTCAACCAACCCGCATTAGAAGATTTATGGGTTCGTGATGACTACACTCACCTGAGCTAAATTTGAGCATTCAGCATCTAAGAGCTCTCGATAAGCAGACAGGTCTCTTAGGATGAGCTCGCGCGAGGTATGTCCCACCAAGTTTGGATAGCTGGTGGAGTTGTATGGCAGGTAGGAGCAGAGCGCGAGGGTCACAGGCGAGCACTCCCTCAGGTCATCGCTGAAAATTGATGCTTCCGTGCTGGGAGGCTCGCTGGGAGTCGTATTAACTTCTTCTAAGGCTTGAGATGATATAATTGTACTTTCCTATAATAAAAAAAGTTAGGTGCTTAGTAGTAAGTCACCTGTCACAAAAAATATCTTACGGCCAGTTGCAGAAAGGATCATTAAAATAATCTCTGATCAATATTTTGATACATGCCACGATTGGTAGTCATTTTGGTTATTTCCACCAATGACGTGCCTCATAAGCATAGGTACGTTAAACATGTCAAAAGATATTTAGCCTTTCTTTAACTAGCTGTTATAGTAAGTTGAATACATGTATTCCAAGACGGGCAAGTAGCCGAACGGTATGAGAATCATAGCGGGGCCAATCGTTACAGAATGACTTGTTTATGACAGTTTACGAGCATTGTCGGTTATGGTCATTGTTTGTGTTCGAAGTTCAAACTGATTATTTTGTTGTTTAAAATACTACAAACAACAACTGGCTCGATATATTTCTCAGTAGATACTATTTTTGAGATGTTAATATAGTAAAGTTTTTCATTGGATGTTAGATGCCGTAAACATAATGTAATATACTTATATTTTGTATGAAAATGACAACCAATGCCCGCTCTATCGATATATATTTGAACTCTTTGTTGGAGTACCATAACTAATTATATAACTGCCGTGTTCGACTTGCAAGCAAAGCCCACAAATCCTGGTTGTGTCCTACCTCAATGTACAAAGTGTCTGGCAGCACTCCAAGCCTGATGATGGCTGGATTGGTGGAGCGAAGTTCTTTGTCCAGAACATCTCGCACCTCCGCCGTGGTCACTGCAGTAAATATTGGCTCAAAAGACACCTCCAGATGTACTTTTACGCCTTCTTCTACACTATAATAATAAAATAAAAAAATTATGAATTGTTAAGATGATCTATTCAAAAAAGGTTTAGATATTACATAGATTTACAACATCACCATTCCGTCCGCGGTTCCACTAATACAAACTTGTGGAATATATTGTCATTAAAATTTACATCAGACCCTACCCAATCTGTGCGGCCTGCGTGGCGAGTGTAGGCCAAAGTCTTCAGAAATATGTTTTGGTAGGCACATCTTCAGTAGTAGACCGGCCCTAGGCGTTGTGATCATAAGGGTCAACGCTTTTGAGTCCCTCTCATTTGCACAATCCATGATTTCAAAGATTTCTTAAGTCTGAGTGTACTTTTGGGAAATGTAGTCGTATATATTACTTTAGTACTACTAGTAGTCTCAACTTAAATTCCGTTATCGAATCGAGAACAAGAAGTACGAGTTTTAAACAGAGTGCCACGAGGTGCGATGTAACTCAACTACAAATCGGCACTTGAAATATAATTCTGTATCCTCAGCTCTATCTAAAGACTCGAGCAAATAGACAAATATTTAAATTACTTTGATCTTGACTTGAGAAATAAACCGCTAGACTATGCAATATTATTTTATAAATCTAAAACGGTAGGTATGCGCAAAGTGAAAGGGGAGTGAATAACAACCATTTAGCGCAATAGTTAGGTACTGCCTCTGTGGTCTATCGGTTATCCTTTAACCTTTAAAATAATTGATGATTAATATTTTAATATACGCTATGTGGTTAGTAGTTAGCTTGTCACTTTGATTATTTTAACCAATTACGTGTCTCATAGGATATTTGCCCGCCTCCGTGGTCTAGTGGTAACAAACGTTGCCGTGAACTCGGGAGGTCGTGGGTTCGATTCCCACCGGGGGCAAGTTGTACATTGTATAATTTGTCTCGGTCTGGGTGTTTATATGTATAATATGTATATATTTACAAAAAAAAAAAAAGTATAATATGTAGTTTATCAACCATCTAGTTTCCGTAACACAAGCCTCGTAGCTTACCACGGAAATTAGATGGCGCTGTGTGACCTGTCTGAAAATATTTATATTTATTTATTTATTTATAGGCATAAGTTAAACATAAAGATAATCAGCCTTTCTGCAACTGGCCGTTACTGTCTTTGTTTCGACCTTTAAATGTTGTATTTTACTTTTGTAACAATATCATTTTATTATGATCTACGTGGTGGATATTGCATGTTCTAATGTATTTTATTATTAGTTAGCGAATCCGCTGATAAATGTTCCCAGGCAGCTTCGGACATTCCTTTGATTATTAAATCACACCAGTCATTACTTCTTCTTTTTAGTCGCTACATTCTTCGCAGAGTGGTCGTCAATTGAGTGTCTGTGGCACGCTTAACAAGCCGTCTTCTCTCCGCTGGAACTGCAGCCTTCCTGGAGCACTCATTAGACCTGGTCAATCCATCTCATCGGAGACCTACCACGCATCCTCTTGCCATCGACTTTTCCCTGAACTACAAGGCGCTCAGTAGATGTATCTCCACGCCGCGACACGTGTCCAAAGAAAGTGAGAATGCGTGATTGTACGATTGAGGAAAGGCGCTGTCCTATCTCTAGTTCCTCCAGGATGGATTTGTTGGTTCGGAACTCCGTCCATGATATGCCAAACATTCTCCGCCAACACTACATAGTCAATAGTAGTTAGAAAGACAAATTTCTAAGCATTCCATGGATTCACCGTGCGGGTGCCGGGTCCATCGTGTGTGGGTAAGCGATGAGAAGAATGGTGTCTCGGGCTTGCGACCGACAATAGGCTGGTTTATAAAAAAGGAGGCCTCCTTTTTTTATTTTATTGTGCGATAATACGTTCACCATCTATTTCTTTTTTATGTATTTCTCTCTATTCTCTATATGTTATTTGATAAAATATTACGTGCAATGCTGTTAGTTAACTCTAATAAAGAAAAAAGTAGGTTTTATCAATAATAACTTAGGAGGTTAATAAAATTTAGCATAATTTTATCTATGCAAAAAATGCTTCGTCAAAATTTTGTAAATAAAATAGCCTACCTAGAACCTTTTTTTTATCGTCAATGTTTCAACACAGAAATCTTAGAAAGTTCGTCGTCAAAGTAGGTTTTATTGCATTACCCTTTCAAGTACAATACCCACATACATTTCTACATACAAATAGGGTACACGACATGCATAGAAAGTAAAGCGATTGAGACAAGAAAACTTTCTCGTGTCACATCAGCATGTCACAGCGTCTTAAATTTCTATACTCTTTATCGATTATCTATTATAAAAAAAACATTGATTTACATACATATATAGATATAATAAGGACCAGATATTAAGAGTCAAGAATTTATCACGGTTTCGTTTACTTAGCCTACTCATAAAATGTAATGTAGTATCTGTAATTGTAACGATTAAAGTAAAAAATGGCGTCAAATGTAATTAGTTTTATTTTTGAAGGTCAGCCGTCAGCTGGTACAATCGACTTTCTGACTTTAATCATTACGTTTTGGTACAACCCAGCCTTATACTAGGGTTGCTACCTGCCACTTCTAGATTTAAGGGTTCCTAGGAAAAATACGGGTTTATGATTTTTTTAATGGCGACAATTAAAACGGCTTTATATTATGACATCTTTAATTTTAACAACTTTTTTGTAAAGCATATGTGTAAAAATCTCTATATGTTAACTAATATTATACCCGTATTTAATTTTGCTAATTACGGGTTCCTAAATTTATCATGTTATTTTTGCGCTAGTAAATAACCCATACAAATTTCTGTAAAACTTTATAGGTAATAAAATTACGGACATTTTAGAGATATATTAATCTTAGATTTAATTAAAATATAAATGTATTTGCTATTTTTTTCTGTCTAATATTGGGTATATGAAAATCGAAATATGTCTGAAATGTCCGATATTTAATTTTCTCGAAAGTCAATAGACTACATTTCTCAAAAAACTACTACTTAGACTTAAATAATCTTAAATAAATGTTGTATTGTGCGAGCGAGAGGGAAGCACAAGCGTTAAACGCTCTTAACTGAGTGATGATGATTTACCGGCCCTGAATATATTGGTCGTAAACTGGTCGAATTGGTCGGTTTCCGAAACAATGAATAAAATAATAAAAGTTCAACTTTTTGATTCATTAATATTTCAAGAGAATTTAGCCTACACTCGCCATGCCGGCCAGACGAGTTGGTGAGGGTCTAATATTAATTGCAATGACAATTCATTGTCGATGCCACAACTTGGTACCTACAGTAGAACCGGGACCGACCGACGCGACGGATTAACGTGCTCTCCGTTTTGAGATTTAACTAATCCTGGTTTTGCGAAACTTTTCTGAATAAAGCACATCAAACGAAATAGTTATAATTAGCGTGTAACGCAATCAGCAGCCTATTCTGTTACTTAGTCGCAAACGTTATTAGTGGATTTCGATATTTACGTCAGAGATGGCGTCATAATTACAAAATATTATTCAATTCTCAACTCTATAAGCGCTCGATCATGTGCAAATATCAACCTTATATATATAGTTAAGGGATTTCATAACATTTGCGACTAAGTAACAGAATAGGCGCGGTGGTGGCTCGGTTGTAAGAACGCGTTCCTTGAATACTACAAAGGTCGGTTCAAACCCCCCCTTCTTCTTCTTCTTACGGTGCCATCTCCTATCGGAGGTCGGCTATCATTAGGGCGATTTTGATTTTGTTGGCCGCTGTCCGGAACAAGGATCCGGTGCTCATCCCGAACCACTCCCTGAGGTTCTTGAGCCACGAAGTGCGTCTTCTCCCCGGTCTTCTGGAGCCTTGTATCTTGCCTTGCATGACGAGCTGCAGCAAGCTATACTTTTTATTGCGCATGATGTGTCCCAAATACTCCCAACTTCCTTCGCTTTACCATTTTCAATAGTTCAACGCCTTTGTTCATTCTCTGCAAGACAGTTTCGTTTCTTACTCTGTCCTTCCATGATATCTTCAACATTCTCCTGTATATCCACATTTCAAAAGCTTCTAACTTCTTCGACATTGTGTTTGTCAGGGTCCATGATTCGACACCATACAGGAGAATGGAAAATATGTAGCATCGGACGAGTCGGCATCTTGTAGGAAGTTTAAGATTGCGATTGCAGAGCAGGTGACTCATTTTAACAAAGGCGTTTCTAGCTTGTTCTATGCGGCATTTTATTTCGGTACTGTGATCTGCTTCTTCATTCACAATGGAGCCTAGATATTTGTATGATTTAACTCTATCGAGAGGTTGGTCTTTAATGTAAAGCGCAGCAGTATTGTCGACATTTGTCCGTCCGATGACCATGAACTTAGTTTTCTTTATGTTCATGTTTAAACCATAGTTGGCGCTTACATTATCCACTCTATTCAAACCCCCCCGGCATGTACCAATGAGCAATGCATTTTTCTTACGTACTGCAGTCATAGATTAACAACACCACCGTTCCCGTGCCTCGGAGAGCACGTTAAGCCGTCGGTCCCGGTTCCACTAATACCAGCTTGTGGAATCGTTAATAAATTGTCATTAAAATTGACATCATATCCTCGCCAAGCCGTCTGGCCAGCGTGGCTAGTGTAGGCCAAATTCTCCAGATATATGTTCTGGAAGGCCCACCTCCAACAGTGGAGGTCTAGGACACTGTGTTCTAGGGGCTGTAATGAATGAATGAATGAAAAGAATAGAGCTAGGTTGTACTCTTGGTTTTGTCTATTAGACCTTCCGGTTTACGTTATAGACGTTAAAAAAACATACCAGTATTTAAAGGAGCCAAGAATAGTGGATATGGAGTGTCATTTCGCAATATAAAGGGGCTTAGGAAGCACAAGGGCCTAGGATCACAAGCCACCACCTCTAACCCATACCACGAAGGAGTGGGTGAGTGAGCTAATCGATCCAATTTGTCTTTTCTGCCCAAACTATTCCACAATCCATAGACGGCAAACATGTATTTTTAAAAGCCCATTCTTTGCACATAAGTCAATGTACAAAACGCTTTTTAAGCTCCGTTTAATTTTATTGACTACTACTTAGCCCAAATCAAAAACAAGATCGAGTTCCAATCAAATGATGAACGAGATAGTTAACAATGGCGGTTTAATATTTTAATCTTAAAACAATAATCATATATCTCTCTATACAGAAATTGTTGAATCTTATACCTAAAACTAATGTTACAAAACACATTTGTTTCCTGGTTTGGGTCTAGAAAAGTTAAGCGAAACATTTATGAATAGCCGGTGCCCAAAGTATTTTTTCTTTCGCCTCACTATGACGGAAAATTATAATGCTCACAGGTACAAAAATAAGAATAACAAATACCTAACCAAATCAAAATTTAAATGCTTTATTATAAAATATCCTTTACTTATATTCAAAATTCAAAATCTTTATTTGCTTACAAATATGGTACAATGTAGTAGATGATATATAAAATTAAGATCAACATATTTTTACTGTCTCCAGCATGCAATTTTTTACAAATCTATAAAATAAAAACATTGTTAAAGAACTGTATCTACCTGCTTACATTTGATAAACTAAAATTGAATGTTAAATTAATATTATTTGTATGTCAAAATTAGATTAATGATAAACATAATTATGTCTGGTTTAAAAAAATAAATAATCATTAGTATTATAAAAATAAAATCTCAACTTATAAAAATATAGGCTAAATTATCCGACTAATGCAATTTTGTATATGTTTATCATTAATCTAATTTTAATGCCATAACTACCTAAAACAGAATATTTGTATTATAATTCAACGAGGAAATGCGGCGAGCGTTATAGGTACCCACCCTCCCTTAGTTTATTTTGTAGAATAGTTTTAATTTCATAGGTATTTTTATTTGGTTTTATTTATAATTAGTTTTTTAATCTATTTTATTATATTTTAATGACATACAATTTTAAAAAGGGAGTTGGTGCGGTTGTAAGAACGCTTTCCTTAAGATCCTAAACTGGTTGCTTTGCACCCCGGCATGTACCAATGAGAAAAATACTTTTCTTACGTTACATTTGTAATGGATTTACAACACTATCGTGCGGAGAGTACATTCAGCTATTATCGGTCGGTCCCGGTTCCACAAAATAATAACAACTTTTAGAATCATTAATAAATTGTCATTACGATTGGCATCAGACACTCGCCAACTCGTCTGGCCAGCAAGGCGAGTGTAGACAAAATTCTCCAGAAATATGTTCTGGAAAGCCTATCTCCAGCGGTGGAGTCCTAGGACTGTGTGTTCTAGGGGTTGTAATGTGTTGTGAAACAAATATCAATTTTAATATCGGTGAATATCAATGTCGATTATGTTTACGCTTGAGGAAATAGAAGTTTCAGAAAAAAGAACTGGTGCTGTGAACGAAACGACATTAAAGTATTTTTTTCTCTTTTAAGACTGCTGAGCTGTGAAGTTAATCCGATAGATAATCCGTTATTTTAACTTAACAACTGGACCTAGTCCAAATTGCGAGCGATTACTAGAATAGCACTTTAGTAATAAACTTCTCATATTTTTTATACTTTAAAGGCAATAAATTACGTGATTAGCCTTCCACATTTCGAACGTGATCGTTTACTAGGATCGAAGCACGAATATTTGGATGTTATCTAAATGACTATCAAAGTTAACACGTGATGTAAAATTACGTTTCATTACATACTTTTTAATTTGCCTTTTTCCTATAAATAAATAAAAAACTCCATTTATTATTTGCTACATCAATTAGATAATAAGGTTTTTTTCTTTTGTTTGTAGGTACTTACTGTAAATTTCCCCAATAGGTAAATATGTGAGTATAAATCGTTAATTTTAACCATTAGTTTCTCAAAAACCGTCCAGTAGAAACGGATGTTTTTTTATAGTATCTTTACGCAAAATTATTTTTTCTCAAAGGCGCAACCAAATGCTACAATTTTTATTTCAATTTTGAAAAAGAACTTAAATACCATCAGTCAAAGGAATTTCTTTTTCCAGGTTGAAATTAAGCACCATTGCTTTAACTAAAGTATCTTGCTTAATCCAAATGCCGACTTAAAAAATGCACTTATACAGACAGTGGGATGCTCCAAGCCCGGATGATTGGCATTGGGCACATTCTTCAGTTTTTTTCGGCAGGAATTCAGCAAATAACCACTGACTGCCAATTCGTGCACATTCGTGTTGAGCGACAGCTCGTCGATGTCTCTAGAGTACCAAACCCGAGAAATATCAGAAATAAATTATTGTGTCCCGACCAGGAATCGATCCCGGAGGTTGTCTAAATCCATGGACTTAACCCCTAGACCACGGAGGCACCGATTCTTTAAAAAGAATATCGCGTATGTTTTGAATTAATACAGAGCACTAAATAAAAATTATGCCACATTCAATTTAGTACGACTATTTACTAATAGGAACTGGGCGTCCGCTCCCCGGTGTTTACAGGCCTAGGTCATACATATTATTCTCTTAAACTAATAAATCAAAAACTGCTATAAGCAATTTAGTTTACGAGTACCCAAGGTAACTTTGTTATGCCCAAAGAGATCAGAAAATAGAGAACATAGAGCGGGTAGTGGTTGTTATTATCATACAAAATGTTTGATTATTTTTTACGCCGTCTTGTACTATGTTCTTTATTCTTGTCTAATAAGAACGTATTTACATTTTCTTAGCATGTAGGTCAATATATATTGTCCTAGTCCTAGCTTCTTATTCTTACATCCAGTTGCATAAATGATGATTATAATAATCTATGATCAATATTTTCATATACGCCAAGTAATAGTGGTAGTTAGATAGTGACAACACTTTGGTTATTTCCGCCAAAGACAAGCCATACGTTAACATAGGCATACGTTAAACATGTCAAAGTCAAAAGATAATCAGGCTTTCTGCAACTGGCCGTAATTCTCATAATATGTCCCTGCGTTTGACTTATCGATTTAAGCGCTTTTTTTTACTTTATTAAGCTTTGAAATTCGTTCGACTTGGCGTTGCTTTATGGCTTTCATTCAACTTTAAGTAAATTCCGGTAAAAAAGCGAGCTTTGCTTTGCTTTCAAGTCGACCACAGCATGTGTTGTGTCCATAATAATGACTTTGGCAATGCATTTCTTTATCCAATATAAGGTAATATGAACGTAGATATTCTATGGTTTGGCGTAATCTCTTGCTGGGTTGCCAAGATCATCTATGTCAAATGAGACACTGATAGAATTTAAAAGTCTATGCAATAATATTGTGTTCGAATAGATACAATTATACCTATGATGATTGATGATTGATAGCTGAAAAAGAGAGCTGTGGTGGAATGGTTGTAAGAACGTTTTCTTTAAATCCAAAATTTTTGTTACGTACATACTCGTATGTTATAGATTTACAACCCCACTGTTTCCGTAGCTCAGTTTAATCAACTTGTGAAGTCAATAAGTTGTCAATTTCTCCAGATATATGTTCTAGAATGCCCATCTCCAGTGGGTCTCTATAGGGGCTATATTGATGATATGGTAATACCAGTATATATAAAGTTTTCATATACTAATAATCAAGGTTCTGTAATATGCGTAGTCGTGGGCCACCGTTTTATAAACGGTTATATATATACGAGTAGGTACTAATAAAATTATATATGTTTGAAAGAAGCTTTGTATTTCAGTATGTCTGTTTGTCTCGCGTTCACGTCTAAACTACACAACTGATTTGAACAAAATTAGCACATAGGTAGTATGTTCTTTATAATAATAGCCATTAACGAGAAGCCCCAGATAATTAGATCGAAAACGAATCAGCATTCATTTTGTTAAACCCAACCAGTATACTATTCCCATTCCCAAGCTAAGATACAGCTGCAAGTCATTAGCGTAAAAATGTTAGGAACAGAAGTTGGTGGAGAACGTTAATATGTTAATAAAAACAGAGAAGAGTAGAGGAGATAGTAAGCTACCTTGCGGGAGAATACGTTGCCCGCGAAGATAAAATTAAGAAGATTATTGTACAGTCAGTGAGACATCAAGAGACCGCAATACTGCTAGGAAGATATCATGGTCTACGCCATTATTAGCATTGCCAAAGTCAAGGAGTGTAAGGAGAGTAAGCTTGGTATCGTTCACAGCAGCTCTGATATCATATGTGATTTTATAATTTTTTACTATAGGGGCGGGTGAAGCCAGGTTAAACAGCTAGCTACTACTCGATAAAGTGATCATAGCATTGTTTTTCTCAGTCAGTCAACCACGAACAATGTCATTAAGTACATAATAGAGTTTACGTGAAAGCGCACTTTCTCCATCCGTAAACGTTGGTATTAGTTGGTCCTTATGGAGGCTTACCACCACATTCCTTTATAAGAAATAACTACGTTTATTTATCGCAAATTACAGGTTATACAAGTTACATATTGCATATTCGTATGTGCCCCGAAAGTCACCCAACAATTTACAGCCTACAGCCACAATAAGATCGGGAAACGGCGAATCTAGAAGGACCAATATTTATATTAAGAATTTGCCGCCTCCACACCCTGGCCACCATCAGGCACCCCCCAAAACACGCTGCACTATAATATGATAATAACACACACCATAATCCTGCAGCTATGAACGGGCCGGGACCTACGATTAGCATTTGTCGCGTATTCATTTCTGGATCAGTGCGCTGTTTTTATGCGAGTACTATCTCTGAAAACGTCGACCTAAGCTAATATACATAATATAAATAAAAATACATATATATATAAAATAATGAAGAATCACTATATGTACCGTTAAAATTTAAAAATGTCGTCTCATGTATGTATGATTTATTTTGAAGATCAGCCGACAGCTGGTACAATCATCGCCATTCTTAATTGTAATCGTTACAATTACAGAGACCTCGTTTTGGTACAACCCAGCCTAAGCCAACTTCACTAAGGCCGGTTACAGTGCTTCACCGATCGTCGCGTTTCGATGCGTACTTCGGTCGCGTACGAGGTTTATATGGAAAGTCTTAAATATGCGCGTATTAAAGTATTCCACGACAGTACTGGTTCTGTTTCCGCTTGTCCATTGAAATTGAGATGTATTTTATATTCCGCTTGAAATAATTATATTCTGTCGCAGTCTATTAACGATCTACCTAGATGTTCATTGTTAAATAACATCGTCTCGAGCATAGAAAAAAGGCTGGGCCTATTCTGTGTCTTTAACCGCAGTAACCGCTAAATAGACATAATAGTGGATTCGTTTGCTATCAGTTTTATCGTTAGAAATGCGCGAGCTTAGCCGAGCATAACTAAGTTTTACATACATTACAATTACAAAATATTATATAATAATTCAACAGGGAAATACGGCTAGCATTTTGGGTAAAGTCCCAGGTTTATTTTGTACTTTTTATACTTATTTATTTAACCATTTGAATTTAAACAGAGATCATGGCTAAATTAGGCATTTAATATTACGTATTAATAATAAGTAAGCTAGATTCCATGAAAGTACGCACCAAGAACATAATTTATGTACATTTTTAGTTTATAGTTATTTAATTTGATTATTTTTATTTTGGTAATTTGTAATTATTATTTTATCTTTTGTAAATATGATTTTATCGATAACAATTTTAATAATAATAAAATTCTTTATTGCCCACAAAATATACAATATAATGCGTGTAAACACATTTCCCCTTTGTATAGCGAGGCTAATTACGTTGGCAGAAATAATTGCCAGATTTCCTGTCTCCTGACTTTTCCGTTAGCCGTTTGGACAACTCCTTGGCCAGACGCTTGGCCGAGTGTCCCCATGGGCCCATCGTCTCGACCTCAAACGGCGCAAATTCGTAACCTGCACCGAGGTTGGCATATTTGCGCAGCTTGAGGTTCACAGCAGAAACCGCCGCGCTTAACGAGGTCGCCTGGATGTTGGGCTAATGTGTCCACACATTTCGCATTCCACACCAGGGATCTGTCAAGTTTTCATGGCCTAACGGTCATGCCGTCGGGTCTCTTGCCATCCCGAAATGCCAGAGGATTCTAGGATCGCGGGTACTCCAGCAGTGACAAAAGCCCTTCGGATGATGTCGTTCAGTGCAGTATGACGAAGAATGCGGCCAGCACTGCCATGTTCGAAGAACTATTCTCTATTATGGAACAACGCTTGACTTGAACATATAATATATTATAGTTTTATTTATAATTAGTTATATTTTTTTTTTATTTATAAATGTTTATACTTACCTACTTTCTTAAACAAATATAACGTTTAATAGCTCATGTCACGTTTGAACAAACGGAGTTTGGCTACTGAGCATATTTTTCTGTTTCTAATGGTTATTTCTTTATTTTTTTTAACAATTTAGGTTAGCTACTGCGGTTAGTAGGTATTTCAATATTAAGAACACCGGATATGTTACGCTGGTTATGTGAAGGCGGTTTCATAATTTTAAATTAAAATTTGTCTGTCTCCGTGGTTTGATTCCAAGAATTGAAAATTGCCAAGAACACAAAAATATATTTATTTTATTTCCATTACATTCTTCAAGTCTCTCCCCCAAAAAAAGTCGTGGTATTTTCCCACACTAGTGATTTCGGTCATGATGATACTTTACTATAGCTTAAACATTGTCGTTACGAAACTTAGCAGCAATCGATCAGCTTGACTAAGTTTGTAAACTTTTTTGGCTGGTGGCTGGTGTACGTTAAAAGTTTTGGTATTTTTAAGTACATATGTAATGTACTCTTGCAAGGAAACTTTAGGCATTTACGACGCAATGGATAGAGTTTTAAAGGTATATTCAAATAAATACAGCAAACTGATTAAATAAAACAAATAAAATTAAATACATATAAACTAAAGGGACATTAAGTATATAACAAGACAGGGCAAGAAACCAAACGGTATGAGAATTACAGCTAGACCAATGGGTACAGAATGAATTAGTGTATGACATTTATTGCTAGTTATGGTCGTGTTCGACGTCTACCTACTTTATAATTGATTATTTAGTTGTTTCACGGAAATGTGCCGACCTACGTTCTACGAAGTGTACCTACTCGTAAAACACACTCGTGTCAGTTTATTTTCGCAAGTAAACATTGATTAAATTATTATTCTTTTATGCTTCCAATTAAAATAAGTACACGAAAAATTCTAGAAATTATCATTAAAAATCGTTCCGCTAATCGATCATAGTTGCACACTATTATAGCCTTAAAAATACTAAATCATAAGGTTGACATAAGCCCATGCAATGCATGCGAAATAATGGGCATTATAAAAAAAAATAGGACGTATATAACTTTTTGTATGGAAATGTGCTTGATGACTACTTCTTGTATTTGACCTAGTTGCCAGTAAAAAAATAAACTATATATAAATTAAAAATGTCATGAAATTTTCTGGCAATCAAACCAGTTCAATACTTATCACTCACTTAAGTGGCGTCGCTTACCTAAGTATTACAGAAATTTGTATGATTAACGAGGTCACTTAGTATATGATTTAGTCACTTACTTATCTAGAGCCAGCACGTCAGCCCCCACGAAGCAGGACCTCAGCTCAGAGGCTCGGTACAGC
This sequence comes from Tinea semifulvella, assembly GCA_910589645.1. Taxonomy (NCBI): domain Eukaryota; kingdom Metazoa; phylum Arthropoda; class Insecta; order Lepidoptera; family Tineidae; genus Tinea; species Tinea semifulvella. Next base: position 9,587,060 of record OU342585.1, read on the forward strand.
GAGGCCAGGGTCTGCCGCATTTGTTGCTCATACACCTTAGCATCTTCTATCTTAATGGAGGCACTTTCACGACGAATCGAATCCACTTCGTCTTCCAAACTCCACGACGATACTATAAACGATCCGCGGAAGGTCTGTCTGCTTAGCGGGTCCCCGAATAGGTACATGTCTGGAAGAAGAAAATATTTGATTGTATATAATACATGGTAATGGTGGACATCGACGAGCTTATTAAAGTTGTGTATATATAAACTTGATTCTTAAAAAAGCAAGGGATTAGAGCCGTAATGATATTGGTTACGCAAAGCTACTCCACTCAGTTTTGTTGGAGAGAATTCGTTTATAGGCTTGTCGGCTCTAAAATACAGACAGAAGGTCCATTTTGAACCCCACCGCGTTGATGGCCGGCATAGTGCCATCTTAATGAAAAAAAAAACTATCTTCATCATCAACGACCGGATCCGCACCCGCTTATCATTAGCAACCCGCACCTAAATCGTTACAGATGACCAGAAGGCACATGAACGGCAATTAGAGTTTCACATCTTCGCTAGCTCAAGTAAGTGGATTTTCTCTAATAATTTTGAGTTAGGAGTGGCTTTGTCTTCTTGTGACGGTCCAGGTTTTCCCACTGCTGCGCTGGGGCAATTGAAGGCCGCGAACCAGCATCCTATTTCATAAAACCGCTATACCAGATATATTTTTTACAAATACGAGTATATTGTGTAAAATTAGTAAACAGTGAAATGAGACGGTTTCTAGTCTGTCGGCGCTATTCGGTCTCCTTATGAAGACCTATAGTGAAGTGAGTCGGACATGTGGACTGGTTCATGTTTATTGATAATTTTTCGACTCCGTCTATAAAAAAAAACCACGCATGCGAGCACACGGGAATAGTCACCCTAGCCGAAACAAAAACCCAAACTTCAGTCGGACACTAGTTGTAATGCTCCAGATTCCATTCATGAATGGTCGGCCGGAGTGGGCGACTTATCACAATGGATTCTCCGACTTGTCAGCGGTTGGTCCAAATAGTGCACTTGTTGTCGACACTCAAGGCCACCGCTCTACATTCGACGACCTTTGCAATATAATAGCAGGATCGTTGTTCGATAGACAATTACAAATTATATTTCGTGTTTTCGCAAGTTATCTTGATTTTGATTACGTACATTTTTTTTTTTCACTTACCTATATTTTTGATTTCACAATAATTCATAGTTACGTAGACGTAACGCAAAAAGGATCCAATCCACTTTTCAGATATTTAATGTAGATTGGATCCTTTTTGCGTGACTATATACGTCCAATTATACCATACTAATAACAATATTAGGTAATATTAAGAGCGGACGTGGTGGCTCGGTTGTAAGAACGCTTTTCTTAAATTCCTAAAAAGATCAGTTCGAACCCCGGCATGAGATGGTTGACAAATACATTTTCTAACGAGGTACAATAGACATATAGATTTACAACACCACCGTTCCCGTGTGCCCGTGGAGAGCGCTTTAAGCCGTCGCGTCGATCCCGGTTCCACTAATACCAACTTGTGGAATCGTTCATAAATTGACATAAAAAATGACATCAGACCCTCGCCAACCTGTCTGGCCAGCAGCGTGGCGAGTGTAGGCCAAATAAAGCAAAAAAAAGTTATTTTTTCAAATTTATATTGTTAATATGCTAAAATATGGTTATAAAGAACATAATTTATCTTGTATGGGGATTTGGCCCAAATTGTGTTTACAGTAGGTACCTATATACAATACATATATATGAAGTCAGACAAAAATATTCACAATATTCTAAACAAGATTCCAATTTAAGTAGAAAAATAGCTTTATTTTATATAGGTAGTTCATTAATAGCTTTATTTTATATAGGTAGTTCATTAATAGCTTTATTTTATATAGGTAGTTCATTAATAGCTTTATTTTATATAGGTAGTTCATTAATAGCTTTATTTTATATAGGTAGTTCATTAATAGCTTTATTTTATATAGGTAGTTCATTAATAGCTTTATTTTAGTTGTGCAAAATATTTAAAATATCATTTTGACAGCTCAAGTGCTAAATGACTTGATTGATACGAAAACTACATATTTTATAATAACTTAACTGCACTGTAATACTCGTGTATAGTAAAAATAACATTAGTCTTATCAATAAAAGTATTAAAACTACTAGGTATTTACGTTTTTTTTATCATTGTACATAAGTCATTTGACGTAAGTTTGGCTATGTTAGACGAAATTCATGCTAAAACTGACAGTAAATAAAGGAATACATTAGTTAGACAATATAACGTTTGCGGTCAAAGAATCAATACAATACGGCCAATGGTTTGGAATCGTGCATACACAAGCTCGTTGTGCAAAAGTCAGACGCTCAGATGTGGCATTCAAATAACAGAACGCACCCAGTTTAGTTGACCCTGAAGTGGGACAATGGCGTGCTTTACTTGATGAGATTACCTTGCCAATTATTCGAGCGTAAAGGTTTACCTAAGTTTACAAGCTTAGGTGCCTATATTAGGTATAAAAGTAAAGTATCATTACGACCGTACGTTATACTTTACTATAGGTACGTAACAGGATTTCCAGAACCGCTTCTGTTTTTGAGAACCGGGAATATCGGTACCTATTTCCTGTTTTTTTCAGTATTTTCGGTTCGTGGTAGTTTTTGTTATATATCATATAATATAAAACAATTGTTATGCTTCAAAAGTAGAACTATTGTAATTCCAAAATATAACATTAGAATGAAACATAACTTTATCACTCAGTATTCTCATAATACATTTTTCTTCTAATTTCTTTTCTCATACCTGCTTAGTAGTAATTATTTACATATCAGTAAAATAACAATCTATGTCCTCGTTAAGTATTAAGTTAGTATAATGGTTTAAATTATGCAGGCATCTTCCTTGGACGGAAACATATACCTATCAATAGGTACCTAACCTAACTTAAAATTATCTTAAACATTATTGAAGGAAAACAATCTAATTCTGAACCCTAGTGCGTAATAATAATAATAATAATATCTTTATTCAGTAAAAAGGTACAAGATATGAAAACAATAACATATTTCATTATGCATGCACAGAAAAACAGACATTTGCAGCCGAACTAAGCCTATATGTATAGGTCTGTCCGTCGGCAGTCAACGCCCAGACACCCTTTTAAATATATTATTACTTTTAATTACAACATATTAAAAGAAAGAAAATGTACACAAAAGAAAAACAAATTAAAAATTAAAAATTGTGTGGTTGAGATCCTCTTTTTGTTTATAATGTAAGTGTGTGAGTGTGTGTAAGAGGGTGTGTAAACTTTACATACTTTGTTATTATCGCATTCCTACTTTACTATTGACAGTAATTCCTCAGTTATATTATAGTCAAGAGACTGTAGCCATTGTGTGACATTCTTTCTACATATCACTTTAGTGCATTGATATATAGCTATCTCTTTATTAATTTTATTATATAAATATGGACCCAGAAAACAGAAAAATCTGCTAGTAAAAACTTTTCGAAAAGCTTGAGAGCTTCCACACACAAGATCATTCCTTCGTTTACTAAAAACTTACTGCTAAAAAAAATACTGCTGGATCTATATCTAGCCTCCCCAAGACTAGCCATTTCACACGATCTTCTGCCGCCCTCATCCACCCACCCCAATGACCTTCCTATTTTCTATTTTATTTTAATTTCTTAGCATTCCATGGATTCAACGTGCGGGTGCCGGGTTCCATCGTGTGTGGGAAAAAGAGAGGATAAGACCGACTATAGTTGGCTTGGGTTTGGTCGTTAGTCAGGTCGTTCATTAAATACACAATTGTTGCGCCACAAAATACAAGCACACACAACACGTAAAATGTAGCGGACACATTTGTGTTCGATACGGCTTTCACGCCACCCGATCAGTTCGTTTTTGTGGCGAGAGTAAAGATGTAGGTAATTCCTGTCTTTTTTCTTCAATCATTGGTATGCTGCGGGCCTTAGTGTACCTTACGGTAACTTAGTTGTTGACACGAATTGTTATGCGGAAATATAGTTTTTTTTTTATTGTCCATTAAAAAGTGTGTACCTAACGGATAATCGTCGACACTAAAATCAACGTCTGTGACAAATTCCCATTAGATTCGAATTCGAACACGATTTTTTAAATGTTAAATGTATTTTTACTAATTACAATAATTGCGATTTTTTTCACAGAATCGCTGTGCATATTCAAGTTAATAAGCTACACTGAAATGACGGCGGTAGCGACACTCTTAAGTTCACAGATACTCGTAAGTTTATGGGACTGTAGGCAATGAGGTGTATTAACATCATTGACTGTAGGTAGGTATCCTAAACTGTCTAACCTCTAAACTTGACGATCTATGATGTATTTAGTTTGTTTTTCACAAAAACTTATACTGATACCTATTACATTCAATTTCCCGTTGTATGGGTTCCGCTTTATTGATTTCGGCCTTAAATGTCTAAAACGTTCCATCGGCCTACTACGAGTATAACAAAATAATTGAAACTTTGACTCGAACAACCAATTTTACAGTCAATTTTATTAAATTGAACGAATCGTAATCGAACTATTTGCGCAAACACAAAAGGAATTCAGAAAAAGGAGTGAAAGGTATTGCTGATTGCTGACCGCTTCCGTGGTCGAGTGTGTCAATCTGGGGGGCAATTCTCGAAGCCAATAGAATAACAAAGAAAATAATTATTGAATAGGAACATTAAATTAGTTGGTAAGTACCTCCTGACCGTTGCAAATGAGTCGTTTCTGTATAGGTACTACGCTTAGCATTGTTTTAACAATGAAAGCTAAATTTATAATAAAAAAGTTGTTATCTTCCCTTTCGATGTGCAGTTTAGTTTTAGGTCTAATAAAACATTATAAAATACAGACATGCCTTTATGATCTAGCGGTTGATATTTCTCTAGTTTATAGACATTGACGAACTTGCCACTTGGGCAGGTAATAAAGTAAGCTAAATAAGAATCGAAGTCGTGATGGTACTTTAATTTACTTTAAATACAGACAGACAAGAAACTCCCATTAACGAAGCGTGCTCGTATCATTCATCTTATACTTGTAGCTCGTGCATTGAATCCCCCGGAATCGAACCTTCAGAGTCACTAAACTAAATCCAAGGTGCGTCTTATTTAACATACAAACACTTGTTATCTATATATAACTATCAAAATTAGCTTACCTCCTACACTACTCAGTAATTAGCTACTTATATTATTTAGAAGCAATACTCGTAATAAGAGTTCTTAACATTGTGATAAGAGAATGCCATTATACTCGTATATTGCTACACTAGAATACTTAATTAGTGTAATGTAAGTGGTACCAACGTCCGAGGTAGGTTGCGACAGCAGCCAGCAGTATGAGGATGAGCATGGCAGCGAGCGCGGCGCAGCACCCGCGGCACGAGCGGCTCAGCTTGCGGCGGGTGAAGCGGATATCGCTCCCCACAGACATCGTCGACTCCGGCGGCCGGTGCAGGCGACATCGCCGCTGACCGCTGCTCCAGCCGTAACCGAGCTAAAAAGAAATAAATGAAATGTTTTATTTATTACATAAAATTCAATAATTATTTAACCGTTCGTGTGTTTAAGACGCGGATCCACGTTCGTAATATCAATGCTCTTGTGTATGTAAACGCGGATTCATGTCCAAACCAAACTAAGACTTTAAACGCTATTATCTGTTATATTCTTTAAGATAATAATTATTTGCATTTAATGTCCACTAAGTAAATGATTTAGGGCAGCCATCAGTCAATGAATATGGCGACAGTCAATTAAAAAAAAAACAAATGTCTTTATGCATTAGTTATAAATTAATTTATAGGCACACTAATGTAATTACTACTGGCACGGGTCAAGAACACGAAAAGTTGATACAGACTCTAGTTAGACTTAAATATACTTTCTTGCGAAAGGTCTAAACTATAGAGGCAAATTTGAATAATAAAATACCAAAACAATATTTTTTTATCCCATCTCAATATGTTTTGAATTTAAATTATGACTTGTTTAAATAATGAGAGGGGCGCGTGAACGGTGCATAACGCTTCGCGTCTTACGCTGCGGTGCCGGAATTTAAAGAAGTAATAATAAGGTACGTGGAACGGAGATGAAATGACTGTATCACTTGGGCCAAATAAGCGTGGTTTCTGACCACCCCGAAAGGCAAACGGTCATGATGATACTTTTTTTTTACAGTCAATTAACTCATGTTTCCACTGCAGAAAACGACTAATCATGCGGGGGAGGTTCCTAATTAAAACGTATTTTAATGACACCGTAATTTAACTGCTTGGCATTTTTGGAGAAAAAGTGAAAGCAACCGTTATGAGTTTTTAAATGTGACTAATTTTGCAAAAAAACTTCAAAGGTCGGCTATAGGTTCGACCAATGAAGCATGCAACGTGAACATAAATAGAATTTAGCGGGCATTAGCCTCGAGCTTACGTCTTTTTGCGATCAAAGATAACAATTTTAAGTAGATGTATGTAAGATATTAGAAAGTTCTTAGTTCATCATGACTATATTAAACATTTCCTATTTCGTCTTCGTGCATAGACCTACATACATATAGACATAAGACATACAGTTTTGTCTATAACAATAAATAGCGACACAACTGTTCTGTCTTTGTTTAAAATGTTGTTTAGGTATTCAAACGCTTATTTTTGTTACTTTTGAATACTCGTAGATCTAAAAATAATTATAATCTAAACTTTTATATACTAGAGGCCGCGCACTGGTTTGGGATGCCACATGTGTTGACACACTCTGTCAGTCACATGTGACATCTAGCCATAAGAAACCTGGGGCCGCTGCAGAATCAGCCGCACGCCTTAAGCGCAACAAGTACGCGGAGATATCATCAATCACCATTTCATTCCATTTGCAGTTGAAACGATGGACCCGTGGTCCGAGGAGGCTCTTGTGTTCTCCCGCGATCTTGGTAAGAAACTCCACTTGGCGACGGGTGACCCTTTGAGTAGAGAATATCTTGTTTAAAGGGTCAGCCTCGCTGTTCAACGGGGGAACGCAGCGAGTGTCCTCGGCACACTACGCCCATAGAATAGTCGTAATTTTATTTAATAATTTTTAGTTTTTAAATAGTTTTTATAATTTAGTTCTTAACTTATTTTATTTTTAAACTTTGTACTTTACTCCGAATAAATAATTAACTTTTATTAAGTCAATAGACTATACAGATATACTCTGTGGTATAGATATATACCACATGTATACCTTTGTGGACAAATTAAGCATGCCTGACTCTTGAACTATATATGTGTGTTTTTATAGTCAGTATTGGAATTGATTTGTTGGCAAATATGATTATTATCGAGCGGCTAGGTTAGAGAAACCATTACAGAAACTATAAGTACCCGTTAGAGTTAAACCTACCTAAGAATTGTTATTTTAAGGAAATCGTTAAAGATAAAACCAGTGTTTAAATCTAGTCAACAGAGAATTATTATATAAAGTTTACCCACTGTACTTGTCACCTTCTAGAAAAACTACGCTTAGGATAGTAAAATAACCTCAACGCAGAATAAATGATAATAATAATATAATAATAAAAAGCGTTTATTCAATAAATAAGTGGTACATTATAGATAAAAAAAACTCTTTTAAATTAGTTACACTATCAATTGTTGGTTAGATTCACTGATACCTATACCATAATAAAATGTGTAGTGTGTTTTTAGCTTTATTTTATCACAGCTAAAAAGGATGTTGTTATTGATTCGTATTGAAATTTAAATCTTCTTCTTCTATATATATAAAGGTGAATGTCTGTGTGTGTGTTCCCTATACATTGCAAAACTACGTGACCGATCGGGATGAAACTTTGGGAATATGTTGTGTGAACATCGGGGAAGGTTTCTGACATATTAGATTGCATAATAAGTAAATCTTAATATACTTGTATAAAACAAAGTCGGGTTTGTTAGAACACTTATAACTCGATAACGGCTGGACAGATTTTCACGGTTTTTGATTTATTTATATTATTTAGAATAGGTACAAGAAACAGTTTTTAAATTACAACAATTATCAAAATCAAAAACAAAGAGAAACAAGATAAATTTCACAACCTAAAACTATTGTACACTGCATGCATGAACTAAAAATTAAATGGATGAAAATATTAGCTTAAACTAAAGTAAATCTACACAAATAATACAAATAACAATTATAAACAAGCAAAATTAAACAAAAATTAAATTACAACTTAACACGGAAAAAAATAAAAAAAAATAATAACAATTTTGAGATTCACTTTCAACCACCAAATTACAAATTAATAAATTATTTCCCCATAAATAGTTTGGTTACCTGACCCTCAAACGCTTTAGGGCCAAGATTGAACAGATCTAATTCGTTATGTTGTTCGATATTTGTTGGATGTGTCTCCGTCCCGAATAGCAGAATAACTATAAATAAAATTGGAAAATTGAATATATTTTTTTATATTCATTGTGTTACTTCCATCAAATCATAAATTTAATTCAGCTAATAAGTAACACGATATTCATTAACTGTCATGCGGTACGAAGTTCGCCGGGTCAGCTAGTGTTGAATAAAAGAATTGTTGTTATACTCATAGATTTAGTATATGTATATCTATGGTTATACTCGTAAAAGAGTTTGTTTTGTCCTTATTAAAAACATTAGAATTATGTCAATAGATTTATGTCACATTTTTAAGCTAATAATTATCATTCAAATGTTGGTTTTTTTAAACGGCTAAAGCTTTTCTTGCAAGTCAATATCTTCCCTGATTTTGTAGAAAATTTGCTTTTATTCAGCCTTTATACATAAGTATTTGTTTTGTACAGCCTGAATTATTTGCAATTATTTCTTTTAAATCTACCTTACGAATTATTTAACTCGTTATCAAAAATATTTAGGTATTTTTCTCTTTTAGGTATAGAGACCAAAAGAAATATATTTAGCGTATGATTTATAGGTATTAACTAGTGGTCTAGCGGTTAAGCCCGTGCATTTTACACCTGGAGCTACTGGGTTTGATTCCTGGTCGGGACACAATAAATTTAAATAAATTAATATTTAATTTATTTGTGATATTTCCCGAGTTTGGTTTTGTTGGCTTGTCATGATTGGCCTATAGTAAAGTTGGCTTAATGTGAATCCGCTTCTTTATCAACGTGGTTTCTGACCACCCCGAAAGGGATACGGTCGTGATGATTGTCGTATCTTATAAATTTAAGAGTATAATGTCAAATGTCAATTATGACATACTTACTATGTAAAAGTTTTAGTTGAATAAAGCCAATTATTTTCTAATATGGTTTTGTCTAATTTATAACAATTTATTCAACTAAACAAAGTATCTGTTTATAGTATTAATATGTCTAAAAACGAGTCAAGCAGTAGTTCAAGCCCTGCGCCACTTATCGCTCCCAGTATCTCAAGATTTCTACGTCCTGAACGATTTGACATCGACCCGAGTACTACTACGGCGGAGATTCAATGAATTCATTGGAAAAATACATTTGAAAACTTTTTGCAAGAAGATCCAACTCCATGTAGAGGAACCAGTTTTAGAAGAAGAAGAAGAAGCTTTTGTAGAGGTTTCACCGGAACAACCACCCACACCAAACATCTCTGTAGATCGAGAGCCACGTCCTTCCAGAAACAGACGCATTCCAATTCGTCTTAATCAATAGCTGTAAGCGTTGATTTTGCTATGTCTGCTTTTAATGATTCGAAGTAAGGTATTAGATAATCATTTATAGGAAAATTGGTAATATGAGTAAAAGGATTTATTTTCTAATATGGTTTTGTCTTATTTATAACAATGATACTTTACTTTTACTTTATTTATTAATTTTTGGCCCTAAGCCATGGCCTGTCGTCCCTCCTTGCGTCGTTATCCTCAATAACCTCAATGGTAAGGGTCGTGACCCCCTCTATGGCCTGTCAGTGAGTATTAATTATAATTTATGTATCGTCATATTTTATACATAAGTCTATTTTGAATTGCAATTCATTATGAAGTTTTAAAAAGCTGTTACGTGTACATCCAATTAGAGGATACAATAGTGCAAGTTCATTTTGGTTACATCTCTATTGAGATGATTGTACCGGTTGAATACATCGTGTACGACAAAGATTGAACGTTGATTGAATAATACCGCTAGTGTGTTTGTATTCATTGAATTTTGTTATGCTATAGGGATTGCAATCCGGCAGACCTTTTTATCCCGCGGATATATATGATGGATAATATGTTAAAAATATATATATATTTAATTAAACGTGTAAAAGTGCTAATTTGCAAAATATACTAATCAATTGTGAGACATTGTCCTAGCTTTAATTCTCATACCTTCTTTCTTGGGCTTCTGTCTTATTAAATGTCTCTGGCTGAAACGCTGTAATTATGACGATGATAAAATTAATATAAATTACTACTAATATTTATAGTATAAAGCTAGGCAAAGTAATTTTATGCACCAATAAGTCAAGGTCTTATTTTGAAAGTAAAACGATTATAAAAACACACATAAAAAGAAATGTCACGAATTTAGAATACCAAGTAAGTCACTCTACATCCGGTACAAATAACTCACGTACTTACTATTTGTGCTAATGTATTACAAATGTACTGTACAACTTTTGCTTTCAGCAATAAATCTTTGATTTATATACATAATATATTTAGGGCCAGGTATTTAGTAGACTATATTCTCGCTAAAGGACTTTAATCATGCACTTACTGGACAAATTTTAATTTTAACCAGAGTACAATATTGTGTAGGATACAACTCTTCGATACATAGCTTCGTTAAGGGGATTAAATGATTCTGATAAGAGAAAGACCTGGTTGCTTTAATTAAATGTAACTTTATTAGATATTAAAAGTAAAAAATATGACGCTCTGTTCAGAATGTCCCATTTAATCGAAATTAACAGGGGTTAGTCTTAGGGTTTTATCAAAGTGGTCCAATGACTAGGTAAGTTGCAATCAGAATACTGCTAGTTTACACATATTTAGCTAAGTACCTACGTACCAGATTATAAATTATATTTAATGAAATAAAGTACCGATCCTTATATTAAGTCAATGGAATAATAGACCGATTGCTATCAACTAGCACGCAAGTAGATTGACGAACTCTTCCTCGGGTGTATTACAGCGGTAGTCCGGCGTGTAATTGCCCGCCAACTTACGTTCAACCATAGTTTGTGTCAAAATTCTTCCGCCTCTGGTGGCAGTTCTTTTTCTCCGGCTTTTAAACCCGGCCGAGTATTATATTTTCACTGCACACTACATGTTATTTGGTACCAAGCATAGCTGGGCATTAACTCGTTAATCCGTTAATTAACAAAGTTAACATTTTGATTAAAGAGTTAACTTTTAAGTTAACTTTTAAAAATGTTAACGGACACGTTAACTTCCGTTAATATGCAGAAGTCCGTTAATCGTTAATCCAATGCCACTATTTACCGCACGGCACCGCGGTGTGGCGCGAAAAACAGGTTCAGACAAGTATGAAACGACAAGTGCCGGGCGCGGCGGCGCGTGAGTCAAAAACAAAACTAGATATATTTTGCCGGCGCGTGCAAGTAAGAAAACTGCGAAGTACTAGCCCCAGTGCTTAGAGTGACGAGTGTTGTGTTTGTTGTTATTATAAATTACTGTCAGTGATAATTTGCGTGTTAATAAAGAAGAGTGCAGTGTAATTAGTTAGATAGAAAAGTGTACTGTGCAGTGTAGTAATTAAAACTATATCATGGAAGACATGGAATCGGATTTCAGCGGTCCTGATGAGAATCCTTGGCCACATTTGACTGAGTATGTGGAATTTGTATCCGATCGGGCCAGCAAATACTTTTTGCTTGTAAGCGTTGCTTGCCGAAAGACACCAAAATAAAAGTTCATGTATCAAGCCTGAATAATTTGAAACAACATGTAAGAAGGGTACATGAGTCACAATACGTACAGTTTGAAGAGATTGTTAAGGCGGGCTCTAACCGAGGCAAGACAAAAAAGAGAACTCATTCTGACAGTATTATATATTAACCTAAACCAACAGGTTTTATAAGTTCACTAACGCAACGATATAAAAATGCAATTTTACACATATTAACGGATTAACGATTAACATTAACTTCCGTTAATTCTTCCGAAATGTAACGCTTTAACGTTTAACGAAGCTAACTTTCTTTGTAACGGATTAACGATTAACGAAGTTAACTATTTGATTAACGGTGCCCAGCTATGGTACCAAGCTTATGTTTTGTTTAAACAAAACACGCAATTTATAATTAAAATACAACTACACTACACTGTGCGTCCAGTGGAAATTAAGTCCTATTATTTCGTAATGATTTCCCTGTCTGTATACTACCGCTTTCATTGGAGAGAACAAAGGAAGTTAACAAAACATTGTGGTAGGTTAATACAAAAGCGACCGCAACAAACTATAATAATACCTACAAAATTTGTCATAGTTAAGCTTTTTAAACTTTCGCGCGTAATCTTTTATGTTGAAATAAGATTTAGTAATCTTCAAATATTCGTCGTAACAAAAGATCGGTAACTATTTTTTAGTTCATATAATTTTATTTACTCTATAACAAGTTGTATAGGCGTCAAGAAGATTCCATCTCCAATATAGTCTTTACAAAACCAAAAAATCTTTCATTTTTAAAATGTTTATATTTGATTGTGGTTTTGTTTTTGATCCGAATAAATTAATAAGAAAGGGGGTTATTATGCGATTTACCTTAAGGTATTTGAAAACGGTCATTTTGGAGATATACCTGTTAATTAAACTCGTAGATTTGTTTTATTAATTTTACTCTATTTAGAATAAAATCGTTACATGATTTTGCTATTTTCTTTGTCTAAAATTAGGAATATCAAATTAAAAATATGTCTAAAATGTCCGTAATTTTATTTCCTAGAAAGTGAATAGACAACATTTCTCAAAAGTAAACTCAGACTTCAATAATATTTATAATATTTTAAAATAATAATAATAATAAAATACTTTATTGCACAAAATTATAAGTGTACATAGGCTAAATATGAATAAGCTTTGGTATGCTTGTCTTGGTAATTAGTCTCACCTTCACGCCTATACTACTGAACCGCTTTTAATAAAATTTTGATTGAATTGTACCTCGGAACGCTGACACGGAAATAAGCTATATTAACGCCATCATTTGATCACGACATGTGATCCTATAGTCTGCATAATGCGCTTTTAGGCGTATATACGTATTAAAAAACAGAAATTATTCTTGAAATTCAGAAAAGGATAGACGTTATAATGTAAATATTTACAGTTACATGTAAATGTAACTCTACGGCCACCTGAAGTTTTTTTGCTGACAGCTAGTATGTTTATAATTCTTAGTTAAAGTCATTTAAGTAGGTATTAATGTCCCGCTGTCATCGTCATGCTCAGTGGTTCGCTTGTACAGAACTGACAATGTTAGCCTCTGGCTTGGAAAATTATAGGGAGATGCCACAAGGCATGAGAGAGAGATGAGAGAGACAGGTACATTAATTAGGAGAAAGTCGTAATATTCAATCGGTTCGTATTGATAACGTTTTTCTTATTATCCTAAAGAGGTTGGTTCAAGCCCCAATGTACCAATGTGAAATACACTTTTCTTACGTACATTTGTCATAGATTTACAACACCACCGTTCCCGTGCCTCGGAGAGCACGTTAAGCCGTCGGTGCCGGTTTCACTAACACCAACTTATGGAATCGTTTATTAATTGTTATTAAAATTTGACATCAGACTATCGCCAACGTCTAGCCAGCGTGGCGAGTGTAGACCAAATTTTTTCTGAAATATGTTTTGGAAGGCCCATCTCCAACAGTGGATGTCTAGGACGCTGTGTTCTAGTGGCTGTAATTGAATTAAATATATGAACTGCAGCTCCGCCGAGACTTGGCCTTCTTGAGAAATTTTTACAAGCTATACAACGCGGTGAGTGGTCTGAAGAGCTCCATAACCTTATCACTTCTATTCCGCAACCGAACCACACGCACAAGCCAAATTGTGCATCAGGGATTATTTTAATCACCTTGCTGCAACTGGTCGATAGACTACTAACTTTTTAGGAAATAAAATTACGGATATTTTGGACAGAGAACTATAATAAACTATGGAACAATCTCCCTACCAACATAAGGCAAGCTAATACCAGGTCGTCTTTTAAAAAACTAGTATATTGGCATTTTATAGATAGCACCAAACCACGGTAGTAAGTTTTATATATGTATGTTTATGTATAATATTGTGTAAATATTTGCATTTATTATTGTGTATTGATATTATAATATATATAAAGATATATAAGTAGTTGTATAATATTATAATTTATTATAAATTATCCTATAATTATATTATTGTTACAGTCACTTTCATTTCATCTATATTTGTTCAAATTTGTTCCTAAGGTTTGGTTGTCAGTGAATGTCTACGGGCATTAGTCCGCCTTTGTACTTTGTGCAATAAAGTTTTTAAATTAATAAATAAAATAAAAAACAATAAACTGTTTTCCTCTATTTTACTAAACCAAATATATCCCGTAATTTTATTTTCTAGAAATTTGATAGACTTTTAACAAAGGTATACTCAGATTTGAAAAATCTTTGAAAATATTGGATTGTGCGAGCGAGAGGGATGCAAAAGCGTTCAATGGTTTTAATAAAATGTTCATATTACTATATATGTATATCCTTAGTGACACGTAAGTATAATGAACCAAAATGATTTACTCGTATCTTGTTATAACAAGAGTTACACCATGCTATTTTCGCCTGTCGTACCACCCAGGTACTGTTGTCCCCGCTGAATTACAATCATTTGTAATTACTATAGATTAATATCGTTCACATATTTCTATTACCTCACTCCGTCTTGGAATGAAAATTGACCGACCCAAGTTCCTAATCAACTCTGGGTTTTGTAGTTTCATTATACATTGCGCGTTATAGCTAAAATAAACACAATCTTAGTATAAAATAATAAGCAATGTACATATAAAACTATATACAGACCCGAGTGGATCGTTTTTGTTATAGCAAAATCGTGAGTTACGAGGTACTCTGGCGAAACTGTTCCTTTATTGATAACAACCAACTTATTGTATTTAATTGAAAGTAATGCAATGGGTTGGTATTGCAAGGTATTGATATACCTAAAAGCTACGAGACCAATAAGTTGTTGTGTTAGTCATAGTGAGAGAAATGGATATTTTTATGTAATTAAAACCGTTGGTAAAACATTAAATTTTAGGTTTTACGCTGATCAAATAGATACTGATCTTATTTATAAATATAATAATGCCATTAAACTAACTCATGTCATTCATCATCATCATCAGCCCCTAGAACACAAAGTCCTAGACCTCCACTGTCGGAGATGGCTCTACAAGTTGCATCTGAACTCTGAACTAAACAGATTCTCCAGTTGGTTACATTCCTGGACAAGGTGCCAAGTTGTGCTAAAAGGCCAGTTGCAGAAAAGCGGATTATATTTTAACATGTTTATAATTCTTAGGTTTATAGCTTATAAGGCACGTCATTGGCCGAAATAACCAAAGTGACAAGCTAACTACCAATCACGTCTATTTTACCTTTACTTCAACCAAAAGTGGAGCTCGTTTCGATTTAATTATTTATTGGGTGATGCAGATATTTTCTTCGGCTCAAGCGAAGTCTTCAAGTCAAGCGTATGCTCCATATTACAAAAACTCTGATAGTTGTTAGAGCATTGTAGTTAAACTGATTGTTTTTTTTTCAAATTATTTTTTTGTTTTTCTGTTAGCAGCCCTATTCTGTTACTTAAGCGCAAACGTTATATAATGGAATCCGTTAACTATAAGTATATAATATCACGCTATTAATCTTGATATTTGCTCGGCCGCTGTCAATGTCGATCGCTTATAGAGTTGAGAATTGAATAATATATTGTAATTATGACGCAACCACTGACGTTAATAACGAAAACCACTAATAAAGTTTGCGACTAAGTAAGAGAATAGGGCTGCAGGCCACAGGTACTAACCATATATAACCTATCCCTTTTAGTTTCGTTTTAGTTTAACTAACTTTTATATTGTTTTATTCTTTAAATTATTTGTTAAGTATGTTTAATTTATTTAAGTTGAAGTTTGCTAACTCGCCCCAATATGTTATTGAAATTATGTTTTGGTTTGATGGAATCTGGCCCACATATTGGTAATACTTAAAGTTAAATGCTTGCTTTAGCCATGATCTCCGTTTATATTCCAAATATTAAATAAATAAATAAATCATGTGGTCTATATCAAAATATTGATTAGAGATTATTTTAATCAACCTTTCTGCAACTGGCCGTAAGTATTAAACAAAATTAGTACCTAAGAGCTTTCAATGGAATATTTAGATATTACCGAATGTAAACAAACATTGTTCTGACTTAAGAAAATATTAAATTGTTTGAAAGCCTCATTAACAACGTCATTAACGTTGTTCAATATTGAGAATGAGTTCGTGAGCAATGAAAGTGAGGGCGTTCGCATTGTGCCGGAGATCTTAATAGAAACTGGCGAAAAGTGTCTTGGTTGCACGTTCCACGGGCTTTGTTCGTTTGTTCTCCATAAAAACGTGATCACAGATGTAGGTCAGCTCGCGGCAAGTGCGCACACGCTTCTTACAGAGCCGCCGGCGACTTTAGGCAATAGGTTAGACTTGCAAATTCGTAATTGTCATTATCCAGCATAAGTCACTGAAATTCTACAACATTGCTCAACATCACACCATCTTTGGTATGAGCGTTGCTATGAGCTTAGCGACTCCTATTTAATTTATGATTGCAGATAAATCAACTACCTACTCTGCTATAGGTACAGGTGGGATTGTAGCTTGCAACTCAGCAACTTAATGATTTCTCAACTAGAAATAGTGAATCGAAGCTATATAATTACAAATTTACAAGGCCCTTTATAGTTCAATGCACTGCTAGATAAAGATTATTTGTGAAGAATTTAATTAGGCAATTATTCTTTAAAAAGTACTTTACTTTTTCAGACTATGAAAAAAAAGTACTAAATAAAAAAAAAGTATCATCACGACCATATCTTTTTCGGGGTATTCAGAAGCCTTGCTTATTAAAGAAGCGGATGCATATTTAACCAACTTTACTATAGACTCATCATGACAAGTGGCAATCTCGTTATTCTATTTAATTTCTCTAGAGTAAAAAACTCAAGAATTAACACAAATAAATTTAATAAACTATTGTGTCCAGGAAATCCGTGGACTTACCGCTAGACCACGGAGGCATTAAATTTACTAATTCCAAATAAATGTTGTTTTTTTTAAAAATGTGAAATACTTTTCTTAAGTACATTTGTTATAGATTTACAACAACACCATTTTCGTGCCTCGGAGAGCACGTTAAGCCATCGGTCCCGGTTCTATTAATGCCAACTTGTGAAATAAACTAAAATTACATATTAAAAAAAATTTGACATTAATAAAATGACATCAGACCCTCGCCAACCCGTCTGGCCATCGTGGCGAGTGTAGGCGAAATTCTCCAGATATATGTTCTGGAAGGTCTATCTCCAAAAGTGAAGGCCTAGGACGGAGACGGTAGGTAATTAAAAATAATGTTTACCTTTAACCTTTTTAGCTAATTCAATAACTTTTTTCCCCATAAGATGATGCTTTGAATCCAAAGCATAGATACGAAGTCTCAGAAGTTAGAGAGTTGCAATAAAAATTACAATTTCCACACGTATAGAGAAATTGTTTACGTGACTTTTATTCATTAATTCTAAATGGTGACAGAAATGCAGATCTGCGGCGACAACGGCCACTTCTTAGATGTGTTTAATTGATAAATTGTTTTCTGCTTTACTTATAGTTGAGTAAAACATAATACATATTATACTACTACACGCTGTGTTATCGATACCTACTTATCTTGATGTATAAAAAATAAATTTATTGATACAGTAGCAACCGTAACTAAAATTTGTAGGTATGTTGCGTTTTTAATATACGAATTAATTTAGCAAATAAGTAGTTTCTCCAACTTAGACTGAGTTCATTTATGTGCAAATGAACTCTTACTCTTTAATTACAGAGGCTTCGTTTTGGTACAACCAATAAGTAGACGTTCAGTTATCGCCGACAATATTTGTGTTTTTTTTTTTCAATTTATTTATTTATAATAGGGTAGCCAACAGTGCTAACATCACACACTTATTTGTACTTAACACTAAATCAGAAGTTAGATGTTGCACCTATTATAAGCGACTGTGATAGTCGCCTATATTACCATAGTAGCCTTTATAGCCTGTAAAAAGTAATAGTATAATGAAATTTTCAATAAGTATACATAAACTAAAAATTATTCGAAAAACTAAAGCTGAAACAATTAAAAACATATAATGCCTTTTAGAAATATTTTTTTACTCCATAAGATTCATTAAATACGCTCTTTTTTGTCAGTTTTACAATCATCAGTTTACCAATCATGGCAGGATAGCAAAAGAATGACCATTAGTAGCAAAGAACATCCATCGTTATTATTACTAATTAAAATACACGAGATACACAATACATAAATTAGATGCTGCTGTAAAAGGGCATTGTCACTACTACCTATATTACTTATAACTAAGTTATAAAACTAATTAAATGTCACAAAATATATAAATAAACCTTACTTACATTTGTCGATCGATTCACCGTGCGGTGAAAAACACTAACTATTATTGGCTGGGGAGCACTCTATCCAACTAAATATGAAATATAGTAACCTATTATTTTTGTCATGTTCAGAATTATAACATAAAACGTCGTAGAGGTATAAAAAGTGCAAATCTTATTTTAGCATAGCTCAGCATAGAAATTGACTTTCCACTAAAATATGAATAAAATCCCAGTCAGATTGCAAACTGCCAATAGTATCTTAGTAATACGTTGTGCGATCCCTTCTCCGAAGGTCCTTCACCCGGCAGGTTAAACCGGTCATAGAGCGCATCAATATCAAATGTAACCTCTAACATAAGCGCTATGAATGGCTATATTTACATTGGATGAAAACGATAACTACGTGATATCGTCGAAATACATTACTACTAAACGCTTTCACGTTTGTCGTGTCGCTATAGTCAACAGTATCGATAAAGCGCGGGATGAAGCAGTTTGATAAGATAAAGCAAATGAAACTTGTTTACACTGTGTCGTTTGTTGTTAATGGCATTGTCGCCGATATTGGCGTACGGCGGACAGAGTGCGAGATGAAACATTTTGTAAAGATATTTTTTTTTACCTTTTTTACACTGTGTCGTTGTAGTTAACGGTGTTGTCGCCGACATTGGCAGACAGCTGACGACACAGTGCGGAATGAAGCTTTTGTGAAGATAAAACAAATGTAACTTGTTTACACTGTGTCGTTGTAGTTAACGGTGTTGTCGCCGACATTGGCAGACAGCTGACGACACAGTGCGGAATGAAGCTATTGTGAAGATAAAACAAATGTTACTTGTTTACACTGTGTCGTTGTAGTTAACGGTGTTGTCGCCGACATTGGCGGACAGCTGACGACACAGTGCGGGATGAAGCAGTTTGAGTAGTGTACGGTTTTACCGTACATCGCTGTGTCGATAAACTACGACAACAAGCGCGCCGGGTGTTCTCACCATTATCAAGAATCAAAATGAGGTTACGTTGGACCATCAAGTGTGCCCCGTGTCCTCATCACCATCATCAAGCAATAAAATAAGTTTGTGTACAACTAGCAAGATGTTTGCGCGTTCTTTCCAATATCATTATTTTTTATTTCTAAAAGGAATTGTATGTTTATTATACTCGTATATATATTTTTTTAAATTGTTTCAGCTTTAGTTTGTCGAATAATATTTTAATTTTGTATATTTATTGAAAATTTTATAATATTGTTATTTTTTATAGGCAATAAAGGCTTCTGTGGTAATGTGGTGGTCGCCTATAATAGGTGCAACATCTAACGTGACACCTGATCAGCTAAATGCTCATTTCTCCTCGGCTCCAGTTCTGGACAATCTCACTAAATCCAAAACCATTGCTGAGATTGCGGAGATTTCTATGCCTGCCATTGTTGAGTCGTGTTATGATCGTTACAATTATTGACCTTCTCCTACCTATTATCACACATATAATTAATGTATCCCTTACCTCTGGCCAATTTCCTTCCCAATGGCGAAAAGCTTTTATTATCCCACTGCCCAAGATTTCATCACCTACACTGCCATCCCACTTCCGTCCCATTTCTATATTACCTTTCTTGTCTAAAGTCCTTGAGTCCGTCGTTCATCAACAATTATCCTATTTCCTTTATTCTAATGATCTCCTTAATCCCTTTCAGTCTGGCTTTCGTCCCGGTCATAGCACAACATCAGCTTTACTTAAAGTAACTGAAGATATCCGATGTGGCATGGAAGATTCCAAGGTTACAGTCCTTGTACTGATCGACTTCACAAATGCTTTTAACACAGTACGAGTAGATCCTGATTTACTTGTCTCTATCTTGTCTCGTCTAAAGATCTCACCTGCGGCCCTCGAATGGTTCTCTAGTTATCTCCACGGTCGTCAGCAGAGGGTTCAAGCTGATCAGATGTCGTCGGGGTGGTGTGACCTGGCTACTGGTGTCCCGCAAGGTGGCATCCTCTCTCCATTACTGTTTTCTGTATTTATCAATGCTATCACCTTGTCCCTTAACTGTCACTACCACCTGTATGCTGATGATTTGCAGCTTTATGTGCAGACTGACATCACCACACTTAGTAGTGCAATAGCTTGGCTTAACTCAGATCTTTGTAACATACACTCCTGGTCATCACGTTTTGGGGTCGTTGTCAACCCGAACAAATGTCAAGCAATTATAATAGGGAGTGCTAGACTCTTAAGAAAGGTTGACTTAATAAATATTGACCCTGTTCGATTTGACAACATCCCAATTCCATTTAGTCGCGATGTAAAGAATCTGGGTGTACACCTAGATTCTAATCTTAGCTGGACAACTCAAGTCTCCAACACGAGTCGTAAATTATTTGCTTCACTGCACTCTCTCAATAAATTCAAACATTTTCTGCCGTTAAAAGCTAAAATTACCCTAGCGCAAAGCCTTCTCCTTCCCCTTCTCGACTATGGTGACGTGTGTAGTGTCGATATATCAGAGGTGTTGCTCAATAAGATGGACAGGTTACTCAACTCCTGTATCAGGTTTATCTTCGGCCTTCGCAAATATGACCACATCTCTGAGTATCGAACAAAATTAAAGTGGCTACCAATTCGCTGTCGCAGGAATCTTCGAATTCTCTGTTTACTATTTTCTATACTTAACGAGCCTGTGACACCGAAATACCTCAAGAGTAAATTTGCCTATCTCTCTTCATTCCATGATAAGTCTCTTCGCTCTTCTCATAACTCTATTCTCTCCATTCCCTCTCACCATACTGGATTTATGGCCAACTCATTTGCTGTTGTCGCCGCAAATCTGTGGAATGAACTACCGGTAGAAATCCGACAAGCATCCAACCGAAAAATGTTTAAAAAAATGGTGTCATCGTATTATTTAAATGGTTCATAAGTTATTTAATGGTATCATATGTAGTATATGTATTATTAGTATTTAATATATCATAGTTATTAGTATGTATTTAGTAGTATCATTGTATTTCCATATATATAGATTTATTTATTATTATTATAAATATTTGCACCTACCTTACATTTGAAATGGTCCCCATTGTCCCTAAGGTTGGCTGTCAGATAATGTCTAGCGGCATTAAGTCCGCCCCTCGTATAACGTGCAATAAAGTTTTAAATAAAAAATAAAAATAACTTCTGATTTAGTGTTAAGTACAAATAAGTGTGTGATGTTAACACTGTTGGCTACCCTATTAAATAATAAATAAATATTTCCAGACAGGTCACACAGCGCCATCTAGTTTCCGTGGTAAGCTACGAGGCTTGTGTTACGGAAACTAGATGGTTGATAAACTACATATTATACTTTTTTTTTGTAAATATATACATATTATACATATAAACACCCAGACGCCAGAGGCGGTCAAATAAATAAATAAATAAAATATAAGTTTATCAAGAAAATTTATCTGTAAACCATCAAACTCAATCATTATTTATCATCTAAATGTACGAAACCCGTAAAAGTAGATACCTAGATTAAATTCAACTTTTCAAAGTTAAAATGTTACTTATTCATATTGTGTCGTTGTAGTCGACGATATCGTCTCGGCGACATCGGCGGACGGCGGACGACAGTGTGCGGGATGAAGCAGCTTGAGAAAATAAAGTTAATGTAACTTGTTCGTTCACTGCTGCCATTATTACCTTGAATATACCTAGTATTACTATTAGTGAGAACTTTTTAATGACACTTTGTTTCTAATTCTTTTTTTATCGTATTATTTTATTGTATTGTCGATAGTTCTCTATAGAATAAATAAATAACTCTTTAATTCATTAAATATCATCACCATTACATCACCTAGAAGACAGCTTTCAGAACATATTTCTCGAAAAATCGGTTCTCTCCTTACGCTGCACAAGCCGAATTGGCGAGGGAATCCAATTAAATATAAATACTGAATTATTGGCGAGGTGGTGGCTCGGTTGTAAGAGCGCGTACCTTAAATCCTACAAAGGTCGGTTCAAACCCACCCGGCATGTACCAATGAGAAATACACTTTTCTTACGTACATTTGTCATAGATTTACAACACCACCGTTCCCGTATCTCGGAGAGCACGTTAAGCCGTCGGTCCCGGTTCCACTAATGCCAACTTGTAGAATCGTTAATAAATAGTCATAAAAAAATGACATCATATCCTCGCCAAATTCTCCAGATATATGTTCTGGAAGGCCTATCTCCAGCAGTGGAGGTCTAGGACGCTGTAATGACTGAATTATAGTTTTATTTATGTTTAATCAAATTATTAATATTTTTCTCTAATATCTAATTATGCAATGACTAGTGACCAAACCATCATTAAACATGTACTGCACGTTGACAGTAACCAATTACCTACTTAAAGTTTTGTAATATGAACTTGGTGTTTAATTTAAAAAAGCTTTAACGTTAAATGATGGACAAATCTTTGACATGTAGTTATTTTTTTAATAGTTAAAGTTGCAGTGGAGTTGAAGATTACATTCTACATCGACCTTTACGAGTATAATAAAATAATTAATGAACAAACTATCAATATAAAAATGGTCCACACGCACATAAAACACTCAAGGGGATTACTCTTTTGACTTAACTACTATTATATAAAAATATTTTATTGTATCATTTAGGTATTTAATAAATAAAATATCATGCAACCAAGTCTAGAAAATTGTAGTCGTAGTGACGCTCCCGACGAGCAGCTGACTAAGAAATAACCTAACGCTGGGTTGTACCAAAACGAATCTAATTAATTGTAACAATTAAAGTTATAAATGGCGTCAATTGTAACAGTTTGAAAATAAAATTGTACATTCGACGCCATTTTTAACTTTTATCGTAACAATTACAGATACCATTTGGTGCAACTTAGCCTAAGTATTTAATATTTTAAAAACCTAACAATAAGTTACCGACTTAGGTTGGGTTGTACCAAACCGGAATTTGGTGCTACCCAGCCTTACTATGTTAAGGATATTGATAAGATCTAATCAAGAAATTACTACTAATTTATTTGCAGCTTTTATGTCGATGAGTGTGTGTATGTATGTCATAGGGTAAACCATACAATGACTGGCACTTTAAGTAATGTTTTAAGTATATTCATTGGCAGTGCTATTGACATGACTTACGTTTAAAATGTAATTGGAAGTTCTATAATTTGTATTGTACCAATAAAAAAACAAAAGAATCTCTAATATCTTCAATAAAATATCACAGTGACAATCATTGGCGAGGGTGCCAATAATAATGGTTTACCCTATAATGTTTGTATGTTTTTTTTGGTACAAATGTGTCCCGATGTGAAAGCGTCCCAAATTTGCTACCAAACTACATTAAATGTTTCCGCTGATGTCGCTAATCAACTTTCGATACCTACTTTTATGCCTTACTCTCTTTTGATACTTAGCAAAAGTTACAGTTATTAGGTACCTATACTATTTCCATTTCTTTATTTTCTCGATGACAGATCTAATTTGATAGTTGTAGTGTTGTGGCCAAATAAGTAATGATATCGATTATATATATATATAATCGATATATATATATATACTATATATCAATCAAAAAAAAGTGTGTACGTAGTTTTATTTGAGTACTAGTGGCACGCTTAACAAGCCGTGTCGCTCGACACTCCTCACAGCTTTCCTGTTGCACTCATGTAGAGGATGATCCATTGCAGCGTTCACCTGTAGTCTCGCAAGCCTCTTGCACAGATATTTTTTCCAAATTTTGCTAAACGTGTGTTTACTTTTTTTGGGGTTAGGTTTATGTTTTCAATAAATTTTAATTGTTACGTGTCAGTAAATAATATATTTAGGTCCTAAGCAAAAAAAATAACGTTTATGTATTTGGAACTTGGGAGAGCTCGTTTGCAAATTATCCTACCTACACCTAATGCATCCGAGCTCTAGCGGTTAATTCCGTGGATTTGGACATGGAGGTACAGGGTTGCGAGACTCTTGCGCAAGACCAAGACCGACACCAAGACCAAGACTGGCTAGGTCTTGGTCTTACTTTGGGCAACACTATTCACCTGGTCGGTCCATCTTATCGACACCTACTATCCTCTTACCATCGACTTTCCCCTGGACTACCAGGCGCTTGATGGATATTTCTCCACAAAGTGAGAATGCGTGATTATACAGTCGAGGAAAGGCGTTATCTAATCCCCAGTTCCTGCAGTATGGATTTGTTGGTTCGGAACTCCGTCCATGACATCTCCGCCAACACCACATCTCTAAAGCATTAATTTGTTCATTTTCTGTTTCGCGTAGGGTCTTCGCAGCATACACAAAAATAGGATAGCCTATGTTACCCGCTGGCAATGTAGCTTTCTATAGGTCAATATTTATAACCAGTTATCTCGTTTTTAGTTTACCGAACAAACAATCTAATGTTTTATACAAGTATATATAACAATATAGATAAAGGTGGTACGTTTGACAGTATCAAATTTTCTCTACCTGTATGTGGAAAAACACGAGTACCTAATCAAGTAAACGGCAGTAAAACATTTATGACGGTCCACAAAATGGCAGCCAGCGTAATGCTTAAATGGAATCTTTTACAAAATATTGGAGGGTTTTGTTGTTCGCGAATAAACATTGAGATACTTTTACAAACCCATTTTTTACGTTACACCTACAAAATAATGGATTTTACGAGTATCCATTCTAATATACTTTAAATGTGAAAGGCAAGTTGCAGGTTTGTCTGTATGTACTATATATGTTTGTTACGCCTTTACCATTGAGCAGATTTTAATAAAATTTGGCTGAGATGTTGCTTGGAACTCGAAGATGGCCTAGAGGCGTCATGATCGGAGCTAGACATGTAACTACGGCCATTTGTCTGTTAGTTTGTTCGCTTTATGCCTATACCTAATAATAATACAACTGGAGCGATTTTAATAAACTTTGGAAACCGTGTTTCTTGAAATCCAGGGATGGACCTGTATTGATGACATCTAAGCGCGACATGTGTTCCTACGGCAAAGAAATATATTATAAGATAGAGCGGGCATTGATACAAACATTAGAACCTTGGTGTTTGAATCAATACTTTTGGAGATAGTCTAAAAAAATTAAAACAAAAAAACTTGCGTAGTGCTACGTGGGAATATAACCAGTATACTTGGTACTTTAAATCATGAAATTATATTTCATTTTTTATAAATAAGTTTTATTATCAGTGAAACAACAAAATCAATTTGGAAGTGCACGTCGAACACTTGCAATGCACTGACATAGACTAATTAATTCTAAGACGAATGTTCTTGCGTTAATTCTTATACCGTTTGACTTCTTGACCCATCTTGGTAGATATTGCCCTACGACCAACTGAAAGTTTTTTTACCGACCTCTTTATTATACGGGCGAAACCGGGTCGAAGAGCTAGTTTATAATAGCTTTTATTACCTTTACGTTGGGAATCTCGGTTCCATTGTTTGTCGTGACTCCGAAATTCTTGAACTTTGAGCAGATTTCACGCGGACTGTCAGAATTTCGTAAAAGCGTTTTTGGAACGTAAAGCTGCAATTAAGTTTACAATATTTAAACTAGAAATATATTATTGCCTACTTGGAAACGTTAAGCTTACCTATTGTTGGTACCCATATATTTATGCTATGTTCGACTTAAAGCGATAAGTCAAACACAGGGTTAATATTATATTACGAGAATTTTACTCGGATTGTTGATACTCGTATGACGAAATTCGTTTGTGGATAAAGCTAAGAGCCCCCTATCCTTCCACAGCCATATTCCATCCATTACTTAGCCGAGGTTGCATCAAAATAAGTCCCTGTAATGGGGTGTATCAGGCAAAGCTTTTTGTAGATGTCGCTAGCGGCAATGGTACCTTATTTTTCACCCATATTGCATCATTTTTTTATGTTTTCTTAGTTTTATATGTTTATAACAGAAAAAATAATTTTAAATTAACCTTAAAATACGAATTAAAAAGCGCACACTCCTTTAAAAAGAAAAAAAGTTTTATTAATAGATCGGCAATTTTAAGTTCGCCATAACTTTGCTTTCGCTTAGAAATCTCGATTTGTACACTTAAAAGCTGCTCACTTCGGCATAATATCTAAAAAATAATAAATTTCGTAATAAACATACAAGTTTTCTATGTAAATGACAGTTATATTAGGTACCATCTATCATGCGCTACACCCCATTGTAACGATGAAATTCCAGATTTTGAAGGTCAGCTGTCAGATAGCACATTCGACGCCATTTTTAACTTTAATAATTATTACATAGACTTTGTTTTGATGCAACCCAGCCTTAGCCCCATTTATTTAGCATTTTATATACGAGTTATGGAATTAGTTAACTATTTATGTATTCATATTTATGTATATAGTATTAGTATAACGCTATTAGAGTTAACATTGAACGAGTATTGAAATTGATGCAAACTATGACGTAAAAAACGAAAATAACGGAATTAAATAAATCATTGGACATATACCTATTAGAAATATTATTATTATTCATTTGATTTGATTTTGACCTTTATATTATTTTGATTTTTGACATTAATTAGCTACTGACAATTACTTTTTTTTTTTTATATAATAAATTTTCACAACGAAACAAATGTATGTTTAAGTGTATATTCAATGCATTGCACTGATAAATTGTGATTGGGGGTCGGTTTCAAAATCACCTCCTTTTCTCATACTGCAATATGATTAAGAAACTACCTCCTAACCTTACCATTGGAATGGTTGTAAAAATAGCAAGCTGTATGCTCAAATTTTTGAGATGAAGTCCAGATCTTAGTTAGTTGTATGTATCTGTTTATATTTTGGTATGACTGCATGTTGTTTGCATGCCAGTTGCAGTCAGTTGAGCATTTAATAAATAAATAAATAAATAAAACCATTAATAACGTTAAAGTGATGGAATAAAGCTGCTGGTGTTTAAATGGTAAAAATAGTGGATACCTTTATTTATCATCAGTTTTATTAATCTGCAAGTTTGGCGAAACGTTTTTAAATAACTGCTATGATATAGTTGCTAAGAGAATAACATTCAATAGGGAATATGTATTTAGTTACTATAATTTATTTATTAGAATCAAGTAGGTATATTGTTATAAATAATTAAAACCTAAAAAAATAAATGAATAATAACTATACCTAATAAAAAATTAACTATAATTAAAAAACTGCCTTCGTGGTCTAGCGGTTAAGTCCGTGGATTTAGTCTCGGAGGTACCGGGTTACACAAAAATATTTATTGATATAAATAAATACATTTATTTAATAAGTATTTGATTTATTTGTGATATCATATCACTTGTCATCATTGAGCTATAAGTAAAGTTGGCTAAATGTAAATCCGATTATTTATAAGCGTGGTTTCTGACCACCCCGAAAGGGATACGGTCGTGATGATACTTTACTTTTATAATTAAAAAATGTCCTCTAGAGACGACTCTTCAGTGATAGGAATATGACTGTTTTGTTTATTGATGTTAAAGATTGATTATACCTACACGAATATACCTTAAAATGATATCATACCTCGAAAGAAAACTGTTCGATACTTAAAATGGATTGATATTTTGCTATTGATGATTACATCCAAAAACGGTAGATCTATCCTACCTTTTCCGTGTCCCTGTTGTAGGGACGCTGTTAACTCAGCAGTACAGTATCTCATTAAAAATCCGACCGAAATTGCAGTTTATTTTTTTTGCGATTTTCCCGCATTGAACTCCCATATGGGAGGGCAAGATTGCCCCGAATGACTCTCGAAGAAAATCATAAGTTTTGTGAAACTTGGAATTTGATGAACTAACGTAGTTACGAGTATAAATAAATATCGTGTTTAGGCCTTTTGAGAAAAAAAATACATATCTTTAAACATCCATGGTCAAAATGTATACAAAATAAACGGTATCAGTTTCACTCGATATGCGACATTATAGATCTCTTGTAAATCGGTACCCTGGCCGTAAGCTATTTATGCTAAGAAATCACTCAGTTATAACATAGTTAATCTTCCGTAACATCCGCTCCCAATGAGATCCTTCCTTAGGGGGAGAGCGGCGAGGGTCAATCTAATAGATGTGCACCTGTTGTATATTTGTAGTTTCAGGTCACATAATATGAAAGAAAACGATTAAATGAAATGTCACGGCTGAATGTTAACGTAATAAACATCAAGACGATAATAGGAAATATGCTTGTAACAAAAATATTTAATTTTTTACAAATTTATCTATAATGTTTTATTTAAATATGTTTATATTTTTTAAATTTCAATAATAATAATTTATTGCAGAAACTAAACGCTCTTTAAAAACGCTTTTTTCTTGGTCGAAATATAGAGACATCACAGTGCATTTTTGTGCCTTGTTTTTGTCTTCTATTTATAGATACTTTTTTGTAGGTATCGAGAGGGTAGGTACTTACGTACTAGAAAGTGGGTGGGTAAATATTTTTATCATTTGATTCGATACCGTGTCCCTAAATGCAATGCATATAGACATCATACTGTTTCCGAGAAATTACACTAATCGAAGCCTATATTATT
Organism: Tinea semifulvella; assembly: GCA_910589645.1. NCBI lineage: Eukaryota > Metazoa > Arthropoda > Insecta > Lepidoptera > Tineidae > Tinea > Tinea semifulvella. The sequence goes on from OU342585.1 coordinate 9,616,389, forward strand.
TCTGTGGTAATTATCTACGGGTTAGTTGTGGTGGGACAGTGGTCAGAGAGGCGACCCGGATCACGAGGCGTCACGTCCCGCCGTCCGTTATCCTCAACTTCTGACACACTTCCCATACTGCAACATCATACTGTACTCCAGGTATATCACACTAATCACAGTTTATGTTTAGTATTTGGAACAGCTCCTAACCTCACCCCTTCTGCTCTATTCAGCAACCGAAACCACACCTGTATAGGCGAAATCATGCACCCCCAAACTAGAGTAAAAGTAAAGTATCATCACGACCGTTTCCCTTTCGGGGTGGTCAGAAACCATGCTTATAATTAAGCGGATTCCCATTTAGCCAACTTTACTATAGGCCAATCATGACAAGTGGCAAGCTCGTCTATGTCTCCAGCGTACCAAACTCGAGAATTAACACAAATAAATTAAATATAAATTAAATGTATTTATATACATTAATAAATATTTTTGTGTCCCGACCAGGAATCGAACCCGGTACCTAATCCACGGATTTAACCGCTAGACCACGGAGGCAGTTACCCCCAAACTATACGTGTAAATTTGGACACTTTTATATTCAGTCACACGCTGAAGATGCGAAATTCTTTTAAAGCTTGTGTGTAAGGTGTGGTTACCTTACATAAAAGCTCTGTTGTTGCTGAATAGAGCAGAAGGGATTCTTATTCTTAAATCTGGTGCCGTTCAAGCGACGTGTAAAATAGTATAACTTTCGTTAAATCGGCACGGAACTGATGCCAGAACTAATTATAATCCATAAAAAATGCATTACTAATTTAATCAAGAAAAGATAACATTAACTAAAAAAACACAATATTTCAGTCGTATTGGAAAGTTCGAACAAATACTAAGCACAGGACATTAGATATATACCTAAACAATGCTATAACCATAACCAAAGATAAGAGTGGGCATTGGTTGTCATTTTCATACAAAATGTTTGTTACATTATTTTTTAAGAACGTGTTTACACTTGAGTGCACATCAGACACGAAGATCACTGGCAATGCACTGCAAAATACTGATTTTTCATACAGTTTGGCTTCTTGCCCCGTCTTTTTATAATTATATTTGAAGTCTGGAAAACAGCGTTTATAGCTCGTCCAATTATAAAGCTAGGTACGAGTATGTAAGCCAAATCTATTTCTTATAACAATTTTGATTGATATGTTGATATTTGATACAGTGTCGAGTGGAAGTGAACGGCGGTCGCTACAGGAGTCGGCAAGGACACATCGGTCACACGAGTTTGTGTTACACACTTCTTAATTTCCTGATCACGTTAGAATGTAGAGCAAACATTTCTGCGACTATGATTGACACCACCGAAAGTCTAACACAATAAATCGATGCTTTTCAGGGATATTCGAGAACAATTTACAAAAAAAAGCTCTCCCTAAGGCTGATATCTATGAAGTGTCTTATGAACTGCTCAAAGTTCTCCATACAAAACTGTTAAATTTAAAATTGTTATCAGAAAGACGACAAATTTCCTAGCATTCCATGGATTCACCGTGCGGCTTGTGACTGACTATAGACTGGTCTGGACTGTCGACTGTAGGCCTCCCCTTTTTATTACGCAACAGGACGCTTAACGTCCACCATTCTGCTCTCTCTCCTATTCAACTAGGGTTACCATTTACAAATTTAAAAAGTCCTGACAAGTACTTGTTGAAGTTGATCTCACGTGAAACCTCGCGAGGAGCTTTGGGTTTGAACTTCGGACACTTCGAGTCCTTTGACTCATACGCAAAAACCGACACCAATCTGGAGTTGCCAGAGGCGAAGCGAAGTTATACAAAGTGAATCAAAGTACCTCTACATTCTCGTTCTCGACTAACTTTGATCAACATCGCGAAGTACCTAGTGTAGTCGAGGTATGAAATCTATTTTTTACTCTTTTCGATAAATGAGTTTATCGGGCTAATATAATTTAATAATAGTAACATACGAGAATCAACTATGTATATTTGTCAGCACCAGAAGTGTGATTGAGCCTAACCTGTAGTATTGTGTAGGATGTAAGTTTTAGTTAGACAACAATTTTTGTATTAGGACAAATTCAAGATTGGCAAAGAGGGTTTCACTGCTAATGCTTTGCTCCAACTTCACCATAGGTACGAGCAGCTAAACAACGACAAAATAAAAGCTAATTTTAATTCAATTGTATAGCTATGAATGAACTTTTTAATTAATCTATTTTTAATAGGTTGAAGATACATCGTAAGAAAATGTTAACGAGGCAAAGAAAAATATTTTCTGGAATAAATTTAAATTGTTAGTTATTTACCATACTTATCACATCCTCGTATTAGCTTTTTGTCTACATTAAATAACATAATGCAACTTAAATAGCACCTTTCGATTATTGCTCCGAAAACGAGCAATGTATACTAATTACGTTCGCGTGCTAGTGGGAGCATCACTCATGTGTAAATTTAAAATGTCATGTTCAATGTAAACTGCGTTTAAGTAATCTTTAATTGACTTATGTTTAACTAGCCATTGACCAGTCATTTAATATAAGAATCACTAACCAAATACAGACCAAACTAAAATCAATCACCGAAATGAATTACAGGGATATTTGGCTAGATTGGATCAGTCAAGAATTGTATCCAAGTAAAGATGCATTCAACTAACTCAACCTTAACTAACCGTAAGTATGTATGTATATTATTATTGTTTATATGTATATATTTGCATGTACTATTAGTATGTAGATATGTAAATATTATTTATTTAGGTATCCAAGTGTGTATTAATTTATATATGTCATTATATTATCTAATTAAGCCTGTAATTGCACCTACCTTTCATTGTTTGTTTGCTTTTGTTGTCCCGAAGGTTTGACTGCAGCCTTTGTACTTTGTGCAATAAAGATTTAAATAAATAAATAAGTGTTGTGTAAAGTAACTATTGAAGTTATACGTTAGATCCAACTTCTAGCTGAGTTTTATTAAAGTTAAACACTTGCCAACTTGTCTGTAGCGTGGCGTGTGTAAGCCAAATTATGCAGTAATTTCTGGAAGCATCTCCAACCGTGAAGGTCTAGGACTCTGTGTTCTAGGGGTTGGGATGAAAGTAAAAAATGGCATCGAATATATCAGTTTCAGTTAGCCGTCAGCTGGTGCAATAAACGCCATTTTTAACTTTAATCGATACAATTACAGAGACTAAATATGAATCCGCTTCTTTATAAGCGTAGTTTCTGATCACCCCGGAGGGGATGCGGTAGCGATGATACTTTACTTTTTTATAATTTGAGACGTCGTTTTGGTACAACCCAGCCCAAGCCAGATACGACTGTTATCATGGGCGTAACAAGGTACAGGGGTCCTTAGGGGCATCAGGGGTCCTTAAAAGAGCGGTCGTAGAAGAAGAGCTTCTTGTGAAGAGCCTCGTAGATTGATTGTCACGTAATAACTCTATTTTTGATTTTTAAATATATTTTTAAATTACTTTACGTTTTAATAACGCTTACGTTTTAAGTTTAGGTATACATTTGAAAATAGTAGTTTTGCCCTGGTTGTATATAAGTCAAAGGCTATTTCTAATTACATATACAATAGGTATATTATTCGAGTAGATACGTGTGTTTATAATTAGGTATTAAATTCATGTGTGGGAAACAATTACTTATTTAGAGTGGGATGTTGAACAACTTGGGACGAGATTACAGATACCGGTAGATGTATACGGGCATTAAGTCCGCCTTTGTAGTTTATGCAATAAAGTTTTTAGGTTCTATTAGACTGCCTCCGTGGTCTAGCGGTTAAGTCCGTGGATCTATCTCGGACAGCGCGACTCCTGTAGACCATACTTTCGTGACTATAATATTTTAACATTACCGTGTCTGTATATTTTAGACGCATGTACTCGTTAACGAGGACGGGCGAACAAATGTTCGGACTCAATATAGATACAATTTATGGAAACCTGCTACAAAACTTACCATTGTTTCTAAAAATAGTCACCAAATGTGTATTAAAATATTTAACGGTTTGCCTATAGAATTAAAACAATTGACATCAATAATTAAATTTAAGAAGCTGTTAATTAAATGGTTAAAAGAACAATGTTTTTATAGTAGCCAAAAATTGTTACATTATAAGTGTTGACAAATTTAATTTTAGTTGTAATTGACATGTACTATTATTTGCATACCATTATGGTAGGATACAGCTGAACTGTAAAATTGTATTATCCTATATCTACCTGTATTCTGTGCAATAAACGACTTTGAATTTGAATTTAAGACTCGGAGGTGCCGGGTTCGATTCCTGGTCGGGACACAATAATATTTATCAATTAAAATTATTACAAGTTTATTAATATTTAATTAATTTGTGATATTTCTCGAGTTTTGGTACGCTAGAGACATCGACGAGCTTGCCACTTGTCATGATTGGCCTATAGTAAAATTGGCTAAATGTGAATCCGCTTCTATATAAGCGTGGGTTCTGACCACCCCGAAAGGGAAACGGTCGTGATGATACTATACTTTACTTTTTATTTAAGTTTTCTGAAACTCTTTTAATTTTATTGTAAGTAAGTATATAGAGGTATATTTGATAGAGATAATACCAAAAGTTATATTTAATAAAATTAATTTTAAGCCACAATAATGATAATAATATCATTTGTTGTCGCAAAAAGCATACAGATGTAAAATAGGCGAACTATATACGGTAAATACTGATAAGTTTTACTACTAAAGTCAAAAAGGGGCCCCTAGAATCTGAGATGGACCGGCACTCGCACGGTTGCATGTCTTCTTCAAACGTAAGATTTAGTGCAAATAAGGAAAATCATTTAAATAACCTGGGCATTTGAACAAAAAACGCATTTACATAACTTAGGTACATTTAGGGACTATTGAAATTACGAATATGTTTTTTGGCATGATTCTAATACCTAATTTCTACAAACATATTACATAAAACAACTGCTACCTACTTATATTGAAAGATCGTATTGTCAGTTTCTCTTTAATTTGCATAAAATACACATAACGAAAATTTACCACTTTTCGCCTGTTTAATTTAATAATATAATATAATATTTATTTTGGCTATTATTCTCAAATAAAATATGCTACTACGTGTGGGTATTACCTACTTGTGTTTATCTGGACCATTTTAATCGAGTATGTTTTTTTTTATAATTTTTTTATGACATTTGTAACAATTTGCCAGTGTCAAAGTTAGGGAAAGACGGGTTAAAATGTCTTGAAAAATTTGGAACAGGATCAAAAGAGTAAATACAATTACAAATTAATAGAAAAATACATCATTATATACAAAAATAAGAGAATAAATAATGGATAATATGCAATTACATAGGATAGGTATATTTACTTCGTTTGTTATATACAAATAGGGATGAAATATTAATAGGAAATGAAACTCGATGTGAAATAAGAGAGGAGATTAACAAGGAACGGTCAATGATTAATTAATAAAAATAAATTGTAAAATATCCTCACCTCAGACTCCCAGTCATTTTTCATAGCACGCGGTTTGTTCTCCTTCGAGTTCCCAGACGCGGTCATTTTAATCACAGATCCTTTATTCCAGTGCACTTAAACTTTCACACTCACGAGATACAACTTTATATCACAAAGCATAAGACATGATTATGATTGGCCGTTTGTTTAGTAGTAAACAATGTGTAAACGGAGAGCTCGCGACACGTCCGGCCGGCTGGGAGCCCTGCACTCCGCTAACGGGCACGCACAACGGTTAACTTTCTCTCAAGTCGCACGACCGAGCCAAAGTGCTATCGAAAGTCCCAGGTCAGAGCCTTCATTAAACTATACCTTATTCAAGATAGCAAAAAATATTATGTAAACAATAAAACAAGTGGTTCTCAAACTGTTAACTAGAAAATTAAATTTATATTTCTATCAAATTTCCCAATAAATTAAGAAAATAGGGTCTGAACTGTGAAAATTATTTTTACCTGGAAGGTTAACTTTGTATGCTCATACCTTGGACTAATATATTATTCTATTGATAGAAACAAACAACTTTTCCTAAAAAACCATATGTCGGAAGTAATATAATATTTTGACTCCTCCATACAAATTGGCTGTTTTCAAACACCAGCTTGTATGGAGAAGACAAAAAAAAATCTCTTCCGTTACATGGTTTGTTAGGAAAAGTTGTTTGTCAATCAATAAAATAACATATTAGTCACAAATTAAGAGCATAAAAAAGAACACGGTATATGATCACCCCTGTTTTATAGCAATAATTCCATAACAATTTAAAATCTGACTTCAGTGTTAAAACAACAGCGTGCCAGCGAGACGAGAGAAAAAACAAATATAGCGTTGTAATATTTGTTATCATTAATATGTAAAGTTGTAAAAGCAGTTTAAGGTGTTTTTTGCTATTGACTTTTAAATTACAAACATTTTTAAATTAAAATCCATCGTATTTATTATTCAAATGTAGCAACTTAGATATATATTTTACACCTTCGATTAATTAATATTTAATACACAGCAATGTTTTTAAATATTAAGTATTTGAAGTTTTCTTTAGAAATCTGACAGGTTAAAAACCGATTTTATTGTTGACAGCTGTTTGTTTATATATTTTTTTTGTTATTGTGAATATAGTGTAGCCTCGGATCTTCTAACTCCTGTGCGATACTAACAATTTACACCTTTTCTTTTATACTGCAATTAGGTTGACACCTTTACGAGTATTATTGTTTGCGATGGCTGCTAATTTAATGTAGCTTAGTAAGATGGGGGAAACGAATGAGGCAAAAAGATGAAACAAAAACAATGAAGTATAAAACTTATTGTATAATTATGATATTTACAATCCTATGTATTATATAAAACAAGAAATTATGGCTATTATAAAATATACTTATTACAACTTGTCATTGATAATTTACAAACTTTTAAAAATAATTAAAAGCAATAGTAATAAAAGAATGATGTTGTACAATGACTGTCGTCAGGAGATTCCCAAATGTACACAATATATACAGAGCAGAGTGAACCAATGTTTATCGATATAATTGCTTTTTCAAAATCACTAATATTACATAGTCGCTTTTACCTTACAATAATATACAAATACTACGACAAGGAAGTATAAACATCTAACAAAATTATGTCTTTTCGTCAAAAGTTCATCAATCTTATTTATCAAACTTAAAATATTACTATCGTGTAATTTACTACAAGAGCGATTTGTACGCCTTTTACAAAGCACCATCACATTGAAGAAGGAAATCTTAACTATAATATCGTATTACATTGCGGTAATAAATAGGACAGTAAGTTGAGCGAGAGAGTACATCTTTGGAAATTCTCAATTTCTTAAAGTTACAATATCGATAAACATCTAAACCCAAACTAACATTACCTGCATATCTGTTGTGCCATGTCTTTTAACAACGACCAGAACTAGAAATACTCACACAACCGAAATACAATAATTATTAGCAAGGGGGCTACAATTTATTAAAAATTTAAAGGAAAATCTGACAAAAATAATTATATTTAATTACACAAAATTATATTTTATTTTGGCTTCCATATTAACAATAATGGAATGGTCTCAAGAAGTAACCATTAATGAATATAAAATGCCGTAACTAATTTATAATTAAACGTGCGTTACAGTTTCAACGCCGGAGTATTGGATATCTGTACCTTAGAAGCGGAACAATGTAACTCTGATTATTCACCATATTTTTTAAACAGTTACTTATAGTTTAAGTAGGTATTATATGTAGTGTATATAATATATTTATACTATATAGTATTGTGTACATATTAGTATGTATTTGTCTATATAGATATAATATGCACCTACCTCACAACACAAATAGTTTTATTGTCCCAAAGGTTGGTTGGTAGAGAATGCCTATAGTTGTACATGGTGCAATAAAGTTTTAAATAAATAAATATTTAAAATTTCGGTTGGGTCGGTAATTCATTACTTTCTTAACTTTGAGTGGCTTGCTAATACAAATGTCTGCAATACAGGAAAACTTCTTCTTAGTCGCTACACTCTTGGTCGTGGTCGCCGCTGCTTTCAGACCGCAGCTTTCCTTGTGCACTCATGTAGGGAATGATCTATTGCAGCCTTCACCTGATCAGTCAGTCACATACTTCAGGGAAATCACATACTCTGCTAGCTATATTTAACAGTAGTTGAAAGTCTATTAGTTTAGCTAGCAGCGACACATTTGTCTACATCTTCTGTAGGATTATTTTTTGTAAAACCCTAGTAATAAGTATTTTTGATTAATAAACTATTTGAATTTGAATTTTGAACCTACCACGCATCCTCTTGCCATCGACTTTCCTCTGGACTACCAGGCGGTCAATAAATGTTTCTTCACGCCGTGACACGTGTTTGAAGAAAGTGAGAATGCGTGATTGTACAGTCGAGGAACGGTGATAGGCAGACCGATGGTGGTAATTTGGTCAGTCTGCCGGGGCGGGGAGGTATCTACCGTTCGTGCTGATAATAAATGTATCCACACGCGTTCTGGGATCAGGCTCGAATTGCCGTCAAGCCTGCATAGTGTTGGGGACTGATGTCAGTCATGAGTGTTTCATTCCAGTTGCCAACATTCATGTTTTTTTTATTTAAAAAAGAAATTCTGAGCTCCAGAAGGCAGTTTTTTCTAATTTTGACACATGCCTTCAGGTGGGCGCATCCCCAGTTGCTTCAGTATGGACTTGTTGATTCGAAACTCCGTCCATGATTTGCCTAATAATAAACCAACAGCACATCTCTAGAGCATTGATTCGTTTTTTTTCTGTATCGCGTAGGATCCACGTCTCCGCAGCATACAGAAAAATAGGGAACACAAGAGCTCTAAGCTCTAACGGATTATAGTGGCTTTGGTAACGTTTCGCTTTCGGATGACTATCACTACCTTAGTGGTTTATTTTTACTCCGCCTTATACATAGCTTTACTTGAGGAAGAGTCAAATCTTAAGAGGGTTGTTTTGTTAACTCGCTTGCACACTCCAACATTGTCAAATATTTTTTAAGTCTGAGTTTTTTTTGAGAAATGTAGTTGTATTAACTTTTTATTAAATTATATTTTAGACATATTTTTACTTTAATATACCTGGTTTTAAACAGAAATAAATTTGCTAAAACAATTATAAGAATATTTCTAAAACAAATCTTTGATTAATATATAGTATCATTACGAACGTACAACATAAGGCATCAGCCTAAAAATATGCGCTCCAGCCTGTGCTGTAGCATACGCTGAGCTGACCAACAATTTATCGCCACATCTGTATGTTTCGGTATATAGAATAGATAATATAACATTTATAGATAGTTTTTCTTTTGTTAAAGAATCGTGCTCACATTTAGCCAACTTTACTACAGGCTCATCATGACAAGTGGCAAGCTCATCGAAGTCTCTAGCTTAGCAAACTCGAGAAATATTTTAAATAATTGTGGCCCCACCAGGAATCGAACTAGGTAACTGTTCATTTCTACATTTCTTAAAAGTACACTCAGAGTTGAAGATGTTAATAATCTCTTAAGAAAGTATTGAATTACCAGCCTTTATAGGAATGACGAGCCCTAAAAAATTTTCTTATGTGTATTAAGAATATTTAGTTTTTTTAAAAACTACAGTTGTTGTATTATTTATAAAATCGTAATAATGGAAATTACAGTGTAATGCTTTTTAGGTACAGATAAAGTGACTTGAGTATCGACACGTGCAGATACCAAGATATTTGGAGTTTACGTGATTATTTAGAACACAGTCTGACTACCTAATTGTTCGCGATTCGCTTTAATTTGCTAACGAATCATTTCCACATTTTGACTCATCACAATGTTTCTTTTTGTGGCTGAACAGATACAGGAGACCTACTCTGAAATATCGAAAATTTAAACTTCAATCGGAAAAAGATTTTAAAAAAAAATAGATTTCTTAAAATGTTTTAAATTAGTATACACGTATGAATACGACGGGGTTGAGTTGGAGATGGATGGTGACAATACACCGTTATCCCAGCAGGTAACAACTGTTTAATTCGTGTATAGACAGTGCTTGGATCAAGGTCATGTTTTGACTTTAGCTCTCCTCAAAGAGAACTTTTCTATGAAGTGGTCTTTAGTTGCAACAATACTAGTCTATAAAACATTAAGAAACGCAAGTTTTGTTTGAAAGTTCAGAGTGGGCCTCCCGACACCAATAACTGAACGTTTGAGACAAAACTAAACCGTTCCGTTATAAATTTGCTTCAGTAAATTAGCAAAATATTGTCAAGTTAGTTTCCGGAATACACTAATGCAGATGTCACGAAACGCGCGACTTCATCCGACATCACATGGCACCACTACTAAGTATAATATTGATTGTATAGTATAATGAGTTATAACAATAGCCTATCTATGATATACTAAAGACGAGTAAAGTAAACCAATGTCGTCAACACCAAAACATTTCCAAACCGAAACAACTCAACATCTTATTGCTCCAATATACCGCAATAATTTTATCACAAACGAAATAATTATTTAGTCCAATCGATAATCTCACGACTTCACATATAAAACTTAACAACTTATTTGTATAAAGTAGTTGTTTCCGCGATGTTTACTAATACTCAGTGCGACCCTCCCGTCCTCCTTCGGCCGATACAATAATCCTACAAATTCGATGGATAATAATAATAATACGATACAAATTGGTAACATTTTATTTTTATATGAATAAATAATAATTTTCTTTCAATAATAATATTACAATAATAAAATAGCAGTCGTTTTCACTACTCTCAATGAAATTCAGAGTACGAAAATTGTAATTCTTATATAAAAAACATTAGATAAAGGTTAGATGTTATACTAGCTGCAATCACAAACATTTGGACAAAAGTAATTCATCTAGAACAACTACAACAATTTAGCACAAGATAATGTGAGCATTATATAAGTCTAACCCGGTTCACAGCTAATATAACAGACACACAAACCTTTTACACCATTGTTACTAAATTAACATGTAACTTGAAAATTAAATGTATACTTTTTGTATATTAAAAGGGGGCGTCTATTAATAACGTGAGGCGTTTGGCGATTTTTTGAAACACATTCCTATGTAATCACATGAGAACGTATTTTTTGTGTCAATATACATACTATATGCTTGATTGCGATTTTCTCGTAATTTTACGCCTATATCTGCGAATAAAAGACGTGGTACTTGCAGGAAAAAAATAGTACTAGCTGAAAAAAAATTGTAGCTGCGGAAATAAATGGTACTTGCGGGAAAAAATACGCGGTACATGCCGGGACAGATTTAACTCAACCCCCCCCTAAAAGTTTCGCGTAATTATTAGACGCCCCATAATGTGATGTTTATTTAAATTTATATTTAACCAAAGTCGAGTAAATATGTAGTTTTCGATATGAACTATATCATGCGAAACAAATAAATAGATTACGCGGGGTCTTCCCTTTACAACTATGAGCGAGTAATAAGATAAACTATAAACATTATTTCCAATATCCAACATAATCTCTATGAATATGTATTGTGACCACGGTAAGTAAAACCTTAAGATAGTTAACCCTTAATTTTTTGTCAATAAAATAACATTTTATGAGTAATTTCTATCTTTAATGGGACTTTATACAGGACAACTAATATGGGAAAGAAGTTTTGTCTGTCCGCCCAGGTAACATCATTAATTTAACATTCCGTCAACATCACATGTGATTCGGCCAACTGAAGGTTTTTTTGTCGAATACTAATGTTAAACAGCTAGTAAATAATAAATTGAGGTGGTAATTCCTGGGCCCCTAATCTCAATAGTCCATAAATTACATCACACAAATTTTGAAACTTTTTTAATTCCACCCTTCCTTTCTTGTTATAAGTGGTCACGTTTTTAAGATCCCCTCTGGTGTGACATCATATTTTTGCAATTGTACATCTAGAAATAATTCAACTAAAAAGCAGTTCCAAAATTATTCGTTTAACGTGTTGTGCATTTTAACTCCTCCCACGTTGTTAGAGGGGCAATAAACCTAAATTTCTTGTTAATAGTAGCTTTATTATTATACCAGTATCACTAAACTATAGTATGAAATTATGCTTTTAGTATCTCATTGAGGCGGCTTTGTAGTAGTGACTGATGTCATCGGCTCCAATTGGATTCAATATTCTTTCAACTGGGCTTTTTAATGACACTTGTGATAATCTGGTCAATAAGGTTTATCACAAACAGAGGGGGGGGGGGGGGCGTAAATTAATTACGAATTTTGTGTGAAGTAATTTATGGATGGCCCCATACAACATGAAGGGTTAATGGCTACACGGTTACAGCTACACAAGTAATCATCACCAGTATCACTAACCTTACTTCAAGGTCAATCCAAAGAATGTTTCGGTGCTTACAGTAACTTAATCAAATTATCGTAATAATAAATTGTACTCGGCAACTAAGTTGTTAAATAAAACAGTCACCCAAGTCTGTTTCTTTAAGTGCCTAGCCAAAATATACAAATAGCAGCTATTGTTAAACGATCCTTTTGCGCTTAAAGAAACAGACTTCGGCTGTAAGATTGCAGTCGCAGTCTTTGTGGAGAGAAGTTTAGAATCATCAACACTTTACCGACACGTGGTAAGTTATTGCGTACCTCCTCGCCGGGAGACTGGCCGCCCGCTCTACCCGCGAGCTCCAGACAACTCGATGACCTACCCAAACATGGCGCACAGCCGTCATGGTCTATGGAACCTATAACAAAACACAAATATTTAATCTCTGATTTCATGAACGATTCTTTTGCTGTTGTTGCCACAAACCTGTGGAACAAGCTACCGGTAAAAAGGCTCCTCCACTCAACATTCTGTAATTGAGACGATTAAAATAAAAAATGGCGTCTAATCTACCAGCTTACGGCTGACCTTCAAAATAAAAATGTAGGCTCGGCACTATTTTTAACTTTAATCGTAACTATTACAGAAACTTGCAAAATGTCTCCATCTCGCTCTGATATGGTACATATATGTATATATTTATTTGTGTATATGTGTATGTTCATGGATGTTATTAATATTTATTGTTTGCTTTTAAGTATATATTTTAGCTATTTATTGTTATTGTTAAGTATCGATATTCACATCTAATTCTATTGACTTATCGTTTATAAGCTTGATCGTTGTGGTGCAGTTCTGTATATGTTTTATTTTGTAAATCTGATATAGCTGAGTTTTCCTTGCAGATTCTTTTCTCAGTCAGATTAAACATTAACAGGTCACTGGAATCTGCTAAGCTGCTGGTCTTCTGCTAACAGCTTACTTATTGGACCACTTTGCTGCTTAGTCTTCTACTAGCATGAGTAGAATCATTCAAAATAATTAAATTAATGACGTTTCATAAATGCCTGTAATAGGTTTCGTGAATAAAGATATTTTGACTTTGACTTAAGCACCCTATAACCTCACTTATCACTATCACAAAGGTTAGCTGTAAGAGAATGCCTACGGCATTAAGTTCGCCTTGTACACTACTATTGTAATTTTGTGCAATAAAGTATTTTATTATTATTACAGAAACTTCACTTTCGTTTGACAGCTGGAAGGAAATGTTGAGTGGAGGAGCCGTTGAGGAAAGGCTTAGAATACGGGTGTTAGTGTATTATTAAAACGTTGTGTGTATGTATTATTAGTATTCAGTCACTCCCCCAAAGGTCAGCTGGTAGAGAATACCTTCATGGTATTTTGCCCGCGTATGTACATGTTTTTAAATTTGGTGTGCAATAAACCCTTCATTCCGAATCAAGCTCAGAGCGCTTAGAATGAATATGGTACTAACAGTCGTTCCGAATCAAATATCACGATTTGGATGCTCAAAACGTGATATCAATTCGGAACGGTCTAAATCACATTTTCATTCATAAAATGATAGTTTTTTTTTAAATGTATGGAAGATAAATTGCGGATTCCACATCTTTGAGTATGAATACTAACATATATACATCTCTCGGTTTATTCATCTTTATAAGTGTAAAGTTTAATATTATTAACTTATTTTGGTATTTTAAAAATAACTTGCCGTATTACAGATTTTTTTTTTCACTTCCTAGTTAAATATTAACTATAGATTTGTTTAAGAAGTAATTTAGAAACAGTATAATGGAATTACAATATTAAATAATTTAAAAGAAAACCTAATATTAAATTAACTTGAAAATGGCGCGGGACATTATGACAAAGAACTGACAGTCCTCAGAGCGATCTACCTCGATATCGTGAGCAGTCTAAGCGCGAGAAATGATGTCATTTGTGACGTCACAAAGCTTTGGCAAAACAGTTTAAGCACGTCTCGGAACACCTTTAAGCTTGCTTAGGTTACTATTATCGTGTCTCGGAACGACGGGAAAGAATATTATTATTATTATTAAAAACATCTTCAAGCTGATTTAATGTATTTTAATTACAAAGTTATATTTACCTAGTGAGGTGTTTGCTTTCCTCGTGGACCGCCATTTCTGAGCTTTTAAACTCGTTGAGTTCTCGTCGGATGGCGGCCTTGTCCCGTGGAGTAAGGCGGGTCCACGGCTTGTCCGCACGACGATCGTAGTCGTGAGCCTAAGTAAGAAATTAAATAACGCATCAATTAAATTACTGACAAAGAAGTAGCCAAATGTCATCTTAGCAATGGAGGTCTAGAGCTGTCAATTAAATTACTGACAAAGAAGTAGCCAAATCTCATCTTAGCAATGGAGGTCTAGAGCTGTCAATTAAATTACTGACAAAGAAGTAGCCAAATCTCATCTTAGCAATGGAGGTCTAGAGCTGTCAATTAAATTACTGACAAAGAAGTAGCCAAATCTCATCTTAGCAATGGAGGTCTAGAGCTGTTCCAGGATTTGGGCATGGACAGAGATGCCTTATAAAAGATTCTGCAGAGTACTGCATGCGTGGCTAGTTCAGGAATGTTTCTATACTTTGGAGGAATACTATGTGTATTTTAAGCAACACAAAGGTTTTTGTGAAGTAAAGTTACTAAAGAAGCAACGCTGAGTTTTTAGTAACTTTACTTCTATAACAGTTGTTGTAAATTTTTGCATGCTTATGGCGTATTATGTGACCCATTTATTAATAAAAAGACCTAATATTGTTTGTTACCATGTTTCCTGCATATAAATATTTTATTTCATTTCCATACCTGGGTAACTTCAATGTAGTCACTAAACCGGATGATCTTCTTCTCCTTGAGCTCGTCAACGGTCGGTCGGAAGCTAAGCTTACGTAACAAATATCTCTTTTTTTCTTCCTTTTGCTTCTTCTCTTCAGCAGGAGATTGACCTAAAGAGAAAAATACGATATTAATTAACAAACACTACGTCTACTGACGTACGTCTACGGACGTCCAATGGGTTGGGGATGGGGACATTCCCCTGTTCTCCCCGGCAGAATCTCAGCGGGTACCCAGGTGGTATAGGTTCGACTACTTTAGCTCTCTTCTCTAGGAAGTGGTCTCCCGTTGGGGGGCCGAGAGCAAGACTGAACGATATTTTGTTTGTAAACGCTTGAAGTGTCCGTTGTCGACCTGAGAAGAGAGTGTCTAGTGAGGCCAACTCCACCCTCCACTGCTTCTGGAAAATTAGGCCTTCCCTCGCCACACAGGACAGCGTTGGCGAAAGTTATTTTTTTTTTATAATTCACAAGAATATTAGTGGAGCCGGGATCGAGACAGCTTAACGTACTCTCCGAGTATAGAAGACTACTATATTATAGTAATTCATAAGCAAATGACAATATTAACACATTTTGTTTTACAAAATGGTATCACGATTTTAGTAACCACAAACATTTTTATTACCATCACAAAACCGTGTTGTTCCATTTTCGTCCAAATATAAACAAGATAGAGTGAGGTTAACCATAATTCGAACAATGATATCGCGTGTACAGTTCAACAACAACTGAATTTTGATTAACGAATAACATGAAAGTGAACATTAGATAATGGTATGTAAAATAAGCCATCATAATCCCACCTCATTAGGTAATTGGTTTTACACGAATAACATATACCATTGTTAGCATTTTGGTTGTTTATATTTATTTGAGACATATTAAGGTAACATATTTTAAACATAATAATGACTTTAGTATCTATGCGTGTTATCATGGCAAGACCGCCTCCGAGGTCTAGTGGTAACAAACGTTGCCGTGAACTCCGGAGGTCGTGGGTTCGATTCCCACCGGGGGCAAGTTGTACATTGTATAATTTGTCTCGGTCTGGGTGTTTATACGTATAATATGTATATATTTACAAAAAAAAGTATAATATGTAGTTTCCGTACCACAAGCCTCGTAGCTTACCACGGAAATAAGATGGCGCTGTGTTATATAAAAAAAAATATAAAAAAATGTTGCAAGAGATTTACCATTATTACTTAAGTAACAGGTTTTGCAAGACATGCGTTTCACAAGCATATCTTAATAAATACTTAAGAAATAATTAAGAAGGGAACTGTCATTGATCACAAATGTATGGGAAATTGACAATTTTGCGTTTCACAAAGCAATAACAAATAATTTTAAATATTATTTTTGTACGTTTATACGTTTCTTTCAAATGTACCATAAAATAATCCACATTCTATTATTTTGAACAGTAATATATGTGTATTTTTTACTAAATACAAATATTTCCTTTTTTTGGGGGGTTTGACAACGAATGAAAAGAGATATTTTTCTTTGCCATGTTTGCAAATAAATTATTAAAATATCGAATCCTTAACTTCTCGATTATTATAGTGATTGGCTCAACTAGCAACAACCAATGACCAAAAAATATAAACGTTGGTAATCCTTATTAAACCTTTAAGGTGTTAGTACTTTCCCGGCTTTTCCCGCTACAAAGGAGCAGAGAACCCTGTAAATATTGAATGATACTTACTTTTGAGTATGTTTCTTTCGACGAGCTCCTCGGCGGTGGGTCGCATGGACAGGCGGCGGATGAGTCTTGCGCCGATAGCTTCCCACGACTCCTGCCGCTCGTGCTCGCTCGCCACCAACAGGATATTCCTGAGATAACATTTCATTACAATTTTAAAAACACAATTATACCTAAATACGGCTTTTAAAGAAGCCGATTCACAAGCTCGCCGATGTATCTAGCGTACCAAACTCGAGAAATATAACAAATTAAATTAATTATTGGGGACAACCAGAAATCGACCGGACATTAATCCACCGTTAGACTACCGAGGCAGTTCGTAATATTATATAAAAATAATGAAAAATCGATTATTTCTATAATAAAAATAAGAGACACTGAAATAAACGTCATCTAAAGAATCCTGTCAGATAACCTGGATCTACTCGTTCTAACATTTTTGACAGCCTTGTATCATTTTGGTGGAGAATATTTTAATTATAGACAGTCTAAATGATCAATTTTTATTTTTCCTATTCTAATTTTTATATTTAAAATAGCAATGAATAGACAATTAAAATATTTATATTAAAACCATTTTTTTATAAATAATAATAATATATAAAAATATAAATTTTATTTTATAACTGCTGTCGTGGTCTAGCGGTTAAGTCCGTGGGTTTAGACCTGGAGTTACCGGGTTCGATTCCCAGTCAAAACACAATAATATTTATGCAGCGGACTTGGCTGAAAAGGCCAAAAGTCGCAAATACGAGTCGCTTAGCAACGACTACGTGTTTGTGCCTTTTGGTCTTGAGACAATGGGTCCGTGGGGGCCAAGTGCAAAGAAGTTCTTTAAAGAGTTGTCTAAGCGCCTGGTTAATGCTGTATGTGACAAGAGGGCTGGCAGTTTTCTCGCGCAGCAAATCAGCATTGCTGTGCAGCGGGGGAACGCTGCAAGTATTCTTGGCACACTGCCACAGGAACAAATCATGGGTAAATATTTTTATTTATAATTAGTTTTCTAATTTAGTTTTAATATTTATTTTATAATTTAATTATTTTATATTGTTTGTAGGTATATTACTTCGAATAAATTATAACCAATAAATAAAAAATAAAAAAAATATTAATTTAAATAAATAAATTAAATTAATTTCAAAACAGTAATCAACCGCTTTTGTAAATCACTGCGAAAATGTTTACTGTTCTAGTTGTGCAGTTTTAGCAAAAAAACTTGGCAAACTCATGGAAATAGATAAAGATGCACCAAACAAATTGATAACACTTACATTCCAGAATTTGGCAATAAACTTTGTTAATGATAATTGTTGCACCAAAATATATGCACGTATTCCCAAATGTAATAAAATGTTTGTCAAAAACAACACATTCCTTTGGTGAAAAACATTCTAAAATAGAGTTTACGAGGTTATATTTTACAATCATTATTTGTAAATACGTGTGGGTCTTGATGTATATTATAATATTACTCCTATGTATCACATTCAACGATGAATCAAACATTTAAATTAAAATTACCTGATTCATGAAGCTGTGACACTTTTTATTTATTTAAACCAAACGCGCTGCTTGTTCGAAAACGCTTAATCTCGGTTGATAATATTGTGACGTCACAGCGCACAAAACAACAAATTTCTTAAAATGTGCCTTTTTAGTGTATTTACAGAAAAAAGGAAATCATCACGACCGTTTTCCTTCCGGGTGGTCAGAAACGACCCTTATAAAGAAGTGGATTCACATTTAGCCAACTTTACTATAGACTAATCATGACAAGTGGGAAGCTTCGATGTCTCTAGCGTGAGGAACTGGGGAAATATCACAAATAAATTATTGGGCCGCGACCAGGGATCGAACCCGGTACCTCCGAATCTAAATCCACGGATTTAACCGCTAGACCACAGAGGCAGCAGTGTTTTTATATTCCAATTAATTAATAATTACAGAAGTACTTTACAATAATCCCGGGAGGTTCGATTCTTGGTAATAAAATTGATTTTTAACGATACACAAACAAATAACATACATAACATGTATAATGTGTTGTGACGTCACAGATATGGAGTGATAGTGATGTACCGTTTTTAGATCCGGTTTTTGTATGGAAAAAAGTTTTATTTCGAAGTATTATATCATTTTTAAAGTATATTAGTGTAAGTAACTATTGTAAAAATTTGAGAGAGATTAGTAATGCTGGTGCAGTATTTACAAACACGCGTGATTAGTATAAAGAATTACCTAAGTTGGCCGGGAAACCAATACATGGGCATGCTCATGGCTACACACTACACACTTGTCACACGGAATTAAAAATGTTACCGAACTTAACGATTCCTGTGATGTAACAACTTTCACTATATCGTTGGTACTTCCAACTTGGAAGTGTACAAGTGAGCGCACTGCCAACGTAACTGACAATATAAAATTTTCCAAAGACGAGATGGCCGAACATGTTTTCAGGAGGCATGATCAACAGAAACTTTTGGCCGACTCCCAACAGCCGGTAAACTAGTTCAAGTGTAATTAATTTGAATAATTCATGTTACGCGTACAATATTATCGCTAGTTGTAATTATTTTGTACAAGACGTAATTTATTTAACTGCCTCCATAGTCTGGATTTAGATGCAAAGGTAACGGGTTTGGTTCCTGGTCGGGACACGATAATTTATTTACTTTTATTTGTGATATGTCTCGAGCTCGTCGGTGTCTTTAGTGTACCAAAACACTAGAGACATCGACGAGCTTGCCACTTGTCATGATGGGCCTATAGTGAAGTTGGCTAAATGTGAATCAGCTTCTCTAAAAATACTACTTTAACTGCCTCCTCTAGCTCCGTTGATTTAGACTCGGAGGTACCAGGTTCGATTCCTGGTCAGGACACTAAAATATATATTAAAGTAAATAAATACATTTAATTAATATTTAATTTATTTGTGAGTTTGGTACGCTGGAGACATCGACGAGCTTGCCACTTGTCATGATTGGCCTATAGTAAAGTTGGCTAAATGTAAATCCGCTTACATATTATAAAAAAGCGTGCTTTCTGACCACCACGAAAAGGAAACGGTCGTGATGATACTTTAATTTTTTTAAATAAATAAATTAGATATTTTAAATAAACATCGATAACATCAACTCACTTTTTATTATGTTAATCACGGGGGTATCCTTGCGGAGTGGTCAGAAGAATCACGCTTAGCCAACTTTACTATGACCTATGACTAAGTGGCAAACTCATTGATGTCCTAGCGTATCAGACTCGAGAAATATCACAAATAAATTATTGTGCCCGACAAGTACTCGAACCCGGTGCCTTCGTGTCTAAACCTACGGTCTTAAAATCTCCAAGGTTATATGTATTAAATATTTTTATATCATTATAAAATTATCGCATTACGATGATTCACAAAACAATACTGTCAGATAACATTGCCATATAACTATGCAAATATAAGTGTACCTACGAGTAGTTTGATGTTTTGGTTATAGACAAATACGAGTATTTATAAGGTAAAACATTTTTAACCTATGTATAGTTTCGGACCAAACGATAAATTAGTCACTCTCAAAAAAATATCCTATAAGTATATAAATCATATTTTGTGGTCAATAATAAAATAATTAGGTATTTTACGCACAATAAATCAAAGTAACTTTATTCACGTAAAGAGGCGTTTGAGAGACGTCATTATATGAATTATTTTAAATGTTTTACTTGTATTTAGTTGATAAGAAGCAAAAGGGTTCAAAGTATAGCAAATTAGCAAATTCCAGTGACACCAGCGTAACAATTAACAAGAATCTTTGTGTGAATATTTGGTCGTCATACGTAGGTCCACGTTGTAGTAATTTATTTATACTGTTTATGACATCACGGTAGCTATTTAAGTACGTAGCACTTTGTCGATACTTCGATGTGTCGAACGATCCAATGCCAATGCCAAGAGCGGTCAGATGCAGGAAGAAAAGATAGTAGCGACCATTTGTTGGCTTGATAGTGCAAACAAAAATAACACACTCCCAGGCATTCGATAATCGCGTGACGATTCTGCGCACGCGCAACTAATTCATGGAAGTTGACGATTTGTATGAAAACGCCTATATTTTTGGCTAATGTATCATATCCTGATGATACATAAAGAAAGCTAATGATTGTTTACATTATTTTCAGTTTTATTGCTTCATTTGTGAATTATAGATAGAGTAAAGTCTAATTTGAGACCGATAAAGCATGTATATTGTATATGGGTCATTTTAAAGCAATAATGCCAATGGCACGCCCCTCGGCTCGCTTAATTGTCCGCCGGCAAAAGTAACCATAAACGCTGCATGCAGCTAAAGTCGTGCTGCCGGAATAGTTGTTCGACTTGCAACGTTCTGAAGCACTAAATACGCCGGGTTGGCGGCCATGCTGTTATGTTAATTTATTGTGAATATTGTAAATCAATTAGGACTTTTAATACTACATACCTCTTTCTCTAGATGAAATATTTTGTACTGACCTGTTGATAAGTTCCTGTCGATCAGGACGAAGCGCAAGTTTGATGTTAAGGCTTTCTTTCCTTGCGAGTTTAGCCGCGGCCGACTCGTTCGTGTGATCGCTGTAGTCGCTTGGACGTGCATTTTCCTTGTTTTCCATTGCATTGCCCATACGAACAGGGCGTGTACTGGTAAAAAATAATAATATTAAAATTAAAACAACAAAAACAAAATTAAGCTACACAAACGGTTGATTTAAAATGGCAACATGCACGTTATTCTGTTTTTGGTCAAACTTAAATCTTCGTTTAGTTTAATACTATACATGCTCAAAAATAAACAGAAACTGATATCGTCGTTAAGAAGGTTTAGCGCTTTTGCGTCCCTCTCGCTCGCACAATCCAATATTTACAAAGATTATTCAAGTGTACGCTTGAAAAATGTAGTCTACCAACTTTCTAGGAAATAAAATTACAGACATATTAATTACTGTCATTTATGTACCTTATTTTAGAAGAAGTAAAATATCAAAAACATAACGAATTTATTCTACTATACTAAAACAAATATATAGAGAAGAGAGGAAGACAAATTTCTAAGCGTTCCATGGATTCACCGTGCGGATACCGGGTCTAACGTGTGTGGGTAAGCGATGAGAAGAATGGTGTCTCGGGCTTGCGACCGACAATAGGCTGGATTAAAAAAGGAGGCCTCCTTTTTTTATTTTATTGCGCGATAATACGCTTACCATCCACCATTCTACTGCTCTCCCTACCCAACCAAATACTGTATGATTCCGTTAATGCCTTCTTGGAAGCTCGTTCCATAAATGTATTGACGGCAGCTTAGGCCCAATTCTTTCTGTAAGTATATATATATATTTCCAAAATATCAGCAATTTTTTTTCCTAGAAAGTTGATAGACTATATTTTGAAAAAGTACAATCACAAAAAGTCTTTTACAATATTGGATTGAGCGAGCGAAAGGGATGCAAAAGCGTTTAAGACTCTTAAATTATTTTCAAAGTTTTACACATTTCAAACTTATAAGTTATAATTCTAATTACAAATAAATATTAATTTTAAATGTATTATGTACATTAAAATAGTCAAAGATCTAGGATCGATGTTTAAGAAGAACAAGAAAGTAGTGTTATACAGAACATAAACATACATAATGCATGCGATACAACATTTAAAGAAAGTAGTCACAAAATATATTATTATTTTTATAAAAAACGCATCCAAAAATCTCGTAATGAGCAATATTTGTGACTAGATTTATTAAATATATCATAACAGAACACAAACCCTTACTTTTATCAATATATCTCAATTACTACATGTACAGTTGGGCAAAAAAGTGGTATATTAATAAAAATTGTTTGCACGTCATTGATCATTATTATTATTTATTAATTATTATTATTAGGTTTGTCATATACATATATACTGTTTCCAAATATTTTGTTAATGCATGTTAATCACGAATGCTTTTGTAAGCTTGGCGCTCCCTGTAACACAGACTTTCTGGGACAAAGTACAGTGATTCCCGTATTTACTGATTCTAGGTTTTTAAGTCAATAAACGTTTTAATTAAATATTAAAATACAACACCACTGTTCCCGTGTCTCAGAGGGCATGATAAGCCATCGGTCTTGTTTCCACTAATACTAACTTGTGGAATCATTAATAAATTGACATCGAACCCTCCCAACCCGTTTGGCAAGGCAGCGTGGCAAGAGTAGGCCCATAAATATGTTCTGAAAGAACTCCAACTCCAGCAGTGGGTTCTAGGGGCTGCTCGTTATGCATTCGTTCTCGGTTCCACTAATACCAACTTGTGGAATCATTAAGAACTTGACATCAGTCACTCGCTAAACGGTCTGGCCTAATTCTCCAGAAATATGTTTTGGAGAACCATCTTCAGAAGTGGAGGTCTAGAATACAGAATTCTAGGGACTGTGATAATGAAATCCTTATTATCATTTATTGTAGTAATGTCAACTCGCAATATATTAAATTCATCAAAACTGGTAGACCACATTCTGGTCCAACTGTAACTTGTAAATTGTAATATAATAATTAGGTAAGATTTCGTATGATAATTTGTGAACACATGTATTAGTGTAAGCTTGATAGTTTGTGTAATATGTGTATTATATGATTCTATGTGAAGAACAGGTGTGGTTGAACATCAAGAAGAGAGTGCATCGATTTCATCCAGATGGTGGAAGCGAGCAAAGTACGATGCTTGAATGTTAGAAACCGTCCAGATAGTCTCGTAACTATAAATCTAGCCATCTCTTTCCTACTTCAGGCATTTCTATAGGAAAGAAAAAAGACAAATTCAGTGACAAGACTCGCTAGACGATCTCTATGAGGCAAATTAGGTGTTGCTACGAGAAAATACTAGTTCTATTATTTACAGGTATATTACAATAATATTATTTTAAACGAAAAATAAAATAATAAACCAGATATTTATATTTATTTGTTTCAGATTCAAATTGTCATTATATATGGCTATATGTTGCCAACTGAATAAATTTAAATTAAATACCTAGGAATTATTATTTGAAGTAATATTTATAAATTACATTATAAGATGGTACTATATTATAATAACAATTTGTTGTGAACTGAGTAAATATTACGTCACAATATATTATTTTTAAATCGGTCGGGTTTCTCTGCCATACTCTTTAAGTCTCGCTGGCACGCTGTTATAACTCTGAACTCTGATTTTAAATTGTTTTTGTTATGGAATTATAGCTATAAAATAGGTGTGATCATGGACCTTATATTTTATATATTAGGGGCTAAATACATTAAAATAAATTTTAATACTTTGGTATATGTAAGTACCTTATTTTATAAGTTTAAGAACCACTTGTTTTCTTGTTTACATAATATTATTTTCTATGTTAAATAAGGTATAGTGTCGAACCTAACAGTTTAAACATATATTTTCTCGTAGTTACTGGTGTGTATAACATTAAGCTGACCGTCGAGGGTGTCTAAGATAGAGGCGGGCGGATTCACAACATAGAATATACTTAATTGACTGAGCTATTACCAGATGCGAATCCTCGGCTTCGGCGGCGGCCGTCTGCAGCGACGGACAAGATGAAATAAAATACTATGTTACGTATAGTTACAATGTGTAATGTATGAATGGTTAGGATATTTCTACAATATAAAAATAGTAAATACGCTTAATCATGATCGCAATCGCATTTTTTTTTTATGAAGCGGTTCACATTTTCTAGAATCTGCTAGTAGTGTTGCCGAATTTATGCTTATACTATAATTTATTGCTTTATTCCTAAATTTACAAAATTTTTTTTTTTTGACAACAAATATTTATAAAAATAGTAAGCGTCGTGTCTTTTGAAATATCTCTAAAATTGTATTTAAACTATTTTTTTCCTCCTGACAAATTTGTTCGTATTTATGGATAAAACATCATGTAAGGCGTTATACGAATATATTTTAAAATACATTTTTTTTTATACTAGCACGACATGTGACCTTGGGCCCACATGATGGTAAGTGGCGCGCAAGGTCCATGAATGTTAGCAACTGAAGTCAGACACTCATAACTGCCATCAGTCCCTAACACTATGCCGGCTTGACTAGATGCTTTTTCACACTTCGCTTGAAGGACTCCAAGTTATAGGAAAGTGGAAACACAGAGGCTGGAAGAGCATTCCACATATTTATTGTACGACAAGTGTATGAGTCCCCAAATTTATACGTACGCGAAGGGATGGTGACTACGGTATGTGGGTGCATATTCTGACCTGTGCGTGTGGTTCGGTTGAGGAATGGAGACATAAACTAATAAGAAAAATAATAATTTACAATGGCTATAGAGACGCTTATGATTAGTACCTATGTATAGACATAATAGGTAGATATGGTTCAGTATAATAGGAAGTTTAGTGGTATATTGTAACATAGCCGCTATTAGTGTTCTCCATTCCGGAAGAACGACTAATCTAAACGACAACGTGTCGGTAATAAAATATTATTACGTTGTATAAAATAAATACGTTTATACAGGAGATAGTATAATAAATTCATATATTATCTGAAGTTTAGATTCCTACATAATTATTCATTACGTTTTCTTATAGAAATGTGTGAATGATAAATTTATATTACAGAATTTATCGTCACATAAAGTCGACCGTAAGTATGACACAAAGATTTACGGTCATCCATTAAACCTAAATTATCTTTATAACCAATAAAATTTATATATTTATAATCGACTTAGATTCGATATTCAGTGATGTATCTAAAGCTAGCGACTAAACTGAACATACACGTATTACAGTAACATAACACTAAAGACATAAAGAGCATTGGTAAAAATCTGATGACTGACCATAATTTATAATTTACAATGTAAGCATTTATTTTCCAACGTAACGAACTCAAAAACAACATCTCTTTTACACCAGAATTGAAACATAATTTAATTATACAGTCAATTGGTTAAGATACAGATGCCTACATACAGAGCACTAATTATACGATTAGGTACTTTATTATAGATAAAACAAAGGATTTTTCGACGGAATAGAATTATTTAAATATCAATGTAAAAAAAGTTATTGTCAGTTGTCGTTATGCATGAGTCAAATTAATACAGATTATGAAAACATAATAAAAAAGAAATCATTATTGCACGAAAAAAATTTTTGGGCCCATATCTTCAAGAAAAAAATCTTATTTGGCAGTAAATATTAAACAATAGCAGTGGTGGTACCAATGACAAATACACTTTTCTTACGTACCTACAATCTACTTGTCATAGATTTACAACAACACCGTTCCATTGCCTCGGAGAGCATGTTAAGCCGTCGGTCCCGGTTCCACTAATACCAACTTGTGAAATCGTTAATGATATGTCATTATAAATTGACATCAGACCCTCGCCAACTCGTCTGGACAGCGCGTGGCGAGTGTAGGCAAAATTCTGGAACAACTACAAGAGTGGACGTCTAGGACTGATGATGATGATGAATTAACAATAAACTAGATTATAAAAAGTCTTTAAGCAGTGAAGAATTGTATACTGACTTGAAGCTGGCGTGATGATGGTCCTGCCTGGGGGCTAGAGGGGTGGCTAAAGGAGTGCCAGAGGGGGAAGCGGCGGGTCTCTTCTTGAGTGCGGACTTGAGGGGCATGGCGTTGAAGACAGGCTCTCTGGGAGGGACCTCCTCCAGCCGAGCCGAGTCCGACATGGGAAGCGAATCGATATCATCGTCGTCTTGGTCCTCGTCATCATCCGCTGAGAATTGGAGTTTGTCTGTGAAATATACAAACATGTATTTATTTAAATTCTTTAATGCACTTAAAAAATAGCACAGAGGCGAACTATAATGCCAGTAGGCATTCTTTACCAGTTAACCTTGGGGATCGAGTAAGGTAATATAGGCAGGATAAAAAAAAAGAATTTATATTCATACAGTTAATAAAGTACATCATATAATTATAAAAAATAAAGTATCATTACGACCGTTTCCCTTTCGGGGTGGTCAGAAACCACGCTTATAAATAAGCGGATTCACATTTAGCCAACTTTACTATAGGCCAATCATGACAAGTGGCAAGCTCGTCGATGTCTCCAGCGTACCAAACTCGAAAAATATTACAAATAAATGAAATATTAAATTAATGCATTTATTAACATTAATAAATATTTTTGTGTCCCGACCAGTAATAGAACCCGGTACCTCCGAGTCTAAATCCACGGGCGGTTAACGCTAGACCACGGAGGCAGTCACTTTTAATACACATACTAGTATCGTCAATCCATAAAAATACATATTATTTTATTTTTAATGGTGTTTGTGTAGTAGTATGAAAATGAATTATTATGTATATTTATAAGTAAATCGTCTATCACATTAGCTGTATAAAATGCCGAGAGGCACTAAGGGGTTTTAATTCCCTCTCGCTCGCACAATACAAGATATTTATAGATTATTTTAGTCGTAGTGTTAACCACCACCACCGAAACCACCATTTTTTGACCACCCCGAAAGGGAAACAGTCGTGATGATACTTTTTATTAAAAGAAATGTAAAGTTCGTACTTACAGTCGGAAGGGTTGTGAAGTTGTCGGTTGTGATGCCTGATGGGGCTGGGCGAGCTGAACATGGGTGGGGGCGGGATGGGTCCGATATCGGACAGGGCGATGGGGGGCTCGGGCAACTCTGATAACATCAGTGTCTCGTCTGTGCCCGCTCCGACACCAGCCTCCCCATAACCACCTATTAAACAAAAAAAATTGTAATAGTAAAAAGCTAAATGTGAATCCGCTTATTTATAACCGTGGTTTCTGATCCCCCCGAAAGAGAAACGGTCGTGATGATACATTTTGTCATATTTCGGCTGAGATGTTGGAGTTGTCTCAAGGGTTGGAGAAGGTGTCCCTAGCTTTACCACTAAAGCATGTGACTCATTGACAGAGTAAAAATGGCAAGCCTTCATTCTGTTGAATGTGTAAGTTGCAAGAGTTTAAAAAACATTAGGAACTTCTATAGATAAATATTACAATTCATATCTGTCAATCAGTACTGGAAAAGCTTGATTGACTATGCGCCCGCGCATTTTTGTTAAGTACCTACTTATATAAACTTATTAGAGTAATTGTTTGACTGGCTATTTAATAAGCTATATGTATGTATGTATTGGTTATTATTAAATTATTGTTTTTTTTGCATGCAATTTGAAAGGTATTTTAAATAAATGTCAAATGCGAAATTCATCTCTGATCATTTTGGGGCGATATATGACCAATATATTCTAGGATTCGTTGCAGGCATATGAAAGAGAGAGACGGATGAAGTATTGATACGTTGGTTCTCTGCTTTGTCCTCGGAATGCGATGAATGTACGAGTATCGCATTGTGAAGAGTCTAAAGTTACTAAGATCATATAACACCAAATTAAGAAATCAGTTTGTAATAGTTACTTCAAACCTTGGCAGTACATTTGACTTGTCACGAATTAATGCGGCAAGGATTACACTATTAATTGTTTTAGGATTCCTTCAAAGTTTGAGGTTTCTCTAAATAATAGCAAACTAGTTTGTACGTTGTGGCACGCAATAACAAGCAAACTTGGTACAAACTTACAACATGGCCCTATGAAATCCTTAACACCCGGTTCATTAGGGACTTGCTTTAATGTAGTTGTAAGCTTCATCTTCAACTCTTATCCCATACAAGTTTTGAATGTCCATTTGACTAAATTATATTGGATCATCATTCGTCATCATCATTATTACAGACCCCTAGAACAGAAGCGTCCTAGACCTCCACTGTTGGAGATGGGCCTTCCAGAACATATATCTTAAGAATTTGGCCTATACTCGCCACGTTGGCCAGACGGCTTGGCGAGGATACGGTGCCAATTTTTAATGACAATTTATTAACGATTCCACAAATGGAACCGGGACCGACGGCTTAACGTGCTCTCCGAGGCACGGGAACAGTGGTGTTGTAAATCTATGACAAATGTACGTAAGAAAAGTGCATTTCTCATTGGTACATGCCGTGTGGGTTTGAACCGGCCTTTGTAGGATTTAAGGAACGCGTTCTTACAACCGAGCCACCATCGCGCCTTTATATTGGATTATCAGAACAGAATATGGCAACGATTCTGTTCACACTTCTATAACAGGCGCTATAATAACTTTTAGCACGAGCATAGTTACGATATTGAGAACAAGTAGGATCAGGAAGCATTAGTTTAAAACATTGTTCAAAAAGTATCGCGAATTTGTTATTTCTTACAAAAGTGTTTATTTATTCATGAATACACTAAAATCCCCCGCGCACTTGATTTCGTTTTAACACAAAATTTGATACAGATTCTGTGATCTATTTTTTGGATTAGGCGAAAATCGAAGTCGCATTAAAACACATCCAATCAAAACAGCTGTCAAAAATTAACTAAACATTCTAAATGGCCGACCTTATCAGTATAGGTAATGGATATGAGTACCAAAATAACGCAACAAAAAAATATCAAATACACGAAGCCCGCGAAATTTGCGATACTTTTTGAACAGACCTCGTATAGACTTTTGGCATAGTTAATAAAGTATAGTGTTAATGATCTATATTTCGGATACGATATACAGTGCTTCTTCTTTCCCGAAAACAATAACAGCACGGGCAATGGATTTCTAAAAAAAATGTACTCACTTTATTAACCTACTCAAGGTTTTCTTATCATAACATGTTAACACGAATCATCATTTCATCATTACAGCCCCTACAACACAGCGTCCTAGAACCCCACTGTAACGTATATCTGGAGAATTTGGCCTACACTCGTCACGCTGGCCAGACGGGTTGGCAAGGATCTCATATCAATTTTTAATGACAAATTTAAAGTTGGTATTAGTGGAACCGAGATCGACGACGGCTTTATCGACGGGAACGGTGTTGTAAATCTATGACAAATGTACGTAAGAAAAGTGTATTTATTATTGGTATATGGCGGGGGGGTCAAAACCTTTGTAGGGTTCAAGCAAAGCGTTCTTACAACCGAACCTCCACAGCGCCGTAAACACGAAGACGATTGATAAATGTCGAATAAGTGATGTTCAATCTGCATCTGTTTATTCCAAATCAGTTGCAATTTGCCTGAAGAAAACCATGTGTTTAAATTTAAACATTCCTTTTTCAAGTCTTGTAGGGCAGCGCAAAACATTGCAAAGCGATTCGCGGTATTTTGTTTTAAAATCAACGATTCGTGTTATGGAATTCTATTTCAATGAAAACACATGTTCGAGTTGTTTTGCAAGGAGTAGGTATAAGGTGTGTATGCGGAAGTTTAACCATAAACAGGGTGTTTCGAATAGTTTAAAATGTTTTGGCATAATTGACCTTATGAATTTACTGTTTTCATGTAATATGCAAGCATTATTGGTCTTCCCAAGAGTTAATAAATAATAAATTTGTTGTTGAGAAACAAATAGGATAATTTTTTTTAGCGCAAACTATTGGTTGTCAATATAGTGGATTTTTATATTTTCTGTCAGTTTTAATGCGAGTTTAGCCGAGTTTACGTAAAAATTACAAAATAATATACGAATATGTTCGGCTCTTTCCGGAGAAGCGATGAACGATGGAGTAGACAGGTTCTGGAGTAAAGACCACGTACGGGAAGACGTTGAGTGGGATGACCCTCCGATGACCTGAAGAAGGTCGCCGACGGGGATTGGATGAGGGTGGCAGGATCGTGGCGAGCATTAGAGGAGGCCTATATTCAGCATTGGACAGATACAAGCTGATTATGCAATAAGTGGCTGGACGTACACACATAAATATTTATCTATAAAAAAGGTTATCCACACGATAAATAAATAAGAAGGGTCTAAAAGCGGGATAATCTTATGAATAAAGTAAGAAACCCGCATCCTTCCACAGTTGTCAATAACGTACAAAATTTGAGAAATAAGGCTTACCCATATCTCCTTGATAGCATATCCGTCGCGGTAGTTTACCCGCCGTCAACGAATTAGGTCTCTCGGGCCGTACTATCTCGCCACCGTTTTCCAATTTGTCCTTCTTTGGTTCTGAAAATAAAATGAAAATACTTTAGTATCTATTTTGAATGGACGAATTTGAATAACTTAAGGGAGTAATAAATGGTGACCTTCGTGGTTAAGTCCATGGATTTAGACTCGAGTTTGGGACGCTAGAGACATCGACGAGCTTGTCATGTTAGGCCTATAGTAGAGTTGACTAAATATTAATCAGCTTTAAAAAGCAAGACCAAGAGTGGCAAAGTCTTGGTCTTGTATCAGAACAGCTGATCTCAGCCTTGGTCTTGTTTTGGCACTCCTCTATTTTGTATTTGTGGTATTGTGGTCTTGCAAGACTCTTACTCTGACTGAAATAAATATCTGTTTCTAATTGAAGTAAGAAAACCTTGTAAGACTTTAGTGTCTTTCCGCAAACTAGTATCTCGAGAACTACTAATCTGATTAACTAGAAATTTGGAGTAGTTATAGTATACATATATTTAGTAACCAACATTTATCAAAAAATGTATACAAAGGTAGTTTCGGAGGTATTTTAAGTCATCTTCGGACTTAATATATTTATCATATGAAAATAAAAAAATAAGCACAAAAATAAATAATAAATAAATATGATTTTTAGCGACATGTGGAAAAAAATACTGTCCAAAAGTCTCCAAATAAGACTAGGGTTAGTGTTGGTATTGGTCTTGCTAACATACCGGTAGTCTTGCTCTTGGTCTTGCAAAAAGGCAAGAACAAGACCAAGACTGCAAGACTAAGACCAAGATTGGACAACACTAGTTGTCACGATACTTTACTTTTAATTACGTGATTTCAGTCGTTCGGCAGCTTTTAATAGTATACTGGTAAAAGACGAAAATAAACAACTAAATGGAACGCTATTTACATCTGATCGCTAATAAATGTATTTTTCACAAGGACAAGTGCAGTTAATAAAGTTTAACATTTTATTTGCAAATTCTCAGACAATAATATTTTACACTAATGGTATACTCGTATTTAAATATTCTACAAGATCATTGAACCGATTAGTTTTACAATTACAAATATAAGTAGCCACGTGCGTCGACACCCTCGCCGCTTCGGATCTCAGTGGGACAGCGCATAAAGAGTCCAGCAAGCGGCGCAAGTATGTAAGTATATTATAAAAATACATATTTGTGCCGTTTGCTGTAAAAACTCTGGGCCCATGGAATCCAAGCGCAAAAAAGTTTTTAAAAGACAACACCTCGTCTTGTCGTCTCCTCCGGTGACAAGAGGGCTGGCTCTTTTTTGGCCCAATGAATCAGTATTGCAATTCAGCGGGGAAATCATGAACAAATCATAGGTCATAAAGCTTTTATTTATAGTTTAGTTAAGAGTTTTTCTTTAAATTATTATTGTTAAATCGTTTATTCAGATAAAAACTTAAATTATTTACGATTTTAAAAATTATACGCCAAAGTGCATAACTTTTTTTACAGTAATTTTTACACTAAATTTGTCAAAACACAAAGTTATTTAACATTAAATTAAATTACTGTTAGTAGTTAGTATTATATATTTATATTATGTACGAATTGGCGCGGTGGGTATGGCTCGGTTGTAAGACCGCGTTCCTTAAATCTCGGTTCAAACCCACCCGACATGTACCAATGAGATATACACTTTTCTTACGTACATTCGTCATAGATTTACAACACCCCCGTTCACGTGCCTCGGAGAGCACGTTAAGCCGTCGGTCCCGGTTCCACTAATACCAACTTGTGAAATCGTTAATAAATTGTCATAAAAAAACACATCATATCCTCGCCAAGCCGTCTGGCCAGCGTGGCGAGTATAGGCCACATTCTCCATATATATGTACTGGAAGGCCCAGCAGTGGAGGTCTAGGGGCTGTAATGATGATATATGTAGTTAATATAATTTATTAATCAGAATTTAGTAGATCATTATTATTGTTATATAATATTTATATTTATATATTAATACACTTCTTCACTTTACTTTCAATTAAGTGCTAAATTATTGTCAAAAAGTAAAAGTATTATATATATATTTAATACTTTTTCTTTTTGACAATAAACCTTAATATTAAAGAAGACGACCCATGTTAGTGACTGTTAACAACGTAAAATAGTCGAGCGCGCACGTTTACCAGGAATAGAAGTACGCCGAGCGCGGAGAGCACGCTACCCATTCACATCCAGTCTCCGACCTTGGCCGCATCATGTTATTCACAACTACGTCATTTCCTTTATTTTTTTCATCACAATAAAACGCATTAAAAATAGGCCACAAGTACAGTATACATACAGTACCTAACGTCTATGCCAATTACCTTTAGCATAAATTAAATATATTGGGTGGTTTTGTATAGTCTTACTCTAGACTAATATGTTATTCTATTGATAGAATCAAACTATTTGGCTTCACCATAGAAACTGTTAAATTTGAAATAGGCAATTTGTATGGAGAATCAAAAAAATGACACTTCCGACATGTGGTTTCTTAGAATTAGTTGTTTGTTTCTATCAATAGAATAACATATTAGTCTAGAGAAGCTATACTCTAAGTGTGTTCCGCGGAACCCTAGGGTTCCACGATACCCTGTAGGGGTTCCGCAAGAATTTAGAAAAAAAATCAAAACACCTCTCTTTGGTCGAACGTTTTGACTCCGTCCGCCGCGCGTATACTTGTGAGCGTGCAGTCCCTTTGATAAAAGGCGCCTCTGAATTAGACGCTATAGTTGTGAACAAGCGACTTTCGACCCTAACTTCAAAACATAAAGTAAAGAATACACTTTTAGGGTGTAGGGTTCCATCAAGTATTTTGCTTTCCAAAAGGGTTCCGACACCAAAAAAGTTTGAGAACCGCTGGTCTAGAGTATACAAAATCACGCGGTATATCTGTAATAAATAAGTGATTATACCAGAATGATAAAGACACGATAATGTTTATTTATTATACAGCTAAAACCTAT
Source organism: Tinea semifulvella (assembly GCA_910589645.1). Classification (NCBI taxonomy): domain Eukaryota; kingdom Metazoa; phylum Arthropoda; class Insecta; order Lepidoptera; family Tineidae; genus Tinea; species Tinea semifulvella. Next base: position 9,650,377 of record OU342585.1, read on the forward strand.
TGACAAGTCCGTGAACTAATGTAACTTCAGCGTAACATTTAATTAACGCCGACAGGCGAAGCTTTAATCAAATGAAACGTAAACATCAACAATACGATGAGGCAGGTTCGTTAAAGTTAACGATTCGAGCTCGATAAATCATAAGTTGAATAAAGTGATTGTTTGTTATCAGTTGTCGGCAGTGTTTAATCAACAGGCGGGGGTTGTGTTGGGGTGGTGTGCGTGGGCGCGGATCGATCTGGCGCGCCCTTGGCCGCAGGTGCCTGCAAGGACACTTACATAACGCAGCCTCCGACACGTGTACACTAACCCCGTGTACAATTCTGCGTTGCTTTTTTTTTTTTTGCAGAATTTTGCTTTTCCAAGCTGGTTTTCGATGATGTAGAATAACCAAAGATACGGACTCGGCTTTCACAGCGAATGACCTCAACGATTTTACTGCGAATGCTTTTTTTCCGGGTTGTGCAATCAAAGCAAATTGTTGTTGGTCAAATATATTGTCACATTTTGCAGCCTTCCTTTCTTTTTTATTTTATATTACCATCGTCGTGCTATGTTTTATTTTTCGATTGTAAATAATTCTTATATCGTTTATTTTAATTAATTAATTCATTTTCTGGTTTTTCTAATTTTAATTACCATCATCGGCGTTTTATTTTTTTATTGTACAGATATCTTATACCGGTTATATTGATTTTTATATTTATTACTTTTTAGGTGTTGGTAATGATATCACAGACAATTACTTTACAAAGAAGAAATACGAAAGACTTTTTGTGTAGCGTTGAAACGCTGTTATAAAGCGATAATAAAACTTTAACTTAATCCAAACAGTCAGCGCTTTGAAGTATCAATATTCCAAGTCAAACACGGACTAAATTTCACTTGTCATTGTCAATGCAGCCTTCGAAACGCGTTATTAATTACTCGCACAAGCTTTGTTGTTCTAGACAATGGTAAATAAAGAAAAGAAGATATATGTATAGGAAACAGTAGGAACTTATTTTTATGTTAAACATCTTTGAAGTTCGGTGATGTAAGAAGAGGGGAATGTGATGAGAGGCGAAGGATAACCGTCGCGGTTAACACACTAATAGACACAATGTCAAGAGTACGAGAGCAGCAGAACGACATCGAGTCGCGCTCCTCGGCGTCATAAGGCGTAATACTACGCTGCCCACAAACTCGTTAAAAATATATTTAGATCGTTAAAATCGTCTTTTGCTGACGCGTGGGACACAGTAATTCACTAACAAAATATTTAGATACAGTCGCTACATACTCGTAAATTAGGGATAAGAAGCTTTATAACCGACTATACCTATTGCCTACGCTTTAACGCTTTTTTATCCCTCTCGCTCGCACAATCCTATATTTTCAAAGATTTCTCAATTTTGAGTGTACTTTTTAGATATAATAATAATAATAAATAATAAATATTTCCAGACAGGTCACACAGCGCCATCCTGTTTCCGTGGTAAGCTACGAGGCTTGTGTTACGGAAACTAGTAGGTTGATATACTACATATTTTTATTTATTTTTTGTTAATATATACATATTATACATATAAACACCCAGTACGAGACAAATTATACAATGTATTATTATACAAATAATATTATACAAATTATACAACTTGCCCCCGGTGGGAATCGAACCCACGACCTCCCGAGTTCACGGCAACGTTTGTTACAACTAGACCACTATGTAGTCTATAAACTTTCTAGGAAATAGTTATGGACATTTTATTAATAATAGATTAGTTTTGCTAAAATAAAAATAATTAAATAATAAGTATGAAGGTCTTTGCTATTTTTCAATCTAAAATTTAATGTATGAAATTGAAAATATGTTCCAAAATGTCCACATTTTTTTTTCCTACAAAGTTAATAGAGTACATTTCTGAAAAAAACTTTTAAAATATTCAAGTGTGCAAGCGTGAGGGAAGCACAATCGTTAAACCCTTTTCAAACGAAGGTTGTGATATAATCCTTTTGGCACCCTGGATTAAATAATAAGTCTCCTTAGTAATCCTCGATATCATTTCCCAAATTATCTATTCGACATTTTGCCAGGGTGTACATAATATATAGCTTAAATTGTAACTGCTTCAAACCAAATAATATAAATAATAATAAAAAAATTACATTCCCTAGATACCTAATAAAGTGTGTAAAAAAAATAAGGTGAAGTTTCCTGGGAAATTTAAACCAGATGACAGATGTAGTACCAAGTCCGATATACAAGAACGATATGGCGGCAAGACAACACGCCAAGTGGACTTCATTATTATTTTAATAATTCATATGTAGTTGGCGCCGTATGGATTCCGTCGGAATGTCTCAAGTGATTCATAGCGAATATTTGAAGACGCCGCGGGGTGGTCCGACACGTACCGTCATGGAATTTGAGTTACATGCACTTTGCTCAATCAACGTCTGTATTTTTTAAATATGCAAATAATTTCAATGCTTGTTACCAAAGAGAAGAAAAAAAACAAAGAATACATGAGAAAAGTTTAGAGGACACGCAGAGAAAAGCAGATCGATTCGCACAAGGTTAAGCTACAAGGCTGCGATAGATTTGTGATGACTGGTCGTTTAGTTAGGAGAACCCTTCAAATCCTCAAGGGCGTCGTGTGAGACTAACACTTCCGGAAACATAACGTTTACTCTTTTAAGTTTCAGACTACCTACCTACTCTACTCTAAATAATCAAAAGAGTTGAAAGATAAAATGGAATAATACATTAAATAACCTCACGTCGTTCTTAATTAACCTAATTTCATGTGCCATTAAACCGGCCTAGAATACAGTCTGGCTATAAAGATAATAATAACCTACAAGTGAATTGATCTATTCCGTAAAAACGAACAATAAAAAATGTGAAATAAAAGTGGGTCGTGTATTCGTTCGGGAATTCGCGAGGCGATGTAAAAAGAAATTGGCGACAGTGACGAGAGGAGCGTGGGCGACTGGTGACAGACCGATATTCCAAACTTACAAATTATACATCCGATCTAATAATGCGTAATATGTTGCTAACATCCGTTCTGTTCGATGAAATTAAATAACCAATTTTGTTTACATAAAAAAGCGCTCACCTGAGATAAATGGGACGAAAACAAACAGATAAGGCTTTATTTACTAAAGAAAAAGTAGAAAAAGTACCTACACAAAGTTGGCAATGAATATTGGGAGGTACTGGCAATCCATCACTATCAAGACAATACTCATTCTCGAGTAGAAGAAACCGATGAGGCGTGGCTTGACAACAATAGATTGATTTTATATAGCTAAATCTAATGCTATCAAAAGATACATGAAAAGATACAATACAATAAACCAAGTTTGACGCAAAGCATTCATTTTAATAATATATATAAGTGACCCATCAAATATATAAGTGACCCAAATACAAATAAAAAGTTTGAAACAGCAAAAAATATTAAAGTTATAAATTTATTAGATGAGATTAAATTGAAAAGTGGATCGCGAATGCGGCTTATACTTGACCTATTTATTTTCAAGAATATGTCGCAATCGGTAATCGTATAACCGCAGTTTGTGTCTTAATGGAATGAACTTAACATCTCAACATTAATGCGTTTAATGTTATAAAATGATAGTTTAGTCTATACAAGCGTATAGAAAGAAATAGAGAGACCAGTTTTAAAGAGTAGCTTGGAACAAGATGTGTTTATTAAAGGGCTTTTACTCGCACCGACATGACATAGTCCTTGGTGTTATCCGTAAGCATATCTTTCTATTGCAAGAGCCATAAAGGGACCGACCAAAATTAAATTTTCACCACATTTGTAAAAGAATGCATGAAAACTCAATGCATGCCCACCTCGATCCTTAGTGCCGCATCAGATTGGAAAATTCTCATGAATACATTTGAATGTCATTATAGAATCCCAGATGAACTAGCTGTAGGCCACAACTATATATAGGTCGCTCCTCGGTTTTAAAAAAATATTTTTATTGTATTTAAATATGAGAATCAAATATTCTAAAAGACCACAACATGAAGTCGAACAAATATTATGATCTCACAGAAGAAATGATCAGAAACGGATTTAAGACTCAGCTTTACGCAGTGGAAGTAGATGCGAGAGAAATTATAACAATATATTTGCACCACTTACTGAAAGAATTTGGCCTAAGCAGGTCTGCCAACCAAATGAAATATTTATGGAACGAGCTTCCAAGGCGGCATTAACGGAATCATACAGTATTTGGTTGGATAGGGAGAGGAGCAGAATAGTGAATAGTGAGCGTTTTGTTGCGAAATTATAAACAGGGGGTCTCCTTTGTAAACCAGACTATAGTCGGTCGCAAGTCCGACAAACCATTTTTCACTATTTATTTCTCACACACGATGGACCCGGCGCGGCGAACGAATGGTGAATACATAGAAATCTAGGAAATTTGTCTTTTTTCTTCTTCGTAACCTCGAATAGTATTTATTACAGCCCCTAGAACACAGAGTCCTAGACCTCCACTGTTGGAGATGGGCCTTCCAGAACATATATCTGGAGAAGTTAAACGACATTGGTCACGCTGACCACACGTTTTGGCGAATAGCGAATTAACATAAAATAAATTAAGAAGACAGATTAGCTTTTGAAATGTTATTAAAAGTAAAAATAGTATCATCACGACCGTTTCCCTTTTGGGGTAATCAGAAACCACGCTTAAAGAAGCGGATTCACATTTAGCCAACTTTACTATAGGCCAATCATGACAAGTGGCAAGCTCGTCGATGTCTCCAGCTTACCAAACTCGGAAGTATCACAAATAAATTAAATAATAATAACATTGATTTATTATAATTAATAAACATTATTGTTTCCCGACCAGGAATCGAACCCGGTACCTCAGAGTCTAAATCCACGGACTTAACCGCTAGACGACGGAGGCAGTCGTTGTGAAATGTTATTGTATGCTTAAATACTTAATTTGAATTTGGAATAAAATCTTTTAAGGTTTAGGCCACTAATGAAACTGACTTTTAAATTTTCCGTTGTCATAAATGGCGTAACCATTACAGCATTTCTAAAACGAGTGAAATAATGGCGGAATCAGTGCAGCGGAAGAAATATGGTATGCGGGTCAAGGGCAGCTCGCAGATCCACAGATGTTGGGCCTTGCGAATTTAAATAGGTAAAATCTGGCTTCATCTTACATTAAAAATGTATCCATTTATTATAATTAACGCTGTTTAAAGAACAGCTTTCAACGCTTCCAATAGATATTGGAAGGAAACACAAACAGTGATAAATGAACGGAAAATTAAAAAGTATTCACAAACAAAATATTAAAATTAACTTAATCGAGGTTATTATAATTATATACATAACTATAAGTTATATGATATTTACCTAATAAAATCACAGACTTAAAAATTTTGTATAAAATTATTTCATTATCATATCACATCCCCTAGACGTCCTAGACCTCCACTGTTGGCGAGGGTCTAATGACAATTTACGATTGTGTAAGTTTGAATGTAAGTTGGTATAAGTGTAACCGGGACGGGCGGCGTAACGTTCTCTCCGAGACACAGGACGGTGGTGTTGTAAATCTAAGACAAATGTACGTAAGAAAAGTGTATTTCTCGTTGGTACATGGCGGGGATCGAACAGAACTTTTTATGAATTTAAGGAAAGGGTTTTTACAATCGAGTCACCACCGCTAGTGTATTATTTATTAATGTCAAATAAAATCATTGCTAAAATATTTTATGTTGCAAAAACATCTGAAATAACGTTGATTGACATCGAAGAGCAATTAAAATACCTTAGTAAGCACGCGGCGCAGGAGCACTCCGCAAATAGTTGCCCAAGGTCGAGAAGCGCGGGCGGCCGTAACAAACATCCGCTTTTCATCCCTCATTGAGTCTACTATCCATCCATATTCCTTTTTAATTTAATCGATATGTGAAGGATAGTTATTTATTTGGAAAGTATCATCACGACCGTATCCCTTGCGGGGTGGTCAGAAACCACGCTTATAAAGAATCGGATTCACACTTAGCCAACTTTGCTATAGGCGGATCATGACAAGCTCGTCGATGTCTCTAGCGTACTAAACTCGAGAAATATCACAAATCAATTAAATATTAATCAATTTATTTATTTGAATAATTAAATATTATTGTGTCTCGACCAGGAATCGAACCCGGTACCTTCGACTCTAAATCCATGGACATAACCGCTAGACCACGGGGGCAGTTTATTTGTGTTTTATTAATTTTTAAAACTTTATTGCAAAGTACAAAGGCAGACTTATGCCCGAAGACATTCTCTGCAGCCAAACCTAGGGGACAAATTTGAATAATTATAGGTGCAATCATAGAAATAATAATAATACTATAAATATAAAAGGTAATTTGATATAATTAATATATACTTACATTATATATCTTTATGTATTAGAATATCAATATACTAAATACTAATATAATAATACACATTATTATTTATATTATTATTATTTATTTAGTTAGTAATCTTTACTGTATGTCTGTTTTTTATCCTAAATAAAATAAAATAAAAATAAAAAAAATAAAAATTATACATAAACATACATACATATATACTATTTACTAACGCTGTCAGGAGCTTTTTAAAAAGTGTGAATACACCTGGTAGTTTCTTGCCGTATGTTGGCAGGTAGATCGTTTCAGAAATTAGTAACAACCACTATGAAAGAGTTAGAGACAAATGCAGTGCGATGTGAGTGAACAGATATAAGGGAGTTGTGAGAAGAGCTAAGAGATTTATCATGGAAAGAAGAGTTATATCATAATATATAAAATAACTAGCTTTTGTAAACTGTAACACAGCCCTAGAACACAGCGTCCTAGACCTCAACTGTTGGAGATGGGCCTTCCAGAACATATATCTGGAGAATTTGGCCTAAACTCGTCACGCTGGCCTGACGGGTTGGCGAGGCGAGGGTCTGATGTAAATTTTTAATGATCTTGGTATTATTGGAACCGGGACCGACGGCTCAACATGCTCTCCGAGACACAGAAATGGATACTTGTATGCGTAAAAAAACATTTGCCATATGATTAGTGAGTTATAGAGAAATTGCTTATATGATTGGTAATAAATTCCAGATTACAATAGACAAATAAATATTTCCAGAAATGTAGCATTTAGTATTAAAAAGTTCTAAAGTGTACAGCTTCTTTATTGAAAATTAATACTGTGAACATTTCTACGGTTTCGTTTTATATAAATTAAAAATATTTATAAATGTTGAACCTATTGGGTTTCGTGTAAACGGATTTATTTTGAGGAAATTTATGCCAATTTATTGGAATTACATCCCAAAACGTATTTTGTAACAAAGACGAAATATTGTCGAAATTTACCAAATTATAAATCAGATGAAAGACGCACCAAAGTTGGATATTTCAATAACCAAATAAGCCAAAAAGGGTGGCGACGAATTTCATTCAAACAACAAAGTTGGTGAAAACCTGAAAGTCCCAGTTAAGCCTTTCAGCAAAAATAATACATAAAAGCTTTCAAAAAGTACTTAAGGTGTCTAATATAAAATTACCGTGGCCAGTACGGTGAAGTAACGTGGGTGGATTATTCCTTCCGCCTCTATACCCTAGGGGTTGGGTTTTATATAGCTCACCTTAATACTCGTACATCCAGCGTAAAATATTATATTTTAAACAGATATTCATTCAATAGGTAAATGTCATTCAATAGGTAAATGCAAAGGTACTAAGGGTAAACCTTTATAAATGTCCCTGGACTAATACGAAATCCCGTTTATGCCTGCCTTGACGACAGGTTTGTTGGATCTAATGGAACACCGAAGAAAAATCATTTTACTTTTTTCATCGAAATTTTTGATCAGTTGACATTTTACTAAACCGCGATGTATGTATAACAAAAAAAAGACATAACACCGCGTCTTGTCGTCTCCTCCGGTGATAAGAGGGCTGGCTCTTTCTTCGCCCAAAGAATCAGTATTGCAATTCAGCGGGGAAATGCAGCCAGCGTTCTTGCCACCATTCCACGCGGACGGGATTTATATATCCTTAGTATTAATATTTATTTTATTTTAAAATTTGTAAAAATTTTTTTCGAATAAATGTTTTAATTAATTACAAAAAAAAAGTTAACTTAATTATCAATCATTTAATTATTACTAAGTTTAAAACAATTCTTATTGAAACTTTTCCATTTCTATTTTAATGAACTATTATATGTTTTTATAGACACTAACTATAATAATATATGTGATAATAATGAATAAGCGTGTTATGAATAAAAACAATAACGTGAAATAAAACTTTAAAGTTAAAATATTTTATTAGCAATAAAAAAAAAAGATAAATAGCGATCATAATTCAAGATCAATGTCAACGGTTTTCAGCCGTAATTAACTCTATGTTCGGTCGACAGGTGTGCTGTCAAAGAACTTTGTTATTGTAATGTTTTGATGGTTGTGATGATGGACATGCGTGGATACCGTTGTTTCTGTTGAGTAGTGTAAGATGTGCTGTGTTTCGCGGCACAGGAGACTTGCGGCGGACGTAGTAGTGGTCGTGGCGGTGCGGTGGCGGCGGCGGCACGAAGGGCGGCGGCGGCGGAAGGCGGGCTGGCGGCGGCGGCAGGCGAGTAGGCCTGCGCCTCGCGCCGCCCGCGAACGCGTCCATCGCGGCGAGCGTTCCCACGTCGCTCATGCTCGCTGGAAGACTGCGCCCGCCGCAAGATCGTTACCCTCCCCCGGCCCGGCGCCGCGCGCGCTCTTCGATCCACTCGGCCGCCCGCCCTCCTCACTCGCGACCGCCCGCCCACGCGCCGCTGACACTTTGTTTTGAATTTTTAATATCCATTCATCCGCTGCCGGCACCGAATGTACGAAACAGCCAGTAAACCTAAACCTTCATGTCGACGACCCTCTACATGCCTGCTGGGAATCCCTAACACGTGATTTTTTAACGAGGTCTAACTTTTCTCAACTGAAATATTAATCTATAGAAAAGATACCGATGCTTTATTTGTTAACAGAATAAATCAACAGATATTATGTAGCAACCAACTATTACATAACGAATGCGCGAGCAAGTGGAAGGACAAATTACACCGAGTGTGGGGTCGCCAAGGTCGGCGACCCGTCGACGTCCTTGAAAGCTCCCGGTGGAGGTTGAAACGAGTCGATGGGGAATGTTATCGATACATAAAAACTAAGGACCTAATTTACGTTTATTGTAAACAGTAAAATTACCCGTGTTATACATATTTACTAACCTGTCATAAACAGTTATATACTCGTATTTTCCTAGTTAATACCCTAATATGATTAGAAAGGAAATCCCTTATAATTTAATTCATAAAGTTTGAAACCAGCCCACACCGAAATTAACCTCCAGGAAATTGCTTATTTCGTCAAAACGTAGTCAATAATTAATATAAAAGATGAACCTAATAATAGAGAAATAAGAAATTAAGAATCTTTATAAGATACAGCAGAAAAACCAGTCATTACAAACAAATAAATGTAGCTAAAAGCATATATGGAATTTCAATTACATTCAACTGCAGTGTGCATATCATAATAGTGAATAAAAAGTCCGTCGACAAAGGAATAACCCACACGATATCCCTGCTGTTCCTGCAGTGACGTAACCCACTATACCCGGTGGGAAACCCGCGCAATGCCGCAATGAATACTTGCACGAATTATTTAACACCCATCTCATGTGTTTCAGATTTACTCCTAGTTTATGCTAAGTTTCCTTTATAATATTTGCCTTTAAATATTGTTGCTAACATTCCGTTTAGGCTTTGGGTGTAGCATAGTATGTACTTGTATTTGCTTCATTTGTTTATGCACCATTAGAAAAAAATCTTAACTTGAATAAAGTTTTAAAGAATCTTTTAGTATTCCATGTATATTTACGAGTTTGAATAGGTCCATTAGATGATGAGATTGCTGCAGATACGAGCTCAAGTATACATTTTAAAACTACGAGCAAAATTGTATGACGTCATAGCCTCCTATAATTTCAAGTACAGGGATTATTATCTAATGTTTTTATTGAACAATAATTTAAGAAAAAAAATGCAATTCAAATTATTTAAACACAAATCGAGTGTATTGCCTTGGGATTCCTAATGTATGTCAGCTATAGAATGGTATAGGACTTCTACAAGTAACTGTACAGTGTGGGTTGTCGTTTCAGAAGAGTTTACATAAGTAATGACGCCGTGGGAAGGCATGAAATTAAATATGAAATTTCCCTGAAAATGCCTTTGTTATTCAAACAAGACCGAGCGCTGCGAGACCTACCACAAACATTTTACTCTTTTAAACATCTTTTTATTGCATAACGGTTGAACTATAATATAATAAAGTCGGTGTAAGGACCAAATTTATACCCAACAGATTTATTTACCATTTAATTATTTCTTTTAATATTTACTTTATCTACACTACTTCGTAGCATTTCTTCTATATCGTTACAATTTTTGTGATATTTATTTCTTTGCGTTATTTTGAACATTACTCATATATTACTGAAAATATAAGGGATTTATCAGGTAACAAGATGTTACCTTCGTAGTTAAGTCCGTAGACTTTAGTCGCGGGGGTTTTGAGGTTTGATTTCTGGTCGGGACATAGTAATCTATTTGTGATATTTCTCGATTTTGGTAAGCTAGAGAGACGAGCTTGCAACTTGTCATGACAGCCCTATTTATTTATTTAAAATCATTAATGCACTTAAAAAAAGAGCAGAGGCGAGCTATAATGCCAGTAGTCATTCTTTACGAGCTAACCTTGAGGGTCGAGTAATAGTTATTATGTAGGTCCACATTAAAAATTTAAACGATAATGGTTGATAACCAACTTTAAATCGTTATAGATCCTAATGGTCACTCAAAATGGAAAATAATAAGAGAAATCTCAACATGATATTCAAATACCTATTCGCTGATACCCGAATCGAATTTCATTTTTATAATACAATGTGGTGTCTGGTTGTCGCCTTACTGAAATTTGATTAATGTCATATCTTCAGTGATAAACGCATCATTAAGAGGAAACAATTGACGTGAGAATAATCAAAATAGGACAACGCGTTTGGTCTCTAGTGTCGAACAAAGAGACAATGTTTACATACATACATAGGCTGATTAACACATAACCCTTCTTTGCGACGCGCAGTCTGGTAATAAAGGGTTTTTTCTATTTAAATTGTAATCTTGTTAGAATAATTTATCTAACAATGCATATATATATTATAGACAAACTGTCGCACCTAATATAAATTTATTTTATTGTATTTTTATTTGATTCATGGGGCTCAGTGAAAATCAGCGCTGCAGCAGAAATGTTGCAGCCTATGCTGACCTGAGTGCCTGTTTGTCGCAGCAGCTCACTCATTTATTTTTTATGTATTTATCTTGTCTATTTTTTTTTTATTTGTTGGTAATTTTATATATTTTTTTTACGTCTTTTATTATTGTATTAGCTGTTGTGTGCAAATAAATATTTTCTTTCTTACTTCTTTCTTTCTAAATACAATTTAGCCCAAATCCCCATACAAGATGAAAGATGTCCTTTGGTTTTGTTAGGGGATATGGCTTGGCTCGAAAACTCGTTTACTGCTTATGACATATTTATGATACGACGCATGCCGAGACACTTCATGTCCCTTTCATCTCGGTTTATGGTCGTGCTAAAAATATATCTCTAGGTTAGTCTTTCGTCGAAACTATTGTCAATAAATTATTAGATTGGTTTACTTAGTGAAGGTTTTAATGGCATTTAAACTTCATGAAGTGCTTCCCTTTGACGTATAGACGGGCGATGAAGAGTTTGTAGACTGACTTAAAGATTATAGTAACTAAATTGGGAAAAGAGTGGCAACTATACTAGTACACTCTGTAAAACACGTCACAGGGATAACTTTTACATCTCATTTGTATCTAATAATTATATGCAGAATGCTTTCATCTGGAGAACATCTGACTATTTTAATAAACATTGCTCTCATATTGACATATCATGTACTACCCCAGCCGCTGCCCGGCGTGGCTTGACTCAGGACTACTTTACAAATGCCTTAAACCGATCTGTATAAGTGTTCTATTTCTATTGTTATTTTGTCTTATTCTGCCTCATATCATCTCATTATTTTTGTAATAGTCCACTCAGTGTTTAGTTTTATCTGTTTCAATATCTATTTCTGTGAATACTTGTTATTAACCCTTTCTTACTTTATCTTTTTTCTTTATATTTAAGTATTGTTTAGCTGTAAAGTTGCGTCACCCTTTGCCGTGTTTGACAAAGGGCTTATGTCATGCAAACACTGGCTCCGCCAGGTGATAGGATAATAAAAGTGCCATTAATATCAAATTCAATGTTTGAGCCCGCAACCAATTATTGATGAGCCTAAATTTATATATATTATATATGTTGTAATTATTTTACCATACATTTAAATTATTTTGTTTAGGTTCGACTGTTGAAAACAACATTAGCCGACCTGTTGAATGAATTGAATGAATGACAATTCTATTACGTTCAAACCACAAACAATAATTTAGTTCTCTATACCAACTACTAGGCGGCGCTAATTTCTATAAAAATTAAAATTTTACAATTGCTTGTTCTAAGTTTCCACCCCCTGGACTTACCTATTGCTATTGGCAATTGTGCTCGCTATTGTTTGTGATTGTTATTTTTGTATTGCAGTTGTATCTATTTATCATGTATTCACATAATTTTATCGTCTCTTTTTTTATTGTTGTTTCTGTATATCTTTTTCAAAAGTTTTTTTTGGTTGCTTTGTTTTGTATCGATCTGTAAATTCTTGTAATCGGCTTTATAGTAGATTTATTTCCTATACGTGTATTTTACCTGTAAATTTTTCAAAAAACTATTTAGAACATAATAAAAAAATCCTATGGTTTTAAAAACATATTATCAGAGTATAAAATGATTCCTCTGTCTTTGAAAGGGTTAAAGAACAGTTCGGTAATGAATCAAATCCTCCAGCGTTGCCGTCCAGGCCTAGATGCGTTTAAAGGACTTTCTTTCCTACTACTTTAAGGAAGTAAAAGAAGTGAAATGCTCTAAAAAATACTCTTTTATCGGTATGGTAATTAAATAAATAGACTTTCTTTAGGTAACCTGCACATTGTTTTGTATGACGTTGTAAAAAAAACAACTCTGTACGATAGTGCGCTTTACACAAACGTCCACGTCGTTTATTTTTCTTCAGTATAGCAATGACATGTTGACCGCATGGAACATTCATTGCAATGCGGATAACAGCACAAAAGATAGGCGTACCTAAATCGACGGGCTGTTGGAAATGACCAAGTCGTTCCCTACTGCGGAACTGGACGGTACCCTTCACTAAATTACTGTGTGGGGGGGTGCCTATAACCTAGTCCAGTTTAATGCCAATAAGACCCTTTTTAATGCCATTAACGGTCGATACAAAGTACGTACTTTGATACAAACACTGGTACAACTATAAATTTAGATAACAGATTTACTTGAATAGAAAGAACCTTTTAAATAAAACAAAGATTTTCTTGAAACTCAAAACACGTCAATTAGAAGTTTGTTAAAAAAGAGCAATCGACAACGCCGCAGTGCCGCAACCCTAATTGCAATAAAGTGGACCAAACCCGTCTTATTACGAAATCGTGAAAGAAATTCTCTACTCAAAAATGGTCAAGCATTTTTTACTTATTTCGTAGCAACAATATAGCTGGAAAATGGAAACGACTTCTGATACATTTATTGTAACTGTAACTGTATATTATTACTTGATATTTTTGTTGTGGTAATTTTAATTTTACTTATTTACCTATTAAAACTGTTTTTATTTTAAATCTGTCATTATCATTTATAATATCGCTTTCGTATCTTCTCCATCCTTACTATCAATATATTTCTTGATTTACATATATATATATTTTTATTTTTTCTAATGGTTTGGTGGAGACGATGTGTTAGCAAAATTGTTAATTATTGGAACTCTAGGTCTAATTTTGGTTTAATTTGTTTCATGTATTTTTACTTTATGTGACTGTATGTTTCCAAAATAAAATAAACGAAACGAAAACGAAAAATAGTAATACATCCCTTTTCGTACGGTTTTAAAATTGGATTTTTGTTTTTGGTTTTTTGTAATGATAAAATTATAAATTAATGTATTTTGATGTTTAATCGCGTGCAAATGAAACTCGACTTGTTCTCAATCGTATAATCTATTCACAAAGTGTCAACAAGGTATATCTAGCATATCTCCTCATAAGTTAATGTGTGATTTCCAATAATTCTAGATAAATGCATATTCGTAGATTTGATACCGGCTTCCCAAAGCCCCCCAAAATTTGGTGATCTAGGTGGTATGAAAGCCATTAGGTACCCTCATCACCAAGCTGATGGGCGATACCTTGCGAGATGCTATCCCTTTCTGCCTTTAGCATCTTGCTCCCACAAAATTAGTCCCGTTGTCGCTCCACATATTAGCACAGTGACCTCGCCTTAAAAACTTAAAACAAATCTTCTGAAAGCCGAACCAAATTCTTGGGTGGTCATATCTGTAACTGCTTCTAAATGCTCGGCTCTGGTAGACATGCATATAAACAAGCAAATGTATTCCTTCAAAGACTTATGTCCTCTACCCTTGGTTGTACGAATTTGAATAGGTCCCGCGTAATCTACATCGCTATTTAAAAATGCTCGTGCTGCATTCGAAGCTGGACCGAAGTTGTCATGAGAAAACTTACACGAAACTTCATCTGTCACTTTTATTAAAGCTAAAAACAACGTTTAATAAAGAAGACGTAGAAGCACAAAATATTTTATAAATTAAATTAAAGCCAAAAAAAAACCCCCCAATAATATTTAAATAAATAAAATATATTAATATTACCTACTCATAAGTGCTATTGGTTGGGAATTGCTAGAAGAGCTAAGTTTTTCAACTTCTACAATAGTGTTACCGGTTATAAAATAAGGCAATTCACAAAAATAATGAGTATGGACCAGAATCAAATTATTTGATAAAATAATGTTTCAGCTAACTATGACAGGACCAACTTGACCGATGGTCTTAAGAGTCGATGAAGTGGTGTACAAACCTCTTAAGCAGGCACAACCCATGATGTAGCCCATCATGGAGATCCTGGGGGCTGGCGGCGGGGGCGGCGCGCGCCCTCCCCGGCGCTGTGGGCCCGACACCGCGCCTCACGTCACCCCTCATCCTCATCACAACCCTTACGCATAACTTCCTCCAAACCCCGACCTATTACATGCATTACCAATCTATCGATCAGCAATAGCATACCTGCATTTTGCACATTTGTATTGAACAATTAACTTTTAAGTCAAAAGGATAATGTAGTGAGTGCGGTCGCCCGGCGATCGAAAGGATACTAGAAAGGCAATGGAAATTGCAGCATGGATCGCGTGCCGCCAGCACGGCTCCCGGCCTCGGCGATCGATACACAGCGCAGAAACTTCGCGCTCACTAGCATGCCACGAGTAATAACCCTATTCATTTATAATAACCACAATGTCTATAAGGCACAATATTGTTCGATGTTTACTTATAATTAAATAGGTACTAATGATAAAAGTTCATTTAACTTAATTTATTCATAAGTTTCAAATTTTAATAAATTATTCAAAGTTTGAAGTTTGTATTCCTTTGGGTACGATCAAGCTGCGGTAATTTATAGAAATAAACAGATATTTGATAGATTATTTATTCAATATCGTAGTTGATTAAAATATGAATAAGGGTCTAAAAGGTTTATGTGGTGGAAGGTTATTTAGTGTTGATCGTGTGTAGGTCGCGAGAGGGTGCAGGATGTCGCGCGGGTAGGCTCACACTGAGGCGCGCGCCGAAGCCGCCCGCCCCCCGCGCCCAGGCTACAGTCACCCTAGTCTTACTTGTATACTACCTATGTCTGCAACTTAGTTACCCAATGCAACAGCCTTTGGATTGCCCGCAATAGCAAGAAACTATGCAAATGTTTTTGGCAAATAAAATGAATAACAAACTCAACAATGAAGTCACGATAAGTTCAAAAGTCTAGACTATAAAAGCTGAGGGTCATGGTGGCGAGTTCGGTCGTAAAACAATACAAGTATTTATTTTGAACAAAACTTACAACTTTTACAACAGAAATTGAATTAATATTTATAGGATAATAAACATATTTGGGATTAAAGATGTTAAACCGCAAATTGTAGAAGCGCACAGAACATAATGGGTCCCGTGGTTAGCAATAAGCAGGCTGCGCAGGATGCAGTCTTGCATTTCAATTAAAAGCTAAAGAAGGTGAACGCACCCGCCTGAGAGCCGCCGACCGCCACCAGGATACTACTAATTCCCGGGACAACACTTGAACATTACGAATATCATTACAATACTATCTCAAGACAAATTCCGCACGTCATTTTTCGTGTTCTTCTAAGAAATCTGAACTATTCACAATTAGAGGCACTAAAAATATAATAGTTTTGATATTCGTTTTTGCCGAGGGCAACAGTTAGTTTTAACGAGGTGTGTTCTGATGAATCACTTGATATTGACATATTTACAACCTAACATAATTCGCTTAGACGTCAGTTGATAGGGCGATTTTGCTATGCTCATATGGTGTAACGAAAATTGTTGCATGTTACTTTTTTTTTGTCTTGTCGAGTATGTTTTTTTATAAATCATTATTATTATTATTATTTCGTTACTGTATACCTACTCATGTTTTTAGTTTAATTCTATAACCTTTCCTTTAAACTGTATGTATATAGGTACTATCTTAAGACTGCCTCCATGGTCTAGCGATTAAATCCGTGGATGTACGCGGAGGTATCGGGTTCGATCCCCGGTCGGGACGCAATATTTTTTTTGTGATATGTCTCGAGTTTGATACGCTAGAGACATCGATGAGCTTGCCACTTGCCATTATGGGCCTATAGTACATGTGAATCCACTACTTTAAAGGCATGGTTTCTGACCACCCCAAATAGAATACGCTAGTATATATGTATATTAATATGTGAATTTATTCAATGGCTTCATTTTGTTTTTAAATTATTTTTTTATTATGTTATTGCTGTAATTTTTCTTAAATAAATATATTGAAAGACTTATTGAATTAATGTTTTGTAATTATTGTCTTGGTTTTGTAAATTTTCTTGGCTTTATGCACTTTTTTTTATTGATTTTTTGATTTGTCTTCACAGTGGGTTTATATTTTCGTGTATAATTTGTGAACCCATTCATGGCCTTATGTATTGTGTAAAATTTGATAATATTGTATTTTCGGTTAATGCTGTTGGAGTTTCAGATTCATAAATAAATAAAACCCCGCCTGGCCAGAATGGCAAGACTGGCCAAATTTTTCGGAAAATTCGGAAAAGCCCATCTCCAACTGTGGAAGTCTAGAACTCAGTGTTCTAGGGGGGCTGTAATGATGATATTACTCGAATTATTAATATTAATAAAGCGCAATGTGCGTAAGAAAATCAAAATATAGTAAGGATTTGATTGTAGCAAAGTCGATTAAAACTAGTGCAATGATTAATGTTAAGAAAATAATATTATAATTACGATTTACTTGTGAGAGTGGTTTGAAAGTGCAGCAGGGTTTCATTAATGTTTAATAATAGCTAAGTCAATTAGAGGCAACATTCTTGGCCAGGTCCAGCGTAAAAGATAAGTGATAGTTAGGTAAGATAATAAAATGAATAGGCTAACTCGAGATCCTAGGATGTAGATTTTATCCACCACCGCCAATTACTCTCACATTAACTGAACAAGCTTAAGAGAAAACAAGTTTAATCGATTTAGTTATTTTATACCTAGTTATTTGTATGCAACGTGCAGTTGCCCGGGTCTATAGTGTGGGGGAATAATAATAGGTATGGAAATACATATATAGAATACTGTCTCGGACTTGCGACTGACATAGCTGGGTTATAGAGAATACAACCGCGTAGGGATCCCAGACGTTTTTTGGTCCCGAAAATCTCGGGATTGACACAAACAGGTCTAGTTTGCCTTCCGTAGTCCGTTGCGCCTTGACATATAACATTGCCTAGATTACATTCATAATATTTATTACATAACGACAAAAATAACCCTTAGTTGTGCCGTACGATGATATGTACTACACAGGAACAGACTTAATAGTATGTTTGATATTGATATTTCTGCGATCGTATTTTCGAAATTCTAAATAGTTTTTTTATGTTTGTCTTTTTGATTTCTTGCAAAAGTATAGTTAGTTATTTTTTCTTCTTTTACTATATTGTGAATTGTGTTCTGCAACGACATTAAATACAATTGAAAAAAAATATTCAACATTTTTTAAATTTAAGCCCAATAAGAAAACACAGTCAAATACCGGGATTACGCATCAAAAAACACTTATCGCCAGGATCGAAAAACATGCTCGGGATTGTATTCTCTAGTTATACGTATATGGAGCTCATTTTTTAAGTAAATTATCTTTACGACCGTAATTTATTGAAGGTGAAATTCTAAATAGTTTTTTTATGTTTGTCTTTTTGATTTCTTGCAAAAGTATAGTTAGTTATTTTTTCTTTTTTTACTATATTGTGAATTGTGTTCTGCAACGACATTAAATACAATTGAAAAAAATATTCAACTTTTTTTAAATTTAAGCCCAATAAGAAAACACAGTCAAATACCGGGATTACGCATCAAAAAACACTTATCGCCAGGATCGAAAAACATACTCGGGATTGTAGTATTAAGTAAATTATCTTTACGGCCGTAATTCCTAGACTACAAAGAATATTATAATAATTATATTTGAAGTAACTGCAATTAATAAGTGAATTTATAATAACATTAACATCAGATTAATAATAAAATAATACACATAAAGTAATTTAAGAATAAAGAAAAACAGGTTAATATTTATCGCACATAAATAGTAACTTATTATAAAACAATAGAAACATAACAATAGCATGAATAATGCTGATTCATAATTTATTACCTCGATGCGAGTAAAACAACATGGGAATAGAAGTGTTAATAGTGCGAGTATAATATTTTGACAGAAAAAAATTACGGCGATAAGACGAAGGAAAAAAAGGAGCCTTAAATAAAAATGGCTGTAATACGAACAATGCCAACCGAACCACACGCACAGGTCAGAATATGCACCCACATACCGTAGTCACTATCCCTTCGCGTACCTATAAAATTGGTGACTCATACATCTATCGCACAATAAAGATGTGGAATGCCCTTCCAGCCTCTGTGTTTCCACTTTCCTATAACCTGGAGTCCTTCAAACGAAGTGTGAAAAGGCATCTAGTCAAGCCGGCATAGTGTTGGGAACTGATGTCGGACATAAGGGTCTGATTCCAGTTGCTAACATTCATGGACCCTGCGCGCCACTTACCATCAGGTGGGCGCAGGGTCACATGTCGTGCTAGATAATAATAAAAAATAAATAAATAATAATAATATTTCAGACTAAGGCCGCACTAAGGTTTTTTCCCGCGTGCGGTTAACCGAGAAAGGGCTAAATTAAATTGAATCAGTCGCACAATACGGGGACACAATAATATTTATTAGTAACATCACGACTGTTTGCCTTTCGGGGTGGTCAGAAACCACGCTTATAAAGAAGCGGATTCATATTTGGCCAACTTTAATATAGGCAAATCATGACAAGCGGCAAGCTTGTCGAAGTCTCCAGCGTACCAAACTCGAGAAATATAACAAATAAATTAAATAGTAAATAAATGTATTTATTTAAATTATTAAATATTATTGTGTCCCGACCAGGAATCGAACCCGGTGATAACCCGGCTAAATGTGAATCCTCTTCTATAAGCGTGGTTACTGACCACCCCGGAAGGGAAACGGCCGTGGTGATATTAATTACTTTAATTCAAAATTTCGCGCGGTTGAAAACCGTGGCGGATTTCCGTAGCGCCTTAAAACCAACTTTACAATGCCATCTGCATGATCAAGTCGGTAACTAATGAAACTTCAGGCGAGAACGGTTTTCAGGTAAACTCGTAATATTTCAAGACTTTGTAGCGCCATCTATGTAATTCAGTAGCAACTACAACGGAAGATGGAGAGCGTAATACTCGAACGTACAACTTTAGTTATCATCTGAGATTTACATCGAATACGATTGAACCGGAATCGAAATTCCTGGTCGGAACACAATTTAAAGAATAATATTTAGTTTATTTGTGATATTTCTCGAGTTTGGTAAGCTGGAGACATCGACGAGCTTACCACTTGTCATGATTGGCCTATAGTAAAGTTGACTAAATGTGAATGCGTTTAATTATAAGCGTGGTTTCTGAGCACCCCGGAAGGGAAACGGCCGTGATGATACTCGTATTTAACTTAACGATTGAAATAAAAACTTTGATTTAGGCTAGATTATTTAGTTTAGTTTATAATGAAATAGTAGTCCCTATCGAAATTAACGGCGGATAGCTATGACAAGTTTTTTTGTAATGTTACCATTCTTTACAATGTTACTGTTTAATATTATAAGTTTTTTGCTCAGTGGTGGTTCGGCTGTAAGAACGCTTTCCTTTAAATCCTACAAAGGTCAGTTCAAACCCAACGGCATGTACCAATGAGAAATACACTATTCTTACGTATATTTGTCATAGATTTACAACACCAACGTTCCCGTGCCTCGGAGAACAAGTTAAGCCGTCGGTCCTGGTTCCACTAATACCAACTTGTGGAATCGTTAATAAGATGTCATTAAACATTGGCATGGGATCGAGCCAACACGTCTGTCCAGCGTGGCCAAATTCTCCAGATATATGTCCTGGAAGGCTAGGACGCTGAGTTCTTGGGGCTATAATGCATAAGTTTTTTATAACTTGCTAAGAGGGTTAAACACTTTACATCGCTCTCGCTCGCACAATCCAACATTATCAAAGATTTTACAAGTGTATTTTTCAGAAATGTAGTTTATCAACTAAATAGGAAATTTATTTAAGTACATTTTAGATATATATTCGTTTAGATTTATTTTAGTGAAATAGAGCTAAAAGTAAAGTATCATTACAACCGTTTCCATTTATAAATAAGCGGATTCACATTTAGCCAACTTTACTATAGGCTATAGAGGATGAGCGAAGAAAGATTGACGAACCAGATATATAATGCGAAAGTTGTGGGTGAAAGACGCCCTGGCAGACCGAGACTCACATATCACGATCAAATAAATAAAACACTGGCTGAAGGCACATTAAAAAGCTTTCGTAACAAAAGGGCGTGTATGAAGAGGTTGATGAATGTCGACAAAGCGAAAGAAGTATGTCGTGATCGTGTCAAATGGCGCTCAATTGTCTCTGCCTAATGTCTGGCCAATAAAATAGAGGAAAATCTTTGAAATTAATTGTGTGAGCGACAGGCATGCAAAGCGTCAATCCCACTTTAACTCCACATAATATGTTTACATAGCAAAACCTGTTATTAACCTTACTCCTTAAATTAAAGCAATTGTTATGTTGCTGATTTATTAAATACAGTGTCGAGAAAAGGACAGGCCGACATATTGGTTTAAAATAAAGAACGTTCAATTTTTTTGTTATAGGATACGTAGTGAAAAGCATAAAATAAATACCCAAAAAGTTTGACGTACGTAATTATCTTTAACCTTTTAAAACCTGACAGTTAGTGCAACAGACTTCTGATGCAAGTCTTAAGTGTTTACTTTTACCAAAAAGAACTTCGCGTTACATCGACGACTTTAACACCCTCTTCTCGCGGTTCAATACTTAAATACTCACCGATGACATTATTATTCTGGTGATGATGGTGCGCTGCGATGGCTGCGGCGATGTTCGCCTGTTGTTGCGCGACATGTTGCGCGAGCTGAGCCTGCAACGCCGCGTGCATCGAGCTCTGCGTCATCTGCACGCTCGGCGCGGGCGGGGGTGTCCTTCGTGCATCTTCGCTATACGAGTCCTCATCTGGTGGAAAAGTGGAAGAAGATTAACACTATTTATCATTTCATTAATTATAAAGCCTAGAGTCCTAGGAGGGGTGGTGGCTCTATTATAAGAACGCATTCTTAAACATCCTAAAAAAGTTGGTTCGAACACCGGCATGAATAATACACTTTTTTACTTGTCATACATTTACAACAAAATAAAATCTAGGGCCCAGCTCTGTTTAGAAACGTTTGGCTTAAAGGGTCCCACACCCCTCTTGCTCGTACATTCCAACATTTTATAATATATTTTAATCTAAATGAGCTCTTAAAAAATCTAGTCAATCAGCTTTTAAGGAAATAAAATTATAGACATTTTTTTTAGTAAAATAGAGCAAAATGGTTACTCTTAAAGGATTTTGCAATTTTTCTCTCTCTAAAATATGAAAAGCAAAATATGTCTAACTGACAGTAATTATATTCTTAATTAAATACATATACACTGAAATAATGTAATATTAGCCGATATTAATAACTGCTTCCGTGGTCTAGCGGTTAAGTCTGTGGATTTAGACTCGGAGGTACCGGGTTCGATTCCTGGTCGGGACACAAAAATATTTATTAATGTAAATAAATACATTTAAATAATATTTAATTTATTTGTGATATTTCTCGAGTTTGGTACGCTGGAGACATCGACGAGCTTGCCACTTGTCATGATTGGCCTATAGTAAAGTTGGCTAAATGTGAATCCGCTTATTTATAAGCGTGGTTTCTGACCACCCCGAGAGGGAAACGGTCGTGATGATACTTTTTTATTAGCCGATGTTGGACATAAAAAAAACAAATAGTTTGCAAACTGTTTTAAGCAAGAACGGGATTACTGAAGTCAGATTACATCAACACAACATTCAGTGGGAGAATTAATACTAAAAGTATTATTACAAACTTATTCATCATCACGACCGTATCCCCTTTGGGGTGGCTTTAAAAGAAAAAGATTCATATTAAGCCAACTCAACAATAGGCCCATCATAACAAGTGACAAGCTCGTCTCTAGCGTACCAAATTCGAGAAATATCACAAATAAATTAAATTAATTATTGTGTCCCTGACAGGAATCGAACCGTCCGATATATCTACGGACTTAACCGCTAGACCACGAAAGGCAGTCTTACTTATTATTATTAGAAAATCAATAAATGTATATAGAATATAGTATATATATTTATGTTTTATATTAGTATTAGATTTAGTAGAATTTTAATTAACTATTTTCCGGTTTAAATATTTGCACCTACCTCCCACATACCATGTTCGTAAAGTCCCTAAGGTTGACCGAGTAAGAATGTCTAGCGGCATTAGGTCCGCCTTTGTACATAGTGCAAAAAGTTTTTAAATAAATAAATGTGAGATTACGGTGCAGAAAGCCCTTAATAAAACATCAATCTAAATAATGATCTACGCGTGTTTCAGCGCCATCATTGAAGGTAATTAAAATTGAACGTTTTCTTTGACCCATCGTTGCGTCGGAAAGTCGTTAATTATTTTATAGTTGAAACTGTTACGATGTAGATTAATAACCAATACAAGCGGAACGAGAGCACACGTCAGTAAGATACTGTCAAATCATTCGACAGATATTTATTGAAGTACGACGTAACACTATTTATTTGCATCCGGGTTTTGTGTAAATTAATAACAATAATAGTTAAATTAGAAATAAACTCATTCTACATACATATTAACACAAACATGAACCGTACTATCCGTCGTTTATGGTCAATAAAATGAATAAAAATGACATAGCAAATTAAGTGTTTATGTAACAATTGTATAATTTAAGTTCATATGGAATTTACTTTTATCTAGTACACCGTGTTCGCGTAGAAAGCAAAGCGCGCTATTTTCATTGGCTTAGAGTGAATGAAAACGCTACTCAAACGCGAAATAAACTAAGAAAAAACGTTTACAGCGCCAAGTCGAACATAGCAGTAGCATGCTACAGAGTTGAAAAAATAGAAAAAATCGACGTTACTATACAAAATATTAAGTGCAATCTGGTTAAAAATTATACTTTCTGAATAGTGGAACTTTTGTAGAATATTTATATTAACAATGTAGTTTCATTTTAATTTATACAAGCACGACATGTCACCTTGCGCCTACCTAAAGGTAAGTGGCGCGCGAGGTCAATGAATACTTATGAGCAATTGGAATCAGACACTCATGACTGACATCAGTTCCCAACACTATGCCGGCTTGACTGGGCATGACAGCAATTCCAGCCTGATCCCGACATGTGTAGATACACTTTACTGGGTTTACCGGCACGAACGGTGAACACTTCCCCGCCCCGGCAGACTAGACAAATTACCATAATCAGTACTAGGCGGACACCTATTCCACCTATTTGTTATTCTCGTTAAAAGTATGTGCTATTTGAAATGATGTCAAATGCCATTTTTTTATATTAAGGAGCACTAATATTGTAAGCTTGCCATGGTGATATTTATACTGTACTGTATATTATAACATTGTAGAGTATCCTCTAATTTTCCTATTAGATAATTAATGTATCTGTGATATCAATAGCCATATGGCAGAATAAAACAAATCAAACGTCAACTTTTTAGAGCGTGTAAAGGGAACGTGGGGTAATACCAAAAAACAAATATTTTGGGACACTATGATGATAAACGGCAATGATAACATAATTATGTTTGTTATAAAATAATAGCCATACATCGACTATATCTTATCTTTCCTAATCCTAATGTCTAAATTAATTTTATTGTTGTCAAAAACAAATGATATTTTTTATATAGTACGGGTACATTAATAAAAAAAAAACAATATCTATCATTACAGGTTATTCGAAGTTAAGTTAAAGTGAAATTAAAAAATCATCATCACGACCGTAAATTTAGAGGGGTGGTAAGAAACTTTTTGCGCAGTGGTGGGTCGGTTGTAAGAACGCTTTCCCTAAAAATCCTACAAAGGTCGATTCAAACCCACCCGGCATGTACCAATGAGAAATCAAATTCTCTTATGTACATTTGTTATAGATTTACAACACCACCGTTCCCATTCCTCGCAAAGCACGTTAAGCCGTCGTCCCGGTTTCACTAATACCAACTTGTGGAATTATTAATAAATTGTCACTAAATGTTATTATTAGATCTTTGCCAACCGTCTGGCCAGCGTGGCGAGTGTTGGCCAAACTCTCCACAAATATGTTCTGAATGGTTATTTAGATACAGATTCAACAGCGCTTAAAATTAAACCTTGTATACTTATTTAAAGCCAATTAATAAATCAATAATAATTATTATTATAGTAAGCGAGTTTACACAAAAAATATTATTAGATTAAATCAAACTTTTTAAACTTTTGCGCACATTCATAATAGTTTTTATAATTTTACCGGGTCATTACGCGATTTACCTTAGAGACATATTTCTCCCGACGTTTTAGCCAAGTTGCATTGGCCGTGGTCACGGGTAAATCGCGTAAAGACCCGTTAAAATTATAAAAACTATTATGAATGTGCGCATTAGTTTAAAAAGTTTGATTATGATTGACTTTTAAATTTTATAAATTATACAAAAATAACGCATATTTGATTGTGACTGATCAAAAATATAATCTAAGTACAATGCGAGTAAAAGTGACGGTCTCAAGAGTTTTGCAATCGATTTGATGCTCCCATTCCATCGAACCGTGATCTTCACATACAATCTTACAACAGTAAAACCCAACGTACAAGGATAATATTTTTACAGTCTATTTATAGAAAAATCATATTATTTCTAGGCTAAATTATAAAATATAAAGTTCATATGGTTCGGGCATGTTAAAAGAATGAGCAAAGAAAAATTTACGAACCAGATATATAACGCGAAAGTTGTGGGTAAAAGAGGCCCTGGCAGACCGATCAAATAAATAATACACTTACTGAAGGTACATTAAAAAGTCTTCGTAACCAAAGGGCATGTATGAAGAGGTTAATGAATGTCGACGAAACGAAAGAGGTATATCGTGATCGTGTCAAATGGCGCTCAATTGTCTTTGCCTACCCAGCAAGGGATCTGACGTGAAGATATGTATGTATGTATGTTAATTATAGTCTAATATTCCAAATTTATCATCGGATCTGTTAAAATAAGGATTTAAACTCAAATTAATGTAGGTGGCAATGAGCTTTAATTAGGGAATGATTTTTCGACAATTTTTAATCGCGTTATTCATTCATTCATTCATTACAGCCCCATAGAACACAGCGTCCTAAACCTCCACTGCTGGAGATGGGCCTTCCAAAATTGGAGAATTTGGCGCCACGCTGGCAAGACGGCTTGGCGAGGTTATGATGTCATTTTTTATGACAATTTATTAACGATTCCACAAGTTAACGTGCTCTCCGAGTCACAAGAACGATGGTGTTGTAAGTCTATGACAACGGCACATGCCGGGTGGGCGCGATGGTGGCTCGGTTGTAAGAACGCGTACCTTAAATCCTACAAAGGTCGGATCACCCACCCGGCATGTGCCAATGAGAAATACAATTTCAAATCGCGTTAAGACTCATTTAATTATAAAAAAAACTCGAATAAAGCAAAATTATTCCAAAGTTTGTACATTAAATAGTAAAGAATTACAAAAATATATATTGATATTAAAGAGTTAACCGTAAAACAATAAGTATTGAATAACAATTATTATTGATAATATCCCAATTATGTTATCATGTAGGAACGATCAAGGGCATTTTTATCATCAATGTCATGTAGGCATATTATCTTCAGCGGACATTTCATTTTGATGAATGAATACATGTATTGCAACATACATATACTTGCACCGATATATTTTTTGCCATGACTGTATATCATATACGAGTGTCGAGTATATCAAATGATTAATCTGTTGTTTTACATTTTTATGTATCTTCGTCATATTCTTTACGTTTACTAACAATGCCTGTAGATGTACGAGTTATTTTCTTCTAAATCTTCTGTTACTTTAACCATGTGTATACTTATTTTGACTAATAAATATATTATATAAATAAATAATAAATAAATAAATAAATAAATATTTCCAGACAGGTCACACAGCGCCATCTAATTTCCGTGGTAAGCGGTAAGCTTGTGTTACGGAAACTAGATGGTTGATAAACTACATATTATACTTTTTTTTTTGTAAATATATACATATTATACATATAAACACCCAGACCGAGACAAATTATACAATGTACAACTTGCCCCCGGTGGGAATCGAACCCACGACCTCCCGAGTTCACGGCAACGTTTGTTACCACTAGACCACGGAGGCGCCAATTTTAGGTATGTAGGTATGTATATTTATTTTCTATGTAAAATATTAACTGCCTTCGTGGATTTAGATCGAGGTACATAGGTATATATGTAGGTATTTATGTAGGTATTTATGTATATATTTATTTTCTATGTAAAATATTAACTGCCTCCGTGCTCTAGCGTCCGTGGATTTAGACCGAGGTAGCGGATTGGATTCCTGGTCGGATCACATTTTTTTTATTTCTTTTCCTTTTGTTTATTTTATACTAGCACGACATGTGACCTTGCGCCCACCTGATAGTAAGTGGCGCGCGAGATCCATGTAATGTTAGCAACTGCAATCAGACACTCATGACTGATATCAGTCCCAAATACTATGCCGGCTTGACTGGGCATGATCGGCAATTCGAGCCTGATCCCGAAACGTGTGGATACATTTTACTGGGTTTATCGGAACGAACGGTGGATACTTCACCGCCCCGGCAGACTGGGCAAATTACCACCATTAGTCCGCCTAACACCAATTTTTAGGATATTCTCGAGTTTGGTACGCTAAAGACAGATTTGCATATATAAAGTTGGCTAAATATGAATCCGCTTCTTTATAAGCGTGGTTTCTGACCACTCCGGAAACGAAACGGTCGTGATGATAATGATGAAAATATTAGTATTATAATAACATGCACCATTAGTTGTTTCTCTCTACATTCCCAAAGTTTGTTTGTAAGAAAATGATTAGTCATTGTACAATTATTAGTGCAATAAAGATTTTTTGAAATTGAAATTGATGTAGAAAAATATATAAAAAGACACTTAAGTCTTTAAGAAATTATATATATAATTAATTAATTAATTATATATATAAAAAATCAAATCAAATGTATCATTAACTTTGTTATATATATATACTGACATTTCTGATTTACCACCAGTTTCGAGCACTGAATTTGGCTAAATATGACCCAATAAAAAAAACTAAGTTTCTGAATAATTAAGGTTGTGTTGATACTACGATTCCACTATAAATATTAGGGTAGTAGGTAGGCTAGTGCATACTTGAGCTGTGACAAAGAGCGGCTACATGTGAACACTTTCGAGCAAGTTCAGCAACAACAAATGTCAACATTTTGACACCTCTTGACCTTCATCTAAGCACACTCAAGGCTTTTAAACCTTTCTAACTCCTATTAAAACCATATAGGCATTTAAACAGTATCAACAAAAATAATTTAGAATATGATTTTAACGTTGACAGTTTGTCTTTGTCGGCTTAACAAGATGCTTTTCCACACTTCGATGAAAGTTATCGGAAAGTTAAAAAGTAAGTTGGTAAAGCATTCCACCACGTCTTCAACAAGCAACAGCTGTAATATTCTTTTAACTTATAAAGTGTACACTGCATAATAGAAAAATAGTTGATGACTTCGATCCATACACCTAGATTAAAGGTTCCATACAAAATAAAAGCGAAAAACTTAAATAAAAAAGTTGATAATACTTAAAGCTATATTATACAAACTACTGGTGATAGGATTTCATTTATTTTGTCATAGTATTACTACTTCAAGATTATAAATTACAAATCACATTATTTTTTATGGATTTATTATTAATGTTAGCTTGCCCTTAATATTAGTATTGACTTTATGAAATATTTAATTTATTTTAATTTTGTATCACGTTTTTTCTTTTCTGCTGTGTAGGTATACTACTAATTTAATACAATCAGTGACAATTTGTAAGGTTTTACGATACTATAGTTAATCTAATATAATTTCATTTCACTAACTGAAAGAATTTGGCCTAATACATTTATGGAAAGAGCTTCCAAGGCAGCATTAACGGAATCATAGAGTATTTGGTTGGATAGAGAGAGGAGTAGAATGGTGGATGGTCTTTAAACCAGCTTATTGTCGGTCGGAAGCCCGAGACACCATTCTTCTCTTACCCACACACGATGGACCCGGATCCGCACGGTGAATCCATGGAATGCTTAGAAATTTATCTTCACTGTAAAGTATTAGTATCATCACAACCGTATTCTTTACAGGGTGGTCAGAAACCAAGGTTTATTAAAGAAGCGGCTTCACCTTTAGGCAACTTTACTATAGGCCTAGCATGACAAGTGGCAAGCTTTTTGATGTCTAACGTACAAAACTCGACAAATATCACAGTTAAATTTAAAAAACTCGGACGTTACATCTGTATATTAATTAATTAACTTAATTACCTTTTATATTGTCGGAAATAACACGATTATTTTTTGCTTTTATTTCTCGGGCCGTTTTCAAAGCTGTCACCTTTAATCTAAGTATATTATTGATCAAAGGTTGACGAGGATTATCAAATTGCTACTCACTATCTTCAGGCACGGATGCGACGCAGGGGCTTTCCGGTAACAATATTCCTTTTTGCACCAAATCATCGCGATTCGCACGGACGGATATTTTCCTCTCTAATGCTGAAATAAACCAAATTAACACATTAGCTTAAATAAAAATAGTTTTCCTTATATAGAAGTCGCAGTTCTAATGCAACAACTTAAGAGGCGTGTAAATATCAAATACAAATAAATAAATGGACAAGGTGAAGGAAGTTTTTATTGCTTTTAAGGAGTTGTTATTGAGTCTTAAATAATAGCCTTCATAATAGCTTAACTTGTTTAATATAACGACCATCTATCGATAGGTATGCGCCCTCAGGGACGGCAATCCACTTTATCTTCCCAATCTCATAAATCGACTATGGAGTTTAAATTATACAAAACTAGCTGTTTTGCCCGGCTTTGCCCGTGTAAATGGCGACACGAAATTAGTTTAGTTGCGCATAATTTTGATTTTGCTATATCTTCTAAGATATTAATTTAATTTGCGTGGTGTAAAGGGAAAAATAATCTTCATGAAATGCTCAAGCCAACTAACGTATTTAATACGGTATTTGTGTAAATATCTTTTATTAGTATCTATTATGTATATATAATTATTTATGTATTTATCTTAATTGTGAATTATTATTTTTCTGTTAGGTATTATAGTATTATAAATGTATAATACCTATTGTATTTATTTACATATTTTATCTCTGGTTTTTACTATATCATTTCCATTTTCACACTCTGCACCCATAATGTTAATCTCTCACTCTCCCAAAGGTTAGCTGGTAGAGAATACCTTCATGGTATTATGCTCGGCCATGCACAACACTTTATATTGTATTTTTTGTGTGCAATAAAGAATTTTATTATTATTATTATTATCTTACCAATTACCGCTTTATAATTCCCCATTTTTATTGAAGTATTAAAGTGGATATAGTATGTTATCCTTAAGAGATAGACATATTCCATTGGGAACTTTTCTGTAGACCTATATAAGATACACAATTCCACCATACATTATTTTGTTATATCTCAAAGGGTTTAGGCAGCGTTTCGGTTGAAAGCTTCCATATTATATTTTTTCGATACCTCCAACAAATATCGTTAATGTATACAATAACTTAACAAAAAAACAAAAATAGCGAAAACAGCATGAAAATCGGTGCAGTAGAGTTCTTGAGTTTATCGCAAACAGTCAGGGGACTTTGTTTTATAATATATAATGAAGTGATAGTGATAATATACATATAGGATAATTATTATTATATTTATATATATAACTTTCTCACACGCTTTAACTAAAGTAGAACAAACACTAACTTATTGCGGCTTCGGTGACAAAGATAATCTAATTACGGTACCCGTAATTATTATCGGGGAATTTGCCGAAATAGAGGGTAACTTTACCATTACGAAATAAAGTTTAAACGTGGACTAATAGCGTTGATGAAAATCCAGCACATTAATACATTCAGAAGGTCTAAATTTTAAGACAAAGACCTTTTTTTAATCAACACGGATGGTTAAATGACTATAATTTAATTAGGAGTCTGTCGTGAAGTACGTGCATTCGAAAACAATGCAACGTATTACGTCCTTCTAACGGTACCAAGCAGCAAAGGAATGCAGATTTGTTAATATATTAATGTGCGTAGTAATTAGTGAGTAATGAATGCTAATAGCATAGTTATTTATTCGTGAGCAAGGAGCAATAAGCATATTACTGTAGGTATACAAGTTGTAAAATCACGCCTCTTATCGTCAAGCCAAACACGTCAAATTAATACTGCTATTACACTAAGGTAAGACGCGCGTAAACATGCTTCAAGATAATTAGTTTTTACAGTGGAAAAGTTAACAAGGGAGACTTACTTACACAGCTAGTCTAATGGAATATTTTTTTTATTGTCTGCATTTTATCTACGCACCTCTTGCTCGCATAATTATAAATATTTTCAAAGATTTTTCAGAATTAAAAAATGTAGTCTATTAACGTACTAAGTAAATATAATTTCGGATATTTTGGAGAGTATCATCACGACCGTTTCCCTTCCGGGGTGGTCAGAAACCACGCTTATAAAGAAGCTGATTCACATTTTGCAAACTTTACTATAGGCCAATCATGACAAGTGGCAAGATCATCAATGTCTCTAGCGTACCTACCAAACTAGAGAATATCACAAATAAATTAAAAATTAATCAAATTTATTTATTTAAATCAATAAATATTATTGTAACCCGACCAGGAATCAAACCCGGTACATCTACAGACATAACCGCTAAACCGCACGGAGGCTTTTTTGGAGATATATTAAACATATACCTATTAGTTTTTAGTAAAATAGAGGAAAATCGTTTTTGCTATTTTACTGTCTAAAATTAGGTATATGAAAGTAAAAATGTCCGTAATTTTATTTCCTAGAAAGTGGATGTTGACTACATTTCTCAAACGTAAATTCATCAGACTTTAAAAATCTTCGAAATAAAATTATTGTTTATAAAAAAATAATTATTATAAATACCTTACGGCATAAAGCTGGCGCGTGCATATACATTTTAAGTTATTTCAGTTTTTTGCAATAAATAATTATTGTTATTATTGTGCGAGCGAGAGGAATACAAAACGTTAATCCCTTAATGGGAAATACCTAGTCGCAATCAAATAGAAATAATGTTAGGGGCGTGTCGGTCGTAAGTGGCTGGCGTAAGTCGCTCTCGGACCTCGCGTACCGCTTACCATCAACTAGGAGCGATGTCACATATCGTGCTCAGTTTTATAAAAAATACTTTCCACGCGACGAGTTATAAAGAGTACTTACTTCTAGAAGCTGCTTCAAATTTTTCAGACTTCTTTTTCCGTTTCCACTTCCAAGGTTTGAATAAACGCCCAAAAGCTGAGAATTTGGATTTGGTCCTTTCTGCTGGTGGAGTGCGCGCCCCAGAACCGAGGCTGTTGGTACGCACTGCCGTCCCATTCTGTTTCTTAGCTGTGGACAAAGTTACCAAAATAACAAAAGTTTTTCGAACATTCGCCTAATTGAAGTCATTAGCCAAATTTAAAATCATCAACCCAACTAAGACAAATGCGCCAACTACGGTTTAATGCAATGATTACGTCAATTGATGAATTTTAATTGGAGATGAGATGAAATTTAAAATGCAAAGTCAGTTTTTAAAGTAAATAATATATCCATCAGAACATCTTGCCGTCTTGAAAGCAATTAAGACAATGAATGCAGAAGATGTTATCTCAGCTCTCCCCATATACTGAATATTTTTTATTGTGGCTTATGCAGGAGGATATTTTGAGTTATCGAGAATAAAATATTTTGCACTTTTAGACCTCTTACAGACAGATAAGCGAAAGAAAGTCGCTGGTCGGGGTTGGGTGAGGGTAGCAAAAGATCGCGTACAATGGCAAGCCTTTAGAAAGCAGGTATATAAAAGCATTCAGAGAACAAATCTATCTATATCTATAATCAAAGACTACGTGTTTGTGTCATTTGCTGTAGAGACTTTAGGCCCGTGGGGTCCAAGCGCTACAGCTGGTTATTTCCTCGCCCAGAGAATCAGCATAGCGATTCAGCGAGAAAATGCGGCCAGCGTTCTTGCCACCATGCCGCGTGGATACGATTTATATTTAAATTAGGTTTTGTATGTAGGTTTTATTTTGTTTTAGTTTATTTTTTCTATTAGCTCTTAATTTAAATAAATATTATATTTTGAGAACAAATGCCTTCATTTGTAGCCACGACTCAGACTTAGCTGTAAAGGCACGCAGGGGGAACAGTGAAAGGAGTCGGTATAGGGTTTTGAAATCAGCCTACACAAAAAAAACCGAGGAAAAAGAAACACAGGCTAATGTTGATAAAACTTTACATTCATTAAAAAACTAGATATGACGGTGAACCATCTAAAATTAATTTGATTGTAACTTCTAGATTCGATTATTATAAGGTATTATGCTCGCCTATGTACATATTTTTATATTTTATATTTTGTGTGCAATAAAGATTTTTATTATTATTATCAATCTTAATCAGCCTTCCAACTCCAAATCATTGAGTCGATAATATTGGATGCACGGTTTGAATTTCATCTGAGGATTTTTTTTGTGGCAATTACCAATTTCGTATTTATCGGCCGTTCCTTGGGTGTTGCCAAATTATATTTTTTCCCTGACTCAAGGTGAACAAAAAAAAAACGGCCAAATTCGAGTTTTAGCCAGACCCACGCACGGTGATTGAAATTGATGTAATATTGATTACAAAATATGATTTTAAAAAGCAAAACATTATGTAAATAAACTGAAAATAAACTAGCATATGAGTGGTTGTATTTGTATTACACGTCCGGCGAACAAACGTGATGTTTGCATTTGTTTGCGTTTAGAATTGCGAGAAATATGATGGGATAAAAAAGAACAATCTAATATTAGTTGTTGTGATTAATAATTGTACATACATATCTTAATGCCAAATCTTTTGCGGGGTAGGCAGAGACAATTGAGCGCTACTTGTCACGATCACGGCATATTTTTTTTTGCTTCTTCGACATTAATCAATCTCTTCATACACGCCCTTTTGTTTCGATGGCATTTTAATACACCTCAGCTATTGTTTTATTTATTTGATCGTGATAGGTAAGTCTTGGCCTGCCAGGCCCTCTTTTGAACACAACTTTCGCATTATATATCTGGTTCGTCAATCTCTCTTCGTTCATCCTTACAACATGCCCGAACCATCGGAGCATGCCTTTCCTTATTTTTGTCCAGCACAGGGCTATTTTTCATTACCTACCCTTTTGCGTATTTCGTCATTTAGTATGCGGTCTGTCTTAATAATTGTAACAAACAATATATGAACCCACTCATTAAATCGTTAATGATTCCTATATACTCGTAGCCGTTAAAAATCAATTTAATTTATAATTATGTTAACATAATTAAAAATAATTATAATGAAATTAAACCTACTCGAATGTATTTAATGAAATCTTTTCTAGACGCCATTCATTTATTATGTATGACAATTTAGGCGGGAAGAGGATCAACCATGAGATATGTTTTTAAAATAAAGGTGAAATGGGATCTCGATAGTCCTTATGTAAGATTACAAAAATGCGCAAAGTTAAGATTATTCCAGTGGCAGATCCGCTTTCCGAGTAGCTTAAAACCCCTGGACAGATCAAAATCTTTAAGATGACATACATTACATAAATATTTTATAAAATAAAGAATAATTATAAAACAAAACCAAAGATGATTATATGTATTATTTTTTTCCTTTAGATTAACTAGATAGTGGTCAGCCTATTCTTATTTTGCCCTGGGTGGACGTTAAAAATTGTCAAAAATCATCTTACGTAACAAATCAATGGTCCCTTATAAATCTTGTAGTAAAATTTTGATTCACTTGGAACAAAATGGTAAAGTGAAAAAGCTCGAGAAATGGGTACCGCATGAATTGAGTGAAGCATACCAACAAACATGCATTGAGTGCTGCGTTACATTACTCAACCGTCACAATAACAAGGGCATTTAGAATCGTATTGTTACTTGTGATGAAAAAAGGATCCTGTACGATAATCGGAAACGCTCATCACAGTGGTTGAACCCAGGAGAACCGGCTAAATCCTGTCCCAAGCGAAAGTTGACTCAGAAAAAGGTACTGGTGTTTGGTGGACTAGTGCTGGTGTTATTCACTACAGCTTCTTAAGATTTGTCTAGATGATTACGGCAGATCTGTATTGTCAACAATTGCAAACCATGATGAGCCATGATAGGCTTGCTATTCAACAATCGAGACTGGTCAATTGCTCTAACCCACTGCTGCATCAGGAAAACACTACAACTCACACGTCACGACAGAAAGTCGCTAAATAAGCTGAGATTAGAATGTCTCCGACAACCCACCATACACCCTAAGCCTTGCACCAACAGATTACCACTTTTTTCCTACAACTTCTGGTAACGAAAAAATTGAACCGATGAGGCAACCGCCTTCAAAGATTTTATTGATTCTTGCTCCCACAATTTTTACAGCAATGGAATCAATGAACTAGCTATAAAATGGCTAAAGTGCATAGATAATAATGGTACATACTTCGATTGATTAAATATATATCTTCATTTTTTTTTTCGTTTTACACTTTCCGTATAAAACGTCCATTTCATATATAATATAATATAAAAAATATACGAGAGGTACCCTCATCATATTGGTAAGATAGCTAAGAGTAAATTCAAATATAAAGAATTGTCAAAATTGAAGGCATGATTCACATTCTTATGATGACATCCTCTTGGGTGCCGCTTGTTAGTGTGTGTTGATAAATGCGTCGTACATAGTTCGATACGATCAATGGTCCATTATGTCGAGAGCCATTGTTGACGAGCTGCCTCTGCCTATCACAATACTTGCAGAATCTCTACAAAAGAGAAACTTTCTCGTACCTAAAGGCTGGAATTGTGTAGTACAAGAATATCGTCTATGTAATGCGCTAATGCTAAATGTCATCGCATTTATTCATGTATAAAAAACACCAAGAAGTCGGTCCTAAAAGGTACAAAATATTTAGATCAATATTTAGAAATTTGTATCCATAACAATGAAAATGTCCATAAGAATGACAATATAAACGTGTAATTCTCGTAAAACATTTTGGTTTCTGATGAAAGAAATAACATTAGGTACAAGACAACTCAAAAGGTCTTTGAAATTTATATTAGGTAGTTAGTTTTTTTAGATGAAGGAGTACGAAATGTTCTAAAAATATGTGTTTAAAATCTGTATTCTATTGGTTTGTTTACATTTAAGACTAACGTTATCTTTACACTATGTAACCTATTCAAAGATAATATTTGGCACATTTTTTTATAGTCCACTGTAAGATAAAATGAAAGAAATAAATTAAAATGTAAGTTCTTCAGATAATATGAATAGTACAAATAGGTACCTACTCGTAACAGATCCACTACATAATAAATAATATTTCTCCGATAGTAGTCAAGTCCACAAAAAGCAATATCTAAAACGACCAACTAATATACATAATTTGAAGTGTGTGAAATTGTTACAATACAACACGATCTGAACTTGAACAAAAAAATATTTATGGAAGAAACAAGTTTAGTACCTACTCGTGTACTATCTAAAGAAAATAACCTTGCCCTCAACAAAAAATATAGCAGAGTACGACTCAACCATTAACAAAAAATATAAACCGAATGTGATGACTAATATTTTTTTACCATAGATACACTAAGAGCAACATTTCATTCTTATCATGATAAGCCTATAAGATGTTCTTAAATTGCTTAAAACTTGGGAAGTAAAAGCATCTCTAACAGATAAGGTAAGTAAATTCTTTAAAGATGCGTTGGCGTTGAAAGACGTAGTGCCCTATTGACTCACAGTGCCCTTAGTACTTGTTGATGGACTGCGAACAATTAACTCAACACCTCCGTCATTATTGCAACATTTAATTATTACGTAGGTTTCCTTACATCAGTAATAGTAATACTAAGTACCTACTGCACTTGTAGATACATACACAATAGAATAATGTTATTTTAAACACCTATCCATAGACACCTATGCGCCATAATTAATTATAAGATCCATTATACCAATCTCGGTTTGCAATCATAAAATTGAAATAGTCTTTAGTGAGTATGTAATTTAGAACTCTATTATATGCAATATTAAAACTTTCCCTATAATGTTTTAACATGAGCAAGAGTAGGTAATACGTATAAAACAATATTGTGCTTACCCCTATTTATTATATTCCTACCGAAACAACAACGAAATTTACGAAACTTAACAATAATTGTCATTTCGAACAATGCATTTACCAACTTTAACCTATTATTTAAAAAAATAAAATAACTAAAACATATTACGAGTATGTCGCGTAGAACGACATCACTACAGTGTAGCGAGGCGCTCATTAAAACAGGTACTTAGGTATGCACATGACTCACACCATAGAGCTAATCCACGCAAACAAATGTACAAACAAATCCATGATGGATGAAGCACTATGAGCCAGTATGAGATTACAATATTGATCATCATGAATTTTTAAAAAGCAAAATAAACTTTACTAATGATTTTTGCAGCGTATCTAATTTTTTTCAGTATTCTGAAGCTTAGCTTAAAACAATACAAAATAGCAAGGTTGTACTTGAAGTTACTAATAGTATAATCCATCAAGTTGTCTGCTGTAGACATCGCAAAATAAATGGCGTTGCACAACAGCGCGCCCGCGCATCGTCACAACCATTATGCTGTCTGCATGTTCAACTAATTATTTGGTATAGATATCTATAATGTTTATATTTTAATAACAGTAAGTCATGAATATAAATTCCTTTAGCAGTGTAAAGTATTTGGGGGAAACTACACAAGGAATGGAATGGAGCGTTTTTTATACTCGTACATGAAATGCGACAAAATGATGGAGATAATGAAGCTACATCACGCGTAACTAACTACACATCATGACTTCTCGCTCCATCGGTCGCTATTATTGACTCCAATTAACACTGGCGAAGGTATGTTGGTCCTTAACCGTCAACAATACTAATACCGAAATTTTAGTCATTTGGAAACTAAATGACGGTATATTTTTTATGTTTTGTTGTAGTAAATAAAATAATGGCTATAAGAAAAAAAGGACAACCGAAAAGTAAATCTAATTCAAGTCAAATTCATATACAATTTTGGTCAATGGTGTCTGTGCGAGTGTAGTCTCGATTACACCCACTACAATACCGAATAAAGTGCGATCATCCCGCAATGTGACTAATCGTTCTACTTGCAAGATAAAGATTTACAGTTACTTACCTATAGGAATGGTGCCATGTTACAAATAACAATTGAGACTAGAATACTTTTGCAAATTTAAGACCCATAAAAATTTAGAATAAAATAACGAGATATATTGATAACAATCTAAGGATTTCATAAAAGTACGATAATGTTCGATTTTTGACACAAAAAATAATTCGCGAGTTATCGTGAGAAATGTACTGACATATACGAGTAACTTGACCTCAGTTACATAGAAACTACACGGCCGGAACTCGAAGGTTATAAGTAAACACGCAGCAGTTACTAGAGTGATCCACCAATTGTAAAATTTTATTCTAAATTAAATAAACAACGATTAACGATCTGCCACTGACGTGTTTGTTTTAATCAATTCATTTTTTCTTTTACTCAAAGAAATGTACTCTCTATTGAAATAAATGGTATTTGCCAAGACGTGAATACTAAAAACCTTAATAACCTTATATGGAAAACCCCTTGCATAAATCAAAATAATATATACAAGGGTGCCACTTGACTTCTTGGTTATGTATGTCTATTTCTATTAGGTGATCTATATTTGCTTTCGTATACACATCTCCCTATTGCTCTGACATGTCCGTGGGAATGTTTCCGCTGCTAACACATGTCATTCTCAGGAAACTGCTATGGTTTCTAATGAAAGAGAAAATATACCAGCATCAGGTAGGTGTGTGTAACATGAAACAATTACGAGTACCTACCGTAAATGAATTGTTATTTTATTATTATTTGACTTCTCTTTTTCTCTTTCGTCTTTATTGTTGGTTGACACTGAAGACTCTAGTGATTGCCTAAGTTGGAATGCGACCTCTCCTACGACCTTAGCTCCGGTAAGGTTAGCCACACTGCCTGCGACTTCCTTATCAGTATTAAATAAATCTTAAATTTCAAATGAAATAAGCAGTTCTTAGGTTCATGATTAGGTTTTATTTTAATATATATTTATATATAAAGTAGGTAAGTATTTAAGTTTCGTTAATGGAAAAGCGCGTCACAAACTGTTTATGGTCCACTGCTTGAATTACCCTTTCCAAACTAATGATCTGCGTTAATTAATAGTTTGCACGATAATTATCGTGACCACATTGTAACCACTCCTTCTACCTACAAACACAATGCCGCACAATGATATCATTGTCCGAAACTAAAACATCAACTGGTGTAATGGTAAAAACTCTACCATCATCAGGCAGAGCATTTTTTATAATGTGAATAGTGGTGATTTGCGTTATTCCTATTGTTACCAAAACTGATAACAATTTGTGTATTATACATAGTATTCATTGTTTTATCCTTGTCATGGATAAGTGCTCCGAGAGCAGTGTTATTATGAACGTAAGTTTAAATTATTTGCAGGTCATTATTAAAACCAAGATGTAAACGACCAATAATATTACTATTATCAACCTACTGAATCAAGGATTGAACAAATTAAGGGTTACATTAGGAGATTAGCGATAATTGAGATTCAATGTCATTCATAGATACAACTACTATTCGAGACTATGTAGGTATAGGCCAAGTGTCAGGAGTCTTTAGTTTCGCAACACTATTGTTTGGAATGCGACTGGGCGTGCAAATACTAAACTGACCCGCAACTGCAGCCACCTCCTTGGCCCCGACGTGCAAGAAGTCGGTAAGGGATAGGGAGCTGGCTATGAGTTGCCGCCGCTCCTGGAAGTCCAGCGTGTCCAGGCTAGTGGTTCGGGTCCCGCGCACCGCTTGAGCTGAAGCGCTCAGCGACATGTCAACTGTGCGCCGACATAGCCGGGCACTCGCATAATAGCACGGTACACTATCGGTGATATAACCGACCACTAAACAAAGGCACACGCGAAAAACCGGCGACAGAATTCATATATCATTTCGTCGCACTCGTGTAGCGGCGCGAGGGACGCGCTCCGGCAGACTGGCGCGGCGAGTGACGAAGCGGGGCCGGTCGGGGCCCCCGCCCGCGAGCTGCATGGTGCACCGACTCGCCTCGCCGCGCGCCCCCAGCCGCTACGTCACTCGGCTCTTTGCACCCGCTACTTGACAGTTTTGCTCCTTTTGTAGAATGCATTGCAGGCTGCAACTTGGGTTGGTATATCTTATTCAAACATCAACAAAAAAACTTTTCTATCCGTGCAAAGAATGTATTTAGATTAACTACCAAGTATGTAAAGAATGATAATAAAATTAAATAACGTAGATATGGATAAAGGCCGGTATCAGGAACCTATAATTTAAAATCGCTTTGCGCGCACCGGAGCAGGTAGCTATATAAGTTGCATTGATGTTTCCTCCACACAGGGAGTTGGGCGAGGCGGCCGCTCGCACCCCGCGCCCCGGGCAGGTGCATACACCTAGCTACGTGCAGTCGAGCCTCCACCCCAATACGTAAGCAACTATACTATAAACCGCTCCCCCGGCCAACCGCAGAATGAGAAAGGAGTCCTTGAACGTTCAGTTGAATTGCTGTTTCATTTTGGAGCTGCTATGTGTGGTGGTTATTAAACAGCAACGTCGATAAAAGCCCAGCCACTGGTTCAACGAGTTAGATCTATATTATGCCTATACCTATTTAAAATTTTATTTAAAACTTAGTATTGTTGTTTTGAATGAGCTAAGATAAATATAAAACTAAAATGAAGCATTTATCTCCACGACATAGTAGAATACTATAGATTTAAATCGATCGATCATACAATTATTGATCATCCGATTTGAAATAACTACGATGACCACAAAGGATGCCAAGAGGAAACAACTACTTACATTCCTGAGTGTCTAACACACCACTATCACTAGTTGTATCGTCATCAATAGGCCGGCGTCTGGATCTAATAGCGGTCATTAAATCGTCCATATCCAGTACAAAACTAGCACCTAGCAAAACACTAAACAACAACACTAATACAATACATTTTATAATCAAAATGGAAATAAATTCATACTACAACGATTGATGTAACAATACGTCAAATATGAATTTCTGAACGCTTAGACTGAGAAGCCAGTGGAAGATAAGATTACATATCTGATATCATACACCTTAAAGTAGATAGGTAAAGCACAGTTTGTAATTTATTTAAACAAATAGCAGCCACCGACTACATTGGAAATGGTAATTGCGGACGTAAATGTAAAAACGTGAATATGATCATAATTGATTTAACAAAAACGTTTGCAATTTATAATACGAATAGTAAAAATACTACATTATTTCTTAACCCCTCATTCTTCTGTTTAAGACTGCATACACTCCACATACGTTTGTACTAAACGAAGAACAACAGTTCCAAACCACTGTTCAGGAAGATTTATATTTAGTAATCATTGCTTATATTTCAAATAATACGGTAAAGGCTCGACGTACGAGTATCTCTCTTCCTCCTCTGTTACTTTTAAATCGAATTCTACGAAGGGAGGTTATACCTACAATGTGGCGCGTATACTCGTATATTTACGATTATATGAGTTCTCAAGCATACCTAACTTTTAACATTACTTTTACTAGTACGTCCACCGATTTTTCGTTTTATAGAGTAATATCAGGCCATGTTACCATATAATCTGAAGATATTTATAAAAACATTAAAAATACAATAATAGAGAAGCCGTTTTTCCCATTTTCGATAAGTACTTATAATCACCAGAATTTATTTATTTAAAAACTTTAATACAAAAGGCGAACGTAATGCCGCAAGACATTCTCTTCCCGTTAGCCTTTGGGACATTGGGACATTTAAATATGAGTATTATGTTCGTAATAATGTCTATTGCTGACTGATAATACGATGATGGAATCTTAAACCAAATTTTTCACAATTATTTAAGTTTGATTATAGGAACATGGTAAAACATTAACATTTCTGACAGATAATCTGATGATAGTCTCCAAGGATATTTAGGTAATTTAAATATTAAGACGGAACCTACTTCGCCTCAACTATTTCTTAAATATAATGATAATATTGTAGCCGAACTATTTGAAATCGATGTCCAGCTTAATGGGAACATTAATAATTCAAACTAGACAAAAACATACAAAAAAAAATGGTATACCATGTACCTTAGGGTATGATGTGACCTGAATAAATATATTAGTATAAGTTCAGATGGGCTTCGATTACAATAAAACTATAGTTAATAATATACCGTATTATAAGACGGTTTTTTTTTGTTAAACGTTAAAAATATTTCTTACGAATTATAAGCGACATTGAAATGTTGCTGTGGACAATGGCAAGGGGTTCGCGCCTAAATTCAATGGGCGTTTAGTGAGATCGCTTTGAGTCGGCGAAGATGAATACTTTCGAGGAATAAAAATAAAAAACAGGATTATTCATTATTTTAGAAACTTTTAAAAATTTTAATTCTCTACTGAGCTTATCATAACAAGTGACAAATTCGTAAATTTTGCAGGTGTATTACTCTGTGGGTACTTGAGAGCAGTCATAAATAGATAAATTATAATGTCACTTGCCCGATAAATGCACCTCGTAAACACATCCGCTCAGACAGAGCCAGGAAATAAAATCATCATACATAATAATGTAAACTTAAGCTGCGTATACACGGCGACCCGATACACTCGATGTATTATACATAGTGACGATGTGTGTACACCGATACAGCGTATTAAATACTAAGTTGCGAGGAACTACCGGAACTAGTTCCAACTTTGTTAGATCTCCCGCTTTTTAGTTCGTTCTATTCCATTTAGACCAAATTGTAATAGCGAGAGATCGGGAGCGGCGAACGGGAGTGATGAGCGGAACTTGTTACGTTACACTATCGCTCACTTAACAGTATACGCAGCTCACGAACTTATTGTTTAGTTTGGATGTTGAAAATCAAAACATAGTTCTCAATAGTCCATGATTATAAAAATGTTCAGGAGACCTAAAAACAGGTCTATTACTTTATTTTCCCTGATTGAACCATTCAAATTATAAGTGTTGGACCGAAATATGCGAGGCAGCTACTAATGCCAATACCTGATTTGCACCAAAAATACATAGTTAAACTAAACTAAGCTCTTCTCGTCAGGAACTACTGCGCGGAAAAGTTGTGTCGGAGTGTCTTTAAAAGGGTCAAAGGGTTTCAACATACGCGACACAATTTCTAGAGCGTGGACAATTAAAGATACAATTTACTGCCAGAACTATGGAATATTTCCTGTGACGTCAATAAAAACAGGGTAAAACGACAATCGGCCCTGGAGCTCAAGAATATATAAATTATTAGATTCCTCCACAATTTACCATTTCATTTAAATAAAAATAAAATCCTAATTCTTCTCTTTTCTTTATCTATTCCTTAAAGCAAACATATCTTTCTTATGCCGAGATTTTTTAATTGCAATGCATATTGCTATGACTGCTGCTGCACGGAGGGAACTTTATTGGAATTGAAACATTACTAATTTTCTGGAAGGCCCATCAGTGAAGGACTGTGTTCTAAGAGCTGTGATGATGACGATGAACTTTGATATGTAGCGTATCATAATCTTAACTCGAGAAATATCACAAATATATTACATAAATTATTGTGTCAAATGTCTTGTGGATCCACCATGGACACACCTGACATTCGAGTTACGACTCCATGTATAAGTATGCATGTCTCCGTGTATAAGTAGCTTAAGAAGCATTATAATTATTATTATTGTC
This sequence comes from Tinea semifulvella, assembly GCA_910589645.1. Taxonomy (NCBI): domain Eukaryota; kingdom Metazoa; phylum Arthropoda; class Insecta; order Lepidoptera; family Tineidae; genus Tinea; species Tinea semifulvella. The sequence goes on from OU342585.1 coordinate 9,694,567, forward strand.
TATTCTTCAACACCAAAGTGTCATAATAAAGTGTTTCGAACACGTATATTAATTTAAAAATGTACATAAAAAATAACAATTTATTTTCACGCATAACGCTTTGTTCATTATATAAAAATTATATTGGCGTAAAATTTTCACCGGATGAACGATCACAGGGATGACTTGATGCATGTGTTGAGCTAGGGGACAAACAAGTACCTAGACTTTATTTATAGGCACCTATTACCCTAGAAAGGTAACGGTTCACGGTCCATAATGGCGTGAAACGCTCTCTAGCGTATGAATTTCTGAAATAATGATCCTTCAATATAATACCCACAATAAAAAAAATGGTATGGCATAAAACGGATCCAAAAATTTTAATAGAATATCTCTACATACATTTAAAATTTACAATAATAAGGAAGGAGAAGGTTTTGACGTGGAGAGTAAAGTGCGACTGGCGTCTAAAGAGCGGTAAACACCGGCACGCTAAAATATTGATTCAGAAATCGGAGAGTTTACTCGGTCAACCCGCGACTCTTATGAAATATACATAGATACTATTTAGGTATATTGTAATAATTACTTTATATAATATATGTAAATTATAGACCTAATGCAATTGTCTGTCATGATGTTATTTGAAATAGCTTTGTTTAACGCACCTTTGGTGTATATTGGAAAATCACCCTCGGATCTGCTGTGAGTAAGCATGGGTCCGTAGCAGCGCCAGGGCGCACGATCGCGCGACGACCGCTGGCCCTCCACGGCGCGTGCTGCTCACCTCTCTCGGGCCATCAACACAGTAAACTAGGCACAGGGCCTACATGCACGGGCCACTCGCAGCGCGAGGTCGCGATAACTCTCCACAGGCGCCACGGAGACGCACACGGGAGGCTGCGCGGCGCATCTCGCGCGCGCACCTCTCACCCTTACTCATCCAGCGAACGTCCGAACCAAGCGTGTATTATCCCCTACATCCCGTCCCCTCTATTATGCATACTTTGTAAAACTTTACGGATTATACATACATTAGTGTTTTCTGCGATTTCATTTGCATTTATAGACATACCTACATACAAAGTAAATGCGCTTTTTAATATATATGCGTACTCGTATATCGCTTTATTGTTACTGCATAGTTAAAAATATACGTATGTTAATATATAATACATATTTAGAAGCTATAAAATTAATACCATGCTGGGTCGTATTCGATGATATATGGAACCGTTAAGAAATCACAAGTAAATATATTTTCTGAAGTAAACAAGATATAAATGTATAAAACTGATATTAATACTCGTAGAGGGTCACAAACTATACACATAATAAATTTGTGTCAGTAAAACTGGAAATGTCCGAATTTTTACTTTTACCATATACATATATAATAATAATAAATATTTTTAGTAATACATAATAACATTATTTTGTTATCCTACTCGATAATTTGATCATCATAAAAAAATAATTTAAAAATAATACTTGATTTGTACTTGTATGCCTATTTGTATCCACAAACTCCCTTGCTGTCTTGTTGTATAAAGTTAAAAGTTATTAGTTGAATGTTTTTTTTTTACTTATTTACTTACGGTATAGATTTAGTTGCATTTGCTACTGACAATTTATTTTAGTTTTGATAATAATTTTGTTTTAATTTAATATTAGTTAAATTTTAATTTAAGCTAATTTTAAATTTGACTAAATTTTATTAGATTTAATTTAATTTGATGTTAGGTTTGGCTTAATTTTAATTTAAGTGCTGGCAATAAAATAAAAATCATTCTGGCTAATGTATAACAAAATTCGTATCGTCAAATATGTATTAATTTAATGCTGTGATTTTATAAACCAATAAATAAAAAATCAATGAAAATAACATGTTTCGGATGTTATTTTTTTTCTCGTTCTATTATTAAAAAAAAAGTATATTAATTATTTTTTCTTTACTTGTTTAATTTACAAAAAATATATAAATAATATCGAGGGAAGGCTCATCTTCTGGCGCAAGGATGATACGCAAAATCGTGAAGCGTTTCACAATTTTTGTTAGGCCAGTATAGTGGTAGAGACTGATGGTTGTTACTGGCTGGCGTCAGTTGCTCCCATTCTCAGACTTCGCTTACCGCCTACCATCAGGACACATCAGGTGGGCGCTATGTCGATTTCAGTAAATTTCCAGCAATGGCGGTTTCTGTGTTTAAGGATGTTGATGATGCGAGAAGAATGTGTAATTAGTCATTTTAATTAGCACCCAATTAATTTTAACTACTAAAAGGCACGGAGTGATGGCGACCTTTTCCAAAGGAGGTGACCAAGTTAGTCTTGCTTCCCAAAACTTCACCTGTAAAAAAATAATTGACATACGTAGAATAAAATGCATTTGATGGCCGGTTTGATTTCTGGGCGAAAACATTATTATTATTATTTTTACTTTTGTCTAAACTTTTTTATGGAGCCTAAGACATTGATGAGTTAATAATAATAATAATAATAAAAATCGTTTATTTACTTAAAAAACTAGTACATTTTTTAGGAATTGGCCACTGGTGCCCAAACAAAGTTAATCTGAATCTCAGGCACCAGTTCCATTACACAAATAAGTAAGTTTTGCTATTTCATAGGCCTAGTAAAGTTCGCTAATCGTAATCGGTCTTAAAAAAACGTGTTTCAGCAAGAGCTTGTGGTATTAATCACAGAAAATATTTTGTGGTACTGATAATGCTTTTAAATGCTGGCTATTGCCTATGTATCATATCGGCAATCGGCCGAACGAGATTTTCTTAGTGTTTTAGTCTATCTAAAGCGGCAATGGTACCTTGTTTTACACCACTATCGCATCATTTTTTAAATGTTTTTGTAGTTTTTTATAACGAAAAAGATTATTTTAAATTAATGTTACCTACCTTAAACGACTAATTAGGAAAGCGCACACCGTCTTTAAAAAGAAAAAAGGTTTTATTAATAGAACGGCAATTTTGAGATCACCATATATCTTTGATTTCGCTTAGAAATCTCGATTTGCACACTTAAAAGCTGCTCACTTCGGCATAATATCCAGAAAATAGTAAATTTCGTAGTAAAAATACAAGTGTTCTATGCAACTGACAGTTATATTAGGTAGGTACCATGTATCATGCGCCATCTATCGTGATAAAACGTTAGTGATACCCCATTGGACATTGTAACAATTAATTTGCAATGCCAATTTCTAAAACGTTTGTATAGCATATTGTTATACGCCACGTGATTCATAAATAAAATAAATAAATAAAATCAGTTTTTATTTGTCACAGAAATAAGAGTTAATAAAAATATAAAATATAGTTATTAAATAAAACAAAGATATTATGACAAAAGGTTCAGAAAATGGTGTTGGAAGCACGTTCCAACAACTTCTGTTATTATACCATAGCCGACATTAAAATAGCTTATCACCTTGTTATTTCAGCCAATGACGTGCCTTATAGGCAAATTTTATCATCGTTTTGGAAACTGGCGATTGATGTCACAAATGTTCGATAGCGAATGCCGAAGAGTTACGTAATTGTCTCCATGACACGCGCTCAAAAATTACTTGAAGTTATACCTCGCGTTAAGGCAATACGCAGCGGGACGAACCCACGACCTAGATGGATGCCTTAATGAAGGTCACTGTGAGGATCGGATAAGGGTAGAAAGAGATCACGTGCAGAATACCTGCAACAATGGAAAGACTCAACCTGATGACCGTAATAACAGGGGTGTTCAACCCGTCTGGTGTTGGAATTTGTTCACCTTCACACGACCCCTTTTTTACCCCACTGCGCGACGCAAAGGGTTTTGTGTTTATCAGCCTATGTATGTATATATGTTTGTTCCTTTGTGGCACACTGGAGACCAAACGCGTTGGCTAATTTTGATGATTCTCACGTCAATCGAGTCGTCTTCATCACGCGGGTGTCACTGAAGATATGACATTAATTAAATATTAAGACGACAACCAGACGCCATCAATTTGTGGAAAATAAAAAATAAAACAACGAATTATGCGACGGAATCTTTGGCTTGTTTTTTTATTTATTAATTTTCAGTTTTAATTTCAAGAATATTTTTTACGCAGACGGGTTGTTTTTTTTTTCACATTTGGCATTTGAAACCCGGAGAACTACAGCAAACACTATTTGCTATGGTTTTTCTTAAACATAAATATTACTTGTTTTGTAAAGCATTTTAATCTGCTTTCTAGTATTGGGCTTATGGTTATCTGTACACATAAGAGAATCATCATTAAAAAAAAGCAGATTGTTTAGCCAACTTTAGAATAGGCCCATCATAACAAGTGGCAAGCTCGTTGATGTCTCTAGCGTACCAAACTGGAGAAATATCACAAATATTTTAAAACAAATTTGTGCCCCAACCAGGAAACAAACCTACTGACTTAACCGCTGGATCACGGATGCAGTCACATATTAAGTAAAATAATTGTGCATAAAAATGTTTCTATGATCAATCTCTGCAGCTGTGGACTGTGAGGTTACAGGTTAAATTAGAACACTATTGTGTGTGTACACACTACACAATACATTACTAAATTATTCTTGTCAAAATTGTAATGTTTAATTTGAGTATTTATCATTATTACTTGAAATTGTTTCACTTACTGTTATCTATTATTATTACTTTGTCTCATGTCAAAATTTGTAGTAACGGGATCAGTACACACAAATGCAATTACTTATCTAATTGTTTTTGTAATGGTTTTGTTGGTTTGTTTTTTCTCATTATGGGTAACAGTAAAAATATGTAAGGCTTTAAGATGACATATATTTTTTTATACATAATATTGAGAAGGCTGTAAATTTCCACAAGAACAAATAAGTATATGTGAAATATTCCTAATTAAAAAAAAAACAGATATAGGTCTAGCAAAGTTGGCTAAATGTGCCTTAGTAGGTTGCTAATTGCTGTAATAATAAATAAAACAACTGAAGTTTATAGTACAATTTATTAATTTTAAATTAGGTAATTTTACTAACAGTTAGGAATGATGATTTATAAGCTTTCTTCCAATCATCAACTTCAACATTCACCAATTTATTATAATCTCTTTTATACAAACTATGCCACATATTGTTTTCATTAATAAAAGAGTGAAATCTTAAACAGGTTTCTGATAAATTTGTAATATCACATATTTTTAATGTTAATATAATTTTAGTAATTATCTCTGAGGGTAAACCTATCAGACTGGCACTTGGATACCCATAATGGGATAGAATTCTGCTTCGAACAGGGCAAACAATTTTGTTTTTAAAATTTAATGATGCTCGTCCAATATTTGGAAACAACTCGGACAATACACTAACCGACTGCTTTGACCTATTACATCTATTTACAGTCAAGCATACAGAATATGAATCATCAATCAATATTACATTTACAAGTATCAAATCTCCTAAAAGACTTAACACAACATTAATTTTGGTATCAAATCCTTTAAGGTAAAATGTTCCTTCCAATGTATTTCTTTGTGTCTTCCATTTGTTAATGAGCTGCATACTAAGTGAGAAGTTGTTTCCTGTATCGGCAATAACTGGCACAAATTCGTTCTCCACAAATAAAACAATGACTAGGGCATAATATAAATCCCTCTCACAGTCTCTCCATTTATTAAACAAATCACAAAGTAATGGTGGAATTTCGCTGGTACGTTTACTAATAGTCGTATTGATCATAGTTGACATATTCGCCCGAAAACTTCTAATAAATTACATAAACAAATTGCTATACGGCAAGATAACCAAAAATGCGAAATATTCACAGAGTTAAGGAAGCAGAGACAACATATTATTTAGTCGTATAACCATATAAGTTGCGCTTACTCATTCTCATCGCAAAGATCATATAGCTATCTCACTTCCTCAGTTCACATACACACTGCATAAACGAGCAACCGTGGCATTTTTTCATTGAAACCATAGACTACAAGGCAATTGACAGACAATAAAGTAACAACAGCGAACTCAACCATCTCGACTTATTATTGTGATTATTCATTATTTAACTAAAATTACATCTTGAAAATTTTACTAAATCATGGTCTAGTGTAGTGCTTATATGTGCGACAGTGCAAAACATAAAAAAGTGCTAGGAATAACCTTCCACAAGTAAGTTTTAAATGTTGACACCATGCATTCAAACACATAATTCAATAAAATTAGTGATTATTCTTGTAATTTCAAAATATGTGAGAGACAGAAGATATATTTCATTGTATTCTAACGAAATTAAAATAATAATCTTACAATTTTTGTTGCTTTATTAGAGAAAAACGTAAAAATTGTTGCAAAACAACAACATTGACAGTTCCATCAACACAGGGTCGGATTTGTAAAATTAATAATTTTTTTATTATTTTTTTACCGTTTTATTGTTGTGACCGCCTCCGTGGTCTAGTGGTAAATCCTATGGAATTGTATCCACAGAGTGCCCGCAGTGCGTAGATTCGATTCGTACCCAAGGCCAAAAATATATTTACGTTTTTCGCTTAGGTTGTCTGGGTGTCCACACTAATATTATAAACGTGAAAAAAGCTTTTTATGTATGTGTGTATGTATGTATGTATGTTTGTCCGTCTTTCACGCCTCTATTTATCATCACAGCCCTTAGAATACAGAGACCTAGACCTCCACTATTGGAGATGGGTCTTCCAGAAATATTTCTGGAGAATTCGGCCTACACACGCCACGCTGGCCAGACGGATTGGCGAGGGTCTCATGTAAATTTTAATGACAATTTCTTAACGATTTCACAAGTTGGTATTAGTAGAACCGGGTTAATTAGTAAAAAAGGTTGTTTTTTTTTTTTTTAAATATTTCCAGAAAAGTCACACAGCGCCATCTAATTTCCGTGGTAAGCTATGAGGCTTGTGTTACGGAAACTAGATGGTTGATACTACATATTATACTTTTTTTTTGTAAATATATACATATAAACACCCAGACCGAGACAAATTATACAATGTACAACTTGCCCCCGGTGGGAATCGAACCCACGACCTCCCGAGTTCACGGCAACGTTTGTTACCACTAGACCACGGCTTAAAGTGCTCTCCAAGGCACGGGAACGGTGGTGTTGTAAATCTGACTAATGTATGCAAGAAAAGTGTATTTCTCATTGGTACATGCCGGGGTTCAAACCGACCTTTTTTGGATTTTAGGGAATGCATTCTATCAACCGAGCTACCTTTTTGGCCTTTTTGGTTTGGTTTCTGTCATTTCTAGTACTCAAACCTCAGTTGCTCCAGTAGAGACTTTTGATCCATATAAGAAACAGGATCGATCGGCATAAAAACAAAAGTTTTTGCTGACTAGATTTTTCCAAAATCTGTGAATGAAGTTCAGAATATCTCAATAAGTTATGGATGGTCTCCTAGGAACGTTTTCCTGTAACTATAACGGTTAAGATATTTGCCCTTACTGTCCCGTCTCAAAACTCCACCTTGTATAGATACAATACTTAGATTTATTTCATACTTACAAAACATTTATGGAAGTTAAGTTATAAAACAATAATTATTATTTATTTTTCAGAATAATATGAGAGCGGTAAAAAAAAAGTACTTTTTTGGATAAAAGAAAAGAGACATGTTTGAAATTTTAAATAGGGTATAAACATTACAGAAAACTCCAAGCAACTTCAACCGCATTACCATCCGGTTGTCTCGTCATAATTTTTACGTTCCCCCCCCGACCATTTAGGGCCCATTCGGCCGGTACAGAGGGGTTCGGTATCTCTTCGAGACCCAGATACCACTCGCCATCTGGTCCAAAATTAGCGTGCCATTGCTTTGAATAATATATGTAAGAAAATATAAATAAACGATTTTATTATATTATGTTGTATTTTTTAAAAAACCATATAGCTAAAAATACTCATTTCATTATTTTAATCGTAGAACACAAAACCTATCTTCCGAAGTGGGCTTTATACACTGATTCAGGACGGATTTGTGAGCGATATGCATAATTATACTTATATAATAATATTTTGACATTTCGCAAATGCGTCCGGTCCTGTCTTCTGTATTAGTGTGCGAACATTACTTGTGTGTGAGAAATGCCACGCTTTGACCGCAGTTAGATCACCTCTGCTTCCCTATCTCTGTGGAAATATTGCAATGCAAAGCAAAATAAATAATACCAGTCATACTGACAGTTGTTTTTTTTAGGCACAGAATAAATATTCGGATCCAAGAGATTTTTTATTATTTTAGATTAGATACTCTAAGATCTATGCTAAGAACACACACACATACTAAAATTAAACTATCATTATTCAAAAAATATATATATATAATATTCTGGTTAGATAAAATTGATAGCATTGCTAGACCACATTTACTTATTTTTATTTCTGAAGACAGATATATTTTTTTAGGCTACTTATGTTTTTAAAGATATAAGAGAGTATACAAGATAAAATCTTTTCTAAATTATTATGTACTTGAACACTAAGGCTGGTTGTACCAAAATGGAGTCTCCGTAATCATAACAATTAAAGTAAAAAATGACGTCAATTGTTCCATCTGACCTTCAAAATAAAACTGATACATCAGACGTCTCTTTAACTTTAATTGTTACAATTACAGAGACTTTATTTTAGTGCAACTCAGCCTAAGACATAAATCAGTTAACAGCTTAACGTAACATTTTATCTATCTTTTGATTTGCTGAATAATAATTATTTCTTGTATGAAACAAATGGAAAAAGTAATTCTCTATTAAGATAAACAAAGTTTCTTGTACACAAATGCAAAGTCATTCAGAGATGGAGAGACCTATGTTTGGTGTTTCTCAGATTACACATTAAACATGTTAATATTCATCAGAGAAACAGAGTTAAGGGTTGCAAAAGGGAAGGCCTATATCTAGCGGTGAAAAAGCACAACAAATTTACGAGTACAGCTTCTACTAAACAAGTAAATTAGATTTTGATTTTTTTAAAAATGGTAAACACTACCAGTAAATGTTTAACATCTGTTGTTTATATTATATATATTATTTGCCTGGTGATGATGGAGGTACTGAGGAGCTTCTGAGAGCAGGTGGAAAACCTGTTCTCAAAGAACTTGCATAACTATTTAACTCTGTTATTCACCATGGAACTACGCCAGAGGCTTGGACCAGCAATCTCGTTCTTTAAAAAGGGTAACACTTATATTAATTATGAATTATAGGCCCATATCACTCCTGAGCTACATCTTTAAGCTGTTTTCATGGGTGGTCACAAATCGTCTCACCCGGAGAATGGATGATTTCCAGCCCCCAGAGCAGGCTGAGTTACGAAAAGGCTTCAGTACTGTAGACCACATTCACACTTTGCGGCAGATAATACAGAAAACCGAAGAGTATAATCTGCCGCTGTGTCTAGCTTTTGTGGACTACGAGAAAGCCTTATAAACCTGGGCTATTCTGGAATCCACTGGAGACCACATATGGGAGGACGCAGAGTGAGATGACCCCCTGCCAGATGACTTAAGGTAGGTCGCTGGTGGAGGTTGAATAACGGTTGCAAAAGACCGCATGCAGTGGTGAGCCTTGGGGGAGGCCTACATCCAGCAGTGGAGAAACACAGATGATGATGTGTATTTATATTAAAATGTATATGTATGTATGTAGGATTAAAAGATAAACCTAATTAATATAAAAACTAAATACTTACAAATATCTTGATTATAATCTACATGTCATCGAATCCAGGAGAAGATGAACCCAATGTTCCGAGGACTCCGCGACGTTGCCTCGTTGGATGGCAACACTGATCCTTTGAATAAGATATTCCCTACTCAAAGGATCACCTGTTGACGCTCGGATGGCAACGCTTATGTCGCGTATTAACGATTTAGCATCCTCAGAACAAGGGCCCATCGTCTCTACAGCAAACGGCACAAAATAGTAACGATTTGCCAACTCTATGTACTTATTGCGTTTGCCGTTTGCAGCCAATTCAGCCGCTGCACCTGCTCGTTTTCGTGTCGCGCCAACACGACTAGCACAAAGGGTGTCAGTACACGTCGCATCCCAAACCAAAGACTTACCTTGTTTATAAGGCACGAGGGTTAGCCCATCTGGTCTTTTCCCATCGCTGCGAAATATACCAGTTGGCTCTAATGTTGATGGGTAATTTGCAGAAGATAGTGCCTTTTGAATGATTAAATTTAGGGATCTATGGCGGGTGAAACGGCCTGCACTTTTTGAGCATGATAAGCCATGGTGACCAAACGGATCAGCTAATTCGCCGCAAACGCACTTATGGGCTTCATATAGTTGGCAACCTAGTCTGAGTGAAACAGCGATGCGAAGCGAGGTGGGATCAAGTTGCGTGCCCGTATTGGGTGAGGGAATAGCATGCAGCCAGGCCCCAGACTCGCTTTCGCAAGATGCCAAAAGACGTGATTCTTTTACTATGGGTAAAAACAATTATGTAGGATTAAAATAATTTGTTTTGTAATGTTTCTTATATTGTTTTCACCTAGTCTCATGTCTGTATTGTCGCACAGATTGGCTGCTAGAGAATGTATAGCGGCATTTAACCCGCCCTTTGTACGTAGTGTAAATATTGTTTTAAATAAATAAATAAGTCTTTTAATGGAAACCACATTCATTTGAGTTTCAAGTGAAGTGATGTTTTTTATTTTATTTCTGTTACCTATAACTTAGGACCAATCCTCCTATTAATAATTATAATCCTGTCATTTTTGTAATAATTTCAAGCTCTTCAGATAAAAATTATACTAATAATTTGTTATTGACATGTTACATTGTCTGGTATAAAAACAATTTCAGGGTTTGTTAGTCAAGTTTTCTCCAAATAATGACATACAACTAAAATACACCTTAGATATACTATAAAATATATTAATAAGAATGTATGACATCATATGAGAAACAGTTAACATTCCAAAAACAAGCCTTACAATTAAGGTTATGAATCCAAATATTACAAGGATCTTTTGTTAGTCATTAAATAAATATATGTTATTATTAACCTGGCTCTCCGCTGTTGGGTTTCTTGCTAGCTATTCTCAAAGATCCACTAAAATCATTAGTGCTGGAACTTTTGTCACTGTCACTAGCCATTGAAAATAAATATTCACGACACGATATTAGGAAAAGTATGTACAAACAACGGCATTTTTAATTTTTATTTTATTAACTAAAGTACAACTTATTAATATAAATAGTATAAAAGTATAAAAAAAGACTTTTATCAAAATATTAAAATAATTTACTCATTCATGTTTACACCCACAACAGTCAAACAGACCCGCTTAATCAACCCAGAGTTGATTATATATTACGTGTTATTATTAAACTAAACTCAAGGTTTACATAAAATAACACGCAATGTACAACATTCAAAAAGTCGAGTAAAAGAACGGCTATAAGTTAGTATAAAACACCCAAAATAAATATTCAAATAAAAACAAACACGCAATGTAATACTCTGCTCAGATTGCTCCGAAACTAAAAGCCTAAAATCCTAAATCAGTTCCTAAACGCGGACCCAACAGAATGTTGTTTAAAATAATGGTTTTCACACACTTCTTGAATAGTTCCTAACAACTGTAAGTAATATTGTATGTATGTATGTATTATTATTTAAATGAATTTAGTATTATTATATATATTTATGTTTTAGATTAGTATTATATTTAGATTGAGTAGAATTTTAATTATCTATTTTCCTGTTTAAATATTTGCACCTACCTATGTGGGAATACCATGTTCATAATGTCCCTAAGGTTGACCGAATAAGAATGTCTAGCGGCATTAGGTCCGCCTTTGTACATAGTGCAAAAAGTTTAAAACAAATACATAAAAAATAAATGTTTTCGTTCTCTGAGCGCGCAAGAATATGTGACCACCCCCCAAATCAAGTAGTATAGACGTGGTTTAGCACTTTAGCCCCTTTATTGTAAGTGGTAAGCTAGGTCCTAGAATAAAGCAATGGGGTGTATTACAATTTTTTTATAACGATAGATGGCGCATGATAGTTGGTACCTAATATAACTGTCAGTTGCATAGAAAACTTGTATTTTTATTACGAAATTTATTATTTTCTAAATATTATGCCGAAGTGAGCAGCTTTTGAGGGTACAAATCGAGATTTCTAAGCGAAATCATAGATATGGAGATCTCAAAACTGCCGTTATATTAATAAAACCTTTTTTCTTTTTAAATACGGTGTGCGCTTTCTTAATTCGTCTTTTAAGGTAGGTAACGTTAATTTAAAATACATTTTTCTGTTATAAAACTACAAAAACATTTCAAAAATCATGCTATATAGGTGTAAAACAAGGTACCATTGCCGCTAGCGACATCTAGAAAATATCTCTGATACACCCTATTGCCACCACAGATTATATTGGAAAATTGCCACCAGGCACAAAAACTAAGAACATCCTTTTAACCGACCTCATTTGAAATTATCATGAGTGATAATATGTTTGTTTGTCTTTTATTTTTAAATTGGTACCTACAGCAAACAGTAATTTTATAGCAAATTTGGAAATACATGGAACCAAGGAACATAATACTAACTTAATAAATAATGAATATAAAAGATGAGGAGAATACGCAAGCAATGTACGACGTTTACTTGATTGTAGAGATTAATCTTGAACGCATGTTCAAAATTTATTTAGGTGCCGGACACACGACCCCGTTTTTGCGGTCAAATTCTGCGGTCCGTGATCTCTTAAACTATCTATGCGTTGGCGTAGAAACATACACTTACACACCGGATGGCGGCGGTCAAAGTTCTGTGTTATAGATCGTTGTTTTATTGTAAACGAAATGCAACCGTGTTCCTTAGAAAGAAAACTAATTGCGGAAACGGTTCTCATTGCAGTTGGTTTTAGGACGGTCGTTGCAGCGACTTTCGTAAGAAAATAATGGAAATTATCAAGCTACATATTGATGGAAACGGTTATCTATTTTATTATTTTCTTAACCGGTGACCAAATGGTTGCGTTGCGGGTGATATAGATAAAATGTTAAACTTATAGTTCGTTAAATTTATATGTGATTTAAGTACTTTATAGTTTAGAATGAAACTAAGTATATATATATTATTTATTTTATAATAAAGACTCGTAATTTACAGAAAAGATTACATTCCTATTTTATTATGGAATAGAACTGAATAGATAGTTCACGTAACGAAGACTGATTTAGTCCAAAATTAAAATGAGTTCAAAAAACTGCTTCTGTGGATTTAGACTCGGAGGTGCCGGGTTCGATTCCTGGTCGGGACACAATTATATTTATTAATTTAAATAAATTAATATTTAATTTAATTGTGATATTTCCCGAGTTCGGTAAGCTAGAGACGATTGGCCTATAGTATAGATGGCTAAAAGTGAATCCGCTTCTTTATAAGAGTGGTTTTTGACCACTCCTAAAGGGAAACGGTCGTGAAGATACATTCTAAAAAAGTTTCTATAGTCGTATAACAAAAATCTATTCTAAAAATGGTTCGTCTTTGCAGCGCCCACCTAGTACCATTTTTTCTATCGGCGAGTATGTCATGTGTATGTGTATGACATTGACGACGTCTATTTCTATTATATCTATTCACAATTACAAAAAGCTCTGTGCTTTCTCTTTCACAATGTCAAATAAACTGCACGCAAACGAAAGAGAACTCTCGATTTCTAGACAGCTCGCGGTGTGAGTACGTGGACGGTGTGTACGGCGCCTTACAATCGAAGTGTGATACCGCTGCCGTTCCTGTGTTCATTCTATCGTTCGTTCATTCATTAATTCATTCGACCATCCAAAAGTTGCGTGACAGATTTCGAATCGTAATATTCGTCACTCATTGGTTCTTTTCATTATTCAATTTATTTTGGGTTATTATATTTTTATATTTAGCATCATATGAAATAGTTCTTAATAAGTTAAATTATTTTACTATAACATAAAACAAGGAACTTATTTTTGCCAATGTGAGTGTTATTGAAATGTCATCTTATATGGCAGGTGTTTTCGATTTAGATTTGGATGTGGACACAGTTACTGTGGGAGATTCAGATGAAGACGATATCATAGAAATTGACGAGGTAAATTCTCTTATTGTATTTGTATTATGTTTACACGTGTCGCATAATGATAACCTTAAACATTGTTACCCATGTCACCATTCACATGATAGTTTACCTTGATGGCCCAAGCGCATTAAATACCACGCTCAGTTACGGACCAAACATTTATAATTTTCCATATTATTGAGATGGTTACTTGTTCGCAAATGGTCATATATTTGTTATGTTATGATGTTACAAGGATAATATGTTATAATTTCAGATTGACTATGACCCTGAACTTCATGTGAATAGTATTGTTGAGTAAGTATTTCAATATTCTAGTCACAAATTATTTTTAATAATTTCTACTTTTATTTATTTATTTTACCACAAAACAGTGCTGAGGGTTCTGAAACAATTCTATTATCTGAAGACAATGTGAACCCTGGACAATGCAAACGTCTTGGACCAAAAGACTTTGAACTTCGTAAGGTTCTGGGAAAAGGTGGATATGGCAAAGTTTTTCAAGTTCGTAAGATTACGGGGCCGGATGCTGGTGCACACTTTGCCATGAAAGTGTTGAAGAAAGCATCTATTGTCCGCAACCAGAAAGATACCGCTCATACAAAAGCTGAACGAAATATATTGGAAGCTGTCAAGGTATTAAAAACATTTATTAAGTTGTAGATGATATTGACACTTGAATGGCATTAATTACCAGGCTATATTTTCTAAGTTTACATTATTGTAACCAATCAATGCAAGATATTTTGCTGATTTTTTTCAATTTTTATTTTTTAAAATAAATTTATTACAAAAAGATACATTTATAGGACCAACCGATTTGACATTTTCACTTTTTTTTAACAACATTACAGTCCAATGTGGCTAGGGTAAAACATCCAAGGCCAAATATTATTAAAAAACAAGTTAGTCTCATAGATCAAAAGTGAAAATGTCAAAACCATAAACAAACGTGAATAAATTGTATATACCATATCACCAAAAAATATGTTGGTACAGCCATTCAAGCGTCAACATAATCTAGGTATGTGAATAACCTAAATATTTGAATGGAACAATCTTTAATTAATTTATAATCTACACATCATATTCTATTAATATGATATGTATTACTTACATAATAACATTTTCTAGTTGTGGTGTTTCTTATATCTGTTTAAGCTGCCGTTGCACATATGTTAGTTTGCTATATTATATGTCATGCTCAGATAGTAAAGTTATATACCTTTCGTCTATCCCTGGCTTCCAAAGAACATCTCTGTCAATTTTTTTAATGATTGGTTCAGTATAATAGGCATAAAAGTAAATTAATCAGACAGACAGATCTATGCTGTGGTCAGATGATGACATCATATAGCCTAAATCTGTGTCAGGGTTTAAGTCATAATATTACCAAAGAGGACCGTGGACCCACCCCAAAAGTTTCACGTTCACAATCAACAATAGGCTCACTTATTAAAGACAATCTAAGCATTATATTTCAGTATTCAAAATAAAATTAAAAGTTTGTAAACAAAAGTTCTGACAACTTTTGTAACGTGCTGATTCTTCTGCCTTTTCTGCATTTATGTTTTGCATAATGTATGCAGAAAAAAAAAGATTATACATTAAAAAATATTATTTATGCTTATCTGGATTAATTTATTAAAAATAAAGAAAGATCCTTGCCATTTCACATTATTTTGAAAGAAAAGGCGGTATTGAATGCCTTTGTCCATTCATCGCATTAATAAATAAAATGAACAAAATGATAGCAACAAATGACACAATAGCATAGCAGGTGCGGAGGAGTGTATTTCAATTGTTTTTGTTTCTAATTCTGAAACTTTGCATGCTACGCTTACACCTCTACAATTTATGTCTGCTTGAGATTAATAGCGACGTTGGGACCAAAATTGTTTGCTATACTAACCTTATAACATAACCTCAAATTGAAATTCAATTGAGAATAACTTTTTTCCCCCAAGTTCTATAACTTTAATGTAATTAACAATTTTATTATGTATTTTACTCTATCAAGTTGGGTAAGTTTAATTTTAATGGCCATTTTTCTTTCATCAAAATCGGTTTAGTAATATTGCCTATATATATATAAAGGCGAAATAAAAACTACATACATACACTTTCACATTTATAATATTAATATGGATTTAGTATTATTTGAAATGTGTATTTTCCTGAAAGTTGTTAGTTTTCAATTGTTTTCTAATACATTGTTTTCAATTTCAGCATCCATTTATTGTGGAATTGGTCTACGCTTTTCAAACTGGGGGCAAATTATATTTAATATTAGAGTATTTAAGTGGAGGGGAACTTTTTATGCATCTTGAACGTGAAGGCATATTCCTTGAAGACACTGCCTGGTAATTTATTCTTTATTATTTACATTTAGTCACTAGTCTTTTTAAGATTTGCATGTATTAGCCTTTTATATATGTTTTATTATGAATCATATTAAAGAAAATATATTTAGTTTCTAAAATTTTAAATGTTCAACAGTTTTCTATACTGATTTTACCTAGCACATTATTTTAGCTAAATTTTTAACACGCAAAGTAACAAAATTACTGCAGTAGTAAACTCATAACCTTATTCACCTCACCATCCATCTTGCTGTACAGCCTACCAAGGTTATGCACAATGCAAAATGACCGTGAATAGACTTGATGTACTTTCCATTATCCATTACAGCCCCTAGAACATGCGTCCTAGACCTCCACTGTTGAAGATGGGCCTTCCAGAACTGGAGAATTTGGCCTACACTCGCCACGCTGGCCAGATTAGAATAATTATTATTATTTG
Source organism: Tinea semifulvella (assembly GCA_910589645.1). NCBI lineage: Eukaryota > Metazoa > Arthropoda > Insecta > Lepidoptera > Tineidae > Tinea > Tinea semifulvella. The sequence continues at coordinate 9,711,455 of OU342585.1, forward strand.
CTTTTCTTTGCTTATCCAGCGAAAACCTTGTAGTTATAGAATTTATCAGTATATAATGTAAAGTATACACTTTGATGGTATTCTACATACTCTTTGGGCCACATTGCTGCTTAGTCTACCACTAGTAGGAGTAGAATCATTCAAAATAATTTAAATAATGGCATGTCACAAATGCCTGCAATAGGTTTACATGAATAAAGATATTTTGCCTTCGACTTAAAACACAAATTCATTTGTTGTTGTCAATGTTATTTGCTTTATCCACTCATCATTATATGATTGTGTAAAATTATGATAAAAAAAATTGAATCATAATGTTGTCCAATGTTTTGTGTATATTATGTAAAGTAAACTATCATCATGACCTTTTTCCTTTCAGGGTGGTCAGAAACCACGCTTATAGATAAGCGGATTCTTATTTAGCCAACTTCACTAAAGGCCAATCATGACAAGTGGCAAGCTCGTCGATGTCTCCAGCGTACCAAACTAGAGAAATATCACAAGTAAATTAAATATTAATTAAATGTATTTATTTACATTATTTTGTGTTCCGACCAGGAATCGAACCTGGTACCTCCGAGTCTAAATCCACGGACTTAACCGCTAGACCACGGAGGCAGTTTATTATGTACTATTCACAATATTAAAACTTCATTGAAGATTCAAGAATTGAATTTTATTACCATAATAAAATAAAATAAATAAATAAAATAATAATTACCTTATTTTTCAGTTTTTACCTATCAGAAATAATTCTAGCGTTGGAGCATTTACATAGTTTAGGAATAATTTACCGTGACCTGAAACCTGAGAATGTTTTACTGGATGCACAAGGACACGTCAAACTTACAGATTTTGGTCTCTGTAAAGAGCACATACAAGAAGGAATAGTTACTCACACATTTTGTGGCACAATTGAATACATGTAAGTTCTAATATTAATATCTATCAATATTACCCCTATTATTATTTATCAAAGTAACAGAAACATATACCAATAATATATATAAATGTTAAAGAAGCTTTGTATGCTTTTGTCTGACTTGCGGTGAAGTTGAGACTAATTACTTAAACAATTTTGATCAAAGAACAATGGCGAGATAATACTAGATAAAATTCCAAGCTTTTAAAATTCATTAGATTTGTCATAATATTATCTCAAAAGGCGCCAAAAGATTAGATTTTTTAAATATTTGCTGTCACATTGCTTCATAAAGCAAACTGTAGTGTTGCCACTGTATTAAATAAATCTGAATTTGCAGTACACACATTTATAGAAAAACAAATGTTTTTTCCGTGCCCTTCTTTATTTTTTTTATTTAATGACATTGCAAATTTAGTTCAGGAAAAAATTATGTATGAGTATGCTCTTCATTGTTCTTGGCAGTGTTACTTCTTGATTCCAGGGATGGACATAGGCTATATGACATCATGATCACAAAAAATATTTGGCTGACCGCCTCTTGTACATAGTGCAATAAAGTTTTTAATAAATAAATATTATGTGGGTAACACCACTGATTAAACAGCTATAATACATAAAATAAATTTGATTTTAAAAAGTTATACATTAGTTTCAATCAGGGCCTGAACAATAATAAAGGATTGTAGAATTTAATATTTTCGTAAAACTTTTAGGGCTCCAGAAATATTAACACGTAGCGGGCATGGTAAAGCTGTAGATTGGTGGAGCTTGGGTGCCCTGATGTATGATATGCTTATCGGACAGGTAAATACTACATACCACACCGTTAATAATACAAGGACATAAAACAAATAAGTTTTTTTTTGGGAAATAATGTTAAAGAATCTGGTAAGAACGGGAGACTCATGTGGAGAGTGTGAGAGAGACACAAATACAGTTACCGAGTCATTATTGTACCTTTTTTCTCTCTGTCAGCGCTAACTGGTAGATAATTACATCTTGTACTCTTAGTATCACAAATCACACTATACAAACATTTTGACTTAACCCCTTGTATTATTAAGGGTGCAATACACTTATTAGATTACTAATTACTATAGATTTTGTATGTTTCTTCTTTAATAGAAGAAACTTGGTGGGCTTCCTACTGACTATAGGCTGGTTTACAAAGAAGGTTTCTAAAAACTACTCATATATTGATTACATGGTCATCCATCAGTCAGCTGGTACATTCAAAGCCATTTATAACTTTAATTGTTACAATATGTTTTGTTGCAACCCACGCTAAGTATTTCAACAAATATTTTGTGTGTATATTATAAACAACTGTTATCTTTTAGCCACCATTTACCGGCGACAATAGAACAAGAACCATAGAGAAAATTTTGAAAGGCAAACTGATGTTGCCAGCGTACTTAACCCAGGACGCCCGCGATCTAATCCGAAGACTAATGAAGCGATCAGAGACTCAAAGACTTGGAGCCACTGGTGGCTCCGCTGTCCGCTCCCATGCCTTCTTCAAGCATGTTCGCTGGGATGACGTGCTTGCTAGACGCTTGGAACCTCCTACTAAACCAAAACTTGTAAGTAGCTTATTGCTTTTTAACCAACTTTAAGAAAACGAGGTTATAAAAGTCCCTCTCAATTTGTTCATCCAGTTATTGCCATTAGATATTTCACCATCATCAGTGTCTCCACTGCTGGATATTGGCCTCCACCTAGGCTCGCCACTGAACGCGGTCATTTGCGACCCTCTTCCAATCCCCGCCAGCTACCTTTTTTAGGTCATCCGTCCAGCTGGCAGAGGGTGGTCCCACTTTGCGTCGTCCCGTACGTTCTCCACTCTGGATAAAACCAGCCTATAGTCGGTCAAAGGCCGTGACACCATTCTTCTCATATCTCTTTCCTACACACGATAAACCCGGATCAGCATGGTGACCCCATGGAATGCTTTGAAATTTGTTTTTCTTCTACATAGTTTTGTTTTAGTAGATTTGTTTGTTATAGAGAAAAATCATTAAAATATTGTTGCTATTTTTCTCTGTCTAATATTAGATATAATGGATTCGTAGCAATCTGTACGGGTTCTATAGGCCACTATATTGTTTGATATTGCTATGAGGGTCACACTGAAAGTTTTTAGAACTGGCCATTTGTAAACAATATAATTTTAAAAAACAAGTTTAAATAAACTCTTTGCCTTATTGAACCATGTATTTCATTAATTTACGATTTGGCGGCAAATTGAAAATTGTCTGTATCACGTCAGGATGAACATTTAGCGGTTAGAAAGCTTTGTGCCCGGTGGATACCCTATAACTTGACCCAGGCCCAAAAACTCTGTCCTGTTGATTGGTGCCGTGAAATGCTTCAAATATTTAGATCAAATACTATGATATAATATATGATCCAACATACTTACGGCTGACGAAAGCTGGATTTACTGTGATAATCCGGAAACCAAAAGACAATCTGCTCAGGAGTCCTTCCAAGGAGTTGCCAACTAAGGTGAAGAGAGGTTAAAGTGCGAGAAAAAAGATGGTGGCCTAATTCTTCAGAAGGACAGGTTATTACGCAACAACACTTGACTTTGAAAAAGTTGGCATAAAGTTCAGGATAAACGACCTTGCAGTAGGATCCATCTTCACTACGTCTATTTCTACTTGTGTTATGCGAAAAGGCCGCCTACTAGACTACCTACAAGAATAGAAAATGAATATTTATATTCTAATAATGCATGTGTATTTATTTTCTTCCAGTCCAGTGAAGATGATGTGTCCCAGTTTGATACCAGATTTACCTTACAAACACCAATAGATTCGCCTGTGGAGACAACTCTAAGCGAAAGTGCCGATTTAATGTTCAAGGTAAATAAATACAATACATAATATTTTATATAAAAAGTAAAATATCATCACGACCGTATCTCAGAATATCGTATCCGTAATTGTATGGTTAGAAATCACGCTTTTAAATAATCTGATTCACATTTAGCTAACTTTACTTAATATAATGGATAATTTTGCTTCCTTTATCTGTCTAAAATTAGGTATATGAATGACTAAAATGACAGTAATTTTATTTCCTAGAAATCTGATTGACTACATTTCTCAAAAATACATAAAGACTTGTAAAATCTTAGATAAGGTAGGGTGTGTGCGAGCGAGAGGGGCTTAAACTTTACAAAGCTTAACAACGTCTTAAACATTAACTTAACAAAGCTTAACAACGTCTCAAACAACAACTTGACAAAGCTTAACAACGTCTCAAACAACAACTTGACAAAGCTTAACAACATCTCAAACAACAACTTGACAATGCTTAACAAAGTCTCAAACAACAACTTGACAAAGCTTAACAATGTCTTAAACAACAACTTGACAAAGCTTAACAACGTCTCAACAACAACTTGACAAAGCTTAACAACGTCTTAAACAATAACATAACAAAGTATTAAAGAGTATGTGCATAGGGTTTTACGTACGTGGCTCCGTCTGTGATGGACGAGATCCACAAGCCGCGCGTCATCACGGCCCGCTCCCCGCGCCGCCCCCGCCTGCTACACCACGCCTTCGGGGCGCCACACTCGTCCAGCCTCATCCCACATCCACAAGAAGACCTCATGGATGTCCAGGGTATACCCATATAGTAAGTCAATTCCACGAAGCGAAGCGAAGTTTTGCTTACTAAATAATTGCGTTGCATAATTGTTCTTACACACTATATCTGCAGGTGTTTGCCGCGCAGGTATTCCACCGGCACTTACCGCTGGCAGCCGCAGAGCATCATTTCAGTTTTTACAGCTGGGTAGAACGCTAGTGGTATACACTTTGTGTCCTTAGTTCTTAACAATAGACAAAGAAGCCGTTAAAATCGCCAACGATAATACTACGATAGGCATATAGCCTACCTATATAGGCGCGGTGGTGGCTCGGTTGTAAGAACGCGTTCCTTAAATCCTACAAAGGTCGGTTCAAACCTACCCGGCATGTACCAATGAGAAATACACTTTTCTTACGTACATTTGTCATAGATTTACAACACCACCGTTCCCGTGCCTCGGAGAGCACGTTAAGACGTCGGTCCCGGTTCCACTAACACCAACTTGTGGAATCGTTAATAAATTGTCATTAAAATTTGACATCAAATCCTCGCTAAGCCGTGGCGACTGTAGGCCAAATTCTCCAGATATATGTTCTGGAAGGCCCATCTCCAGTAGTGGATGTCTAGGTCTACGACATTTTTACAATTACAAAAAATATACGATTTTCATGGTTTTTGATTTGTTGAATTTGGCCCCGTCCCGAATATCAAAATAACTATTAATACCATTGGAAAATTGTCGAAAAAATAAATTAAAAGAAAAAACATTTTCCCATACAAACCTTAATTTAAAAAAAATTAAAAACTGACAAATTTTTTGTTCTCACCTGACAAATTTTTTGTTCTCACTTTTACGTCGCGAAATTGTCTGTGATTTGTTTTAAAAATTGTTTGGTGTGACTATTATTATTATTAAACCGATTGATATAGTTGATTTTTGTACTTTTATAGCAATAAGTAACACGACATTCATTGACTGTTAGGCGGTACGAAGATATACAAGTTTAAATAATATAAATAAAAAGTGTTACGGGGTGGTCAGAAACCACGCTTATAAATAATGGATTTACATTTAGCCAACTTTACTATAGGCCAATCATGACAAGTGGCAAGCTCGGTAGGGATGAAATATTAATAGGAAATGGAACTCGGTGTGAAATAAGAGAGGATATTAATAGGGAACGGTCATATAAGGGACAAGAGAAAAATATATGATTCATGTCCTCCATGTCCAATCCACATTTACACATGTCGCTGCGCAATGTTCTTTGAGTTTGACAGTTCTATTCTTCGAGCGTAGTGACGTGCTGAGGCGTTCCTCCGTTTGACAGCTGGCGGAATAATTAAGTGGAGAAGCCGTTGAGGAAACGTCCAAGAAGACGGGTGTTATAATAATTACTGCTCCTCGACCACCATTGCAAAATAAACATTTATCTTTTTGTATTGGCCATGCTTTTTTCATAAATTAATATATATTTTCTTGTTTCAGGTCGAAATTTTTAGATATTAGCTGAAAACGATAACCGTTGCATATGATCCAATGCTGCCGTTATAATAAGGGAGTTTTATACAATTATTATGAGTACATTTTATACAAAGTTACCGTGTAGGTTAATGTTTGGTAGATAATAATCAACTTTAATAACTGTTCTAACCCCCATGATGATTAAAAGAGTAAATAAATATACCTTGTTACCAAGCTTCAGAAATTAAAAGCTCTTTTTTATTTTGTACAATGTTGTTTTTATGTTCTTCAACACCCCAACTTATTTATGACTATCTATGCCTTCAACCTGCATCTCTGTCGACTAGTGTTGCCAAAATCTTGGTCTTGATCTTGCAGTCTGCAAAAAAGCAAGACCACCGATTCGTTAGCAATACCAAGACTAACCCTAGCCTTGGTATTGTTCCTGCGCAAGACACTTGCACAGACATTATTTTCTAATATTGATAAAAATTAACACTTTATTTGGGCCTATTTTTTTTTTCATTTTGTATATTTATTACACTGTTATTTTTTATGACTAAATCTCTAGTGGTAGTTAATCTTTACAGAACCGGATATTCGGTTTACCATTTTTATTGTTTTGTTGCGTAAACAGGTTCTAACTTAAATTATATATATAGTGTCTCTGTCTCTACATATATCTCTGTTATAGTGTCTATTATTGTCAATTTGCCACTTAAATTTAATAAAAATTTGATATGTTGATTTGAGCAATCAAAATTAATGTTTAAAAAGACGTCCGGATTTAATTGAGGTTTTAAAAAATGATTATTTTAACCCACTTGTTACTAGCGTCCTTTTAAAAGGCAGGCACTTAAATATAAATGTTGTGCTTTATGAGGGTAGTGTAAACACAAGTGGTTGATAAAATTTGAAAACTGAGAGATGTGGCATTACAATACTGGTGTTGTCATTGTGCTGACGTCGTATTATTTTGAAGATTTAAACCATTGTAATTTGATTGAAATTATCATGAGTGGAATGAGGTGAGTTTATTTATTATTGTTATTATATTTTTTATTTTGAGTGTATAAAATGGAAGCTAGAGGTTTTATTTACTCGAAATAAATAAAAGCCACCAGATATTTAAAGTAATTCGAACCTTTACAGGGGTTTATATTACGTGTCCTTTATAAAGGCCAGTAGTAATATCAACTACTAATGTTTATATATCTTTTTTTAGGACAATATTGGAAAGAGGATGGGAATCTCGCCTTCATGACATATTCGAATAGTATAATATAAGTACAAATCGACAAGATCTACAAATATTGTTGTTTGTAAGTGGAATGATAACAGTGTGGTAACAGTGGCTTCAAATGCAGCTAAAGTTATGCCACTAGGTAAAGTGAAACAATATTCCAAGCAACAGAGAAAATATATTCAAATTGACCAGCCAACACTAATAAAAAAATATAATGAAAATATGGGAGGTGTTGACAGGTCGAACCAAAATATCGGGTTATATCGAAACTCTATACGGGGAAAAAAGTGGTATTTCCCGTATTTGTCACTGTGTGGACATGCCTGTTCAAAACTCGTGGCAACTGTATAACATTGACGAAGGTATACTCGACCATCTACAATTCAGGAGGCGCATAGCTACTGCATTTTTGGAAACCTACCGGAAAACTGAAAATAGAAAGCCAGGTCGTAGTTCAGGGAATTTTCGACAATATTCACGATATGATGATAATCGGCATATTGTCAAATACCTGGAAAAACAACAGAGATGTGTTGTTTGTCATGAAAAAGCAAATTTTTCATGTAAAACTTGTTAGGTGACGTTACATCCAAAGGCATCTTTTAGTAGTACCACACTAAATTGTAACTTGAATCTTCCCTTTTTTCATTTTATTATGTTTTTTTATGTAATTTTTCCTTAGGTTTATGTTCTTTCGTAGTTTACTTTTAGTAACTAATTCTAAATAAAGAACTATGACAATTCCCTGTTATGTATTTTCTTATATACCTTACAAAAAAACAAACAAGCAAATCTTTCCTCTTTATAATATTAATACAGATAAGTAGTTGATATTACTAGTGTCCTTTTCAAGAACACCATTTTCCCAGTTTTCCAACAGTCGACGATTTTTTTTATTATTTTTCCTAGCTACTAGGTTACATATATCAAATACAATATAATCTGACACAAAAAGTGTATTCAGTAACAAGTGGGTTAAGGTTATACACTAATGTTGAAAAAAGTTGTTTTTTTTTTTCTATTTTATTAGCTTTCTTCAACACATTCTTCATAGGTTTTCTTTAACTTATAATATAACACTAATCTTACATAAGAAATGTATACTCGAACCAAATATATTCGGCAACAAAACCGAATAATTCGGCAGAATACAAATAGTGGAAAAGATGCCTAATACCGAATATTCGGCGCATATCTACTTATAATCTTGTTTTAGCATTAGTTTTTAAGAGGATTGTTAAAAGTATTTAATGCTTTTGCATTCCTCTCGCTCACACAAAACAATAATTAAAATAAAAAAATAACTGTGTGTTCTTTTAAGAAATTCAGTCATCAACTTACCGGGGAATTAATTTACGGTTACACATTTACTTTATTTCTTAAATGTACACTCGGGCTTGTGTGCGAGTGAGAGGGATGCAAAGCTTAACAACACTTTTAATAGTAATCAGTATCGAGAACATGAAGTATTCTATTATAGACAAGAGAAATGAGCTGCGAAGTAACGAAACTACAAATTAACAGTTTGGATGTATATTTTTTTTACTCTTTTCGATAACGAAGTTTGATCTCGTGACTTTTTACATGGCTCAGCACACATAAGCTAATAGTATTTCCAATGTAAAAAAACGCATTTTCTGGGAAATTTAAAGGACTAATTTTAGAGCACCCTTAAATCACACCAACCATGAAGGCCAGGATACAGGCCCAGCAGAACATCTCCTTACGCGCGACCGGGGCCCCCCTGGTTCGTGCGCAACACCGTCCTCCACGACGACCTGAAGATGGAGACCATCGAGCAGTTTGTGGCCAGGCTCTCGAAGTCCATCTTCGATCGAGCCGACCACAGCCGCTTCGACCATCTTCGGGGAATCGCGCCTCTCCACGCACGGCCACCGGAAGGCCGCCGCCTGCCCCGGGAGATCCTGAGGACCGAGGCTTAGCCCGTGCCGTTGTTACCACATAGACACCGCTCACAAGGGGCCACACCTTTCGTAGCCCCTTCCTTGGCCACCCTTAGGCCAGGGTAAAAATAGAAACCGGCTGGTTGTTGCCCGCTGAGACAAACTGCAGCCTAACGGGGCCACCCCATAGGCCTCCGTACACTAGCGCTTGCGTTAAAAAAAAAACACGTGGTCTACCTCATCCGATTTTTGTAATTTTGCATTACCTACTCGTCCACCCAAATCTCTTGACCAGTGAAATTTTCCGTAATAGCAATTCTTACGGAAAAACGCATCTGTGTGTGACGTTTTTACATGCCTCACGCACACATAAGCTTATAGTGTTTCCAATGTAAAAAACGTGTTGGAATAATTTTGGAGTACCCTTAAATCATGTGGTCTTCGGTGGGACAATATCTTACTTTTATCCATCTGCTCGGTACGCGTGATTCAGGCATACCTAACACGTGTTAACGTAACCGATTGAGTTTCTTCTGACCATCTACTAGGAAATTATTAAGCCTCTGACAGTTGAACTTCTTATTTTAAATTACCTGTCTTTGGTGGGACCCGTAGACAGAAAATGATTGTTCTATGCATAGATTTAGTATATACGAGGGGCGTTCAAAATATTCTCGGTATTGATACGTTACAACCTCTTTTATATATATATTTGTTACTGGCCGCTAAGATTCATCCATTGACATTAAAAAAAAGTAAAATTGGAACCGAGATGTTCTTTTGTTTTTCTGCAATTGCCGAACAAACATGAACACCATGAGCGAATTAACAATTTTAACGAAATTAGAGCACCGATCCGTCATAAAATTCTTGACAAAACAGGGTAAAAATCAAAAAACCATAAAAGAGGAAATGGATTGTGTTTACCGTGAGTCTGCTCCTTCTTTATCTACTATTCAAAAATGGTCAAGCGAATTTAAGCGTGGAAGGGAGAGTATTGAAGATGACCCTAGACCTGGCCGGCCTGTAGTGGCTACCTTACAAGAAAATATTGATAAAGTGGAAAAACTTATATTGGAAGACGGCCGAGTGAAGGTAAAATCTATAGCTCAAGTAACCAATCTCTCTATTGGTACCGTACATGACATTATACATGACCATCTTAATATGTCAAAAGTAAGTGCAAGATGGGTTCCGCGAATGCTGACGCTTCTTCAAAAGGATATGCGTGTGGCTTGCTGTTCAGATTTTATCGACCTGTGTGGTGAAAATCCCGATGAGGTGCTGCAAAAAATAGTTACTGGAGATGAAACCTGGGTTCATCATTATGACCCAGAGAGCAAACAGGAGTCCATGCAGTGGCACATTAAGGGTTCAGCTCATCCCAAGAAGTTCAAGGTAATCCCGTCAGCTGGCAAGGTCATGGCCACAATATTTTGGGATTGTGAAGGAGTTTTGCTTATCGATTATAAAGAAAAAGGTGTAAATATCACAGGGCAGTACTACGCTAACGTTATACGTCAATTAAGAGATGCGATCAAAGAAAAGAGGCGAGGAAAGTTAACCAAAGGTGTTCTGCTTCTGCATGACAACGCCCCTGTCCATACTGCTCATATTGCCAAGGCAGCTATTGTTGAATGTGGGTTTGAAACTGTTACTCATCCACCCTATAGTCCGGACTTAGCCCCAAGCGACTTCTTTTTGTTTCCCAATCTTAAAAAGGATCTGCGTGGAAATAAATTTTCTGACGATGAAGCGTTGAAGACGGCCGTGGAGGAGCATTTTTACACCAAAGATAAAAAATATTTTTATGAGGGATTAAAAAAAATAATTGATCGATCTTATAAGTGTATGAACATAGGGGGGGAGTATATTGAAAAATAAAAATATCAAACTTTTCGTACTTGTTTGTTTTTATCCACATACCGAGAATATTTTGAACGCCCCTCGTATCTATCTATGGTTCTATGGGACTTTTTTCACATTTACGGAATCTTGGTTACGCAGTGAAGTCGCGGCTACAGCTCGATAGCTGGTTTACTACTGATTCAAGTGGGTCAGTTACATGTAGTTTGCTAGTTCCACGCATAATGTGTTTGTGCCGTATTTTCCCCCATTAGTTTTAATATAAGCCTGTATAAGGTTATTTGGTGGTTGGGAAATAATTTAAAACAACTCAATCAAGAAAATAAATCTTTATAATCAAACAAAACAATAATTAAAGAAGCATATTTACACAAACAGAAATAGCAAAAGTTAAGGAAATATTACTAATGTTTAACATTTTACTAGTACAATTCTGTAATAATACCACATAAGGTTCAATCAGGTACAAATAAATAAAATTATTACTGGTATATTACAGCCTTTATAACTTATTTTAATAGTAATGAGTAATTTTAGTACATGCTGTCATTTAGTTGTTGCTTAGCCAAAGAACAACTTTAAACTTTATAGGATTATAATTGTTGCATTCTGTATGTCTATCCATGTGTTTGAATTGTCGCTTTAAGCGTGTTTTTCGCTTTTCGACTTCGTGTTTCTCTATGGTTTTCATAAAATTAGGTAAAAAACAAGCAAGCTTTAATTTGCTTGGCTTTCAAGTCGAACATAGCATATGAATTCCAGTCTAACACCGGTTTTTAGGACGTTTCCTTTACTCAACCATTCCTTCCAGCTGTCAAACGGGTTCCCTCAAAGAATATTTTTAGTTGTAAACTCTACAAACCTCGATAGGCATAAATGTTACCATTTCGGTTTGACAAGATTTTTTCGTGGCAACATTGATTATTGCATATTAAAAAAATATATTTTTTCAGGATAAATCAGAACACGCTCTAGCATTTTTGACATCCATAAGTCTGTCTCATTCATATTATGAATATTCATGTGTAACGAAAGTTATTTATAATTTAGAAACGAAATCTGATAGACAATTTGTTTTGTTTAAAAATGTTCTTTAACTGACAGTTCTTATCCTCGAACGTATTGACGTGCCAAGGCGCCGCGCCCCTCTGTTTGACAGCTGGAAGATATAATTGAGTGGAGGAGCCGTTGAGAAAACGTCTTACAATACGGGTCACAGATTATATAGTACTACGAATAAGGGTATAGGACTTATCCACCAGAGATATACGAGAATTGTAAGTGGTGCGCTGGGAAACTGTGAAATGATATGTAAACGAATCTTTACAGATTTCATAATATGCGTTCCTTGCAAACATCTTGTAGGTACACAAAATTCGTATTCTTCTCTATTCTGCAACCAAACCAAACTCACAGGCGAAAATATACATCCTTATACAGTGATATCATTCTATTAGGTATCGTAGTAGGTACCAAATTGTTACATAACACAATATTGTACACCCTGTCCCGGGGTAAATTGTGAGAACTCTTTTGTAACCAAAAGTGTACAACCACAATTTATGACAATAAATTGATTTTGAATTTTGATCAAATTTGACCTGGACTGTCCATAAACCCAATTTTAATATGTTATATACAAATCTTTATTTCTTCAAAATAGGCTCCTTTTAAGCCAATACAAGCATGCTAATGCTTAATCCAATTTTCCATAAACTTGGCTTTGGGTGGCCTTTACTTAGGCGAATTCCTTTTTATTTTTAAAAATCAATGGACCACAGATTATAAACAATGGACTAATGACGCATTACCAGAAGCGGTTTTTTTAGTTTTAAATAAATAATAAATATTATTTCTCATTATTTTCTGAGTTTGTTACTTGTCATGATGAGCCTTTTGTAAAGTTGGCCAAATGTGAATCCACTTTAAACGTGTGGTTTCTGACGACATCGAAAGGGATATGGCCTTGAAGATACTTTACTGTAAAGCATAATTCTCTCATACAAGGTTTAGGGCTTCAAGTCGAACACGGGGTGGGTTATGAAGTTTGTGTGAGCTAGAGCTACTGCTCTGTAAAATATTAGGTGATATTATACTATTGGAGCATATTTTCCTCATGCACCGCTCAGCATCCTCGCATATCTCTGGTTAAACATAAGCTTCAAAATTTTAAAATAAGGTTCTTATACAACTAATTGCATTTCTGCACACAAATGGCATATAAGGAAAATGTGTGTTTGCAAATCAGTGATGGAGGCGAACTCCACTTCATTGTTACAAGTGTTATTATGTTTTTCTAAAGAATTGAAAATGTCATTTTTAATTTCACCGAGAGTTTTGTCAGTTGATACTGTCCATTTACAAACATTACAAGTTAGATTGTGATGGTCAGTAGTTAAATTTGTCTTTTGGCAGACAGGACATATGACAACTTCCTTCTCCATAGCAGCCCAGTCAACATTTTCCAATTGGGATTTTTCATATTCTCCTATTAACCTGAAAATAATTTAAATTATTTTATTTAAAATACTTTATTGCACTAAAAATGTGTATAGGCAGGCTTAATAACTATATCCTGAAAACCAACCTTTGGGATTGTGGAAAGTTATTATTAAATAATAATATTACATAAAAGATTTTCAATTCAATTTATTTATTTTCATATACTTCACATTGTAACTCTTGGATATTGTTAGATACATTTTTCAGTTTACAAATAAACTAGATTAAAAGCATAAATTATGGTTGGGCCGTGAAGGTATGATACATTGTTGCCATAAACAATTACTTATATCTTAACCTTAGAATGTATAAATAAATAAACTTGTGGCTGTAAACGGGCCATTTAAAGTTGCAAACAATACTTTCAAAGTAAGCATGGTACACAGCTACAGCCGCCACCAAGCCACAAAACTGTATTTTTTACATTACATATGAAATAAGTAAAATATAAATGTAGTATAAACTTAGTTATTACTGTTCTGTTTCTGATGAAAGTACTTGTATGTGGTAAGTAAATGTTTAAAGATATAAACGGAAGTCTGTCTGATAGTCAGCGGTAGTCCATTCCACTGTCAAGCAGCAGATACGATGAACCTTTCTTTAACTAAGCAATAAAGAGGTATACAATATGAGACTACATAAACTGGGACAATAGACATATAACAAAAAATGTCTTAATTTTAATATTTTTTGTGCTCTCAACCCTACTTTTGTCACCAATAGGGTACAAGTTTCCAAGACAGCATTAACAGAAGAAACTTATTTAGGTTTTGAGACTAACAGCCAGTTACTCGAACATATTTTTGTTACTTAATTATTACTTAAGTAAAAATTAACAGGTTTATTTTTACTTAGGTAATAATTAAGTACCAAAAATATGTTCGAGAAACTGGCTGTAAGACACTATTCTTCTCCTCTTTCCTATACAAACAATGGACCCTGTGCTCGGTAAAGCCCCTTCTTTTGTAGCATCATACTGACCATTGAATTTCTTCTTGAACTAAATCTTCTTTAACTTTTACAAAAAAATCTTGTTCCTCTTCATCTGTTACAGTTACATCAGTAAAATTAAACATTTCTTTATACACTTCATCCAAAGTGTTCCGTATTTCCGTCTCATTAACTCCTCGTAAGTTGTTTATGAATGAATTACGACGGATTTTTAATTTTTCTTTGCAATTCTACAAAAAAAATATGGATGACTGAATTTATACATAGCTGTACGACTTTTTTTAACATCAAGACAGGACACATCTTTGCAAGGTGGTCAGAAACCACGCTTTTACATTCACATCAAGGAAAATACATACACGATTCTCATTTAGCCAACTTTAGTAGTAGAGTAGTCATACTTATAATTTAAGTAATAATATTATTTTAACTGGTTATTATTATACGTTGGAATATATTACGAACCTTTCTTATTTTTTCTTTTAGCTCCATTGGTGATAAGTTTTGAGACTTTTTAAGATTTCGAAAGGATGGAGATTGATTCGTCTTGGGAGAATTCATGTCGATAAGTAATAAATACCTGGCAAAATTTAATAAAGATATCAAATCAAAATATAAAAACGGAAAAGTGGAAAACGAACTTATTTGGTTTTTTTTTAGTTTTCTTTCCCCCGATGGATGATGAATGAGGTGATAGGGAAGGCAAAGGGTCTAGCCCATACAGCCAAGGCTGACGTAATTTATCTTTCTTTTCATGAGTTAATGAGGTCATCATCAAATTCCAGATGCTGCAGAATTTGATGCTTTTCTTGGAGTTACTCGCGGAACCATCCACTGCTCAAACACGTCGGGTAAAATATGGGAGTTGACAGCGCGGGAAAACTGCAAAAATATAAACTGCAACTTGTGCCCCATATTTATAGTCCAATTTATCGTTTTCCATTTTATTATTATTCATATTGTAGCACATTATTAAACAAAACAACACCATTTTTGATCCACAGTAAATTAATTTACAAAACAAAAACTTGCACTTGACATGTCCACGCAAAATGGCGCGAAGAACTCCCGAACTTATTTAATTTTGCTCACAGACAAATCTAGTTTTAAAAGATAAGTCACTGGATTAGACCATAATTTATTGTACGTTCCAATATTATAAATATTTATCTTAAGTTTCCAATCCAAAGGTTCGCGATTTGAACCACGGTAATAAGAAATACTTTTTTAACGTACATTTGTGATAGATTATCAACACCACCATACCCGTGCCTTGGAGAGCACCTTAAGCCATCGCGTCGGTTCTGGTTCCACTAACACCAACTCTGGGCCCATGGAGTCCAAGCGCAAAAAAGTTTTTAGAAGACATAACACAGCTATATGGTCTGTGACTGCGTCTTCTCGTCTTCTCCGGTGACAAGAGGGCTGGCTCTTTTTTCGCCCAAATAATCAGTATTGCAATTATTCAGCGATGAAATGTAGAGCCAGCGTTCTTTCACCATTTCACGCGGACGGGACTTATATCCTTAGTATCAATATTTATTTTATTTTTTGTAAATAATTATTTAGAATAAATAACTTGTGGATTCAATAATTAATTGTAAAATTTACTTCAATCCTTTGTCAACCTGTCTGGCCAATCGTGGCGAGTGCAGGCCAAATTCTCCAGATATGTGTTCTGGAAGGTCCATCTCCAACAATGGATTTTGACGAGAAAATTCTAAATCTCTCTCGGCACGTTTATAGTTTTTAAGATCGCATTATGACCTTTAACCCATTAAAATAGAGTATAATTTTGATTTAATAGTTAGTGTATAATTAATTATGTTTGTAACTTACTCAGTATTTGAATATTCATCGGTAAACAATTTTAATATCTGAAATCAATCAACAAATAAATACGCGGGAAAAATATTAATAATTTTTTTTAACTGGCATTGGATACACGTTCTGCAGACGTTTAAGCCGGAAACGGAAACATTCCTAGGTAGGTAGATATATTTATCTCAAAGAAATAAAAAAAAGGAATCGAGGAATAGGTATTATGTTAGGTACTGTCAAAAAAATCATCATGACCGTATCCCTTGCGATATCCTTTTAAAGAAGCAGCTTCATATTTTGACAACTTTACTATATTCCATCATGGCCTATCCATTCTAAAAATTCAGAAGAATGAAAACTTGTTTTTAAACGACTTATATTAATCGTGTTCAAAATAAATTAAAAAAAAACACTTTATTATTAACCGTGAAAAAGAGACAAACTTATAGCTATCAAAAGTACTAAAACGAGTAGCAATCCTGATAGAATGAATATTGTTAATATTCGTACACTAAATTAAGATGGTGAAAGAGGCAGACTTACGTACGTCAATTGTGTTAGACCGAGTAAAATATTGTTCTGTCCGGATAAAAAATAGGTTTAAGATCTTAAATATAGTAAATGTCTGACTGACATAAATAGAAAAACATGAGAGTGATAAGTAAAATATGTCCAAGTGTAAAAGTTGATATTGTTTTTAACTTTTTTTAGTACAGTAATAGTTGTTAGATTTATTATAAGGTATTGTGTAATGGTTTATATTTAAGAAATAATGACGCACGTTGAAAGACGTCAGCCTAGAGCTGAGAAAGAAACCATACATTCTGGGCATTTTATGGTGTCTCATTTTGAAGCTGAGGGTCAGGATGATTTCGACGATCTGGCCGTCCCCGTACCCGATGAGGAACAGACCTGCCAAAAAGTTGCGGTGGTGGCAACATACACAGCGCCAGGAACGCTAGTAACAAGTATACCACTGGACAAAAATAATAAACATCAGCAACAAATATCAATTGAAACTTCGCTGACGAAATTATTCACATGTATGACCTTAGCTTACAGGTACTTTATAATTTACCATTTTTATTAACATTCCTTTATACTAAAGTTACTTATGTAAATATTGCTTATTTGAAAATTACATATATATTTTTGCACATCATGTTTTGTGTAAACAATCATTTGTCTTAATACATCTAATGCATGTTAGATGTTATAGGCATGGATTTAATGTAGAGAATAGAAAAACATAGTTATAGATTGACTTGTATAATGTGTGGTATGCAATGATAAGAGGAGGTCAGTGTAGACACAGGTCACTCTCTGATTACCAGCCTTTACAGTACACCATATTCAACTGCATATTCTAACAAAAGCCTATCAAAATTACTTTTAATTATATCATCAATGAAAAGGCAAAAATGCCACATAATAAAATAAGTTATATATATTACCAAACTGGATTTTTTCCATTTCAATTAGTCCCAGATTTGCAACGATTGGTCATTTTTGATGGTTTAGAAGTTTGACAATATAAACTTCATCCTTAAAACTTATGTTTTATATTAAGCACAGCTTTTACTATGCTCATTTATTTTATAAGGTAGGGGCTTATTATTTAATGGAAATTGATCAGTTAAAAAAAAGATAGACATGTATGTATTAAAAATAATAGTTGTTACCTTTCCACTAATGATTATATTATTAATCATTATTTCTGACACAACCTGCATTATTTTTAGACAATTAGGGATTAGCATCAGGCTAAAAATAAATATTTGGCAAATATATACTTGTATATACTATGTAATTATTTATATATGTATATGGATAGATATGTCTATATGTATTTTTTAGTATGTACGTGAATGCAGTATATTTTTGGTTATAATATTTATATTAGCACTACCCTTCATCTCAGTCTCAATGTTAGATGTCAGAAAATAATATAATAAAATTAATCTTCATCATTGCACATTATTGTTGTGCATTAAAGAATTTAAAAATAATATTAAGCCATATTTGCAAGAAAAATGCAAAAAAAAGTAACAATACAATCCTTAATAGTTACTAATCTAAAGTAAAATAATTCAGTAGAACATTTTTTTATTTATCATAGAACAGTGTTCAAATATAAGTTAAAATTATGGGTATATTTAATAAGCAGTTCTCACCAGCTTATACTGGTTATATAATTAATTATTTGAAATAACTTTAAAAGATGCTCGACTAATCATGAATATATAATTAATTAATTAAACCATATATTGTATTAAGCGGTGGCAGAATGATTTCCTTAAAATGTAATAAAAAGGTGGATTGAATCCCTGCATGTACCAATGAGAAATACACTTTTCTTACTTACATTTGTTCTAAGACGATTGTACAGATTTACAACACCACTGTTCATTGGCCTTAGAGAGCATTTTAAGCCATCGGACCCGATACCACTAATACCAACTGGTGAAATTGTTAAGTAATTGTCATTAAATTAAATGTCTAGGCCAAATTCCACAGTAATATGTTGTGAAAGGCCAATCTCCAACGCTGGAGGTCTAGGACTCTGTGTTTTATGGGCTGTGATGTGATGGATCAAAACAATATATTTTTATTAATTTAAAAACTTTTTTGCACTATGTACAAGAGGCCTAATGCTGCTAGCAAAGACATACCAAACTAGTTTCACTACATGCCCAGGGGAATTCAAATTCGATCTTTAAAAAAAGTCCTATTTTATTACCTATGTTAGGATTGAACACCATTCAAATGATCATCAAATCAAATATATATTTATTTTCTAAAAGTTATACATAAGTTTTGATCATGGGTCTGAACAAGGGTCTCTGAGATACCTGATTCTCTGCACTTCTGATCCCAAACAATATTGCAAAACAGTCTAATGTTTTATGTTAAATCTTGCTAGTAAAAATATTATTAACTAATTAATTAAATACTCAATAATACAAATTATATAAATACAAAAGGTTAAAATGTGTTTAGTGTGAGTGCGCGAGTGTATATGTGTGTGTGTATGAACATGTTTTTATTTAATATTATTGTTTATTTTAGTAGCAGTTTTTTAGTAGCTATGATAGTCAAGAAGAAGTAATATAAGTCACAGCAATTGTTTAGGCATAAAACATTAATAGTTTACTGGGATCTGTCTTCTGATTACTGCTGACAATCATTTAAAATAATGAAGTGTCACAAATGACTGAAATAGTTTTAAGTGAAGAAAATTTCTTCCAAGATGGC
The DNA here is from genome assembly GCA_910589645.1 of Tinea semifulvella. Classification (NCBI taxonomy): domain Eukaryota; kingdom Metazoa; phylum Arthropoda; class Insecta; order Lepidoptera; family Tineidae; genus Tinea; species Tinea semifulvella. The sequence continues at coordinate 9,730,993 of OU342585.1, forward strand.
ATTAGCAGAATCATACAGTATTTGGTTAGGTAGGGAGAGAAGCAGAATAGTAGGTGGTGGGCAACTTAATGCACTCTCTTAAAGATAATGGACACGGCACCCAATTTGTCTTTTTATGACATTGACTGTATTAATTTAATATTTGTATGAATGAATAAAACCATTTTATTTTAATCTGACATATATATAGAAAAGTTGTTTGTTTCTATCAATAGAATCACACATTAGTCTAAAGATGAGCACACAAAGTCATCCTGTCTATAAATAAACTATAACAATAAAATCAATGAAGCAAATAGAGAAGAAAAAAAACATAATATATACGAAGGGATCATGAATATAATGATTTCTACAGGTTGCCCAAAAGCAACTATTTAAAAATATCCCAGAATAAATTTCCTAATAATATTAGGAAAGAAATAATTTTGAATGATAAGCATGGTGAAAGTAAAGTAAAGTATCATCACAACCTTTTCCTTTTGGGGTGGTCAGAAAAAGAAACCACTCTTATAAAGAATGTGAATTCACATTTAGCCAACTTTACTATAGGCCAATCATGACAAGTGGCAAACTTGTTGATGTCTTTAGCGTATCAAACTCAAGAAATATCACAAATAAATTCAATATTAATTTAATGTATTTATTTAAATTTATAAATATTTTTGTGTCCCGACCAGGAATCGAACCTGTTACCTCCGAGTCTAAATCCACGGACTAAGCCGCTGGACCTTGGAGGCACTATGGTGAAACCTAAAGAATAAAATATCTCTTATCTAATATTGTCCTACAATAGTAATAGATAAAAATAAGTATCTATTGATTCCTTGTTACTTAAGTGGCAAATAAAAATATCATGTTTTCAAGTTATCTTAACATAATCAACAACTACCATATACTCAGTTTTACATTAATAATAGTTATTACCTAAATGTCTTTAAACATATTATTTAGGCCGCTTACCCACCAAAGTTGTGCGAAAAAAAGTAGCTCATAATTATTTCACAATGCGGTGGTGGTGGCTCGTTTTTATAAACCCTTTCCTTAAAAAATCCAAAAAAGGAACACTTACAATACCACCACTTCCGTACCTGGTAGAGCATGTTCAGCTGTCAGTCGTTCAGTATTTTCGTTCAGAGAACAGAGACGTGGATGCTTAAAATATAAACTTAAGGATAAACGAAAATATAACAGTTCAAAGTTAGTAAGCTGAAGTGGCAGTGGGCTGGACAGGACACGTCTGTCGCAGAACCGATGTCGGTTAGAGTAGACGGATTCTAGAGTGGAGACGACGTACGAGAAGACGCAGAGTGAGACGACCAGATGACTGGATGACCTTGTGTGATTGATTGTGATTACGGTGGCTTTTCCGCACTTAGTCTCCATTGGACCATTGTGCGTGACCTTCACTCCCTCAGTGGAGCCATCCGATCTCCTCCAGGAAGGCCAGGAGACCCGTTACGTTCCTGCAGACCTCCGGAAGAGTCCTCGCGGTCTGGAGGAACCTCATGTCTAGGCGCAGCCACACTGTCGCACTCCAAGAGCACATGCGCGGCCGTCTCCTCCTCCGCCATGCATCCTCTACACAGTGGGCTATCTGTAATGTTCAGAGTATAGAGATGTTTGTTAAAGGCACAGTGTCCCGTCAAGAACCCTACCACTATTCGTAGCCTGGCCTTGTCAAGGCCCAGGGGGCGTCGACTGGATGACCTTAAAAAGGTTGCTGGTTGGGGCTGAATGAGGGTGGCGGAAGATCGTGTGAAATGGCGAGCCTTGGGGAGGCCTATATCCAGCAGTGGATAGACACAGGCTAATGATGATGATAAAAACAATCACACCTATTTTATACAAAAATAAGTTGTTTGTGCCATTTTATAATATGCTTAATCATCTGATTATTGCACTTAGATGCTAGATAAATTATCCCTAATTAAAATATCAATGATATTTACACAATCTATCTATTTTGTAATCTAAAAGACCATAAGCCTGTCAGTTATTTTAAAGATACCTATATACGAGTATTATACAATTATATTTATTCCCATTCAAATAGAAAATTAGTTATAATCTAAATAAATAAAAATCAATAATTAACAATTACCTGACCTAAACAAATTGTAATACTTCGTTTTATATAAATGTTTTATGATCCATAAATTACTATTTAAAATTTTATGGAAACTTTGTATTACTTATTTAGATAATGTGATTAGATAATATCATGAGCAGGCCGACTGGTCTTTGTAAGTTTCATACCATTTGATTTGTATTAACATTAATACGCTTTATAAGAAGCTTTCCTTAAAATCATACAAAGGTCGGTTCAAACTCCCCCCGCCATGTACCAATGAGAAATACACTATTCTTACGTACATTTGTCATTGATTTACAACACCACCGCTCCCGTGCCTAGGAGAGCACGTTAAGCCGTTAGACTCGGTTTCACAAATACCGACTTGTGGAATCGTTAATAATTTGTCATTTAAAAAATACATTAGATTCTGGCCAGGCAGCGTTGCGAGTGTAGGCCAAATTCTCCAAATATATGTTCTGGAAGGCCCATCTCAAACAGTGGAGGTCTAGGACGCCGTGTTCTAGGGGCTGTAATAAATGAATGAACATTAATACTCGGTGTTTTATATGGCACATCGGGAACAAGAGTCAGAAATGCGGTTATGCATTAGTTGTTTGACCCGACTCCGCCCATGTATGCTGTTTTTACGTAGCTAGCTTTAGTGCTTGTTAATGTAGCATTATGTATGTTCCTAAAACATAAAATAGCTTCATGAACAGCCAGTGTGATATTTCATCTCACACATTAGTATAAGTTTGTTTTGATCGTTTTCTGCGGTTTTATTTATGTTAACAATTCACAGACATTGTTTTCAATTAAAAAATGTTAGACGCTTAAAAATGATATAAATGATGACGTTTTATATGACGTCATAAATATATTCTAATAGCGCTTAGAACAGTTTAAGGCTAGCTACGTCAACACCGCCGTAGTAAGTCGAGATGTCAAATCATCAAAATCATCTTGATTTTGACTTAAGGCCACTTGTCGTTCTCAAAAAGTTCGTCATATACACAGTCCATCCCAGCAGCCGGATTTTCGTTTTTTATTTGAACGTTGAAATCAAACTGATTACAAACGCTATTAGTGTTGATATTCGCACGGAAGACTGTCTGAGTTGTTATTTATGTACTATTATTTTGACGCAAGCTCGGTTATGCTCGGCTCAACTCGCGATATAACTGATACTTATAAATGATCACGATGACAGATCACGAAGATGAGGCATAAAGAAATCAACTATTTTATCAACGAAACTTTTACGCTTAACGTAATAAACTGCTGTCACTGGGTTCGAATATAATCTTTTCCAAATTTCATTAAAATGGATTCAGTAATTTAGACGTGAAGGCGAGACAAACATACATACATACAGACAAAGCTTCTTTGACATTTATAATGATGTGTATGGATAATAACCCTATTTGAAAGGTTTAGTTATTGTACATATAAATTATTATCGAGTTAATTGTCAAGATAAGAAAAAGTTGAAAGGTCAAGGTATTTGCGAATTTGGAGCCATTATCATTTTTAATGTCATTTTACCTAATTATCCTGAAAAAAGACATTAATTTAAAAATTAACCTAATTAATTAATAAATTATTCTAATCACTTTATTAGTAATTAAAAGTATCATCCCTAGTGTGGCTGAACATAAACTCTCTTCTCTAACTACAAGGATTTCGATCGTAATGATGCTTTACTACAACACTGAAGCTACTAGTAATTGATTTGTTTTGGACTGTCATGTGTGAAACAATTTGATCGTCATCTTCAAAGACATATGACGTACGTATTACAATGTCTGTTTCCGTTACATAGAATATGGGTTATTCTGTAAAGGTTCTTCCGTTTTTTTTTCCACACGCATTTTTAGTCTGACGATTTTTAAATTGGTATATCAATAGTGCGGTTCCGTGCTTTAATAACGTCACCTTTTTTACACATTTCAAGTTGTTGACACTTATAAGGCTGCTAGAGGAAAAAATCAACGAATATTATCATTTCATTATCCAAGCCTTGCTCAGCGCAGGCTATAAAGGCGAGGTATTCGTACATCGAGCGATGAGGGTGTATGAGGGACACGAACGAATGAAGTCGTGCACAGCTAACTTGCGGCGGCGCATCTCACTCGCTCCGCTACAGTGGAAACGGTCACATAGTTTCGTAGCTGCATAGCTTATATCTCTGGTGGAAAAGTAGCCTTATCTGCACACCGTTTCACAGCTTCACCGGCCATCCTCGCATCGCTTATTTTTCTTACACATATCTGTTTAAAACGCACTGTTTTGCTACACATTCTTGCACCGCACAATTTCCTAACCAATCTTTGGTGGATGCTTAACCAATGATGATGATTTTCTCGCACGCTGAAGGTGTTGAATGCTCTCCCAGCCAGTATGTTTCCCCATTCCTATAACCTGGAGTCCTTTAAGCTGCTTAGTGTGAAAAAGCATCTTGATAATAGTAGGGACTGATGTCGGTCGTCAGTGGCTGCAGTCAGTTGCTCCCATTCTTGAACCTCGCGTACAGCTTACCATCAGGAGGGTGCGATGTCAAATGTAGTGCTTAGTATATAAAAAAATGACTGTAATTGTAACTATTAAATGTAGAAATAACGTCGATTAAACAATTTGTATTATGAAGGTCAGCCATCATCATTATCAGCTGGTACATTTTACACCATTTAACAATTACATAGACTTCGTTTTGGTACACCCTGCTTAATAGTGTGTTTGCAAATGAAACAGAAATATAAATAAAAAGAATACCACCCAAGTAGGTACATATAACACCATTGTGTTTGTCACATTGTGTTATTTGCCACTTGGTTTAGATGCTCTTGTTAAATTACAATTTATATTTACTCGACGATAAAGACGAGGTTTAATTAAACAATAAGTTACAACAAAACATTAGATAATAAATTTCCATGTATGTACTGTTAAACAGTTGTATATATATTTTCATTATTTGTTAAATGTAGGTTTGTAGATGAAAATCCGGACGGAATATAATTTATATGAATACCTACAAAACCTCAAACTCGTATTAGGTACAGATATAGTGCATGATGTATTTTTATCGGAAAAACGCGGGTCTCAATCGGAATACGACGGCACCCGAAGTGTCAATTAATTATTGTATTAAAAGAGCGACATTGTCATATTCATTAGTATGGGACTTTATTATTTAGTGTTAAATGGTACTGAAGCTAATTAAGAGAGCAAGATAAATACGGACTTTTCCGATAGAATACAATACAAAACCATTATGCACTACTTCTGTTAATTTAAAACCAAAGTACTCGTAATGTTGGGTTTTCAATAACTCTACAAGAATTATATTGAATATCATGAAATAGTTTGCGGTATGATTTGTAATTAAATCATTTTAGGGCTGAGTCTTGATAATTGTAACGATTAAGTTAAACATAGCGTAATTACAGAAACTTCGTTTTAGTACAACCCAGCCTAAATTTCCAAAGATAAAATTACGCTAGCAGATAGCTATTACCTATTGAAGGGTATATTATACCTGATAAATTATTGGTGGTTGAGTTATTAGAACGCTGTCCTTCAACCTAAAGGTTGCGTTCAAATCCCGGTATGTACCACTGATAATATTCTTTTCTTTCTTCTTTCTTTCATTCTTGAGATTGTTCCACTGGCAAACAGCAGATACGGTAAAAGAATCTGAAAACTGCTGAAAGTGTTTGTGGAATTGTAAGTTGATTGTTACGAAAAGAAGGGTCGTGCGAGTCACAAATTGTGTTTTTAAATACGAAGATGTTTTTGATAGAATATGTGTAGACCTACGAAACCAGATATCGTGCCATTTTAACTGTTTTTAAACTTTTTTTTTATTTGATCATATTTACGCAAGCCAACTACATAGCGAATGCATAAATTGAAAAGGCGATCTAGTTTGTTTAGTAGCTCTTTAGTGAGATCAGCAGCCCTATTCTGTTATTTGGTCGTAAACGTTAGATTGTCAAAATAGTGAATTCTATTATTTACTATAACCACTTTTAGCCCGAGTTTCTCCGATCATAGCCAACCTTACGTCAAAATAGCGTGTTCCACTATTTCAAAGTTTACCCATGGGGTTGCAACTTCAAAATCATTGGGTAAACGTGAATTAAATACTTAAATTGTCCGCCGCGAATTTATATTAAAGTTAACAACATTTATATTAATGAACCTAAAATTATATATTTACATTTAAGATAGTTATAAACATGTGTCATATCCCCGAAACTGTTCACGAACGCGTTGGAAGATGTTTTTAAAATTCTAGACTGGAATTACTGCGGCATAAACATCAATGGAGAATTCATCTCACACCTCCGATTTGCGGATGACATAGTCATTATGGCCAGTTCACTCAAGGATCTTAGCGGAATGCTGAACGGCTTAAACGTAGCATCCCAGCGGGTTGGTCTCGAAATGAACTTAGACAAGACGAAAGTCATGTTCAATGATCATGTCAAGCCGAGGCCAATCTGCATAGGAAACGACACTCTCGAAGTTGTGCAAAATTACGTATACCTCGGGCAGACTATCCAATTAGGAGCAGCCAACTTCAGCAAAGAAGCCGACAGACGCATTCAGCTAGGATGGGCGGCATTCGGGAAACTCCGGCACATCCTCTCATCGTCTATACCACAATGTTTAAAGACTAAGGTCTTTAACCAGTGCGTCCTCCCGGTAATGTCGTACGGAGCAGAGACGTGGACACTAACAGTGGGTCTGGTCCATAAATTCAAGGTCGCTCAGCGAGCCATGGAGAGAGCTATGCTTGGTGTATCTCTGGTGGATAGAATTCGAAACGTTGATATTCGTCAGAGAACGAAAGTTACAGACATAGCTTTTAAAATTAGCAAGCTGAAGTGGCAATGGGCCGGACACATCTGCCGCAGAACCGACGATCGATGGGGCAAACGGGTTCTAGAGTGGAGACCACGTACGGGAAGACGCAGAGTGGGACGACCCCCCGCCAGATGGACAGATGACCTAAAGAAGGTCGCTGGTGGGGGTTGGATGAGGGTAGCGAAAGATCGCGTTAAGTGGCGAGCCTTAGGGGAGGCCTACATCCAGCAGTGGAGAGATACAGGCTGATGATGATGATGATGATGATAAACATGTGTGTTATAAACACACATTAGGTAATAAATCAAAAATATGGCAAATACAAAAATAAATATATAATATTTTTTTTATAAATGAACGCATCGTAACGTTATTTTGCTGTCATCTGTAGTGGAAACCTTTAAACGAGAATACCTATTTTAATAGCGTTTAACACTGACAGTTCTGTCAATTTATTTGGGATTCATTTAAGGGATTCCACTATATAACGTTGGCGCTTAAGCAACAGAATAGGGCTACAGGGTAAATATCAAATATCAGCATAGTCTATTATATGGAGTCGCAAAGAAGTGAATAACGTAATAATTAACCAACCTCTTAAATATATTCTGTTAGGCCCATCTCCAGCAGATTTTGTGTTCTTTTATTACCTAAGCAATGACTCAAACAAGCCTTGCTCATAAATGTGACTAAATTTAAACGAACGAAGGATAATGGTCGTGAAGATACTACTTTTAATATCGATAGTAAATAATTAGCGGTCATGCCTTCAAAGTGTGACCGCTGGCTGTAAAAATACGCCACGTTATCTGTGTCGTCACAAGATAAGTCTGTAATGATTACAACTAATCATACCTATGAGGGCTGGTCTAAGACACCCACTGCAATGACTAACTTTCACTCTAGCGTAAACTGAGTTTAACTGGTCTTATTATATAGTATAACAGCCGTATCCTTGACATTTCCTCGACGGCTCCTCCACTGAATTATTCCTTCCAGCTGTCAAACAGAGGGAACCCTGCTATTCTGTTACTTAGTTGCAAACGTTCCCGTCGTTCCGAGACACGATAATAGTAACCTAAGCTCGCTTAAAGGTGTTCCGTGACGTGCTTAAACTGTTTTGCCAAAGCTATGTGACGTCACAAATGACATAATTTCTCGCGCTTAGATTGCTCACGATATCGAGGTAGATCGCTCTGAGCGCTGTCAGTTGTTTGTCATAATGTCCCGCGCCATTTTCAAGTTAATTTAATATTAGGTTTTCTTTTAAATTATTTAATATGGGAATTCGTTTATACTGTTTCTATATTACTTCTTAAACAAATCTATAATTAATATTTAAGTAGGAAGTGAAAAGAAAATGTCTGTAACACGGCAAGTATTTTAAAATACCAAAATAAGTTAATAATATTAAACTTTATACATATAAAGATGAATAAACCGAGAGATGTATATTTGTTAGTATTCATACTCAAAGATGTGAAATCCGCAATTTGTCTTTCATACATTAAAAAAAAACTATCATTTTATGAATGAAAATGTGATTTAGACCGTTCCAAATTGATATCACGCTCTAAGCATCCAAATCGTGATATTTGATTCGGAACGACTGTTAGTACCATATTCATTCTAAGCGCTCTGTGCTTGATTCGGAACGAGGGGCTTATTAGTGGATTTTTAGTGGATTTTGTTATTTACGTCAGACATTGCGTCATAATTACAAAATATTATTAAATTCTCAACTCTATAAGCGCTCGACCTTGACAGCGGCCCTTGCAAATATTAACTTTAATAGCGTGATATATAGTTAACGGATTCCACTATATAACGTTTGTGCTTAAATAACAGCCCTATTGGCTGCTGGGCTTGTTGGGCATTCACCCTGTAATTATATTATTTAAACTTGTATTTCTTAATTTCAAACTAATAATTAGTCAAGTAATAATACGACAAAGGCGCAAGAGCAATTATGATAAAATAATATTTTCACTACGGGAACGCATTCTTCAATGTTAAAAAAACTTATCTTACCGGAAATATTTTAATTGGTAACATTTATACTGTTCGAGGTTTGCAGAGTTTTCAACTAAGAATGCTGATTTAGAGGGTCCCTTAGTTAAGGGAACCTGTTTGACAGTTGGAAGGAATGGTTGGGGAAACGTCTTAGAATACGGGTGTTAGATACGTCTAGTTTACATATCCAAATTACTATTATTAAATTTGTTGTACATGGAGTCTATAGTAGCAAAGTAAATTTTCATGTCATCATATAAAAAAAATTGGTTAAAATACATAAATTTTTAGTTCGCGACGCATTTTTTTTTAGTTTTGGTTTAGTATTTTGTCTCGGCGCCCTAGTATATAGCTAAATTTAAATGGAAACTAAATCAATGTGACATGCTCTCTACGATGCACCAGGGCGTGTCGCGACGCACAATTTGGGAACCCCTAATAAGACGGCTTTTTCTATCATTATATTGGTTTAGGATTTACTTTTTCCCAGTCCCAACTTTCAATTGTAAAAAAATCACATATTTTTACGACCAAAAACTATAAGCAAGTCGGCAATTGGTAGTGGGGTCTGAATTTGTATTGACTTGTCCGGTTCTTTAATATCACCAGATTTTTTTAATTAGACGAAATAGGAGTAACAAACCTACATATTGAGTCGTCGGAGCGTTTGCTACCATGCCTACCATACCACTGTAACTAAGTGGGCAATGTTTGCTTTTTGCGACTAAAATCTCCGGACTTTTGTTAAAATGAACTTTTTAAATTTTTAAATGGTACCCGGAAATAAATAATAAACCAGCAGCCCTATTATGTAACTTAAGTGCAAACGTTACACAATGGAATCCGCACGGCCGCTGTCATCAAGGTCGAGCTCTTATAAAGTTGAGAATTGAATAATATTTTGTAAATATTACGTAAATAACGAAATCCGGCGCGGTGGTGGCTCGGTTGTAAGAACGCGTTCTTTATATCCTACAAAGGTTGGTTCAAACCCCCCCCCCCCCCCCCCGGCATGTACCAATGAGAAATGCTCTTTTCTTACGTGCATTTGTCATAGATTTACAACACCACCGTTCCCGTGCCTCGGAGAGCACGTTAAGCCGTCGGTCCCGGTTCCACTAATACCAACTTGTGGAATCGTTAATAAATTGTCAATAAAAATTGACATATCCTCGCCAAGCCGTCTGGCCAGCGTGGCGAGTGTAGGCCAAATTCTCCAGATATATGTTCTGGAGGGCCCATCTCCAACAGTGGAGGTCTAGGACGCTGTTTCTAGGGGCTGTAATGATGAATGAACGAAATCCACTAATAACGTTTGCGACTAAGTAACAGAATAGGGCTGCAGGCTTCTTTGTAGCTATAAAGCTATTATCAATTTTAAAGCCAATCACACGCGCTATATGCATGATTAATTGAAATCGGATTCCAATTTGTTTTTTGCAGCCAATATGAACCCAAGTGGCCTTGTGATATTTATCAGGGATTTCCATTATCCATTTTAGAATCATGCCGATAAAACCTGTAAAATTTATTAAAACGTTGATTAGATATTTTTAGCGCAACGTGGGAGGGAGGCACTGTCTATCGTTGATTATACTGCACTTTACACTCGAAAAAGCTGAGATTCACTTTTATTTTTTTTAAAGATTGTATTAATTCTTGTATTGTACTTTAGTAAATATATTTATAATTGTATTTGTACTTAAACATACATATTTTCACGCCTGACCCCTTGCGGGGTAGGCAGAGACGATTGAGCGCCACTTGACACAATCACGACATACCTCTTTCGCTTCGTCGACATTCATCAACCTCTTCATACATGCCCTTTTGTTACAAAAGCTTTTTAATGCACCTTCAGCCAGTGTTTTATTTATTTGATCGTGATATGTGAATCTCGATCTGCCAGGGGCTCTTTTACCTACAACTTTAGGATTATATATCTGGTTCGTCAATCTTTCAACATGCCCGAACCTTATTTTTGTCCCTATGCTTTCTTTTGTTAGGTACAAACTTTTAACAAGCTTTTAAAAAAACAGGTAATGTTACTTAGGGCTGGTACCTGAATCCTTCCTTAGTCCTTTTAACCTTAAAATCTTTTTCGTTGACCTTAATAGCCCCGTATACATAAAAAAAATATGTTTTCTTAATATTAATTTAGCGGCCCTAAGTTCGATAATTTTGGTTCCGTACAAAAATCTTGAGTTCAAAGTAAAAAAAACTTCTGTTAACTCACTTAATTTGAATTGTTTACTTAAGTACAGTTTGTGTAGGAAACAAAGTTAAAGAAGCCACTAGGCAAGGATTGAATTATCTGCCTTAAGTCAAACTTATTTCCAGTTATTAGACGTAAAGCGGTAAATATTGCATCAAACGTCTATATAAGGTCTATAAGGATAAAGTGGACTATTTAGCATGTATTTTACATTAAGTTGTAACTTTATAAGTATTCGTAGGTATTGTTCAAACGCAAGTACATATCTTACTAAGTTGCAAAATGTATGTTTGCAATTGAGAAGCGTCTGTTAATTTAGATTTCGCGTATTATTGTTGAGTTATGTGATTCCATTGAAAATATGAATTTGTTTATCTTTTTAAGACGAATAAAAGGACTTATTAATGTTCTGTTTTTCATTGAATTTACATTACCTGTATAATTACATTACCATATCTACAAAATAAAGAAGAAATAAAAAAAATAAAAAAGTGTATTTAAAAGAGGTACATTATTGCAATTATCAAGCATGAATAATAATATAAATAGTATATAATTTATTATTATTATTATTTATTTATTTAAAAACTTTATTGCACAAAGTACAAAGGCGGACTAATAATAATATTAATTCAATTCAATTCAAATGATTTATTAGCAATGTAAGGTTTTACAATATATGTTAACAAACAATCGTGGAACATTATTACAGCACTTGCAAAAGTATTTTGGTGATGGTAGGCAGTTAAGCCTGACATGTAGGTCCCAATCTAAGCTTACCAACTTCGAGATAAAAAAGTAGCAATAATCATACGAAATAAATAAATACATATATAGTAATATCCACTTTTGAACAGACGCTCCTCAATTTCTTTGAATGCAGATATGAAACAGATAGCGACGTAATTAGTATTAAAGTTAATCTTAAACACCCTGCTGGTATCAATAATTGTCTTTTATTAATCTATTACTGAATCCCGTATTATAAAATTACTATATCTTTACTCGTCTTCTTTTAAAAAATAAACTCAATTTTAGCACATGAAGTTCTAATAATATATACATACTCGTATATAACTGCCTCCGTGGTCTAGCGGTTAAGTCCGTGGATTTAGACTCGGAGGTACCGGGTTCGATTCCTGGTCGAGACACAAAAATATTTATTAATGTAAATCAATACATTTAATTAATATTTAATTTATTTGTGATATTTCTCGAGTTTGGTACGCTGGAGGTACCGGACCTCCGAGTCTAAATCCACGGACTTAACGGCTAGACGGCGCGCGGCGGCTAGAGGCAGTATAAGTTAGAAAAGGACAATTAATTTATAAACACACTTATTGTACCCAATTAGCCAGAACATATGTATCTAGTATAGCTTTATAGTCATTTTGATAGTTGATAAATTTCAGTTATATTTATCTTCGATGTATATTTATACGGTTTTCTAGTTATGTTTATTGCGAAATTCTGCTATTTAATTTAAGATGTGTTAAGTGGCCGCAAATACGTTTGATAAGATAAAGAGCGTTATCAAATTGTCGTTTGTCACCGGCTCAAGACCGCTATTGTAGCTGATAAAGTCTACCCACGATTTGATTACCTGACAGGTTCTTGTTACTACATACAGTTACATCACTGCCGCTGTAATTTTTAATTTATTTTACAATTAAATTCAAAATGGTTTCTTTAAATATAATAACAATGAATATTATCATGTTAAATGCATTAAAATTTCGTAATTCTGAAATTGGTGGCACAACCTATTTACTAATTTTAGCTAACTTGTGATTGTGTCTTTATTTGTTATTTTTGGTAAGTTTTTTAATGAACATATTATTTCTTTTTGTAACTGCAGACAAAAACTAACATCTCCAAAATGGAATCGTTTCAAAGGTATCAAGCTACGTTGGAAAGAGAAGATCCGTCTAAACAATGTCATTTGGCGGTGTTGGCACATGCAGTGTGAGTACATTTAGCTCTTTCTTATCTATTATATATAATATCTACTTTAGCTTTGTTATATTATTTATATGCAATTTTAAATTATCTTAATTTTTACCTATATTTTAAGAATCTTTGTGATAAACTTTGACCCTGGTAATGTTAACATATAAACACTTGATAGATTGTGGTCTCCATCCAGAAGTGTTTCATGATAGTGCCGGTAAAAACTATGTTTACAGTTGGGCCTATAAACAGATTATATTGACCTACATATCAATATTTGAAAATAAGGCATGTTTACCTAAAATAAGTAAATACAAGTCTAGCTACTGATCACGAGTTTTTCGAAGTAGGAGTATATGAGGATTTTATTCGGTTATATGATTTGTTGCAGTTATAAAAAAGCAAAATACATTGGTGTGTCAGTTCGCGTCCCCCCTTGATGTCGACTTGCACGTCAAACCAGAGGTGAATTATAAATTAAATTATTATTTAATATCTTAAGGGGCCTTGCACATATTATTTCTCAAATGTGTAAAAGAGACGGCGATGTCTCGCCGAATGACCGTTGACCGCGGCGTTAATCGAGCTCTGCGCATTATAAATCATGAGTACAGTATTCCTAACCTACATTTCAGACTACAATTTTGGAAGGAAAATACTGGAAACGAAGAGCCGAGGCAGTTATAGCGGAATACAAAAAATGGCGCATGTTTCACTTTACACGGATTGTCGACAAAGGAGACAGCATTGTTCACGATGCAGTATGTATTACTAATTTATAGTTTATTTTACTTTTATAAATATCGTACAGAACAGAAACGTGGATACTGACAGTATGTTTGGTCCAAAGGTTCAAGGTCGCTCAGCGAGCTATGGTAATTGCTACTAAGGATTGCAATGCCGCAATCCCTTAATCCCGCGGGGTCAGCTTCTACTTATTGTCCTGCAAGATCCCGCAACTCTAAAATCGCATCCTTAAAATAAATATATTTTAATAATTTAAAAAAACTTGATCTAAAGTTAATACCATGCCTGGCTTAATCCGCCTATGTACAATTTTAGTGCAATAAAATATTTTAAATTCTAATTTACGACTTGGTTCATTATCATCATCAGCATCTCTTTCCACTGCTGGATGTAGGCCTTCCCCATAGCTTACTTTTGCACGCGGTTTTTTGCAACACACATCAATTCTCCACCAGCGACGTTTCTTCTCATCCGTCCATCTAGCGGGGGGCAGTCCCACTCTGCTCTATCCCGGGGTCTCCACACTAAAACCCGTTTACCCCATCGTCTCATCGTTCACGACAAATGAGAATGCCCATTTTGCCCAATAAAATGTTCTCGTGTCATAATGATTTGTATTTTATTTGATAGTTAATATTTTGTGTTTCATAATCTGTAATTAATTTTATTTATTTTACCCTAGCATAACGACAATTGACAAAAAATTTTTTTACGTTAATAATTACATAGTTTCGGTCCCGCCGATTTGAAATCCAGTGTTTTATCTATAATAAAGTACTTACCTGGTCATAATAAAGAACCTAATCGTATAAATAGTGCTTTGTAGATATTTCATACATAAATTTTAGCTATTTAATTAAATTATACTTTAATGCTGGGGTAAAACAGGTGTGGAAATAAATTTTTAAAAAAACACCGTTAATTATTATGATTATTGAATTGTATTTAGTTGAGGCACGATGCAAAAAAGTTGGGTCTTGGTTTTGGGCAATCTCTTTTAAGGTCGGCGCTCTTACAACCGAGCCACCAGTGTCTTTTTTTAAAATTCTTTAAAGGACATTTTACGATAATAAGTCCAAAGAGTATAATAACTAATTGAAAAAAGAGTGGCAACTCACGCAAAAAACTTTCGTTTACCCGATCACTAGCGTAGCCAGGTGGATGGTAGGATACTTAAAGTGCCATAAACATACCAATTAATACCTAGCTTCTATATAGGAATGGTATTATGTCCGAAATACGATTTTTGAGCCCGGAACCTGCAACTGCGCGCGAAAATTTAAAAATATTGTGTATTTTGTTACTAGTTTACCATACGACACATAGGCAGGTACTAAAAGTTACACAATATATTCAAATTTAATTTTTTACCAGAGTTGTATATTTATTTTATTTATTTATTATATGATAAACCTTACAGCTATATTTCCAGATCATTAAAAAAAAACAGATTAAAATTGCCTTAGCCAACATAGGTTCCACTATTTACTTAAAAGTTATGTATAGTTCGCTTGTTACAACAAAGGCCGACATGTTGAATGAATTGAACCAATTGATTGAATTAATGAACCTACCGTCTACTAGGCGGCGCTAAGAATAGTGAACCGAAATTTGTCTGGCTTGTTCTAAGTTTCCACCACCTACATTAGTCCACGTAATTTATTAATAAGAGAGTTCAGAACCGAAATTCCAACTGTTGCAGAATTTGATGCTTTTCATGGAGTAATTTCATGGGAGTAATTCGCGTCAATATCTCCTAAGCACGTCGGGTATATGATAATACAAAGCGCGGGAAAACCCCAAAAAATAACTTACAACTTCTGCCCCATATATATTATTATTATATTAAATTTATTATTTTCAATAATTATTCACATTGTATTAAACAAAATAACACCACTTTTGTTTGACTGACAGTAAAGTAATTTACAAAACAAAAACCTTGGATTTGATATATCCGTGCAAAAGACGGAAATTCCCACCGTGTAAATAGTTACATACATTAAATTAATGGGGTGTATCAGGCAAAGCTTTTTGTAGATGTCGCTAGCGGCAATGGTACCTTGTTTTACACCTATATTGCATCATTATAAAATGTTTTTGTAGTTTTTTATTATTATAACAGAAAAATGTATTTTAAATTAACGTTACCTACCTTAAAAGATGAATTAAGAAAGCGTACATCGTGTTTAAAAAGAAAAAAAATTTTATTGAAAGAACGGCAATTTTGAGATCACCATATCTTAGATTTCGCTTAGAAATCTCGATTTGTACACTTAAAAGCTGCTCACTTCGGCATAATATCCAGAAAATAATAAATTTCGTAATAAAAATACAAGTTTTCTATGCAACTGACAGTTATATTAGGTACCATCTATCATGCGCCATCTGTCGTGATAAAAAGTTAGTGATACACCCCATTCAGGAATAAATTGCCAATTTTATTGTTATTATGTGTGATCATGTGAAAACATTAATATGCATGTAGATTTCAGACATGGACATAGTGGAGACGTTCTCTCAGTGCAGCGATTTGGCAGCCTCCATGCTCATGGACGAGGACTACCTCACCTTCACCAGTGACACCCTCTTCACCTCTATCTCACATCAACCTTTCCCCTTCCCAGACCCCAGAGAAATTGGTAATAATACTAATTATAAACAGTCTGTTTAAAAGGGCTTTTATTACTGTGGACATGATTTTAACTATTACTTAATCTTCTTTGTAAATCATAAATAGTAGGTATTTACAATTAAACGGGTAGGTATTGTACGCTATTAAGAAAGCGACATGTTTGTATTTTTTTTTTTAAATTTGGAATTAGAAGCCAATATCTAATTGGTTGGTTTAATTGAAAGCAAAGACACAGGACGGGATGATTTTGTATGCTCTTACTCTAGACTAACTATTTTATGTGTCTTCATCTATTTCATCTACTTTAGAAATAGTTATACACATCTGACTTTATATAAATCACTTGTACGTTCCCACCTTGAGTACGCGTCCTGCGTATAGAACAGAACCCCTGTTACGCAATTTATTCAGACAAAATCGAAATGGTGCAGAAGAAATTTGTACGCCGAATTATTACACAATAGGCTTTGGTTACTTGTCCTATAAGGACCTGTTAACTAAGTACAAAATTCAGTCATTAAAACACAGAAGAATACTAACGGATTCGTTGGTGTTGCACTATCTGTGTCGTGGTGACTATAATTGCCGCAAACTTATTGAAAAAATAACCTACTTTACACCAAAACGGTTCTTGAGGCCTCGGCGACGACTTATTTACCTTTACGTCAACTATAAAAAGGAGCTTGTGATCCACTGCGTAGAATGTATGAAACATTCGATGATTTATTGTGCGATTATTATTCTTCGGCTCAAAGGAAGTTTTTAAGTCAAGCGTATGCTCCATACTACAAAATCTCTGATAGTTCTTCGAGCATTGCAGTTAAACTTAAAATTTTTCATTGTTGTATTGTCATTTAGACCAGCCACTATAACCCTACGTAACTTGAAGCTTTTAATTTTAGCTTAAGTTAGTTTTATTTAATTTTATCTTTAAATTGTTTTTTAATTCAGTTAATTACAAAATACAAAAAAAAAAAATACTAAATTTATATGTTATTGGTGAGTACTCTTTATGGAATCTGGCTCACATAGGGTTAATACCTAATGTTAAATGCTTACTTTAGCTAAGATCTCCGTTTGTATTCCAAATGTTAAATAAATCATAAGGTACCTACGGCCAGTTCTGTTCTTTGCTCGAATATAACACTCTTTAGGAACAATAGATATAAGTAGTAAATTAAATATTATAATACTCGTACCAAATAAATTCATGTAATCATAAACTCAACCAAATTCCGGTGTGTTCGTACGGTGACAAAATGAAGAATAAAAAATAATATGTTGCTCTATTGATAGGAACAAACAACTTTGCCTAAGAAACCATATGTCGGAAGTGACAATTTTTTTGGCTACTCCAATTTAAAATAGCCAATTTGTATGGAGAAGCCAAAAATATTCTATCAATAGAATAACACATTAGTATAGAGTAAGCCGTCTGGCCAGCGTGGCGAGTTTAGTCCAAATTCTCCAGATATATGTTCTGGAAGGCCCATCTTCAGCAGTGGAGGTCTAGGACGCTGTAATGATGATAATGATAGAGTAAGACCATACAAATAACGCGAATACTTAGGCCCTTTTAAACCGACTCCAATTCAATTATTTAATATCAAAGTTGATAATATAAAATGTTTACACATTTTAATCTTTGTTATTAATTTCCAGCTCGCGGTGCAAACTTAGCTGATTTTATTCAACCAAGCTTAGGACCGCTACAGCCCAATCTAGACGATTATATGGATACTTTCGAGCCTCTGCATGGTGAGAATTTATTTATTAAAAAAAAAAAAAATTCAGTGGTATGATAATAATAATAAAAATCTTAGCCATCGGCTTTGGGGGCCGCAATAATACCTTTAGAAATATTTTTAGATCTGTTGTCTATGTCTCGTCTGCCGCCCGTGCCCGAGGAGTCGGCCCTGCCCAGCGAGGAGCCCGCGTACCGGAGCTCCATCTCCATCGACACCTTCACCAACCCCGGCTACATCGCGCCCACACCTACACCCTCCATACAAAATACTCAGATGCCCATACAAGGTTTATGTCACAGACAGACCGATCGCTCCTAAGAATAAGTTCGTATGTATCATATCACACACACGAGTGATTTGCTTAAACTAGTTTTTGCTAGTTCTACCTATGTGCTTGCTAGTGTTGCCCAAAGCAAGACCAAGACTAAGACTGGACCACTGGCTTTGTATTGCATCAGAACAGTTGGTCTTGATCTTGGCATCAGTCTTACGGGAGACATATGCTCTGACTGAAAATATATTGTGAGACTATTGTCTGTTCGGAACCTACTGGTTTAATTTACTTGAAATTTGTAATGGGTATAGATCTTGTTGACCAACATGTGTATAGAAATTGTAACAAATCTGTAAATATAACCTTTACGTGATGTTTTAGTCATCAATACGATGTCAGAGGAAAAAAATCTTCAGTTCCACAGCGGAACAGTAGGTAGTTTTAGAGATATTTTATGGGGGTAGACAGACACCAGAGTCATCCATAAGGATATTATTTTATTATTATTTTTCCCTCTGAGTCCTATAAAAATAAACCGTTAAAAAAAGACCATTAAGACTAGAGTTAGTTTTGGTATTGGTCTTGTAACATATCGGTGGTCTTGCTTGTGGTTTTGGTCTTGCAAAAAAGACCAAGTTAAAGAGATAAAAGACCAAGATTGGGCAACACTAGTTTAATAAATATAAAATTGTACATTAATATTCTGAAAAAAAAAAACTACTGTCAAAATATCTGTAACATTAAATGAAATTGTTCTCCTGTAAAACACAGAGAGACTTATTCTTTGCTGCGATCGAAATGTTGACCTGAACTAAGTAACACTTTAGTCTAAAACTTTTGACTATTACAGGATCAAACAATAATACTCAAATTTTAAACATGTCCGCGCAAGTTAAGACGGAACAGATGCAAATGCAGATGTACGAAGGGACCATGATGTTCGCCCAGTCGGATCTGCGCGGTGACTCGATGTCGGATATGCGTGGCGACACGATGTCGGATATGCGAGGCGACACGATGTCGGATATGGCGCCCTCCTACCCGCAAAGCTACGAGCGGGCCGCGCACTACTCGAGTAAGGCTCGCGCGCAGTACGGCGCACCGCAAAAACTTATGGCTGATGCTAATTATGTCAAGTATAACACAGGTAAGTTAGTAGCGGAATTTAATTTATTATCAATAATATAATGTACATACATACATACATATCTTCATGCCAAATCCCTTGCGGGGTAGGCAAACACAATTGAGTGCCGCTTGTCACGGTCATGACATACCTCTTTCGCTTTTTCTACATTCATCAACCTCTTCATACGTGCCTTATTGTTTCAATGCCTTTTTAATGCGCCTTCAGCTATTGTTTTATTTATTTGATCGTAATATGTGAGTCTTATATATATATATATATATATGTATTATTCTAACACTACTAGTGAAAACTTGTAAATGACTTTCTGTTTCTATTTTTGTATCTATTACTTGTGAATTAAATGTCAATAGTTTTCCTTAATAAATAAATAAATTATATATCTGGTTTGTCAATCTATCTTCATTCATCCTTTCAACATGCTCGAACCATCAGAATGCTCTGATGACTTGCCTTATTTTCTATAATTATTATTATTATTCTATTTTCCTTATTTTAAACTTAAGTCTTTACAACGACTTGTTTTTTATGGTTTGCCATTGTTAAGACATCCAACAGGATCCTACACCAATATATCTATCTCATCTCCATTGATTTCAAAATTCCAAGCCTGGTAAAATCGTCTATGGATCGCGAGTAGTTTCGTGATCTACCACTAGAGTCGCCCAAGTAGGCGCCAGTACAAGATCTACTACCCCGTGTGGATTGAAAATTACCGCGATTAAAATGAGACTGAGATGAGAAGAGGGAGAACCAGGCTTTTTTCCCGTGGTATATCCTTTTCTCTTATCCACTTGTTGGTTCTGGCAGATACGTGCCATTTGGATTAGTTACTCATTATCTAGATAAAGTAGCAGAGTAGACAGCCTGATACCTGGACTCGTGGCACCCAGTACGAAGCAGGCATATTCTTGGTCTGGTGTGCACAATATTAAAAAAGTACGAAATAAAAAATCAAACAAACTAATTATAAACGCGAAGGAAATTCGCGCTCAACTGGAGTAATTTAGTTTTATTTTTTAGCCCGACTTTGCGCCCACCTAATGGTAAGTGGCGCGCAAGGTCCATGAATGTTAGCAACTGGAATCTATGACACTTATCCCTAACACTATGCCGGCTTGCCTGGGCATCCACCACCATCAGTCGGCCTACCACCTATTTGTTGTTCTCGTAACACCGCTTGAAACGAGACTCACTTAAAATTAAATTGAACTGTTATTAACCCTGTGTTTTTCTTGTCGCTTTTTTTCGACTTGGCGTTTATCTATAGTTTTTATATTATAGACAACGACTATAACATACGAAATTCGATAAAAAAGCAAGCTTTAGTCGATTTGAAGTCGAACATAGCATAAGCTTAGTGTTGGTCCGCAGCGGTGCCTCCGTCTCAGACCGCGCCGGAGACGGTTTCCCTGCTGCAGCAGCCGGTGTGTCGGTACCCGGCACCGCGGTACTCCCGGCCCTACCCGGCCGCGCCGCTCTCCGGCTTCGGCTACGAGCGCCGCCAGTCCTCGCCGCACTACTCCCCCGACAACTACAAGCAGACCAACCGCGCCTTCAAGATGCCCTCTCCGCCTCTCGCCTCCGTCAGCACGCAACAGGTAACAACATGTCCTCCATTCCCCGTCGCTATTTGTGTGTCGCTACTCCCGGCCCTACTCTTTTTTTGTCGCTAGCCGGCGCCGCACTACTCACCCGATACCTACAAGCGAACCAACTGCGCCTTCAAGATGCCCTCTCCGCATCTCGTTCCTGTTAGCACGCAGCAGGTAACATGGCGCTATTTCAATTATTTTTACTTTCGAACCACGACATATACCTATAACGATAAGCCATCGACTATTTGTGTGTTCAATAATTATGATTTTTAGCTCTCCGTCAAACTAGTGTTTTTGTATACATACAGCTCTACCTACTGTCAAAAAGTTTCAGAAGTTTTTAAATACCTATTAACATGCTCCATTGATAAGAGATCATTGACGCCTTGTGCAATATGTTTGTAATTTTCAGTATATACTCTCGTATTATCCTTGTGACAGATTTATGTCTCCTTCTGATGGTGAGAATTCAAGAAAGAGATGTAGCAGAAACTGTCAGTGCAAAACGCTATTAAAAATTGTGTATTCGTATAAAGGTTTCCACTACCGATGCACGTTTCGCATGCGTTCATTTTAATAATCGTCTATTATTACTTTTCGTTTATATTAACTATAATTATGCCTCATTAATTAATGTAGGTATTATTGTTATTATGTATTATAGGTATGTTATAAAACTATGTTTAATGTAATTATATTATCTTATTATAATGAATAATAACGTTTAGGTTGTTAAAATGATCATAAACGCGTCGCGGGAAATATTTTACTTTACGTTTTCTCAAATATTTATAAGTTTCAACCCCATGGCTGATTTTTGAATAAGTGTAAAACGTTATTTTGACGTGGGTTTGGCTATTATAGGCAAAAATCGGGCTAAAAGTGATGGTAAATATCCACTATTTTGACAATCTCGCGTATGTTTTTTTTATATCCTAGCATTACATAATAATAATAATAATAAAAGCGTTTATTGCAACAAATAAATAGATTGAACCTTGATCACGGCTGTAGTGTCTGTATTACCAGGATCAGTCCATCCGTACAAGCCAAACAAGGTAATAATCTAAGCGAATAGAAAAAAGCATAGTTAAACATATTAAAAGTTATTTAGCAAAAACAAAATATTAATAAAAGAAAATAAATACACCTAAAAATAATAAATAAAACATTTGACCTTACGCCTATTCAAGTTGCCAACATTAATGGACCTTGCGCGCCGTTTAAAGTTTAAATCGGAATCAGACTTTCGTGACTGACATCAGTGCCTAACACTATGCCGACTTGACTGAGCATGATGGCAATTCGACAAAAAAAAGTTTGCACTTAATACGACTGCAGTTATAGTTTTATAAGTAGGTAATACTTCTAGGTATTTGTTGATTCGAGTAGAAAATTAATATATTTGACGTTTTTGTACATTTGTAGGTTTCCACGACCCCCTCTAGGGTGTCTCCGACAATATGTAAGGACGGCTTCAGATCCAACAGTCTTCCTATTGGTGCCCACCTCAATGCAGACTGGAGCATTACCCCAGTGCCAGACAACAATATTCGTCACACTTCTAGGGTAAGTTGGACTACATAGTATTTTTTAACAGATAAATGTTTCTATCATTTTGGTACCAGAAATATCGACGTGAATTGTTCGTCCTTACAGCAATTGGCAAATAGAATCAACGTCCTATAGTTCATAAAATTTAGCTTGTGCTCTGTCACAGATTTCATCTGTCAGCTTTAATTTGTTATGGATTGTATTAACACGACATTTAATAAATATATATTTACTAGCTGACCTGGCGAACTTCGTACCGCCTGACAGTCAATGAACGTACCCTCGGTCAGTATGCCCCACAAATTAGCGCTGATGCGCGCCACCTATCGGACAACAGTAGTACTATGTTAGAAACCTTCGCCGATGTTCACACAACATATTCCCAAAATTTCATCCCGAGCAGTCAAGTAGTTTTAAAATGCATAGGGAACATACACACAGACATTCATCTTCTTTATATATATATAGATGGGAGAAAGTTTTATAAAAAAATAATAATACATATTTATTGCACAAAGTGAAATAACTTAAAACTAAGCGCATAGGCGAGCTTTATGCCTCAAGGCATCTTCTACCAGCTAACCTTTGTGAAATGTTACAGGCAGATTGCCGTGGTCTAGCGGTTAAGTCTGTGGATTTAGACTTGGGTACCGGGTTCGATTCCTGGTCGGGACACAAAAATATTTATTAATATAAATAAAAATACATTTAATTAAATTTAATTTATTTGTGATATTTCTCGTTTGGTACACTGGAGACATCGACGAGGTTGCCACTTGTCATGATTGGCCTATAGTAGTTGGCTAAATGTAAATGTGGTTTCTGACCACCCCGAAAGGGAAACGGTCGTGATGGTACTATACTTTTTTTTTGTCAAAAAATATATAAATTATAGATATGTGAAGAATTATAAAATATTAATTTATACTAATACTTACAAATATTATTATAATATTGGTACAATAAACTACATAATACACTCACACAATACACTACACATCATATATACTGAAAGAAGTATTACTTACATAGAATACATACACTAAAATGTTTTTACTACAATATGAAATAGGAATGAGGTCAACTACGAATATTTTGTATAGATAGAAAGTGAGAGTAAAGATTATTTTTGAAGGAGACTGCAGTTTGTAGAGTGCGAAGGAAAAGGGGAAGGGAGTTCCAGAGAATGGTTACATAACATTTTCATTTCGCAAAGTGAGTAAAAACTGATAGCAGCTAAGAAACGTATTCATCGTAGGGTCGCGAGACTAGTGGCGGTGGAGGGGCATTACGTTACCGGTCCCGGTCTTCATCGGGTCCTACTCCGGAGCCCGGAGTCCCCCGGAGACCTCCACTCAACACGGTGGCCTCGGACCCCGCACTGCCACAAGCCAGTGTGGTGCTGGCACAACTACTCTCGCAACAACACTGTAAGTAATCTATCCTTAATCCAGAATACTCTTTATGTTCCTCAACTGTACAATCACGCATTATTTTATTTCGTACCTTGTACTCGGATATCTTACTGGAGATGATATATGCATGTCATATAGTAGGTTTCCTTTAAAGTGAACCGACATGAGTACATCAAGAAAGCTCTGAAAGGAATGGTGTTGGTTTGATAAGCATGCCAATAGTGACGTTTAGTAGAGTCGTTTAGCCCTTTTGAAGCAGAGGGATCATTTTCCCCACCATATAAGAAACGATTTTTATTCTGGTATTTTGACAAAACCATATATAGAGTTTTTTATTTATAAAATAAAAAAGTAAAGTATCATCACCACCGATTCCCTTTCGGGGTGGTCAGAAACTACGCTTATAATCCGCAGATTCACATTCAGACAACTTTACTATAGGCCAATTATGACAAGTAGCAAGCTCGTCGATGTCTCCAGCGTACCAAACTCGAGATATATTATGAATAAATTAAATGTATTTATTTACATTAATAAATATTTTTGTGTCCCCAGGTGGTATTTGTGTGTGATCAGGAATCGAGCCCGGTACATCCGAGTCTAAATGGACTTAACCGCTAGATCACGGAGGCAGTTTATTTATTGTGCACATTGTTTTGCTTGTTATTGGGTTAAGCGTCGTGGCTTACTATATCACAACTTCTCTTGTTACTGTATTGTCCATCGTAGAATTACGTTAGATTTTTATTGTGGATACGACAGCGGTCGGTACTTATTGTTGCATAACAGTTAATAGTCATAGCCGTGGTCTATTATTATTATTATTAAAATACTTTATTGCACTTTAACTTAAAAGTATTTACAAAGGCGAACTTAAAGCCATTTCAGCATTTTCTACCAGCTAACCTTTGGGAGGGTGAGACGGTATAATATGTGGGGTGCAATTTTAATCTTATTTTAAATTTGAATAAACTATATAAATAGTATGTATACATAGACTACTGAATACTTATTAACATATAGTAGATATATATGAAAATAATATAATATTAGGAAGATTTTTTTTATTTAAAATATACTTTTCAGCTTGTTGTTTTTAAAAGATGTGAATTGAAAGAGCTTGTCCGATGGTCAGTGGAAGCTTGTTATACTGACGAGCAGCTTCTATACATAATTGTATCATATCAAATATGTACAGATTTAAACAAATACACAAACCACGACGCATCAAACGGCATAATAATCTGTGGTCACGACATGGTGAGAATGCGATCTAACGCCAAAATGATGACCACGAGCACTGCTAAGTGTAGCGACAATTATATTATAATTTGTTAGAATAGTAAATAATTGAGGATTAAAAAAAACACTTAAATAAAAAAAAGAAAACTATCCTAAATAACAGTTGCAATATTGTTTCAGCTCAGAGTATGTATAAGTTGAGCAGTACAGACAGCAGCGCCGGTGCCAGTGAGCCCACCAAGTCTCCCCTCCGAAGAGGACAACCTTCACCCATCAACACTGATATTATGTCTCCACTACAAGTAATATACATGATTTTTCAGCTTAATATATGATCTAATTATAAATGTCAACTGGCGTAAAGGACAACGCACAATTTTATAAAACTCAGAAAAATAAATTTATATATTTTATTATATTTGTATATATCATAATTTAGTCTATAATGATGAGTTTAGGATATATAGTTATAGATAGTTCACTCTGGTGGTGAAAAGAAAAAAGTCTTACTTAGGATTCTTCGGTAGCTCCGAGGTCACTGCTAGTGAGGTATAGTTTAGCACACACAATTCGCGGTTTAAATATAGTCTTAGATGTAACTAAATAAGGGTTGAGTAGCGTTCAGGGGTTCACCTTTCTAATTTAAAATTTGCTACGACTGACTGCTACGACGCGTTTTAGATGCGTGCGCGCATTTGTCTATCTTTGTCACCCGTAGGTCTTAAGGATACGGAATAAAAAGGATGGGGATATACATAAAGCGCGAGATTGTTTTAGAAGCGTTTTGTACTACATAGATAAATGTATACGAGTGGATACGTTATGTATATAACACTTCACTAACTAAAAACTATAATAAAGTAAAAGAAAAAAA
This sequence comes from Tinea semifulvella, assembly GCA_910589645.1. NCBI lineage: Eukaryota > Metazoa > Arthropoda > Insecta > Lepidoptera > Tineidae > Tinea > Tinea semifulvella. Next base: position 9,757,351 of record OU342585.1, read on the forward strand.
AGTATCATCACTACCGTTTCCCTTTCGGCGTGGTCAGAAACCACGCTATAAATAAGCGGATTTACATTTAGGGCAATCATGACAAGTGGCAAGCTCGTCAATGTCTCCAGCGTGCCATACTCGAGAAATAATTTATTTACATTAATAAATATTTTTGTGTCTCGATCAGGAATCGAACCCGGTACCTCCGAGCCTAAATCCACGGACTTAATCGCTAGACCACGAAGGCAGTTAACAACATAAACTTCTTTAATCGCGTGGTTTCTTCTCTAGAGCGCGTCTCCGTCGACATCTCCCCCGCCATCACCAGGTTCCCCTCGCGAGCCTCGTCGTTCCACTCACATGCACGCAGAACAGAAGCGACGCTACAACATCAAGAATGGCTTTGACACATTGCAAGCACTCATCCCGCACCTCAACAACAATCCCACCGCCAAGGTACTTTATTATATTAATTCGTATAATTCCACAGCTGTCATTTACAAATTAATATTAACATTTAATATAATACTTAACACCTAGCCAATAGGGTAGTTGACTATTTTAAAAATATGTGTTTTTTGTTTTATTATATTTATTCTATCAGAGTACCTAGATTTACATTGATTTTCGTTTTAATTAACGAAATAATTTATATTTTAATAAAAATTATTTTAAGATATTAAAACATTGCCTCAAAATTAGTCAGCGTTAGTGTGACGTCACTTAATAGTAAATATTGTTAACTGCCAAACAAGTAAATCTGATTAATCAAGTTGTATTTTGGCACAAGGTAAAAGAAAAATATATAAATTGGAACCTACTTTTATAAAAGCAAACAGTTATTTTGGTGTCGTAAATTGGTTGTTTATTTCGTAGCGTGACACTTTATCCGGCAGCCATTTGCAACTGCGGCGTTTTCGAGCGAAAATTCAAAAACTATATTTAAAAGTAGATTTTAAGGCTATGTAGACCCCATAAAAACATAAGTATTTTTTAGTATGGAATAAAATATTAAAATATATGTTAAAAGAAACAAACTTAAAATAAATTACTACAACAAATACTAATGTATAAAAAAAACAACATATCCCCGCATTATTATCCCCTCGTTTCGAATCAAGTTCAGAGCGGTTAGAATGAATACGATACTAACAGTCGTTCCGAATCAAATATCACGATTTGGATGCTCAGAGCGTGATATCAATACAGAACGGTCTAAATCACGTCTAAAATAAACCAACTACAATATTAAATAATTTAAAAGAAAACCTAATATTAAATAAACTTGAAAATGGCGCGCGACATAATGACAAAACACTGTCAGCGCTCAGAACGATCTACCTCGATATCGTGGGCAGTCTAAGCGCGATAATGTCATTTGTGACGTCACATGGCTTTAGCAAAACAGTTTATACACGTCTCGGAACACCGTGCTTAGGTGTATTATCGTGTCTCGGAACGAGGGGTATGTGTCAGTGTCTTTGGATACAAATGGGAGCAATAGGTTTTTATAATTTTGTGTTGGGTTCCTAACCTAACAAAATATAAATTGCTCACAAAAAACTTGTTATTGCAGATAAGTAAAGCTGCCATGTTACAAAAAGGTGCCGAGTACATTAAACAGTTAAAAGCAGAGAGAAACCAAATTAAAGAGGAAATGGAAAACTTGAAGCAAGAAGTTGAACGTCTAAATAACTCTATTTCGTAAGTTCTCTTCATAATTATTGAGAGCAGGCTGGCTAGCTTCGTGACAGCAAGTTACATTACATTACAGCCCCTAGAACACAGTGTCCTAGACTGTTCGAGATTTCCAACATATATTTGGAGAATTTGGCCTACACTCGCCACACTGGCCAGACGGGTTGGCGAGGATATGATGGTAATTTTTAACAACAAATTGGTGTTAGTGGAACCGGTACCGACGGCTTAACATGCTCTCCGAGGCACGGGAACGGTGGTGTTGTAAATCTATGACAAATGTACGTAAAAAAAGTGTATTTAAAGATGGCGAACCTGGCGTAGATTTAATTGTCTTTTGTTTTTTGTGTAACTTTACTCCAAGCTATATAGGTAATTTATTATTATACAAGCTAGTACATTGTTAAATCCTCTTTACAGCAGCTATACTCTTAAGTGACATTTATATTTTTTATATTTGTATATTATTTGATAAGATGACAATGCCTATTTACAGCAGCTATAATTATAAGTGTAGTTTTGTGTGGCATTATTATTGTGTATATAAATCACGTAGGTTTTTTTTTTAATGTTATTTTATGTTTGTGTAACGCACTGCTCTACATTTAAGTAAGGTTGTGTAGTTTCATGGCGTTCTACCTGGTAGAATGCTGTGAAATTATGTAGCCTAATATTAAAGTATACTTATTGTAAATTTGACATGTAAAAGTGCAAAATACAATATTTTTTATCCTATGCCTAATTACAGAAATAAACGAATTGAATTGAATTAAATTAATAATGTCAACAATAATGGCTGCTGAAGCCATTTAGTCAAACTAATAGTTGTTTGTGTCTCGCAAGTCGTTTGGTTAATCATATTTTGCCTTGCGAAACGCATGCACCGTGATAACAGTCTTGTTTGTTTGTAACCAAGATTCAAGCAATTGTCAATTAACGACAGCTTCCGCATGACGTTTTTTAAGTGGATAGTAGATATGTGGGGACACGCGCACACGACGGACTGGGCACCAAGTTGAATCCATGGATCACGAATGGAGTCCATCCATCCTACAAAGTGTAACTATGTATTTATCGCAGTAACTGCCACTCGCTGCTGCCGGCGACGGGCGCCCCGGTCTCCCGCGCGCGAGCCGGCAGACTGCGGGAGATGTTCGGCAGACACGTCGCCAACAGAACCATGCACAACTGGAAGTATTGGCTCGTATCCTTTTAAATCATATCGGTAACAACAGTGACCTGCTTTCGTTCCAGAAACACCTTCAACTGGCTTATTTTAAAAATGTTTATTTTGTTGAATGTTTCTTCATATAGCCACCGAAATAAGACCTGTTGCCTCCATTTTTCATAACAAATATATTTTTAGTGTAGGTAAACATATATATTTTTACAATTCATCTACATTATAGCAGAGTCCGTGAGATAATTAGAGTTAAGTATTCGATAGAATAGACTTAAATGTGATTTATACTTTCTTTTATGGTTAATTGTATAGTACAGTTTTGGTACTCCAGGTCTAATTATATGTATATTTTTTGTTATACAAATTGTATTGTGACTGTTTGTTACCATAATAAAATAAAATAAAATAAAATAAAATAAAATAAAATAAAATAAAATAAAATAAAATAAAATAAAATAAAATAAAATAAAATAAAATAAAATAAAATAAAATAAAATAAAATAAAATAAAATAAAATAAAATAAAATAAAATAAAATAAAATAAAATAAAATAAAATAAAATAAAATAAAATAAAATAAAATAAAATAAAATAAAATAAAATAAAATAAAATAAAATAAAATAAAATAAAATAAAATAAAATAAAATAAAATAAAATAAAATAAAATAAAATAAAATAAAATAAAATAAAATAAAATAAAATAAAATAAAATAAAATAAAATAAAATAAAATAAAAAATAAAATAAAAAATAAAATAAAAAATAAAATAAAAAATAAAATAAAAAATAAAATAAAAAATAAAATAAAAAATAAAATAAAAAATAAAATAAAAAATAAAATAAAAAATAAAATAAAAAATAAAATAAAAAATAAAATAAAAAATAAAATAAAAAATAAAATAAAAAATAAAATAAAAAATAAAATAAAAAATAAAATAAAAAATAAAATAAAAAATAAAATAAAAAATAAAATAAAATAAAAAAAAAAAAAATAAATAAAAAAAAATAAAAAAAAAATAATAAAAAAAAATAAAATAAAAAAAAAAAAAAATAAAAAAAAAATAACAATAATAAAACGAAACGAGACCAGACCAGACCAGACCAAATCAAATCTAATCAAAATAAAATATTTTTTTGCTGATACAGGTCTTGCTTTGTACAGTTTGTTTTTACTATCAAACCCAACTAAACAATAAATTAATATTAAAATTTGGGTGCGTCGCTGATTAGTCGTGAGATTAAGTGAATGCATGGTATGATAAATGTAAATTATTTTAAAATTGTATAAATGTAATGTATCTCTTCCCCTACCCCGCCGCGCTGTTTTCCCTTGAGCGCTGTTCTGACGTACGGACGTACGTTCAACGAAATAGGTCCCCATCCAAGCGAGCGCAATAATGTTCTCACTTTAAAAAATAATTTTGTTGCCAGACTACTCTGTTAAATTTAAATGTAAGACAATATCACCGACTAACGCATAGAGTTATACTCGTACTTGCGTTATTTTAATGATTCTTTCGGAATCTGCCGGTTATACAATAAATACCAGGGCCCGGTATTTGTGTAGTTTCCTTGACTCGAAACCCAGTTTAGTGTAGTGGCTCGGGCGCTGGTGGAGTCGTTTAGCGCCTGCGTGTCCTGTGGGAGTGGGGCCGACCTCGTACGGACTACGCTGTTGTGGGCAGAACAACACTGCTCCCTCGTCGAGATGAGACCCGGTCAGTATTATACAACAAATCCAACACACATAATACAAAAAAAAAACCCACCACACACGCACAACAACCCCCCAAAGACATAGAAGAACCCACTAAACTTGCACAACAATCTACTAAACAATCACATGCAACACAACAGACCCTGAATTTTCATTGCACATTGCCCTATACTGTACCAAGCTTGTATAAACTACAGAACCCTGTGTTGATTAAGAACGATGATCCAGAGTTTATTCCTTCATCATCACAACCCCTAGAACACAGCGTCCTAAACCTCCACTGTTGAAGATGGGCCTTCCAGAACATATATCTGGAGAATTTGGCCTACACTCGCCACGCTGGCCAGACGGGTTGACAAGGGTCTGTTGTCAATTTTAATGACAATTTATTAACGATTCCATTAGTTTGTATAATTGGTACTGGGACCGGCGGCTTAACGTGCTCTCCGATGCAAGGGAACAGTGGTCTTGTAAATCTATGATAAATGTACGTCTGAAAAGTGTATTTACAACTGAGCCACCTCCCCTACCTCTTACAATGTTATTCCTTTATTGCTTACAATGTTGTTTCTTTTTTAGCCGTGTTAAATTCGTTGCGGGTATTATGCACTAGTACGGACATTTTGTCGAGTCCGGAGCGGTTGCCGGACGAGGCGCGCGCCGCCGCCGCCGCCAGCGCCGCCGTCAAGGCAGAGCCCAGCTAGTTCCATCCAAATACATTTAAGGAAACATTACATTAAAGAAAAATACGTTTCTCAACCTCTGAAATTAACATTTTTGTTATTGAATTGGAGACAGGGTTTTTTGTTAAAATAAGGCCGCGTTCGTTTTAAGAAATGTTAGCATGAAAATACCACTTTTTTTAGCACAAGTCGTTCGTTTAATGATAATTTCGTATGTCAGTACCGTGTTAAAAGGAGGGTTATTGATGTTACTTTTTGACAGATGTCATTAACATATAAAATGGTTTGTTTACCATTTTTATATACTTTATAGTTTTCTATTACATTTGTTAAAAAGGTATTTGAAACGATTTTATGTAATAAATTCAAAGACCACAATAATATCACGTGTGTTGGATGCCATGGTATGATTAAACATTAACGAAAATACTTGTCAAAAAGTGTCACCGCTCGTTTTATTTAAGAATTGTTAGCATTGTTAATAAAAGTGGTATTTCTTAACAAAAACGATATTTCCGGCTGGTTTATGAAGTTGCTACGAAATGTTGGAAATGCTATAAAACGAACGCGGCCTATACCATTTCTCGTATTTACTTATTGCGTTCCAATGATTCGATTTTTCTGTTTTTTTCTTAGAATCAATAATTATCTATTGAAAATAATGTTTTCAATTTTGGATTGCAACCTTACGAGAGAGATTTTTTGGATTTTTGTTCGAGTTTCAACTTTGCTATAAGTTAATATTAGGGTACAAAAAACAAAAAAAAAATGTTATTTAATAAAAATGAAACTCAGATTAATATAAATCAAATCTTTTGTTTTATTAAACAATTTATAGAGGAATCAAAAATAAACATATTTTAAGAATCTTATACTTTTCAAAGAAAGGGTCTTTACTCTTGATTTCCTTATCTTTCTACTTTATTCATCGTTGTATATAGATGACCTATTCAATACAATACGCACTCTAAAAAACGTGCAGTTTGCCACGTGTACCTACCGACTTTGGGAGCAAATTTTCACCTTATTCCCTAATTCGGACCTTAATATATTCAAACAACTTCAAATTTTTCACCTTCTTGAATAACAAAATTTAACTCAATCTCCTCAACCTCCTTATATACAAGTATATATATTATTATATTTATTAAATAAGTATATTATAATCCTATTTACATTTTATCTATTTATTTAATCCTATAGTTTTTTTTTTTCTCTTATTTTTATTGTTAAATATTTAATTTCATTTTTCTAACCTATATAATATTTATTCTGTTACAATTCCAAAGGTTAGATGGTAGTGAATACCTTCATGGTATTATGTTTTTATATTTTGTGTGCAATAAAGGATTTTATTATTATTATTATCAGTGAAGGGAGGGCCTATCTATATACACGATGACTTTATTATATATTTAAAAAAATCGCCCTTTTATGTTAAAAGAGGTTGAGAAACTATGTGTTATTTCTTTAAAGACCCCAAATTTTTATCTGTGTTCATTATGTGAAAATGAATCTTTACAACGAATAATTAGTTTAATTCTCTTATCTCAATATGCATTTGGGGTGTGAATTATAAGGTGCACTTGTTTTTATTGCAAATAATAAATATTCAGAATTTCGGTTAAAACAGGCTGATTGTTGTTAAAATCTATCCAAATTATGATTGAATAATATTTTTTTGTTCTGTTAAAATTTACAACACCTTTTTTTTTTGGACTGATATTTTCTTTGGCGGTTTACTGGTGTCTTACATATTGGTATGGATAGAAAAAAACTATTTTATAAATTTTAATTGAATTTGTTGAACTTGGGACGAAATGACAAACCAGTATATATCCCAAGTTCATCCACATGGATGCAAAAATAATTATTATATACAAGGTATTGTTTAGAGTCAGTTAATCCCTAGTTCTACAAATACATAATCTAAAATCCTTTTCTATTCAGATCAATTTGTTTTATCAATGATCGTGACAACAATTAGCTCCAGTCCAAGCTGTAAGGGGAATAGGTATTGTTATTTATCTTAAACCATTTCTTACAATTTCCTTTCCCCAATAAAATAAAGGTTAATGGATCTTGCTCGATATTTTCTAAAGAAAACAAAATATTTTATTATGTATATAGTTATCTTTATAGTTTTAAACATAATTGGCAACAAAAATGGTAATAATTGGCCTTTACAAGATTCACACAAGTAGACTCCGTGGTCTAGCGGTCAAGTCCGTGGATTTAGACCCGGATGTAGCGTGTTCGATTCCTGGTCGGGACACAAAAATATGTATTAATGTAAAACTAAAAGAGATACATACATAATATTGTGAATTTCAAAGCACATTGCTCAATTTACATGTACCTACTAATATAAATATTTCTCTAAGAATGACACAACTTTGTTTAATTTATAAAATATTGAATAAGATCACTTAACAACTTTACATGTACGACTAGTATTGCTTATTTTAATGAAATAAATAAAAGCACAAAATGTTTTAATCGAATATAAAGGAATTTCAGGGTATCTACAGTTCGTTCGACGAGAGTTAATAGAATAAAAAACAGGGTTACCGATGCAGCTCGGCCCCGCGCTTGACAACAACTGCGTGCCTCGTACCACGATACTCAGTACGCGCGGCGATAAGCGACGCCCGTCATACAGTTTGCGATAATAAAGCGACAGTCGCTATTTATCAACTCTCGGCGAACAAGACTTAGAAGAAAAACTTATCGTGTAAATTAAAACCAACAATAAGCCTTATTTTGTATAAACTCAGTTTTACAATTTTGTTGTCTATTAAATTGGCTATTGTGTGTGCCTTATCGTGTTGTCCAAAGCAAGAACAAGACCAAGACTTGGCTAGTTTTGATCTTGGTCTTGCATCAGAATAACTGGTCTCGGCCTTGAACTCTTTCTCTTGGTAATTTTTTTTTTTAATTGTACCTTGTGAGACTTTTTGTCGTTCAGACGTTCTGATTTACTTGGAATTTGTTATAGATCTTGTTGTATGTATCCAAAAATGTATATAAACATTGTAAATAAAACTACACTTTACATACATTCTATTCATCATTGCAATCTACAAGTAAAAAAAAAAAGTGCAATTCGAAACAATTTTAGAGATATTTAAAAATAGAACGACGCAATTGAAATTTGTTGTTTCAAAAAAAAAATACGTACCTATCCAAAAAAAAGCAATATTTCTTTAGCAAAATTAGGAAAAAAAATGAGTAAGTCTTGCGGAATCTTGCGCGTGGATTTGCAAAAAAACAGGAACAAGACTAAAACCCGTATTCTATTCCTTAACGCCTCCTTTACTTAACATTTTCTTCCAGCTGTCAAACGAAAATGAAGTCTCTGCAATTGTTACGATAAGAGTGAAAAATAGACCCGATTGTACCAGATTTCATTTAAAGGTCAGTCGTAAGCTGTTACTTTCGACGCCATTTTTATTACAGTGACTTAATTTTCGTTAGACAGCTGGAAGGAAACGTCGGAGCCGTTGAGAAAGCATTTACAATACTGGTGCAAGACTGCAAGACTGCAAGACCAAGTTTGGGCAACACTAGCCTTAGGAAATATTATGATATTGCGACTTTAATATGTGCCTTCATCTAACTTCCTATCGGACGGTTAATGTTAGAATTATTAAAATGTCTTCGGTAAGTGATAAGATTGACAATAAAACTGACGCGCCTTTTAATTAATTATACCCTAACAGAGTTATTCATAAACGTTTCGCTAACATTATTATGACGCCCGTAGACCACCCATTATTGAAGATTGGCCTTCCAGAATATAAAATAAATAAAAATGGTTTTAACATCCTTATATATTTACATAGAAATTACTATTTAGGAAATTATATAATTAATTCATAACACTTGGAGCTAGGACAATGTGCACTGGTTTCTGCACTAGATAAGTCTGTCAAGGCACAGAAACCAGATTTTCCTTATTTTTATTTCTATTTCCTTAGTTCTTTACTTACTTTACAATAAAGCAGTGTACAAACGGCACTCTTTTCCATAACTAAAATTTCTCCAACATATATTATTAACACAACAATTTTTGGTCCTTCGAGCCGGATTTGAACCAGCGACCTATGGATGATATATCTTATTTGTGTATTTCTTTTTATATTTGCTTATTTATTCATTTATTTTATTTGTCCTGTTATTGAGTTTAATCATATATTTATTTATATGACCTACTCCTTGGTCAGATGGGTTGGCGAAGGTCTGATGTAAATTTCTTAACGATGTCATATTTAGCTTTTACAAGTTGTTTTATAATGCTTGCTCAAAATAGTGTTTAATCAACAAATCTATCCCTATTCGTTTAGTAGGTTTTTTCAATCGATGGCTGACACGTTTCTGAATAAAGCTCTATAACTTTGCCTAAACTTTGATCTTAAATTCATGAATTGCCAAAGATGTAACTTTTTCTGTCAGAAGAAAAGGAGCCACCACCCGCCTGGATAGTTTCCTAAATTGTAGATACACATTATTCAGTGATGACAGGTACGACACGCTCATTAATAAAAAGGAATTAGAGAAGTGAAAATAACATAGTTTATTCGAAGCAAAGCTATAATGTCATGTTGTCTAGTTCCTTTTCTGGATTGCGTTCCAATTTTCTATATATTTGTAAATAATCATCCTAAAATTAATATTTGCTGTGTAAACTTTTAATAACTATAAGGATGTTTATCTACCAGGGGTCGGCCCCCCAACTGGAGACCACTTCCTAGAGAAGTGCTCCTGGATCTTCTCCAGTAGTAGAAGTAGTCGAACCTAGACTCTGGGTTAGTGAGGCACAAAAGTGCATGGATTACCAGCAGGTGATTACCCGATGAGATCCTGTCGGGGAAAATGTGGGAATGTCATCTCCAACCCATGACCATTAGCCATCCGGGTCAGAGGCGTTTGATAAGTATAATATAATAATAAGAAAAAAAAAACTTTTTGCGGAATCAATAAATATAACCCCCAGTTTCCCAAAGAATAATGGAGTGTATCACTAACTTTTTATCACGATAGATGGCGCATGATAGATGGTACCTAATATAACTCAGTTGCATAGAAAACTTGTATTTTTATTAAGAAATTTATTATTTGCTGGATAAGTATATTGCCGAAGTGAGCAGCGTACAAATCGAAATTTCCAAGCGAAATAAAAGATATGGTGATCTCAAAATTGGCGTTCTATTAATAAAACCTTTTTTCTTTTTAAAGACGGCTTTCTTAATTCGTCTTTTAAAGTAGGTAACGTTAAGTTAAAATACATTTTTCTGTTATAAAAATAAAAAAACTACAAAAACATTTAAAAAATGATGTGTTAGGTGTAAACAAGGTACCATTGCCGCTAGCGACATCTACAAAAAGCTTTGCCTGATACACTCCATTAAAATAAACCATGTTATATATGTGATTAGTGGCTTGTCAACCTAATATTTCAGTCAATCACGTGACATTTTTTTTTAAATGATCATACGTTTAATCAAACTTTCAGCAAAATGGCGGGAAGTCTGTTTCTTAGTCTGAGTTGAAAAAAAAAAAAGATTTTGTAATCGTAACAATTAAAGTTAAAAATGGCGTCGAAAGTACGAGTTTTATTTTGTACTTCAGCCGTCATTTTAAACATTAATCGTTACATTTACAGAGACTTCGTTTTTTTACAACCCAGACTAAGATTGAATATTTATCTTAGGAAGATTATTTTAAATTCGGGAACGCAATCTTAGTTGTGCGCGTGTTGTAAAAGAGGTATCGAGATTTTATTTAGGTTATATAGTATATTTTATATAAGAATATTTTTTATAATGATACCGTGTGGTGACACGAGGGGGTATTTGAACTTGGTGCCAACAATCTTGTTATGTAGTGTGATATATTCTATCATTTGTTGTTGAATGTGGTGTGAATGTGTGTGGTGTTCTTCCATCACCATGCTTGAGTGAGACTCTTTGTCTAATTTGTGCAATTGTTACAATGGAATGAAATATTTCAAAAGTATTTACTGCATTTTTATTTCAAATCCCAATATTAACCCTTGAACATGGCGTTGAATTTTGTCAATAAAGATACTATTTCCAATCCCATGCCCTATTATGTGTAAGGCTGTGCTCACATTGCATGCGCTTTAGTCCAAAAGACAGTCAAACGTTCACAGTGGACCCGAGCAAATCGTAGCTACGTATACGCATATACTTCGACGTCCAAAATCGATCCTAACCTGTTGGGATAATTTTCCTCGCATTGTTTGTTTTAGTGTACAAACTACCTTACTAAAGCGGGCTCTACACGTGCAGTTTTGCTGCACAGTTTAATCGTTGCGTGTGTAGCTAAAACTGACAACTGTACAATTAAACTGTCAATCTTATCGAATTTTCATAAATTGATAAAACTATAGTTCGGACTGTGCAGTTAAAACTGAACGTCTGTAGCAAAAAACTGCATTTGTCAGTTCAGTTCCTCCTTGTGATAGTGAAAAATTACAAATCAACGTATTAATAAACCCCAAGCCTCGATATAGTCCACTAAACTCGCGCCGCCCTAAAGTGAGGCTACGGGGAAAGTGAGACTAGGCCATAAGGTATTGAAATATTAAGGTAGGCGTCCACAATTCCGCGTCGCAAGCATCGGATTTTAGTATTCTTGGTATAAAAACTTGTAATAACCAAAGTTTACACCAGAGCATTTTTCTTCCTTAATCTTTTTTTGGAAAACAGTAATCCAATAACTGCCACGGCATCATCTGACGAAGACATGTCTATTTTTTACGACTTTAAATACGTGCAAATCTGATCGAAAATTGATAACAACTGCTGCTGAAACTGAACGTCTGTAGGGTAGGTAGTACAATAAAATATCAGTTATAATTGGCAGATCAACTGTACAGTTAAAACTAGGCGTAGAGCCCGCTTAACGGAGGAAAAGATAATAAGTAGTACAAGATACGTGTGTTTGACTTGAAAGCAAAGCGTACATTTTTTACTCTATTTTGCTTAAAGCGAATGAAAATACAACTCTAACGACTTTCAAAGCGAAATAAAGTAATAAAATCCAAGTCGAACACAGGGGTGGAAGAGCGACCACCGATTCAAATTCAATCTACTTTTTATACAATAAAATACGCTAACCAATTCAATGTGATGGATTCAGGAGCTATATATAGTCACTCTATATAGCTACCATATTTTTCGTATCTTTTCTTTTTTAAGTGGGCGATGATGGCTACTCTCTAAACTACTAGGTATGTCGAAAAATACTGAGTGTCCGAGCTAATTTTGTTAGAATAAACCTGAGTGACAAAATTTTAAAATAAATAGCCGGGAATCAGACCCGAAGATTTTGACAATAGGGTTCAAATTCTGCAGTTTTTTTAAATTAAGATTGAATTTGACATAACTAAAAAATACTAAATTTAACACGTAGCGAGCGCCACACTATTAGCTAGTGAAATAATTATTTTAACAAATTTTCGTTAGACAACCCATCACCATAGATTTTGCGTAATTTTTATAAAAAGTGGACTTCTTAGGGATAACAGATCGGTTAAAGTCGCTCTTCTACGTATCTTAGAGTATAACTAGTGTAAATCAAATCGTACGAACAGTTACGTAGGATAGAAATTCGTATGCAATGAGCGTTGAATTAAAAATAAAACAAGACTTTATTTAAATTATTTTTAATATTAAATAGATTGTGAATTACAGACTAGCTTCCAGTTTTCTAAAGGATAAATATATATAACAAACAAATTTTTGTTATACGACACGCGATTGGTAGTAAGTTGTCGTTGTTAGTTCAGTTGAGCTAATCACGTGCCTTATAATCAAAAAGGTGCGATATTTTATAAATCCTTTTAAAAATTGTGGTTATATTCGTATCAAATAAATTATTAACTTTTAACGCTTTTACTAAAAAGTAATATAAAATTTAATCGTTGTGACTTTACAACGCAAACCTTATGGGTCCTTCCTTGCACACCACGTTTTTTTCAAGCGCATGTTACGCGTTATTTAAGATCACGTGTTGGCATAGGTAAGGAACATACTTAGTCGCATTCGTATTCCCATACAAATTTCTGTATTCAAATCAACAAATGGTAGTTGCGATAGCATCCCGTTCTCAGCGCGCTCCGATTACGTGAAATGCGCGTCAACGGCCGCGCCTGAAATAAACGTCGTGTGCAAAGGCCCTAACTAAAGTATTCTTAAAATGTTGAAGTGTAAAATGGCCCTAAATTTATTTATTTATTAGTTCTAATCTGGTATGATTGACCGACTCCGTGGTCTAGTGGTAACAAACGTTGCCGTGAACTCGGGAGGTCGTGGGTTCGATTCCCACCGGGGGCAAGTTGTACATTGTATAATTTGTCTCGGTCTGGGTGTTTATATGTATAATATGTATATATTTACAAAAATAAAAGTATAATATGTAGTTTATCAACCATCTAGTTTCCGTAACAAGTAACAAGCCTCGTAGCTTACCACGGAAACTAGATGGCACTGTGTGACCTGTCTGGAAATAATTATTTATTATTTCAGTAAATATCTGTCTTAATTATTTTTAAGAAATTAAGACGGAAATATCAGTATTTACGATTACAAAAGGACTGCTCCATTTTATACGCACGCAGTAGCTCTTTGTATGGACAAAGTTCAAAGATTTTTCAAGTCTGGTTATACTTTTGAGTAGTCTATCTTTTTACGAAATAAAATTACGGACATTATACTCGTAGTTACTTACATATATTTTAACTTTTATATCATCATTATCATTCATCATTACGAGCCCCTAGAACACAGCATCCTAGACATCCACTGCTGGAGATGGGCCTTCCAGAACATATATCTACCTTTCAAATACCTAGTTTTAAACAGAAAAATAGAAAGAATATTTATAATGCATCTCCAAAATGTTTGTAATTTTATTTCTTAAAAGTACTCATACTTACTTGAAAAATAATTGAAAATATTGGATTGTGTGAGGAGAGGGATGCAAAAGCTTTAAACCCTGGCTTAAGTTTGATGTAGTGAGGTGCAAGTCATTCTTGTTTTAGGGCCGGTAACTGCAGAAACATTTCTTAGCGGCATTTGTTCATCATCCGTCATCATTCATCCGATGTCCTTAGGGGTTTAAGCCCGTTTTTATTTACAAATTTCTGCATGTAAAGATCTAAATTACCAGCCTCGGCGGGGCTGCCCTGCTCGACAATAGCCAGACTAATATCTAGGTCAGGCGAGCTGTGTGTGGGTCTCTCGTGGCAGCGGAGAGCATTCTAGCGAACTTGCAGGCGGGCTCGGCGAGCAATTCGGCTGGGCTGCCCTGCTCCACGATACGTCCACGCTCTATCACTAACACGCGGTCGTAGTTTCGCACTGATGATACACGATGCTGGAAAAAAATTAACTCAAATGTGATTTTAAAGCCATACTACATAAACTACCCGAAGAAACTTGAATTCAATAATTAATAAATCTTAAAGCTTATGCTGTGGATGAAGCTCTAAAGGTTAACCAGATTTGTTGATTGATGTACATTGTGACATAATTAATAATTATAAGTTATTACAACAACGCCACTTTACTGCTATAACTTTATATAATAAATGACATTAAAGTGATTATTATTATTAAATTCTTTATTGCACAAAATAAGTGTACAAAGCTGAAGATTAATGCCTACAAGGCATTTTCTAACATCTAACCTTTGGAAGAGTGTGAGATTAAGGGTAGTGCCGATATCAAGTTTAACAATATCTAATATACTACACGAACTACATTCTAATAGACCCCCACTCCTCTATCAGATATTAAGATTCGTATACTGTGTCTGCAGCCCGCCGGTAAAAACGAAGTACAAAGGCGGACTTAATGCCCGTAGACATTTTCTGACTGCCAAACCTTGGGGACAAGTTTGAACTATTATAGGTGCAATGAAAGAAATATTAAAAAATTAGGAAGAAAAATTAACAGCTTAATTATACACTTACATATTATATTGTTATATATACTATAATATCAATATACTAAATACTATTCTTTATTAATATAATCTAAATTTAGTTTAGGTAATACATATATTAGTTAGACAACGCCCCTTTACAGCTGCTTTGTTCTTATTGTAATGTAACTAATAACATGTTTTACAATTCCGTAGCATGCTGGTCAGCATATTGTCCGTAAAACAACAAAATAAATTTAAACGTAGGTTCATGTCGAACACGACTACAACTCGCTTTGATTCTCATAACGTTTGGCATCTTGCTTATTATATAATATAATATATATATTAAATGTCTTTGGATAGGCCACACCTAACGTAATACATATTTTTGTGCCAAAAATAACACTACCTACGCTTCCTCCAACTCCAATGTCACCAACCATTTTATTGGATGTTTAAACCATTACGCTTTCACATTAAGCACTTGTGTACCCAATCAATCAAGCCCCTCTTTATCATCGGGCACTATGGACACGGGCCCAGGGCCTTAATAAAATAGTCGTATGTCTGAATTGTGAAAGCCCATATTCTAATGTGCCCACCCAGGGCTCCTAATAGGTTAAATACGGCACTGTGTGTATTCGTTCCCATCTGATGGTTATTTTTCTATATTAAGCAGTATTAAGCACATGTCACGATCAGGCCCCAATTTCCCATTGGACACGCTCAAAGCCCTGCGACCGATGGGGACTCCCCTAATTTCAAAATTTCCCTATATTTTTTAATAAATTGTCGTTTGTTACGACTCATTGGGGCCTCTTTATCAGGGCCCCCAAAAGGTTTAATCTTTGATGGTTAGCGGGAAACTATATTCTCATAATCACCAGTGGAGGCCTAGGATCAGTAATGATCAAATTAATAAGAAAATAGTATACCGCAACTGTAAGTATGGTAGTATTGGGAGCGGAAGCTGCGACTGCCGCCAGCAACGCTCGTTCGGCCGTAGCATCCAACGCCGCTCCCGGCTCGTCCAGCAGCAGCGCGGCAGCTCGCGGGGCACGCAGCACAGCCCGCGCCGCACACAGCCGGCTAGCACGACCTCCACGCCAACCACAGGTCTCGCCACCTACACTTGACTCTAAAAATGCATACCTATATTTTTATCTGCCGCCCACGTGCAAGCCTACTTGTACACGGTCCCCGTGTTTGATGTATAGCGTTTTTTTTTACTATTTTTCGCTTATGTTGTCTGTAGGACTGTATAAATCCGGTTTTATCTAATGAAGCACAATTTTCCTTTTTATTTTTTTATTTCCTGAATTATGCTTTATTAGAAAAATCAGATTTATACAGTCCTACAGGCAACACAAATGGACCTTCGAGCCGGATTGATTGACTTGTATTGCCGTAATTAAATTCATTTTATAAGTATATAAATCGGCCTGTCGGTATTGTACAATAATAATTCTTCTTCAGTAAAAGGTGTTGGTTGTAAGAACGCTTTCCTTAACATCCTTTAAATGTAGATTCGAACCCCGGCATGTGCCAATGAGAAACGCACAACAATTATCATAGCTTTACAACACCACCGTTCCAGTGCCTCGGAGAGCACGTTAAGCCGTTGGCCTCGGTTCCACTGTTACCAACTTGTGGAATCGTTAATAAATTGTCATTAAAAATTTACATAAGACCCTCGCCAACTCATCTGGCCAGCGTGGCGTGGCGAGTAAATCCTTTAGAAATTTCTGGAAGGTTCATCTCCAACAATGGAGGTTTAGGACTTCGTGTTCTAAGGGCTGCAATGAAAAGGTGTTAGATTTTTTATCGATACTGAATGGAATCTGTTAAAGAGCAAATATTTTTATATTATAATCTAGAATAAAAATAAAGATATACGTATTTTTCATTTTATTTATTCAGTAATAAAATTTTAAGTTACGGTTTACATAAGTTTTCCTTAAAATATTGCCACTCATGCAGGCTCTGCCTTATCAAGTAGGTAGCGAAAAGTCGATGATCGCGCGAACGTTGACTTAGGAATTCTTTCTCTCTCTAATTTCGTCTTTTGGCTGTGGGCGAGATCAATTATTAATAACTCTCCCAACCTTTAGGTATTTATCACGATGGATATCGCGGCCTTTTTCACCATGCAGTAGTATTTTGTTTTAGGGATAATGTTTTTTTCTCTAAAAAAGTGATCTTTTTTATTTCAAACAGAGGTTCTACCAATGACACCTGAAGCCTAATAAAAATATTTGCTCTTTTGACAATTACACGCGGTAGTTATAAGTCATTTAGTATAATATTAATAGTATTCATTTGGTATTTACCGAGTCCAGCAGACTGAGCCGCTACAAACTCGCTGAGGCCTACAACGCGCAGACTCTGCCAGATCTCGAGGTCAGTATGAATGGCGAGAGGGTCCAGATTCTCTCGTAAAGTTCCCGAGAACAGGGCCACTTCCTGCGGTAACACCACGAGGCGATGTCTTAACGTTCGCATAGGAATTTTAGTGACGGACTGGTCACTGATGCGGAGCTCTCCAGAACACATTGATGCTGCTCCAACGCATGATAGCAGCAGAGATGACTTGCCACAACCACTGCGACCGCATATTGCTATCTATAATAATATATTTTTTAATAAAAATCATGAATGTGGGTCATAAAGTATATTTTCTTAAAAACATACCTAAATTATCATCACGACCGTTTTCCTTCCGGAGTAGTCAGAAACCACGCTTATAAAGAAGCGGATTCACATTTAGCCAACTTTACTATATTACAAGTGACAAGTGGCAAGCTCGTCAAGGTCTCTAGCGTACCAAACTCGAGAAAATTCAATAATAATTAAATGTATTTATTTAAAATAATAAATATTTTCGTGTCCCGACCAGGAATCGAAGCCGGTACCTCCGAGTATAAATCCACGGACTAAAAGGTGATTGATTCACTATATTTTCTTAACGCTAATAGACTATAGTAAGTAATTAAACTATTCGAAACTTGTTTATTTTTTCTTAAATAATAACGTACCTTTTCTCCAGGTTTGACAGTTATCGTTATATCGTTTAGGACAAGTGGAGATCTCGGTCCATGTTGTACACACATTTTGTTCAACTGAATTTTGCCAGATGTTGGCCATGATTCAGGGAGAATACCTAAAAAAACAAAGTGGTTATTTTATAACACTTATAACCAAAAGATTAGGTAAAAGGTGCATTAAGTGGTCCAAATAGCCAATGTTTAATTAGGCGCAAACGTTATATACCTGACTAAAATAAATATATGTATAAATCATTGTATTTACCGGGAATCGAACGCGGCGCCTCTGCGTCTAAATCTAGGCGGTGCTAACTTCTAGACCACGGAGGCAGACATAATATGATTTTCCCAGGATAAAAGGCAGTAATTTACGAGTAATATTAACTAATTTCTAAACATGTTAATCCTAGTTAAGATTTTGACTCTAGAGTATACTAGTATACTGCAAAGTTGTATTGTACACATTATGTTGTGAATTAATAGTGAGCCCACACTAGGTAGCCAGGCTCATGGGATCCTGTTATCGATTATCGTATTGGTTGCCTTATAAAATTCATTTACTTATATATATATTTTTAATTTTATTGTTTTATGTTTATTAACGAACAATTAATTCTTACAATGATCTCTATAATCTTCTTGGGGTGCGCTGCTATACAGATGCACTCTCTCCACCGCAGAGAGGTGCAAGTCAAGGTCAGCTCGGCACTTGGCGAGATGGGCTAGGTATGTTGGAAGGAGTAAGCTGTAGGCTCCGGCCAGCCCCGCCAACTCTGCGCCTCTGCCGCTAGCCAGAGCCGCCAGCAAGCAAGCACATACTGATGCTGCTCCTATCAAATCCTAAAAAAAATATTTATTTATTCATCATTCACCTAGAACACAGTCCTTAACCTTCTCTAATGATGGGCCTTGATACGCCACGCTCTGGCCACACGAGTGGGCGAGGTTCCAAAGTCAATTTTAATGATTTATTTACGTTCAGGGATAAGTGTATAATTAATTATAAAAGTAAGTGGATAATTCACGAGTTTAATAAATGATTAGTCTCAAAACAGCAGCTAATAATTTGACACCCTTACCTATATATGTATATACTACACGCATTGTGTCCACTGATAGCATTTAGCTTTAAGATAAACCACCACAAGTAATCACGTAAACTAACTTGAAACACAGTTTAAAAAGTCCATATCATTTACCAAACTAAGCCCTAGCCATCGGTTAGTCGCGTTTAACAACAAAAGCGCGTTGTGGTTGTGATCCAGTCTTCTAAGATACTCTGTCCTCATTCTGCTCTGTAGTCTGCCAGCTCGCACGGTAGCAGCACCAGCTCTCACTTCTGTAACCAGCGAGACTGCAGGAGCTGCGCTGGCTGCTTCCAGACGTTGCAGCTCTCTAGACAAAAACATATAATTAATAATATTCGATAAAGCAATGCCCATCAGCAAAGTCGGCCAATGTAGTGCTTATAGTCTCTCTTTAGATCCCTTATGTGCGATAAATTAACAATGCACCGTCTTTCAATCCTATTTCTTTTCATATTTGATCTTGTACATTGTATATTATTATTACTGTACTAAAAGAGCTGAATAATGTTCAATTATCTCGCAGAACTCCCTCCGTGGTCTAGCGGTTAAGTCCGTGGATTTAGACTCGGAGGTACCGGGTTCGATTCCTTGTCGGGACCCAAAAATATTTATTAATGTAAATAAATACATTTCATTAATATTTAATTTATTTGTGATATTTCTCGAGTTTGGTACGCTGGAGACATCGACGAGCTTGCAACTTGTCATGATTGGCCTATAGTAAAGTTGGCTAAATGTGAATCCGCTTATTTATAAGCGTGGTTTCTGACCACTCCGAAAGGGAAACGATTTGTACATTAAATTCAATATCGTTATTCATAATTATAGCTTGTAATAACTGACTGCCTCTGTGGTCTAGCGGTTAAGACCATAGATTTAGACGCGGAGGTACCGGGTTCGGTTCCTGATAGAGACACAATAAATTATTTAATTTATTTGTAATATTTTTTGAGTCTGGTTCACTGGAGACATCATATGGGCCTATAGTAAAGTTATCTAAACACGAATCAGGTTTTTTTTTAAAACGTGTTTTCTGACCATCCCGCAAGGGATACGGTCGTGATGATACTTTATTTGTAAACCTTTTTTTTGTAGTAACTATAACCAGGTTTTTTATGCGCAGGATATAAACTACGAGTATATTTTACAACAAAAACTAAATTTAACCTAAATATTAATAATAACTAAATACTTACAAAAAAAATTGCTACCCCAAATCGCTGTCCCGTGGCATGGTGCCCAAGACACTACCAGCATTTAGTCTCTGAATTAAGATACCTACATAATTTGTAAGAAAAAAAAACTGCATGAGCCTTGGAACAATTTCTTTATTTTTTTTTCTAGATATTCTTGCTTGGCAAATGAGTCGCTTTGTAGGTGAAATTTGTAATTATTTTGGGTTTGTTGTTTATATTATTTTATGTTGTTTATATTTTAATAATTTATGTATTGTTTTACCCATATTTTCTATGTATGTATATAATATTAATTGTTAGGTTAGGTTAGAATGTTTTAAAATAAATAAAATAAATTTCCGCCTCGACCCCGATGGCTGCAAAATAATTAAATTTACTAAATATTAGTGTATTTCAATACCTGGCATTTCGTCGATACACATTCTGCAGAGTGAGATACAGCAGAAAGGCCGGCACTGCCGCTAGCAGACTCCACGGAGTTACTGCAGCGTTGACTAGAGTCGCAGCACTGCATAGTAAAGCTAATTGCACCCACCGGCAAACAGTTGTTGGTAGTTTCTGGTTAACAAGGAACACATGGTTCGAGTATAAACTGCTACTCGTAGTAAAATAAAATAATATTACAAGGCTTTTAGTATTTTAAAGTCATGAATACATAACTGCGAACATTCAAGGTATATCCAATGTTGCCAAAGCAAGATTAAGACCAAGACGTGGGAAGTCTGTGCATTAGAACAGGTGGTCTGTTTCGCAAGCCTCTTGCTCTGACTGAAAATATATTCGAGTATATTAAACTTTTTAAACTTTCGCGCACATTCATACTTAATAGATTTTTATAATTTTAACGGGTCTTTACGCGATTTACCTTAGAGACATATAAAAACTTATATAAACATATATAAACTTTGACCACATTTGTAAAGGAAGGGCAAAGCACGAAAACTAAATGCAAGCCCACCTCGATCCTTGGCGCCGCATCAGACTGGAAAATTCTCATGGATACATTTGAACACCATTATAGGATCCCAGATGAACTAGCTGTATCAGCCTATAGGCCAGACATCTTAGTGTTTTCTCGGAACTTGAAAAAAGTTATCCTTATTGAACTTACCGTTCCGTGGGAATCAAATATTCCAAAAGACCACAACATGAAGTCGAATAAATATTATGATCTCACAGAAGAAATGATCAGGAACGGGTTCAAGACTCAGCTTTACGCAGTGGAAGTTGGTGCAAGAGGAGTTCCAGCAAAATCTTTGCATCACTTACTGAAAGAATTGGGCCTAAGCAGGTCTGCCGTCAATACATTTATGGAACGAGCTTCCAAGACGGCATTAACGGAATCATACAGTATTTGGTTGGGTAGGGAGAGAAGTAGAATGGTGGATGGTGAGCGTATTATCGCGCAATAGAAAAAAAAGGAGGCCTCCTTTTCTTAAACCAGCCAATTGTCGGTCGCAAGCCCGAGACACCATTCTTCTCATCTCTTACCCACACACGATGGACCCGGCACCCGCACGGTGAATCCATGGAATGCTTAGAAATTTGTCTTCTCTTCTTCCCGACGTTTCAGCCAACAATAGCCGAGAGGGTCAAGGAACTTATAGCACCTAATGGATAGTGGCACAAACCATTGGATTTTGGATTGAGCTGCATGACCCAAAGATACTTTCCACCGATCGTCACTATTATCCTAGAATAGTACGTGAAGCGATCGAAATAAAGAAACACAAAAATTACAATCGAGAGAGGGGTTATAAGCTATCTTCATCATGGAATCCAGTAATCAAAAGGTTTCGACGCTGGGAAAAATCGCCCGGAGGCGCCAAGGATATTGTAAGTGTCGTATGTCGTGATTTATAAATACTTTTAAAAGTGATAAGTGGGTAGGTTTACATCTGCCGCCCAGTATGTACGAGACTACACCGCATAGCTTCAGTCGACCCGTGACCACGGCCAATGCAACTTGGCTGAAACGTCGGGAGAAATATGTCTCTAAGGTAAATCGCGTAAAGACCCGATAAAATTATAAAAATCTATTACGAGTATATTAGTTTCTAATTGTAGCAAGCAAACCTTGTCAGACTCTAGTGTCTTACTGCAAACTATTAGTATCTCAAGAACTTCTGGTTTGATTAATTTAAAATTTGGAATGGTGTATCCAAAAATGTAGACATAGGTAGACGCTTTAAATGATGTTCTTTAATACGAACAGCAAAAAAATCATCTGTTACACATAGGAAAAGTAGATTTTGGAGAGACAAACACCAGTCATCGAAAACGATTCAACTTTGTTCCTTCGGAACTATTAAAAGTAAGACACGACTAATTTACAATAAAAAAAAAAAATCATTTTAGCAAAATGAGAATAAAAATGTCTGAAACGCAAGACCAAAATTGCAGGTCCAAGACCGAGATTTGAAAAATATAGGTATATGCTAAAAAAATCTATGTCTAATTAATTTCAATGTGTAGCACGATTGTAAGGAAGCAAACGAATATTGTAAATTCGCTTCATTAAAAAAGAGGTTTTAGATTTGACGAGTCTAAATATTACGATTGTAATGATATTTTGCTTTTTTTTTTCGTTAATTTTTTTCTCGTTAAATACCTTATCAATAACTAGTATATCAGCAGAGAAGCGGTGTAGCATTGCTCCGAGCGGGGTGCGGTCGAGATGATCGGGCGCGGCCCCGAGCGTGGCGGCGAGCAGCGAGCCGTGCAGTCGCCGCCGAGCCGCAGCACCACCGCGAGCGCTTGCCGCCTGCGCACACGCAGCTGCTGCCGCACCTATCGCACATAGCGACGCGTACACACAAACACCCATCCACATCTGAAAGTTTTAAATTTAGTATTTTATTTAATTATTACAAAACGTTTAACGCATAGGTACAGTGGACCAAAAAAGTGGTCTATCATTTTTGACAAACCTTCTTTTGTAGTTAAAATATTGCTAAAATCGAATGACCGTAATACATTTAAGAAATAATCAACCTTATTGTTAGATGACCTACAAATAAATCTCAATCGTGAGGTGGTAGACCACTTTTTGATACTGATACTGACTGAATATAAAAAATTGTTTTTCGATTTCCAATTTATTTAATGTTTTGTTCCTTCAAATAAATATTTACGAAACAAAACCTTGCACTTGACATGGTCAAAAGCGCGGGAACTACTCCTATGAGATATTTATGTGTAAATGTCAATTTGTAAAGTAACGAATTTTGGATAACTGAGAATAATTGAAATTACCTTCTTCACAGCCCCTAGAACACAGAGTTCTTATATATAAATATATGTGGAGAATTTGGCATACACTCGGCACTCTGGCCAGACGGGTTGGCAAGGGTCTGAATTTATTAAGTTGATATTAGTGCTCTTCGAGGAACACTGGTGTTGTTATAAAAAATGTACAAAAGAAAAGTGTATTTCTCATTGGTACATGCCGGGGTTAAAACCGCGACGTTTTTGTATTCTTACAACTGACGAAATCAGCTTACCGAAATAAGTACTCAAGAGTATAATTCTGTATACACTTGCCTAATTATTTTAATAATCATACTGAAACATTAACCTTGTCATGGTCTGTAGTTTTATCAGCTGTCCACTTAGCGAGCCACCAATCTGCAGACACAGCCAGAACTTGAGCTCCTGTCGCGGCGCACCAATACACCGGACCCCACCAACCACAAGCTCGACTATACTCCCACCAGGCCGACACCTGAAAATGTTAAATAATTACAACTGATTGTCTGGATACGCTACATAACACTAAAATTGGGATTGGGATTAATTTTTAACGCCACTAAATTGACATAGGTGGTAGGTGGACTGATGGTGGTAAATTGCCCAGTCTGCCGGGGCGGGGATCCACCGTTTGTGCCCATAAACGCAGTATAGTGTATCCACACGTCATGAGTGTCTGATTTCAGTTGCTAACACTCATGGAACTTGCGCGCCACTTACCATCAGGTGAGCAAGTTCACATGTCATGCTAGTGTATTAAAAAAAGCACGCTGTCTCACCTAGCATTGTGTCTAAAAGAGATAGAATCAGTTATGAGCAGTTAGCAGCTAGTCTACACGCATACGTCTAGTCGCACGCACACAAACACCGTGCCGAAGTCTGCCGAACTGAAACGACGTTAGTCCATGCACGGCTTTCAACGCCGCACCGCTGTGCCGGTCGGAGTGGGGGATGTTAGATTTATTTTCGTTACGGAATTTCTTGATTCGGTCGCCACGCTCAAAGCCCGGGATAAAAGCTATGCAATAGCTTAAAAAAGTTAGGCTTTCATTCCGATAACTTGAAAAATATTTTAGTGAACAACATGACTAAGAGGATGTCTCAACCCAATGATCAATGCAGAACTTTATCAGACAGCACACCGTGGCTGATAAAAGCAGAATAACTAATGGTTAAACTGCTTCAGCAATTGACTAACATTGCAATAATGGAATGACGACATCCTAAAGAAGCAAATATAGATTATTTTAAAAGATTACTTTAAATGTCTTACATCCACATGTTCAGCATGATCTACATGGTCTTCTGTTTCATCGACGTTATCTATCGTAATGTCTTCGCTCTCAGCAACCTGCAGATTACCATTTTCTACTCGAATCACATCTTCAATAGTATCTGTATTTCCAGACAACAGGTTTTAATAAAAAAAAAAGTATATAATTAAAAATACAAGCAAGTTGTTGCTGCGCGTGTTACGTGTAGGGAAAATTATATGTATTGTAGAAGTGTCTGTAACATTTTATAAAGAAACAGAGTCGAAAGAGTGCTTTCGCATCGCTGTATATTCGACTTTTGTGAAACAACAACGAGTCTCCATAAGAAGTACGAGATTTACCAATTTTGTAATTCAGAGATTTGATAAACTTTTTCCGTGTTCTTTCAATATTCATAATATGGCAGTCAAACTACCGAACCAAAGTCCAGTCCAGTACAGCCAGTTTCTCGAACGTATTTTTGGTACTTCATTATTACTTAAGTAAAAAATTACATGCTTTGCAAAAAATGCGCTTCACAAACATATCTTAAGAAATAATAAAGAAGGGAACTGTCATTTCACAAATGTGTGGAAAGTTGTCAATTTTGCGTTTCACAAAGCAATAACAAATAATTAAATACATTTGTTCGTGAAAGAAGATAGTGATTTCTTAGCTAGGAAATAATTAAGTAGAGCTTAGTGAAACCGGCTGATATAGATAACTTTTTTAAAATATTTTATTTAGTGGTTAATTATTTTTTTTATTTTGACTTACCATTAACGCGTAGGCTGTTGTTGTTACCATTACTTGTAGATAGTAATTTTCGGATTGGTTTTGGAGTCCATCTGTAAGTATTATAAATTCGTAGATAAATTAGTTTAGTTAAATAAAATATGTATCTATTCTGTTTTATTCTGAGCATTACATGTAACACCGCGCCCATCTGATGATAAAAGGTACGCGAGGTCCAAAAATGACGACCGACATATGTCATGAAGTTCTTCAGAACACCCGTCACGTTGTAAAACGCTCAAAAAGACCACGACCACCAAGCTGCGCGATTCGGGAGTTTTAGACACTAATGTCGTCCACTATCCAAATCACCCGCCTCTGTAGACATTGGAAGGTACTTATCGTGACCAGAGGTAAGAACACTATACCACGACCTCATTTGTCTTTTGCTGTTATTTTAAAGCAGTATTTTAAAGAAAGATGCATACATCGAATGTTTAATGTTTCGATTATAAAGCACACGGGTTTTGCTTAACTAACAAAATAAAAGCTTGCCACTTGTCATGATAGGCCTATAGTAAAGTTGGCTAAATGTGAATCCGCTTATTCATAAGCGTGGTTTCTGACCACCCCGAAAGGGAAACGGTCGTGATGATACTGAACAAAATAAAAACCTATCATCTAACGTTTAACAAAAAAGATAAACTTTGGATATTCTTCTTTATTCTTTATTTTGTCATCTTTATTCCCACCGGAATTTGGTTAAGTAGGTACATAATTTTATTAGGTACAAGTGTTATGTTATATAATTTACTTACTCGAGCAAAGAACAGAACTGGCAGTAGGAACCTTAAGATGAAGACACTTAAAATAACTTAAATGCGGCTGTAAAGGGGCATTGTCAAAATTGATTAGTATAGATACCTAAAATTAACTTAAATAAGACTAGTTAAAATTATTTTCTAGCTGCGGCTGTAAAAAGGCTTTGTAATAAATTGTACACATTAAATTAAATAATTATATTATTCTAAAGATAATGTCAAATTGTTGCGGCTGTAACCTTATACCAGTGTTACCTTATACTTAAAACTTATATATCTTATTTATTCTGAAGAACTGTAGCAAAAAATTAATGACAATTTTATATGTACCTGGATAAAGTTCTATGTGGTCGTTGTGATAATAGACGTCTTAGTAGACTAGCTTCACGTTTTAGAGCTGCGTCCGATGCGTCGGCGCTGACTGCACGACGAATATCACGTCGGCATCTACAAAATATATGTTTTAAGGTTATATGGATTCTATTTGGCACGTAATTTGATCTATAGCGTTTAAACTATTATATATTTTAAACCTTAAAGACAATTATTTCTCAATCCTGTTCTGTGGTCATAACAAATTACCATACCAAATTACATAAGATTTATCGAGAGATATTTCTCCTGACGACTTGACCAAAAGTTGAATCAACTGTGGTCACGAGAGCGACTGGAACTGCGCAGATGTATACCATTACCTACTTTTAAAGTAAAGACTAGGAAAGATGTACATCTTTAAATGAGTGCAAATATAAAAAAAATAATAAATAATAAATATAAATATTTTTCAGACAGGTCACACAGCGCCATCTAATTTCCGTGGTAAGCTACAAGGCTTGTGTTACGGAAACTAGATGGTTGATAAACTACATATTATACTTTTTTTTTTGTAAATATATACATATTATACATATAAACACCCAGACCGAGACAAATTATACAATGTACAACTTGCCCCCGGTGGGAATCGAACCCACGACCTCCCGAGTTTACGGCAACGTTTGTTACCACTAGACCACGGAGGCGGTCCATATTTACATACCTTTATTACCAGGAACAAATCATCGTATTTCATCAAAATCAAAAACAAAACAATGTTGGTACCTTTGTTGATGTTCCGAAGGCGGTGGTGATGAAAATTGTCTGATGAGTGTGGATGGTAAAGGTCTCATGGCTCGTCGCCAACTGCCGGAAGCACAGGTTGGTACTTCTGCCAGAAGGTGGGCACCAGTCGCTTCACTTACTCCTACCTATAACCATATATCATGTGAATCTAATCGTTTAATGGGGTGTATCACTAACTTTTTATCACAGTAGATGGCGCATGATAGATGGTACCTAATAGAACTGTCAGTTGCATAGAAAACTTGTATTTTTATTACGAAATTTATTATTTTATGGATATATTGCGGAAGTGAGCAGCTTTTAAGTATACAAATCGAGATTTACTAGCGAAATCAAAGATATGGTGATCTCAAAATTGCCGATCAATTAATTATTTTTTTTTAGGTTTTTAAAGACGGTTTTCGCTTTCCTAATTAGTCTTTTAAAGTAGGTAACGATAAGTTAAAATTCATTTTTCTGTTTTAAAAATAATAAACTACAAAAACATTTTTAAAAAATGCCCGTCATAGGTGTAAATAAGGTACCAGTGCCGCTAGCGACATCTACAAAAAGCTTTGCCTGATACACCCCATTGTATAGTTTGTTTTCATAAGTTTCTAATTTTTGTGACAGAGTACAGACAGTGTTATTGTGTGGCGAATCTCTTGAGTTTGTGCCCGTTTAAAGTTCTCGGAATTTCTAAAGTACCTACGTTTTATTTTCCCGCTTTCAGCTTATTTTGTTCCTCCACTGAGTGTGATGTAGGATAGCATATGCATCTAAACACCCGATTATTTAAGTATCAACTGAAATATAACGGAAACTGCTCCCCAAGATACAAGATGAAAGATAGAAGATGGGATGCAGAGTTCTATATTATACGAGTATCTCTTGCTTGATTTGTTTCTTTACTGTACTATTTTTTTGTAACTCAATTTACTTATGCGTTAATACGTTATCAATAAATACTCTCAAAGAATCACCAAAGTAGGTACTAACTTACTCTTGCTTAGACATTATTACTTATATGAACTATCATGATGCAACTTTTATATTTCCTACATTATATTATTTCAACTATTTTACTTACTGAAGTTTCATTTAGCATTGGATGTTGTAGCTTAGCTCTACTGAGCACTCGTACAAGTCTGGATCTTTCCCGAGCGGTTCCTCCAGCGGGCCCTACACCAGCTCGAGCAGCTACAGTGCGAGCTTCGGCTGCAAGCTGGCTCCATCTTCTCAGCGCATTGTCTTCGCCTGATCGTCCCCAACTTACAACACGACAGTCTTCCATTACTATTATCTGAAAAATATTTACGTTATCTACAATACATATAAATACGAAAACAATGCTACCTCTGGCTACTGGCGACATAGGTGCTCGTATTTCTTCACCTATTTTTAGTACAGGTTATATATTATGATATTTTTAATATTAATATATAAGTTCCTTCTCTTTTACTCGTATTATAGATGTTATAGAGTCCTATCATTAAAACTGACTAACTCTTAGACTGTACTCATAGTTATTCTTATTTATTTAGGGTTACAAATTACCATATCTGCGTAATGCAGCAATTCAATTCTATTTGTAGCAAGCAGAACTGTCCGCCCTGACCTCGTTGCTGTCATTAGTCCCCGAGCCACCACTTGACGAGCCAGTGCAGCATCCAATGCTCCCAGCGGCTCGTCTAACACGAGCAACTGAGCTTGTGAGTATAAAGCTCTTGCCACACAAACACGAACTCTTTGGCCACCCGATAGTGGAGATCCTCGTGATCCTAATACTGTTTTGTCGCCATCTGCAAATAGGTTATTTATCATCATCACAACCCCTAGAGCGAATAGCCCTAACTCTTGTTGGGCCATTCAGATATTTCTAAACAATTTGGCCTACACTCACAATTCTGGCCAGACAGGGTGGCGAGAGTCTGATGTCAAATTTTAATGATAATTTATTAACGATTCCATATGTTGGTATTAGTTGAACCGACGACGGCTTAACGTGCTCTCCAAGGCACGGTTATGTTGTAAATCTATGACAAATGTACGTAGGAAAAGTGGATTTTTCATTGGTACATAACGGTTTTCGTACAGAGCTTTTTGGGATTTTTAAGAATAGAGTTTTTTCAACCGAGCCATTACCGCTTAAAAACAATAATTAATTACTGAGCTATAAATAGTAGCATGCAAAATTTAAAGAGATAGTTTAAAGGACCAATTTTTTTTTTATACTGATCACATATTACATCGCACACACCCTGATGGTAAGCGGTAGTCGAGGTCCAAGAATAGGAGAAAATGATGCCAGCCACTTATACTGACATTAGTCCCTACCATTATAGCATTATTTATTATCCGTGAAACCGCATAAAAATCCCTGATATAAAAAAATACGTATAAATTTATGATGGTTCAGCAAGGATCCATGTTCTGGCCGAAGATCGATTATGCTATTTTAACTTCTCCTGTGTTAATTATCTAAACAATTTGGTACAAACCTGGTAACAATTGTAGATCTGGTTTAAGTCCAGTGCTTCGTAAAACACTTGTGTATCGTCGCTGACACCATGCGCTTCCCATCACTATGTTATCTTTAACAGAGGACTCCAATAACCATGGTGGCTGTCCAGCGTATGATGTTGAACATGACCTGTTAGTAACAACAAAATAAGCACCTACTAAACTTTTATTATCATAACGCCTTATTAATAAGCACAAGTCTGTTGGTACGATAAAGCAAAAACTTGGAGAGTCCGTTATTAAGAGCAACTGTTTTTCTTCAGTGAGACGGATTTCACCAACTCATTAGGAATCAAGTAACTTTTTACTTAATCTATTTGGCCTCACCCATTCCATGTTACATCTCCACCGTTTAAATTCATTTCACCAAGTATGGCAGAGAGCAGAGACGTTTTCCCTGATCCACTTGGCCCTACAACCATTATCAGTTTACCTAAAACAAAAATATTTTAATTAATATAGCGTTCGACAAATTCTTAAATTCGTCATCCAGCATTATTAGTGTAAGCAATTGAAACCTACCAGCGCATATTTCTAAGTCGTCAACTTCCAATGCCATTGGTATCTTTCCTCCCCACGTGCAAACAACGTTCTTAAAAATTACCAAAGTTTTCGTTTTAGAATCATTTCCCGAAATCCTCTCGTCGTCAGATGAGTTGTAATCTTTAGAAATCGTAGTTTCATTATTTTTCTTCTTTCGAAGTCTATTTAAGGTAATTCGAAAGCTATCAACTGGCTTAGAGTCAATAAAAGCTTCGTTAAATTTATCCTGTTTTGAGTTGATGGTAAACTTTTCTGGAACTTCATTAGAATTTATAGATTCAGGAAGTGCTAAGAAATCTTTAATTCTTTTTGTGCTGATCTGAAATTAAAAAATATACCCTAAAATCTAAAATATATATTCAATATTATTTAAATTATTCGATTAAAAGTGTTTTACCGTAGCTTGTACTACCATAAGTACAGTAACAGGGAGTACTAATAATGGTATTGAGAGTTGACTAAAAAGAGCTAATCCTGCAAAAACGTTAACTGCTGAAAGTCCTTTGCTGTCTTCAACAACATAGTAGACTGAAAAAGTGATTATAGTCACTAGAATTGTTGATGCTTGTGTTGTAAATGCTGTAATAAAACATTCGTAATTAATAATTTGCTTTACTATTAATAAGAATTCATAGAAAATAAATAATAACTTACTCAAAATACCCCAATATACGGAATCTTTATTTAGAAGTTTCAGCTCCACTTCTCTCAGGTTCAATATCTTTTCCCTGAACAGGTCCTCCCACACGTAAAGTTTAATAACCGTAATGCCTTGCAATATTTCTGTCATTTTTGATATTCTATGATCACTGGTTTTAGATATAGTTTTGGAATTATCCGAAATCTTCTTTCCGATATAAAATTGCAAAGGCGTCACAAATAATATGCTGGCCGCACATCCTATTATTGCACTTATTCCTAATTTACTGTACAACAAGTACAAAATAGCAGCTACCTGTAAGACAAACAATTATGTATTGATAAAAGCGAGTCACTAATCATCTGATAATGTTCTTATATGTCGTAAGGTGATATGAATAGTGCAAATAATGTTACAAACCTTTAACGGTATCGCCCAAAGATAATGACATATCCAAACACAGGACATGACATTGTATGTATCTTGTGAGACAAGATTTGTCAGGAGTCCAGAGTAAATATGTTTTGGTGATTCTTCATGAACATTAAGCAAAGGCTCTTTTTCTTCTGATGTATTTATACATGCTGCCCACGGAGCCAGCCGCATGCATTTGTCAAATATCATACTCTGTAAGATGAAATGTACTGTAGTCGTTTACCTACAACTAACATAATAAGCTAATATAAAATTCGACGAACCTGTAATGCCGTTTTTAATCTAATCCCTTCTACAGAAACAAGATGTGTCGAATTTTGAGATAGAAATGCTTGGCCTATGGAGGACATCGTAATTATAACGATCATTATGTAGCCATTTGACATGAATTGTCCAAGAGTGACGTCAGAATTGGGATTCTCCAAGTTAGTTGGAGTGACGATGTATTGCACAACCACTGACAGTCCCACTGGCGGCACCAATCCCATTATATCCCCCAATAGTTTCAACATCCCGCTAATATAAAAGTTGGGCGAAATCATTTTCAAGTAACACTGCCACATACTAACACCTTTCCGATTCTTTCTTTTCTTTGTCTGCAAGTAAAAGTCTTCTTGAAAGTTAAATTTATCTGTTTTAAGTATGAATACAATTTAAAGCATATCAATGTTTATAATACGTACCACTAAATCATCGAATATATTTTTAAACTTAAGATAATGTTTTTCAGAACATTCTTCTTCTGGTAATTCACCTAGATCTTCAAGCTCTAAGGGTGATTTAAATCCCTTGCATAACAGCTTATTTATCCAAAAAAATGTGATTTTTGAATAAAAATATGCGCTAATATGTTGGTATGTGTAATTAAGGATAGATTCATTGCTGTCATTGGTGTTATTTTTAACTCTGTTAGCTACCTGAAAGAGGATGTCAATTTAAATAGTTGTTCTAGGTTGGTATGTCAATGTGGCCGGTCGATGTGCAGCGCCATAACTTGTCTGGTTATAGTTAGGTAGTAGCAATGCGGATGGCTCGGGATAACAGCATCGACCTACGACTAGACTTTATGGCGCCATGACCTTTATTCAATACTTGAGTCTGAATTTTGTACCTAACAATATAGAATTCACAAGTCCATCCTGTTCCAATTGACATACTCAATTCATTGTCTTCGTACAATGACTATTTAATATGCGGTATCTGTTTAGAATATTGATAAAAGCATAAATAGATAGGACAAAATAACTCCTTGGCTAAGGTTTAACTACATGTATATGTATTTCTATTGAATGGATTATAAATCATAATGATACTTTAATATTAACCAATTAAGGTAATCCAAATGTATTGCAGATATTTACTTAATTTAGGTACTTAATAAAGACTATTATTTTTATTTTTACGAGTCAACGTCTTTGAAAACCTCACGAGCAACGTAAGTGCAACGTAAGTGCAATGTCGGGTTAATCAACCGTATTATCTACTTAAAGAGTTAATGTGCATATACGTATGGGTGAGTAATTATAATTCTTAATTAGATAATGACTCTTCATGCTGCGTTTACAACGGAATTACAATTCCTGCGATAATGTCTACGTGTTTTTACTAGTGACGACGACCTTTTGCCAGTTTTTTTGAAAACTAAACGCCACCGTTTTCCGGAGAACGAAACTAGTTTTGTAAACGGTTCTCGTTGCAATTGGTTTTAGAATAGTGCGGCGGCAGTAAGAAAACAACGTAGGCTATCAAACTAAACACATACTGATAAAAACGGATTAAAAAATATACGTTTTTTTTGAGTAAAATAATTGTGGGTAGAATATTTGAGGAAATGAATAAACCTGTTAACCTCAAGGAACATAATTAACCTAAAAGATCGTTAAAATTGTTATATAAGTATGTACCTTTTTTATTAATAAAAAATAAACTATATTTACCTAATAATAACTAATATAATAAGAACTTTATTTATTTATTTGAGAGGTTACATATTTTATTATAGACCAAAACTGTTTTGCAAACGAAACCTCAAAGAGTTGCGACAAGTACGAGTGAATAGGTTATAGTGTGCACAATGAAAACTGTTTTAGTCCAAATAAAAACAAAAAAAAAAGTTCCTTTTTATTTGCAACGCCCATCATTAGTTTTTATAACATTTTAAATTATGAGTATATTGTATAAGTTTGCTCCTTTGCCCCCGACCAGCCCCTTGAAAGGTTTTTGAACTCATCGCTTTTACAAGTACATATTATGTACCTACTCATCCTCAGCGATATGGGTGGCCTCCTCCACACAACTCAACATTGTTACTTATATACTTTCTGGATATATATTATTAAAGTACAATTTTAACATAGCATTATGAAAATGACGTAGGTTGTTGACAAATGTGGTGCTGAATACGAGCGTCAAGTGGTCGGGCATGTTTTTAGGTCAGGCAGCCAGGATGCCGGCCCCCCTGCGCGGCTCGCGTCTCGTTGTCGCGCGCCGACGACCATGCTAATTGGAAAACTTGCTGGCATGCGATCATGCAACATATTAAAATAATAAGCTACCCTCTGCATATCGATATACGAGATACTGACTCAGTGGGTTATTTCCGCGACTTTCTATCGATTGGTAATTATTTTTTAGATCCTCTCGTGGTTGCATCTTTCACCTTATGTTCTTCTTTGTTCAGCCGTCGTATCGTATATAGATGGATACTTTCACCAATGGTTTTCTATAGCAATTCAAGGTCATTAAAGTCCGAGACCCATTGACATACTTTTACTACTTCACGTAGGTACTTGTATTTTAATTACCCATATATTAAACATAATGAAAATTAACATACCTCGTCAAAGAAACAGATTCCGTCGATAGCGGCAAGCATGAGACATAAGGTTACAGAGATCGCATGAAGATATACGTTGACTTTTGTGATTGACATGTCATTTGCTAGGTAATATCCGAGCATGGCTGCTGAGCTGGATGCTGATAGTAACCAATATAGGAAGAGGTATAGTATAGGGGATGCTGTTCTTCTTCTCCACAGAGTTGCATGAAGCCAAGTCGCTGCTAGCCAGGCAGGTGGGGCTAGTGCAGTGGCTATTAGTGGCACTAGTTGTCCAGGTCTTAATGTGGCAGCAGCAGCTGTGAGGCACCAGGTGGCGCCAACAGCAAGGCTGGCTACTCCTCGAGCATTCTGCCATCGCCAAGAAATCGTTTGGTTTGTTCTGGAATAATATTATTTCTGTAAATATTTGCCTAAATTTACTAATGTCGACTCAGATTTCTCTAGAATTTGGCCTACGCCATTTGCTACGCCACTCTCCGAGGTACAGGAACGGTGGGGTTGTACTCGAAAATCTATGACAAATGTATATAAGAAAAGTGTATTTCTCATTGGTACAGGCCGGGATTTGAACCGACCTTCGCAGGATTTAAAGGAAAGCGTTCTTACAACCGAGCCACCACCGTTTCTTGTGTATACTCAACCAAAATTTGAACCAGTCTAAAACTACGACCGTGACCACGCTGAAACCAATGGATTTTGTTACAAGTCGCCGTCCCCGGAGAATAAAATTAGGTATGCGTATTACGTACGTACATATTTTAAATATGGCAAAACACTAATACTTACTATGGTAATCGTGGTTATCATTTTAGTCTCCGGGGACGGCGAATTAGAGGGTATACTTTTATAAAAATTTAATACCATATTTGGTATATACCTGCTAACAAATCTGGTGCAGCAGTGCATTAAGGTTGCTGCTAACAGGGTGCAGTAGAGATGCAGTGCATGTAGGGCAGCAGTGAGCACGTACACCTGACAGCCTGTCTGTCCCCGCCCACACACTGCCTCCATCCTTCCACACTAACTAACTAGATGTGGAACGGTAAACATTTTCCTTCTGAAATAAATCGATACTTAATTACTCTCTGATGGTGAAAAGCCGACAAGTAAGACCACAACTAGTATACAAATAACTCGAAAAATTGTAAGGGGATGTTACTAAAATGACGACTAGGTTATTAGTATCCGGTCTGTTTTCACAAGGTTAATGAACTGTAAAGGTCTACGTACTCGTACACTCGACTCCTTCGTCATATAATTTCAAATAGATGCTTAGGCAAAATGGGGTCAGATCATTGTATTTGATGATTACCATGAGGATTATATTGAGTAAATTATTTGATTTTGTTGTGTAGGTTAGAGATAGACAAGTTTTCACAGCTTCAACCGTCCATTGCGTGCTGATGCATATTGTTGTGATACAATAGATAGATCGTCTGCGTCGATGAGAAATAGAATCGCCGAGAACAACCTGAACAGCTGCGACGTGCTTCTTGTATGGATACTACGAGTATGTGCAAATTCTGAGAAAACGCACGTCGGAAACACCGTGGTAGCTAAACGCACGCACGTACGTAATTATCGCTGCCTATATACATTTTATGTAGGTACATTTTTTCGTTGCAAACATTCTTGCGTTGTGATATTTTATTTCCCCTATAGCACACGAGTCCAACATATAGAACATATTTCTAGATAATTTAACCTTCTTTCGCCACTCCTGCCTGGCCAAACGAGAAGTTCTTAAAGATCCGACTAGTTGGTATTAGTGGAACCGTAACCGGCCTTAACGTGCTTGCCGAAGCAAGTGGTTTTGTAAATCTATGACAAATATAGGTACGCGACAGTTTAAATGTAGGTACGTAAGAAAAGTGTATTTATCATTGGTAGGATGCCGTTACTAGAATCGTGACCTTTTTTGGATTGACGGGAAGAGTTCTATCAACCGGGTCACCACTACTGTCCAATAATATTATTGTATAGAGGTAGTGTTGCCCAAAGCAAGACCAAGACTTCTTGGTCTTGCATCAGAATAGGTGGTCGTGACCTCGGTCTTGATTCTCGCAAGACTCTTGCTCTGGCTTAATTTCCAATTGTACTAACGAAACCTTGTGAGTATCTGTCCGCAAACTACTATCTCGACAACTACTTGTCTGATTTACTTGAAATTTATAATAATTATTTATTTAGTTATTACCCGTGCCTCCGTGGTCTAGTGGTTAAGTCTAAGTCCGTGGATTTAGACTGGGAGATACCGGGTTCGATTTCCATTCCTGGTTGGACACAATAATTTATTTGTGATATTTCTCGAGTTTTGCCACTTGTCATAATGGGCCTATAGTAAAGTTGGCTAAGTGTGAATCCGCTTCTTTAAAAGACTTTCTGACCACCCGAACGGGATACGGTCGTGATACATTTTCAGCAAAATTAGGGAAATATATCTTCAATAGTCTTCTTGCGAGACTTTTGCGCAAAACCACTACCAAGACTAGGGTAATTCTTGGTATTGGTCTTGCAACCATATCAGTGGTCTTGCAACCATATCAGTGGTCTTGCAACCATATCAGTGGTCTTGCAACCATATCAGTGGTCTTGCAACCATATCAGTAGTCTTGTTCTTGATCTAAGATTGGGCAACACTATATAGAGGTATAATTCCATAAGAGTAACTAATCTTTTATAGCGAATACTGTAGGTACCCTCTTGGAATATTTGAAGTTTTATTGATATTTAATGGCGTATTTTGTCGTTGCCCTATTTTGTAGACAATTTGCATATTAATTATTCGTATTATACTCATACATACATAAAATGTGGATCGATTCGGTATGTACCGATGAGAAAATCATTTTTCTAACGACATTTGTCATAGATTTACAACACCATAGTTCCCGTGCTTCGGAAAATTTTAGCATTAGCACGTTAAGCCGTCGGTCCCGATTCCCCTAACACCAACTTTTAAAACTAACGTTAAACTAAATTGTCATTAAAATTGAGGCCTAGGATGTGTTCTAACGGATACAATGATGATATAACATATAACAAGGCCAAATATTGCAACCTACACCAACCAGGTATATTTTTGTTACAGTAAAAATATGCCTGGTATTAAAAAAAAAAAAACACTTTTAAGCACATACTTCGGCAAATAAAATATAGTGTAGTCCTTTAAACTCAGGAAAGTAGTGGGTTTTTTTTGTCAAGACAGCGATGTCTGTGCTCGCGCATAATTTAAAAACTTCAGGCCATAATTCACAACTCTCTGAGTTGTACCGCGCCGATTGGCGTGAGACATTCTATGAAATAAAAGTGTGCCTATAAACCGTAACATAAAGCTTAACAACATTCTAATAAAGTTTAAATTAAAAGTGTGCGGCGGTTTAATACGTGAATTAATGATTAGCCGCCTTGTGTACTCCGGCTACGGATGTTCATCGAAGGTTTTATGGATTTTATGATGTAGGCAATTAAAAAGTAAGTAGGTATACGTACTTATCTAAATAGTTAATTATACTGTTTAGTCGGAAAAGTACTATCGAAAACATGATACTAATATTGTATTAATTAATTAGTGGAATGAAATTTTATATTAGAAACTGGATCAACTATCAACTAAAATTGATGATGCACTGATGTATTTAGAATGCAGTTTGTTATATTATTATAATCTTTATGATATTCACCACACATTTAGTTAAGTACATACGAAACCTTACCCAAATTCACTCGTGAATGGCAAAGTGCCTATCACTTGTTTTTTTTAATACGTAATTTTATTCCTTAGGTTGAGTAGCATCTAAATGAAATCTCTGTAATTGTAACGATTAAAGTTTTTAGTTTACTTTTAATTATTATTTAATTTACTAATAAGTTATCACTTTGCACCAAATCTTTTAATTAAAAATTTTCTTTAAATATAAATTAACCTAAATAGTAAAATTAAAAATTAACTAAACTATAAATTTAAAATGTCCTCTAGAGACGTCCCATCCGAGATAGTCCCAAGGAGACTGGCAACATTTCCCCTCTGTATAGGCTGACGCTTTGACAACTCCTTGGCCAGGCGCCTTGCTAAAGACCCCCATGGGCCCATCGTCTCGACCCCATAAACGGCGCAAATTTGTAACCAGTACCAAGGTTGGCGTAATTGCGCAACTTGAGGTTCTCAGCAGAAAACGCCGCACTCCCCGCGCCTCCGATGTCGCCTGGGTGTGAGATGGAGCCAATGTGTTTACTATCTGTACTACACACGTCGCATCCCACACCAGAGACCTGCCAAGTTTCCACGGCCCAACAGTCATTCCGTCGTCGGGTCTCTTGCCATCGCTCCGCACAATCCCAGAGGGTTCTAAGATTGCGGGTACACCAGCAGTGAAAAGAGCCCTTCGAATTATGTGATGTATGTATGCCGCGTGATGATTAAAGTTAAAAAAGTTTTTTTTTTTTTTTCATTTTGGAAAACCAACAGTTGACTATTGTATATAGATAATAAAACAGTAAATTCCCTAAGAACTATTAAAGGTTTTCACATGCCGTGTCATTTGTTGTCATTTCACATGTGATGTCGAATATATCAGTTTTATTTTACCAGCCGTCAGCTATCGACGCCATTGTAAAATTTAGTTGTTACATTACTATTTTCATTTTGTTAGACCTTAGTTAGACCCACGTGGCGCACATAATAACTAGGTTTCAGTGCGGTTAACAAACTTAACTGGAGTTTTAATTACAACATGCATAATATACTTATTTCCTAAGCATACCTTTACTATAGGATTCTACTATGTATATTGACAGATTATCGGCCAGTTGCAGAATGGTTGTTTTTTTTTTAGCATTAGTAAAAATTTGTCAGTGTCAAACTTAGCGAAAGACAAAAAATTTGGTATAGTATCAAAGGAGTACTTGTATTTTTAAATATTTTTATTTAATTTAAAATATAAGTACATAAATATAAATAAATACACAAATAAGATATAACAACCACATACCAGACTTGCAAAACTAGGATCAAGAAACTACACCTTCCCGGATCAATATCTGGTTTCTGTGCCTTGACAGAATTATCTAGTGCAGAAACCAGTGCACTTACTAAAAGTTCTGTTAGCCTGTCCTAGCTCAATGTATTATTATTAATTATACTAGGTATATATAACTAGGAAATAGTTTGTAATTTCCATGTTTATAGGATGTTAAAATTGGTGTAAATAAAATATATATTTTTTTAATATTTTTTATAATAACTGTAATAATCAATCACTACTAGTTCCCTATTAGTAGACAGGCGCTATTGAGCGCTATTTGTCATGGTCATCACATATTATCATCGTCAACACAAACTAGACCTCCACTTCTGGCGTCTTCTAGAACGTATTTCAGGATAATTTGGGCTACATTCGGCTGACAAGGGGTTGATGTCAATTTTAATAACAATTTACTAACTGCAATAATAAGTTGGTATTAGTGGAATCGAGACCGACGTGTTGTGGTTTTGGAAGTATATGACAAATGTATATAAGTAAATAATATTTCTTATTGGTACATGCCTGGTGTCGAACCGCTACATTTTTACCTATATTTAACGGGAATGCGTTCTTTTAACCGAAACACCACCACACCATTAAAAATATCCTACATTATAGTTAACGTTATGTTTTCTGTTTTAAAATATTAGTTTGTACTTTTTTGTACAATATTATAATGATATTCAATCACGCACACGAGTACAATAATTAGATTTTATACCTACTTATATTCACTAGCTGATTAATGTTATTACCCAATTTCTAGTTTAGTATATTATTGTAATTTTTATGTTTGTTTATTTTCTTATTATTATTTAAATTCATCTATATAAGTTTTTTGAAAATTTTGGCTGAGGAAATTATATACATATTTTAATTATCTGGGAATAATATAGCTGTAAGTATAATATAATAAATAAATATATTATTTGTCTCTAATAAATTGAATACACTTACCTTTATCTCTTTTCATTATTTTCCATAAGAGTTTCACGTTCGCAAATTCTAAAACATACTTTTACTAAATTCACGACAATGTCATTAAATCCATACGAGTTCATTCAAAAACAATATTTATTTTCACGTTAACTGTAACTCCGAAGCCACGTTCGAAAGCACGTTCTCGTCAAGTGGCAGCCACCGAACTAATGGGAAATGGAATGGATCCAAACACAAAACAAACGTTACCGACTTTACAAGTGCAAGTAACTGCATACTTGAACAGAAGTAGGTGTGATTCAAGTGTGCATGAAAGTGTATATATAAAAGCAGTCAAGCAGTAGTGGTCTATCTTTAATCTTCTAGAATACGTCTAAGAGCTACCTACACAAATCAACTCTTTTGTATAATAAAAATCAACGGTGATGGGTCGCTTTCCAGAAGAACTAGCATACCTGGAGGAGATAGAATGGCTTTACTAATGGGCCCACACAATAGTCTCAAGGAGATTGAGTCCGGGAAATTCCTGGACGTAACTATAACTGTAACCGCTTAGGGGCCATTCTTTAATCAAGTGATGCTCGAAAGGGGGTTCGGGTTCGGCAAAATCAGGAAATATCACAAGGGGGAAGGGGGTGTAGTAAAATATCACGTGTATTTATTAAATCGTCAATAACCTGCAACCTTTCTGTGTAGATATTTTTATCATGGTCCTTAATTTTCTTGATTATACTTTAAACCTGTATTTTAAAAAAATATTCTAACATAAGAGTCTTTGTAGGTACTAAAAACTACACGTTATTTTGGGGGGGGTTGACTTTCCTATCCTTATTACATACAGTGGTCTACCAGTTATGACAAACTATAATTTGATTTTCTATCAAATCACATATATAACAAGTCGGACAAAAATCACAACGGTATGGGAATCAAAGCGAGAACAATCGTCTCAGAATGAATTAATGCAATGCCGGTTATAGTCGTGTTGTGTCATGCACTTTTAAATTGATTTGTGTTGTTTCAACAATATTTCGACCTGCGTCTGCGAGTTACGGAGGTGATGGAGAAGTAGATGGTGTAAAAAATAATGTAACAAACATTTTGTATAAAAATAATTACCAATTTAATTCCAGCTCCATCTTAAAGTTATTTTCGGAATATAATATTTAAAGAATAATCTTCTACCGATCCTTTCTATTTAAGGTATTAGAAACATAATATTGCCTATTAATTAACATCGCTTTATATCTGTTGCCGTAAATAAGTAAATTTAGGTATACATAAATTGGTTGTTGGGTGGTTCCCTGTACCTACTAGATAAGTAGATCTGTGTTACTATGTTAATTAGTTAATACTAGGGACACGTTATCGATTTAAAAGTATCGATACTCAAGATAGTATTAAGTATAAAATACTCAATACCAAAAAGTATCGACACTTTTCTGTTTCCCTAATCTAGGGACGCTATCAGCGAACATTCTCTCCAGGGTATCTCCCCAGCAATTATCTATATTTTTTGCGGTTTGGCGAGTTGTAGATAAATTTATTTGTAACGCCTACCGTACTAGCTCTCATTCGCATCAGTCGTCACGAACCGCGTGTGTTTGTAAGCGTTTATGGAGTAGAACTAAACGCCGCAATTACTGTTTGTACATTTGCGATGCGTGTCACAAAGACGATGCGATTGTGAGCTTGTGCGGTTTCATACTTATTAATACCTCAATATCATAGCTCCTAATACACAAAGTCCTAGAAGTCCACTGTTGGAGATAGGCCTTCCAAAACATTTTTCTGGAGAATTTGGCCTACACATGATCATGCTGCTGACCAGATAAGTTGGCGAGGATCTGATACCAATTTTAATGACAATTTATGAACGATTTCACAAGTTGGTATTATTGGAGCCGGGATTAACGGCTAAATGTGCTCTCTGAAGCTCGGGAACGGTGGTGATATAAATCGATGACAAATGTACGTTATAAAAGTAAATTTCTCATTGTTACGAATATCGGGTACGAACCGCGTTTACTTTTATTTATTTATTTATGAAGTCATAAGTAGTATCGCATAAAAAGTATCGATACCTTTTCGCGTCCCTAGTTAAAACTAACCCATTCTAAACTTATTTATAGTTTTCGCTTAACGTTTAATCTGAGCCAAGATTAGATGTAGATAAATTTACATACATCTTAACATTTTGTAGTCCATATATATTAGGTACCTACTTTTAGGCCGCTTATCCAGCAGATATGAGCTAGGATATTAAAAAAAAAATTTTCAAGCGTGTAGCTGGCTTAAATAAAAAATGACCCGACCGAATTTGAACATAGTTTGTTTTCGAATTTTTTATTTTAAAAAACCCAAAGAATCAGCGTGATATTACAAGCAATTATTATTTTTTGCTACTATGAATTTGTCGGTACTTTAGTTTGACGTTGGATCATCACAAGCTATACAGTATAAGGTAGTGTAAATACATTATTTTAAGTTTTTTTACCATTTTTTTTTCGTTACCTACGCAACCGTTACTTTTGTTACGACTAACTGAATCCTTAATTAGTGGTATTTTGTCACTTGTAAATACAGAAGTTTGTATGGGGACGCGGTCATTTAAGTGAACAAATGCCACATGGACGGATTCAGTTACCGACCATTTTTTATTTGATAATAAAATAGATTTCTCTGGAATAAGGTGAAAGTCGCTCTATAAGGTAGTAAAATAAAATAAATGTTTAAAATTAGGTAAAAATATTTAATACTTAATTAAATTCTTATTGCTATACTTAGCTATTATAATACTTAATTATAAATAATATCGAATCTTCTTAGATACAGCAATTATTTAATATGATATTTTTACAATTTGGATGGTCCTGCGGCGGATGTGAAATGGTGTGACGCCTGTAATTGACTTTGACATCTTCGTCGGTGCGTATTATATACCTATAGGTACAGAGTGGATTTTTGAGACCAGTAAGGGCAGGTACCTCAATCATTCTAGTTACAGGAAAAGTTCCTAGGAGACTTCCGTCCATAACTTTAGGATATATTTTGGACTGCATTCACAGATTTAGGACTTAAAATACAATTT
Organism: Tinea semifulvella; assembly: GCA_910589645.1. Classification (NCBI taxonomy): domain Eukaryota; kingdom Metazoa; phylum Arthropoda; class Insecta; order Lepidoptera; family Tineidae; genus Tinea; species Tinea semifulvella. The sequence goes on from OU342585.1 coordinate 9,801,091, forward strand.
GCAATAAAATACTATTTCTACCCAAAAACTTTTTTAATGTCATACTGGGCCGAATGAGGTTTGAGTACTAGAAAGTAATGTAATCGCGAAAAACATTATATAAATTCTATGCCCTTTAATTTACTTATATGGTGCTGGCATCGCAAGTCCTACTAACTTGTATTATATTCCTTGCATACCTACATTGCATGCTGAAGCTCAGTCGTACATTATCACAAAGCCTAACATATAAATATAAATGTTAATATTAATTTATTACTGTTAAGATACTATTAAGGTTAAGATGTTTTTATGCAATAAAGATTTTGATTTTGAATTTTTGACCTCCTTAGACCTCCACTGCTGAAGATAAGCTTTTTAGAACATTTTCTCTAGAATTTAACCTTCTCTCGCCGTTTTATGTAATCATAATTATACAGCACAGCAGTATAAAAAAATAAAAACTTTCACGCATTTTATCAATAACGGACTTTATTACTAATATCCCTAAAAAGCTTGATCCCAGCCGGAGGTTTCGTCTGGCGGTAGTTTGGTATCTTTAGGAAATTGTTCTGGAAAGTTGGTGAGGTCGGTGGGGCTGGTTATAGGAGGGACGAGCGGGCCCTTTAATTTTCCCTCGCGAAGAGCATCCCAGTCGAAACCCTGGAACCATCTGCAAGTGATAAAACCATTTAGTTTCAGATCTAGAAGCGTTATTATGCTTTGATATACTTTGTTTAAGCTTCTATAAAATTATAATATTCATTTTGTGGCAGTAAAAAAGCCGTGTCATCGTATAATCTAAATAATACTAATGATATTGTATCATCATTTATCATTACAACCCCTAGAACACAGCGTCCTAGACCTCCACTGCTGAAGATGGACCTTCCAGAACTGGAGAATTTGGCCTACACTCGCCACGCTGGCCAGACGGCTTGGCGAGGATATGATGTCTTTTTTTTAAGACAATTTATTAACGATTCAACAAGTTGGCATTAGTGGAACCGGGACCGACGGCTTAACGTGCTCTCCGAGACACGGGAACGGTGGTGTTGTAAATCTATGACAAATGTACGTAAGAAAACTGTATTTTTCATTGGATCAAACCCACGTAATTAGGTAAGTAATTTAAGTAACTGCCTCCGTGGTCTAACGGTTAAGTCCTTGGATTTAGACTCAGAGGTACCGGGTTCGATTCCTGGTCGGACACAAAAATATTAATTAATGTAAATAAATACAATTAATTAATATTTAATTTGTGATATTTCTCAAGTTTGGTACGCTGGAGACATCGACGAGCTTGCTACTTGTCATGATTGGCCTATAGTAAAGTTGGCTAAATGTGAATCCGCTTATTTGTAAGCGTGGTTTCTGACCACCCCGAACGGGAAACGGTCGTGATGATACTTTACTTTTTAATTTGATAAGATAGTTTAACAGCTTGTATTACCGACGTGCACTTTTAAATTGCTTTTATTGTTTCACTGACAATATGCCGATTTCATCATCATCAAATATAAGATAGAGCGGGCCTTGTTATTTACATACAAATTGTTTGTTACTCTTGTCGAAGAAAAACGTGTTTTATACTTCCGTACCAAGCATGTCAGGATATTGCCAGTGACCCAACAAAATTAACTTGGAACTACACATGAACATGACCATAGCTGGCAGTGCACTATCACACACTAATTAATTCTAAGACGATTGTCCTAGATTTAATTATCTTAACCTTTTGGCTTCTTGTCCCGATTTATTATATATTTAATGTCTCTGCGTAAAGACTATAATAATATTTTATTAATTTCAGAAATTGAAGACCCTGATTTGTTATGTTGATAAAAACTGAAGGAAGCAACAAGATATCGGAAATTTAGTTTTTATGCAAACGTTGTTAAACATCCTTTGCTTGAATGCGTGGGAATATGGGACCAGCAAAGTACGAGTAGGTGCTTAAGCTACCAAATTGTATATAAGATTTCTAAAAATTTTAAAATTATTAAAGTTCTGTGGTTCAGGTTCAGTTGGTTATTACAAAGGTTTTAGCTAATAATTCTTCAGAGTTTCTCGGAAACCCGTCTGGAAAGCGTGGCGAGTGTAGGCCAAATTCTCCAGAAAATTCTAGAAGGCCATCTCCAACAGTGGAGGTCTAGGACTCTGTGTTCTAGGTGCTGTAATGAAGAAAAAAAAGGAAATAAGTGAACCCAGGCCATCACCGTTTACACTACTGTCGCGCTATTCAATATTATTGCCATGTGTAACATTATTGCAATGTTCGAGTTTTCTTCGTTTTTTTTACTGATTTTCGCTTTGACAGACGTTTGTTTATGAGTTAATAAGGTTATCATCAAATTTTAGATTGCAGAATTAATTCTTTTCTTGGAGTTACTCGTGGTATTATAGCCCAAACACGTCGGGTCGTGAATAATATGGGAGTTTACGGAGCGGGAAATCATTATCTCTACAGCCCCTAAAACAAAGCTAAAACTCCACTGTTGGAGATGGGCCTTCCAGAACATATATCTGGACAATTTGGTCTACACTCGCCATGCTGGCCAGACCGGTTGGCGAGGATTTAATGCGGGAAAACCGAAAAAATAAACTGCAACTTGTGCCCCATATATAAGTCCAATTTATCGTTTTCCATAATTATTCACATTGTAGCATATTATTAAGCAAAACAACACCACTTTTGACTAACAATATCTATTTAAATCTTACTTGTAACTTTTGACGTCGGCCATTCCGTTTTTGAGGTATCCGAGTCGCTCTGCCGGGACGGGTCGACATAGCTTTCGGATGAGAACCTGCGCCGACTTGGTGACGCGGGGGTGGAAGGAGATCGCGTCCACCCCTCGCAGGATCAGGGTGTACGTCTTCATGTGGTCTCCTCCGGCTGCTCGGAAGGGGGGCTTCCCTACGAGCAATTCGTGGATAAACACACCTAGAGCCCAGCAGTCTACTGCGCGGTCGTGACCCTAAAACAATATTGTAATTTATTTAGAATAAGTTATCATATATACGCAGAGATATATATGTAGGACTTCCTCTTCCTTCCAAAACATATTTCTAGAAAATTCGGTCTTCTCGACACGCTTGCCAGACGCCAGGCTGGCGAGAGGAAGGTCTTATAACGATTTTAATGACAAGTTATTAGCGATGCCATAAGTTGGTATAAGTGGTACTTAACGTGCTGTCATAGGCACGGGAACAGTGTTGTAAATCTACGATAATTGTACCTATGTAAGATTAGAGTATTTCTAGTTGGTACTAACTATTAACTAAATATAGGTAAAGCATACATTAGACGTGGTTCTTGCTGTTCAAACTGTTATTATTTCTATATCTAATCTAATTTAATGTTTTAACGATATTTATGTTATGATTGTATTCATTACCTTATTGAGTACAATTTCGGGCGCCACGTATTCAGGAGTGCCGGCGAATGTCCAAGTTTTGTTGTTTGACAATATTTGCTTAGCGAATCCAAAGTCAACCTAAGACAAAAACAAAATAATTAGTGATGCTCTTGAAATGTGGTGTTGGCGAAAAATGGTGGGTATATCTTCCAGCAGATATTCAGATTCCTTCACTGTTTCCCCTGCTCGTGAATGCTGTCTTCGATAAATGTTTTTAAAAACCTTCTTGTCCTTATTTCTTAAATAGGTAGGTAAACAAAATAGTCAGTCTGACTAATTATGCATTATATTTTTCATCACCGTTGTGTGTTAGTTTATTGTGTGTAAAGGTATGTATCTCTTATATATGGTGGTTATATATATAACCACCCCAGAAGGGAAACAGTCGTGATAATACTTAACTTTTTCTAACTGCTACAAGTATAATCGCAAAAGCACCAAATTATATTAAAATCAGGCGCGAAAAAACTGTAGAAAAAATATTGAGTAAAGACATAGACTTTTTCTTTACTAAAATAACTATGTTTACGCAAACAACGGGTTGTTATGTGAAGATCTGATTAAGCTGGTTAATGTTATATGCGACAAGAGCCAGCCAATTTTTTCCCGCAGTAAATTCTGCAAGTGTTCTTGGCACTTGGCACTGCTAAGCTGCTGGTCTTCTGCTAACAGCTTACTTATTGGACCACTTTGCTGCTTAGTCTTCTACTAGCAGGAGTAGAATCATTCAAAATAATTAAATTAATAACGTTTCATAAATGCCTGTAATAGGTTTAAAAGAATATTTTGACTTTGAAACACTGGGAGTGTGATGATCAAATCATGGGCACTTTTTCTTACCAGTTTAACATATCCACGTCCGTCCAGCATTAAGTTTTCGGGCTTAAGGTCTCTATAGACGATGCCTTTGGAGTGTAAGTACTGGAAGGCTTCGACCACGCAAGCCGCCATGAATCTCGAGGTGGCTTCGGGAAAGTACCGCATCTTCTGAAGCACCGTCCACACATCCCCTCCCAATATCGGTTCCATCAGGAAGTAAATAAATTTGTTATCCTTAAACGTTTTGTATAGCCTGAAAATTAAGGTTTTATTTTTCTATACTATAATACCATCAATCATCACCTCACACATAACTTAATTAGGCATCTACTGCTAAGATTTGGCTTACACTAAGTACTAACTGACAATTTATTATTAATTACATACAAGTATATATTACATTTATTTATAAACACTTTATTGCATAAAATAAATTAAAAAGTAGTGTACAAGGGCGAACTTAATGCCTTCCGGCATTTTATAACAGCTAAACTTAGGGATCGTGGCGGAGGATTGCGGGTGCATTAAGATAAATATAATTACTTAAGAATAATTAAATATTAGTGGAACCGGAACTGCCTGATGGTATGGTATGGTTATGCTGGGTGAATTATTAATTATTGACATAATTCTTAGGTCCTTCTAGATTCGCCGTCTCCCAATCCTATCGCGGCTATAGTCTGGGTATTGTTGGGTACCTGTCGGAGCACGTTGTGCTGAATATATGATAATTGTATAACCTGTAATGTGCGATGAATAAACAAATATATATTTTTTCTTTCTTAAAAAAAGCAACGGTGATGTGTTGCTTATTCCTATAAACGAGCGGTGAAGGTAGATTTCTATGGATGTTGTACTAAGGCCGTGTTTGACTTGATTATTTTTACTTTAAAGCGCTGACGCTTTCAGCCAATGCAACAGTCGTTCGACTTGCATAAAGCAAGGTAAAGCGTTTCAACGCTTCGCGAATGGTATTTCGTCTTTCTTCTCTTTGTAATTGACAAAATTATCATTAACAAAACCCCAAAAAGTATTAAATATAATAATTAATATAACCGATATCTGTACAATTAAGAAAGAAAATAAATAACGTGATGGTAAAAATAGGAAAACCCGTAAATGTATTAAATATAAATTAATATTAAAAAATTAAGCACGAAAAGGTATGCGGCAAAATTTGACAACATTTTTGACCACAGACAATTTGCTTTGACAGCACCTCCCGAAAATAAAAAGCATTCGCAGAAAATAATTAACGTCATTCGCTGTGAAACCCGCGTCTTTGTCTTTGGTTATTCGACGTCATCAAAAACTAAAAGCGCTTGGGAAAGCTACCTGAACGCCTCTCAAAGCGAAATTCATTTAAAAAAAGAGTGCCAAGGCAAACACTGCTCCAAAAGAAATGTAGTTTCTGACTACCCTACAAAGGATTACGGTCGTGATCGTTTTTACAAATATAAAGATAATCTTAATACGTATTTAGTTGTTATCTATATGAGTTGTTATCTGGCGGTGTTTTAGATTAATTCATTGATTGGTATTGACTTATTCACGTTCGTCGAGATTTAGCAAGTCAAGTTCTAATCCTTACAGGAAATGTGGCGAGGAAATTGTAAACATTTCATTGTAGTGTTTTCATAATAACAGGAAAATACAAATACATTTAGTCTTTTCACTATCATTTGTCCTTATTTTAATTTATAGCATGGACCAAAATACCATAGCCACTATCCCTACGTACGAGACGAGGGTACGACCTACCTACATGCAAAATTAACTGACTCGCATGGCCTTTCACTTCGTTCTTCCCATGACAACCTAATTAAAATCACTCCCCACTATTCTAGTGTCTGCAGCTCGCCAGTGAAACAGACTTTAGTAATAAGACAAGCTCCATCTCTCAAATTATTTAAAAACAAGTTATACAATAAACAGAACAGCAGCGCAATTCTGTTACTTAGTCGCAAACGTTATTAGTGAATTTCGTTAATTACGTCAGAGCTTGCTTCATAATTACAAAATATTTTTCAATTCTCAACTCTAAAAGCGCTCGACCTTGAAAGCAGCCGTGCAAATATCAACTTTAATATCGTGATATACATATAGTTAACGGATTCAATTACTTATATAACGTTTGCGCTTAAGTAACAGTGCAGGACACAATAATTTATTTGTGATATTTCTCGAATATGGTACGCTAAATATTACCTTCTTCAAGTACCATCTTATAAAAAAATACGACATAAAATTGACTTGTAACTTGTGGGTAAGTTGTTTTAGCAATTTATGTTTAATACTCTTTGGGAGTCTCCGAAGATGTCAATATCAGAAAATTTTGCAGCATGAGTTATATTTTGATAGGATTCTGGAAACGAATGGGATGACGAGAGTAATTTTTTTTTTTTTTTTTTTTTATTTTTTTTTTTTTTTTACGGAGCACGACATTTGACACCGCGCCCACCTGATGGTAAGCGGTACGCGGGAGCAACTGACGCCAGCCTCAGACGACCGACATCAGTCCCTACCATTATGCCGGCCTATAAAGATGCTTTTTCACACTTCGTTTGAAGGACTCCAGGTTATAGGAGTGGGGAAATACACTGGCTGGGAGAGCATTCCACATCTTCAGCGTGCGACAGATGTAAGAGTCTCCAAATTTGTATATACGCGTAGGGATAGTGGCTACGGTATGTGGATGCATATTTTGGCCTGTGCGAGTGGTTCGGTTGCGGAATAGAGAAGAAGGGATAAGGTTGTGGAGCTATTCAGAACATTCACCGTAGTATAGCTTGTAGAACACGCTCAGGGAGGCCACATCTCGGCGAAGCTGCAGCGATTCGAGAGTTTTGGACACTGTAGTATCGTCCACTATTCGATATAATAGGGTCCTTCTCCTTGCGTCGTTTTCCTCACTGCTGAAGGTCGTGCCCCTCTCCACGGATCAGCGTGTCCCGGACGATGCTGCGCCATCCGGGTCTGTTTACGGCTGTATGTAGGGCAACATCATGCACTTGGCTATTTAGGGTGGTATGGGGCTTCGACCACGCGGTAATAGGGTATAAAACGTTAAAATCAAACACCGCGTCGCGTCGTGTAGAACAGTTTTCACATTTTTAACTTTAATCGTTACAATTACAGAGACTTCATTTAGGTGTAACGCAACCTTAGTGTTTTTATAAGTTTAAATTCTGACCTGCAAATAAATGGACTGTTGCACAGGAGCATAATGTTCTTCTCGTTAAAGGCGTGTTCCTGTTGCTGCTGCTGGACCATGTCGATCTTCTTCAGGTACTTGAGAGCAAACGTTAGAGATTTCTTGGTCTTGTGCTGCACCAGCTCCACCCTTCCGAAACCCCCCACTCCCATCGTTCCAACTATTTCAAGATCCTTCAATTCTACAAACTCAAATTCTGAAAAATATGATTTCAATAATAAGTTGATTAAAGTCAATTTCCTATCAGTTATTTAGTTATTAAATCATTTCATCATTACAGCCCCTAGAACACAGAGTCCTAGACCTCCTGTTGGAGATGAGCCTTCCAGAATACATTTTTCGAGAATTCGGCCTACACTTACCACGCTGCCGAGCTGGCCAGACGGGTTGGCGAGGATCTGATGTTAATTTTAATGACAATTTTTTTTATTTATTTATTTAAAACTTTATTGCACGTTATACAAGGGGCGGACTTAATGCCGCTAGACATTATCTGACAGCCAACCTTAGGGACAATGTGGACCATTTCAAATGTAAGGTAGGTGCAAATATTTATTACCAACTTTTGGTAAATATTATAATAATAATAAATAATTGGGTTTATCGGCACGAACGGTGGATACTTCCCCCGCCCCGCCAGATTGGGCAATTTGCCACCATCAGTCTGCCTACGACCTATACTAACTTTTATTCGCAAGATGTGTCATGGAGCAGTTAAACTTCAACTGTTTTAAATAAAAATATGTGTTGTCCAATTAATTACGAAAGAACACTACTTTGGGACCGGAGAATTACGTGAGGCGATTTTTCAACCCCTCCCCTTGGTGAGATGACGTCAATCATTTGAGATTTTGAAAAAGCGTATTTTAAGTGTATATCTACGTTAATTTGTGTTTAAATGCCCTAGGTTTATATAAAAATAAAATATTTTTTTCAAATTTAACTTAGTTTTCTCGCTTTTTTATACAGTGTGATTTTCCGGGTTACTTCCCCATGTGAGATTCGACTAATCATGTGTTCGATATTTCTTCTGTGCATATAATTTTATTCGTTCTTGATTTGCAAATTGTTATGGTCATTAAACTTACCACTTTTAATTTGAGATACTTTTTTGGAACTGCCTTGTGATTCTCTCGGCTTCACATGTCGGATTTTTTTCAGTTGATCTAGGTCACCCAGTAAATCTTTGAATGGTCTGAAACAATAGTTTAGTTAGTACCGTAAGAAATGCACTAAACTATCTATTTTAGTCTAGAAAACTTTGAATTTCTTTGTTGATTAATCCACTTTTGTAGACTATAATATTTACTTTGCTGTTGGCCAAAACGTACATTGCACTAATGACTATAAATGTCCGAGCAAAGCATAAGAACACATGTCTATATTAGCGCTATATCTGAATTAATGATAACACTAATAGTAATACCCTCGTTTTAAAGTAAGACATTCTAATCCAGGTATTCTACGCGGAAACGCGGTGGCTAGTCCCGACCGTCGCTTCGGGCTCGTTTCCATCCTGTTTGGTCGGCGGTCGCACCACAGTCCTTCAACTGATGATGTAGAGTTCTCCCCCTGCCGCGTAACCGCAGTAATACTATTACGTACTAAGTGTTGATGCTATTGTCTACTATGATTTTTGGATACGGACCCTCATTCTGAAGTATATAAGACATTTAACTCTGGGTGGCTGCACGGTGACCGGTAGCCAGGTCATGTCTCTTGTCGTCATGCAGTAAGGCTTGTTCCCTAAATAAGTCGCCACTCCCCAAGGTCCCGGCCCTCGCCCTGGGCTCATCACCATCCTGTTTGGTGACACCTACAGTCCCTCATCTGATGATGTAGGACTTCTTTTCATTCTACGCCACCGCGATACTACTAGCCAAGTGTTGATATTATTGTATACTGTGATGTTTGCTACTGACCCTCGTTCTAAAGTAAGACATTCTACTCCAGGCGGCTCCGCGGTGACGGTGGCCAGTCTCTTGTCGTCATGCAGCAAGGCCTGTTCCCCGAAGAAGTCGCCCCTCCGCAAGGTCCCGACTCGTGCCTCAGGCTCGTCCCCATCCCGTTTAGTCACAACTACAGTCCCTCCCCTGATGATGTAAAACTTGTCGCCTCTCTCCCCTTGCCGCACCACCGCGGTACCACTGGCGAAGAATTCCTTAAATGTAAATCATTGATTTAATAAATCTGAATGGTTTGGAATAGGAACACTGGAGTCTTAGATCTCTACTGCTAAAATACAAAATCAAAAGTTCTAAAACTATTTTATTTTTAGAGAATTCGGTGATAGATATATGTCTAAAAGAAAAGACGTTTCAGGGTATTACCTAGCCATTAGTACCTGCTGAAGCTCATTTAATTATTGTACCTACTTTTCAATGCCCAAATAAAGGTATATATCAGAAGATTTAGATTATTATAATAATTTATCGAGTCAGCATCAAAAGTGACTAGCATTTGAATTTTCTACAACTAAGAGTACTCGTATACGTAATTTCAAGAGCACTTCGTATAATCTATCTAAGTACCTACTACTTTAATTTGTAAAAAATGATAGTAATATTTTATAGGTGTTTTTAGAAGCTAGCTAGCAAGATTTTACGAGCTAGAAAATTAATCAGTTTCGGAAAGCTGTCAAAATTTATTTTTTTGGTAATATTATTTTAATATTTGTTAACAATTTGGCCTTGGCTCGTTAAGCTAGCCAAACCACCGAATGATGATACGAGTATAATAGTCTTGTTGCTGTGTAATTCTGTATTTGTTTTATTTTGTAAATCTGCAGCTGAGTTTTCCTTGCAGATTCCTTTCTTCAGGTCTTACAGGTCATTGGAATCCTAACCAGATTACTTTTTGGACCGCTTTGCTGCTCAGTCTTTCACTAGCAGGAGTGGAGGAGTATAAAATAATTCAAAATAATTTAAAATATTATTTAATAATGAAGTGTTTCAAATGCCTGTAATAGATTTTACTTAGGATAAAGATATTTTAACTTTGACTGTTGTGCCCCTATATCTAAGTATATGAAGCACATATTTTTAAAACAATATGAATGTGTAAAATGAAGCTTATTTGTTGATGTCGTGTACTAACCCGTTTCAACAACTCGGATATTTTAGCAAGTTCTATGTGATGTATTCCTTTGAGTAGCGGCACTGATGACAGGAAGTTGAGATTGTCCTGGTACTCCTGGCGACCACTGCCGACCATGATTTTCTGGAAGACTCGACGCTCCAGGGTCCATACCTTCGCTTCTGTTATACCTATACAGAAAAAAACCACTGTAACTACGAACTGTAATTGCCTGTGAAATGGCAATTGGTTCTAACAAATAATTGCTATAAAGAGCGCCGACCGAAAACGTATCAATTGTTTTGAGATGTGGTGTTGGAGAAAAATGCTGAGTATTAGACTAACGTGTCGATTATAAACTATCTAGACATATGGATTAGGCTGTCCACTATATGTCTTCATCGGACACATTGTCAGAAAAGGAAGAGATAGCTTGGAGAAATTTTTGTTACTGGTAAGGTGGAAGAAAAGAGACCGAGAGACCGAAGCCCGGTACGCTGATCCGACCAAATCCGTTCCACCACCAACACTAGCGCCCATGATGCTGTGCATGCCGCCAAAGACAGGAGCAGATGGCGTGCTATCCTCAAGACGCACACCAATTCTCCGGGAGGTCACGATTACCTATGAGGAAATACGACGCAAGGAGGAGGAGAAGGATTGATTTTTAAAATAAAGAAAAACTAATTATATTTATAAAGATACCTCCGTGGTCTACCCCTTAACTCCGTAAATTTTGTTGTATAAAATATGTATAATTCTACCGTAGTAATATTAGCCAAAAAAGCAATTTATTTTCATAAACTTAAAGTACCTATTTATATTTAGAGTTGCGTTTCAATGTAACTGTACAACGTTTAAATAAAAATAAATGGGCTTTCCAATTAACAAAATTTTATCAATATCCGTACTAGGGCCAAAAGGTTTTTAGAAAACCGTCCGATCTTTGTATGTGAACGTGGCCATTTGAATCAATGAATGCTACTTACTAAGGAGAGTTTTAGTTACCAGCCACTAAATTTATAATTTGTGTCTGTATAAAATTATAATATAACATACTTACATCTGATAGACGCAAATCGTTTAGCTTTATACAAAATGGCAAGTTCTCCAAACGCTTCTCCTTGGCCGAACGTCTTTACCACTTGTCCATTTTTCAGCACTTCAAACTGTCCGTGCCCGGAGACATACAAATGACTCCCACTCTCCCCTTCCCGAATAATGAGACTGCCTGCAGAATATTCATGGGAATTCATTGCCTCCACCACGGCGGTTAATCGAACGTCGTCCATCATAGTCTTAAGGAAATCGTTTGCCATTATTGCTTTTCTAATTTGTTCTTGGGATCTAACAAAAGATTTTAATATTAAAACATGACAGAAATAAAGTTCATAAAATCTAAAATTATTATTAATTATTAATATCGTAAAGAAAAAGTAAGATTTAATGAAACTCGACGTTTTTCCCTTTCTGGGTTGTCAGAAACCACGTTTTTATAGACGCGGATTCACAATTAGCTAACTTTACATAGGCTCATAATGACAAGTGGCAAGCTTGTCGATGTCTCTAGGGTACCATACCAATTATTTATTACGTCCCGGCCAGGAGTCGAACCCGGCACCTTCGCATCTAAATCCATGGACTTAACGAAATAGACTACGGATGCAGTTTATTTTTTGTGCCTGATGACATTTCTACATTTATTTTTGTTTTTAACTTACGTTAGGTCTTTAGGAAATTTATCATAAGTAAAATCTTTTAGATTTCTTGTGCTGTCTCCGGGTGCTGGTGGGGCAATAACACCTCGTTTCCGTCGCGGTGGTGCCTTTTCCCCGAGAGAACTTTTCCTGCCCAAATCATCTGTGTCCGTGTCTTTGCTACTGCTGGGATCGCTGGCATTGCTTGGCGTTTTGCTGCCAACTTCAGGCAGGACAGCAAGACTTGTTGATTTAGTGTCGTTAGTTCCATTAAATACAGGTGGACCATCCTCGCTTAGACTCTGTTGACAAATTTTATTGTTTAGTTACATATATTGATTTAATTTTATTATATATTGCTTACCTATATAAATTATAATAATCAACATATTCAATTCAATTCAATACAATTCATTTATTTACCATAAGATACATAACGTACACTTGGTTTTGTCTGTTAACAGATTGAGAAAAATGGATAGGTATTTGATGTAATGGAAAATCGTCGGATTAAGATTTACGGCGATATGAATAGTTTATTTTACACTACTAAGCTCATGTCATTACTATAAATAAAAAATCTTTATTGCACATAATTTACAAACGTAGTGTACATGGGCGAACTTAATGCCGAAGGAATTATTTACTAGTTAATCTTTGTGATGGTAAAAAGTGAGGTAATAGGGTGAATGAGATTGAAAATAATAATAGTATAGATACAACATGAATAAAGATATAGATCAATACTTAGAGATTAATTATTAAATTATATGTTAAATTTAATCATAATAATAATGCAAACAAATACTTATGTAAAAAAATATAATAATACATAAATAAAAGTATACATATACAATATTTACTATGTCAATGTGTGAATGTGTGTCATTTTGCAATTTAAGGAAATGCTGTAGACTAAATTTTATAAGATGGAGATAGAAGGAGCTTGTCTGATCACCAGTGAAAGCTTATTGCACTGGCAAGCAGCCGAAACAGTGAGAGATTCTGAATATCTGCTAGAATTATAGATATAGGATACTATGGCTAGAATAGTGTTGAGGGATGGAAAGTTGGTTGTTCTGAGAAAAGCAAAGAGGGTGACTGTGCCAATCGCACAGAAATTCGAAACGATCTTTCAGATAAGGAGAAGTCATGGGGTTATTAAGGATGCCATACAAGAAGGTAAGGAGGTGCAATGGGATATTTAGCCACTTTAACTGTATACGCAATTGGGATACTTATATCAAAATTATACGAGATGCTGGCGTGTGGCAGATTGGGTAATATTTTCTCAACACACAACACCCCGTAGTATCGTGATGAGTTACTTTAACGGGAATATATTCGTGATCAGTCTTTACTAATCTTTAACAATCTTTATAGGCCTAAAACTGTCCGACGATTTTTATTTATATCAAATAGCCATTTACCTCAATGTATGTCAAGTATCATGTTTTAACATTGATTGTCTTTGCTAACAAGTTTTGTCTCGGGCTCGCTAAATCGGGCTAGTTAAAAAAGAGGGCCCCTTCCTTTTATTGTGCAATAAGATGCTCACCATCCACCATCCTGCTCCTCTCCTTACACTACCAAACATTGTACGATTAAAAAGATACATAAAATATGTCCAAGTATTGTTTTTATTATAATCTAAGTATAGAAGGTATTATCTGTCTCCTGTCCTGAGACATTGCATTATTAGAGGAAGACATTTCTTAGTATTCCATGGATCCATTAATTCGCCGTGGGGGTACAGGGTCCGGCGTGTGTGAGAAAGAGAGCGAAGAACAATGGTGTCTCTGGATTTAGATCAACTATAGGCTGGTTTACAAAGGACGTATCGCGCAACAAGACCCTCACCATCCACCATTCTACTCCTCTCCCCACCCAACCAAATACTGTATGATTCCGTTAATGCCGTCTTAAATCCGTTTCCGATCATTACTTTTGTGAAATTATAACATTTGTTGTAAATAAATACCTACTTATAATATTACAAATTTGTGGGATTTATTAGTAAATTTTGGGGAAAGTACCTATTAAAAATTATTCGATTTTTTATTGTGACAAATCCTACTATAATATTATAATCTAATATCAAAAGAGTAGACCTAGGCATTTAATCTGCATTATTAATTTTGATAAATACTGATAACATAATTGTTTTCATTGAGATCGGATTTAAGGTTATTTAGAGATTAAATATAAACTTTGAGAGTTGTCATCGATGCCTTACATTTTTGTTAACATGATTTTAAAATATACAATACGACAGGTACCACACGCGCGTTATGGTGAAAAAATATTTTACATCTCCACTGATGAGCCTTCCGGGATATATCCTGAAGAAGAATACTCTTCCAGCGTAGCCAGATGGTATGGCGAGGTTCTGGAGTAATTACATGTCAATTTTAAAACGATACAGCGATGCCTCAATATACGTGGAACCGGGACCTACGGTTACAGTTTAACAAACCCTAAGAAATTACTTTAGTAGGTTTAAACTTTAACATATTTAAACGCCGATTTTACCACTTCCTTTTCTTCTTTTTAACCCTTTCAGCACGACAAAAAATATTTTGGTTCTTGAAGGGTTTATTGATAACATTAAGATGCTTGGGAATTCTACAAAACCTCCTTCGCATACTTGTGCGTTTGGTAATACAATGTATCATCACGACCCTTTCGGGTGGTCAGAAACCACGCTTATAAATAAGCGGATTCAGATTTAGCCAACTTTACTATGGTCTAATAAGACAAGTGCTCGTCGATGTCTCCAGCGTACCAAACTCGAGAAACATCACAAATAAATTAAATATTAATTAAATATATTTATTTACATTAATAAATATTTTTATGTCTCGACCAGGAATCGAACCCGGTACCTCCGAGTCTAAATCCACGGACTTAACCGCTAGACCACGGAGGCAGTAATACAATGGAACAAAAAAAGAAACCTGTTTGTATGTTTTTTTCTTTACTAGTCCTAAAAATTTAATAGGATTATTAGTAAATAGCTTGGTGAGTGCACGAACTCCTCGTATCGAGGACGTTTCGGAGAGTTCAAACAGAATTTGGCGACACGGCTATATTTAAAAAAAACGTACGCTTGGTTTAGTCCGTGCTGAAAGGGCTATGCTAAATACAAATGTACAATGTCCAAGCCCACGGTCCAATAATAGGAGCCACAATAATGGCTGACATCAGTCTCTTATAGGAATGGGGGTTAAAAATTGTTCTAACCGTAATATGGAATGATGTCTAAATTACAATATACTGAAGACGAAGGGACAGAGGACGTTGTGTCTATGTCAGTAAAGTATATTCACTGCCGGGGTTTTCTTATTTCTATCAGGGTTTTGGACATCATAATATCCTTGTCAGCCCTATTGCAAGATCCCGACAGCTTACAACCCACGGCACCGCGCGCCTAAGCCAACTTTTTTTTTATACTAGCATGAGATGTGACCTTGCGCCCACCTAAGTACCTTGAGTACCATGATAGTTAGCAACTGGAATCAGACACTCATGACTGACATCAGTCCCTAACACCATGCCAGCTTGACTGGGCATGACTTGACAACATAAAAACTTTAAATATCAAAAATTTATGAAATATATTATTATCTGCTAGCTATATTTAACAGTAGTTGAAAGGCTATTAGTTTAGCTAGCAGCGACACATTTGTCTAATATTAGGTACTAGTTTAGATATTATTTGTAAAAGTGCCTACCTACAGCTTTTGTAGAAATTATTTTATTATGAAACCCTAGTAATAAGTATTTTGATTAATAAACTATTTGAATTTGAATCAGGAAACTGACTAAATCCATGGACTTAACCTCTATAGGTACCACGGAGGCAATAAATATATTTGATTTGATCAGTGTGCTTAGTGTAACATGCAAGTTTCGGAAAACGTAACTGCTGTAGTTACGTTTTTTTATTTTACATTGCGTGTTATTGCAAGTTTGGCTATAATAACAGGCAAAGAACATCGAAAATTCAGTAAAAAAACTCTACTACTATAGTTGCGTTTACGAAATTTCACTGTCACACTAGGCATACTGAAGTGTAGTAAGTAGGTAGGATAAAACTACTATAACATTATAGAGGGACAAGCAAGGAACATAATACTAAAGGCTTGTGAAAAGAGTAGGAACTCATATAGGGCCTGTGTTTGGAGTCAGTAGAAAGTGACGTATTGTCAAGATAAAGTTAAAACGATTTAATTTTAGATTTGCTTGATACTGTTGGTATCAAGAAGGTAATTATGTGCAAATATGTACCTTAATTATCTAATTTTACACCAGATAGTAAAGAGAGATCAAATACATTTTATTACGTTATGTTTATTAGATGCGGTAAAGGCACATAGGTAATAAATCTACACTACCGATGGTACGAGTATCATCTTCCTAGATCGTATCCAGCCATACCAAAAAAGTTGTCAAATAAAAAATAAGTTTCTGTAATAGTTACGATTAAAGATAAAAATAGATGATCCGACAGTTTTATTTTGAAGGTCAGCCATAAGCTGGTATATTAGACGCTATTTTTAATTTTAATCGTCTCAATTACAGAAAGAAAGAAAATACTAACAAAAAAAATAATATGCAAGGAATAAATCTAACCGAAACATACATACAGGTGTGGCAATAAATAGGTGGTCAGCTCAGCATATGCTACAGCCGAGGCTGCAGCCCTGATTTTCAGCTGATGCCTTATGTTGGGTGTGTCATGGGTCGCAGAGATATACAGTACCATTTACTAAATCGGAAGGAACACTAAATGTACAAGTTTACAGTTTATGTTTAACAAATGAGAATAGAATAAATAAATAATATTATGATAATATAATGAATAGGCTAGTTTGTAAGAACGCGTTCCTTAAATCCTACAAAGGTCGGTTCAAACCCACCCGGCATGTACCAATGAGAAATACACTTTTCTTACGTACATTTGTCATAGATTTACAACACCACCGTTCCCGTGCCTTAGAAAGCACGTTAAGCAGTCGGTCCCGGTTTCACTAATACCAACTTGTGGAATCGTTAATAAATTGTCATAAAAAATTTACATCATATCCTCGCCAAGCCGTTTGGCCAGCGTGGCTAGTGTAGGCCAAATTCTCCAGATACATGTTCTGGAAGGCCCATCTCCAGCAGTGGAGGTATAGGACGCTGTGTTCTAGGGACTGTAATGAATGAATGAAAAAAAAATTATGATAAATAATATAAGTCATAGTCAAGAAAAAACAATAGTATATTAATAAATAGAATAAGATGAGGTAAGTTGCTGTGAAGTCTTTTGTAATATTAACATATGCTTTTTGAGTGCCGAAACCTGCTAAATAATGCATGTCCCGAAGCGGTGGAGGCAAGTTGTTCCATATTTTCACAGCAGCGTATACCTAAAACTACCTCGAAACGCAGATGTCCTAAAACGAGGGATGCAGAGTAATTTATGACTTGCTCGCGTGTTGTAGTGTTTAGGCTGGCCCGGCCATTTAAGTTCTACAGAGATTTAATTTTAGTTTGACAGCCTCAACGGCTTTTCCACTCCTTCCAACTGTCAAACGGATTTCTTCAAGGAATAAGGGATTCTCGAAATCGGTGCCTATTCTCTGTTAACTCTCTAAACCTCGAAAGGCAAATATTACTATTTTAAATATTGCCGGTAAGATATATTTTTTTCTGGCGACATTGAAGATTGCGTTCCTGTATTCTAAATATTTATTTTGTCAGAATTAGTTAGTACTACTACGCGCTCTAGCACTTTTTAAGTCTTTCTCTTTTACTTTATGAATGTAATGTAAGCTAGTACTTACGGCTGACCTTGAAAATAAAACTGTCGGATCGGCTCTATTTTTAACTTTAATTGTAACTATTACAGAAACATATTTTTGGTTTGACAGCTGGAAGGAAATGTTGAGTGGAGAAGGCGTTGAGAGAATACGGGTGTAAAATTGGGTAATGAATTGCTGAATTCCAGAACATATTTGTAAAGAACTTGGGTTAATCACATCACAAGCTGGCCAGACTGGTTACCGAGGGTAATATTCTTGTCTAAATTACAGATTAGTACGTAATTAATATTATAATTCTAAATCACAGCGACAATATCGGTAATTGCCGTGAATAGTGATAATATAAATTCCAATATACTTGTAACATTATAAGAATCTAATCTTTTTAAGGCGAGAATTGATGAGAGATGTTAAAAACTTACAACATTAGGTAGCTACCTAGCAAAGATATCAATTAAGATAGAGCCCCTATAACACAAAGGTCCTAGACCTCCACTGTTAGAGATGGGCCTTCCAGAACAGATACTCGTATCTGGAGATTTCGGCCTACACTCGCCACGCTGGCCGGACGGTTATAGATGATCTGATGTAATTTTTTTAATGTTTATTTATTAACGATCCCACAAGTTGGTGTTAGTGGAACTTGGTAGCTTTACGTGCTCTGCGAGGCACGGGAACGGTGGTGTTGTACTCGTGAATCTATGACAATTGAACGTAAAAAAAGTTTATTTCTCATTTATACATGCCGATATTCGAATACCCACTTCTTTAGGATGTTAAGGAAAGCGTTCTTACAAATATAGATGAATTAGTATTAGTTATAATTAACTATAATAACTTAGATCTAATAATTAGTAGCTCTTACAACCCGTACTCTAAGACATTGTCTCAATGGCTCCTCCACTCAACATTTCCTTCTAGCTGTCAAACGAAAATGAAGCCACTGTAATCGTGAAGTTAAAAAAATCGTCGAATGGACCAGCTTACGGCTGACCCTGTAAAATATAACTAGTACAATCGGGTTCATTTTTAACTCTAATAGTAACTATTGCAGAGACTTCATTATTGTTTCACAGCTGGAAGAAAATGTTGAGTTTATTAGAACTAAGTTATTATAGTTAATTATTACTAATACTATCTAATTAATGGATAGTTGTAAGAACCTCATCGCCAACCCGTCTGGTCAGCGTGGCAAGGCCCATCTCCAGTAGTGGAGGTCTAGGACTCTGTGTTCTAGAAAAATTTGTTCGAAAATCGGCATGTACCAATGAGAAATACACTTATCTTACGTACATTTGTCATAGATTTACAACACCTCCGTTCCCGTGCCTCAAAGCGGGTTAAGCTTTCGGTCCCGATTTTAATACGACCAAATTGTGGAATTGTTAATAAATTGCCATAAAAATGTGACACCAGACCTTAGCCAACCCGTCTGGCCAGCGTGACGAGTGTAGATCAAATTCTCAGAAAATCTCTGAAGGTGTTAGTATACATATGACATACAAGTATGTATGTATATAGACTGTTTCTTAACGTGTTAACAATAAAATTACTTGCCTTGATAATATTCTTTCCAGGTTGTATTCCGGGCTCGGCAGTGGTGACCACGAGCTTCCCTTTGGAAGCCCACCTGAAGGGCGGGCACAGTACCATGGTTCCTCACATTCACTTCACTAAACTCCCTCGTCTTACAACGTTATCGGTCCGCACACATTAGCCACGACTAATGAATCGAGACTGCGCAATCAACGTCGGGCACCCTTATCAAGTCCTACAGATAATCTCCGTGCCAATTCTTTTAATTATACAGTACTAAAGAACGATTATTTATTATTATCAGGAAATCCACAATCTTATCGAAATAAATAATAGAAGTTATCATTCGTAAGGCAATAATCATTGGTTGGATGTTCTAATTATTTTTGCGATAGTGGTTAAACCGTAAGTAATTGATGTGGGTCTAGGACGGAGGACGCGGACGATCGAGGTCTAACACATATATGCCACCATTGAACACTAGAATGAGTACAGTCGGTCAAAAATGTGATCTAATGGGGTGTATCACATTTTATTTTGTTAGGGTAATTTACAGCTAATATAATTAATTTGAAGAATACATACATACAGATCTTTACGCCAGGTCCCTTGCAGGGTAGGCAGAGACAATTATCACGATCTCGACATACCTCTTTCGCTTTTTCGACATTTATCAACCTCTTCATACATGCCCTTTTGTTTCAATGGCTTTTTAATGCACCTTCAGCTATTGTTTTATTCATTTGATCGTGATAAGTGAGTCTTGATCTGCCAGGGTCTCTTTTAACCACAACTTTCGCATCATATACATGGTTCGTCAATCTCTCTTCAGTTATCCTTTCGACATGCCCGAGCCATCGGAGCATGCCTTTCCATTTTTTTATCCCTATGCTTTCTTTCATACCCGCCCTTTTGCGTATTTCGTCATTACGTATGCGGTCCGTCAAAGTGACACCGAAATTGAAGAATATATGAATAAATACAAGCTATACTCGTACATGCTACAGTTACTACATATAACAAAAATAATAATCTGAAAGAGTAAAGGGTTACATATATACGAGTATGTGCAACCGCAATCAAAACAATCATACATTAATTATTACAAAATTAGAAATAATGTTGGTCCTTACGGTTTGGTCCTATCATAAAACACTATGTGGCGCATTATAGATGGTACAAATATAGTGAATAGTGGTTCTCCATCGTATTTTATCGGAAAACTGCTTCCGTGGTCTAGCGGTTAAGTCAGTGGATTTAAACTCGGAGGTACCGGGTTCGATTCCTGGTCGGGACACGAAAATATTTATTATGTAATGTAAATAAATACATTTAAGTTATTTGTGATATTTATTGAGTTTGGTACGCTGGAGACATCGACGAGCTTGCCACTTGTCATGATTGGCCTATAGTAAAGTTGGCTAAATGTGAATCCGCTTATTTATAAGCGTGGTTTCTGACCACCCCGAAAGCGATACGGTCGTGATGATACTTTACACAGCAATTCTCACTTATTCAGTACAGTAATATTTTGTCATTTTGACACTAAATAATAAAGTTCGACATTAATGGATACGAAATGTCACTGATTTAATATAATAATTGAGTCGTATTCCGATTGAGACCTGAGTTTTCCTGATGGAAATACATTATGCACTATATCTGTACCTAATATAAGGCAGGTAACGTTAACTTAAAATATTATAAATATTTTTTGATAAAAATAATAATACACAACAAAAAATGAATAACCTCAAAGGAGTGGAGCCATTCATTTATTACGTAAGAAGATTTTTGACCCACTCCATAAGAAAAATAAGAAAAGTTCAATATTATTACCTATGAATCTAAAGAAAAAACATATACATATAAAACTGCGCATTTTTGTAATCTAGCGTAAAACTATCTCATCTTCTTGTAAAAAAAAATAAGACATGGTAGACCTACCCTTCTAAATTTTCTTACGTAATAGATGATTGACACCTAACAAGGTACCATTGCCACTAGCGAGATCTACAAAAAGTTTTGCGTGACATTTGTTTCAACATCGTTAATAAAAAAAGATGATTTTCAATAATATTCCTAAAAAAGTGAAAGAAAGTAAAGTATCATCACGACCGTTTCCCTTTCGGGGTGGTCAGAAACCACGCTTATAAATAAGCGGATACACATTTAGCAAACTTTACTATAGGCCAATCATGACAAGTGGCAAGCTCGTCGATGTCTCTAGCGTACCAAACTCGAGAAATATCCAAATAAATTAAATAATATATAAATAAATACATTTACATTATATTTATTTTATTATTATATTTTTGTGTCCCGACCAGGAATCGAACCCGGTGCCTCCGAGTCTAATCCACGGACTTAACCGCTAGACCACGGAGGCAGCTAGCATAGCAAAAATGACTAATGCTGTACTATGCCCTTATTATATTTTATTGTGATGACGCAATAAATAAATTTAATAGGAACGATTGACAAAATTGATTGGTAAACACTTTATTTGCCGACTGTACATGTTGACCATTAAAACCAATCACTGACTTGTACGGAACTCTAAAATATGTCAAACAACTTGCATGATATGTCTCACGTCTGCTGATAAACTACACACATCAAAAGTGTCTAGGGATCAACATATATTTTTGCAATAACTTTTCTCCTGATTGATATTCATTAAAATTTTCTTTAAGGATTGATCAAATAAAATGTTTTCGTTTGTCTACAGTAACGATAAACCAAGTCACCTTTGCATTAGTAAAAAAAATTGCCATTTTCCTAATAAAGGGATTTTTGACATTTGAACCACTAACATTAAAGTTCGAAAAAAAGACTGAAATAACAGTTTTTTTTTTAATTTTATTGGGTAACTTAAACAATTAATAATCCGTGTTTCTACCGCGAACACTAACAACACAAGAACATCGGTTTGGCATACTCAAAATGAGTTCATCCAAATCACGCTGTGGAATGGC
Organism: Tinea semifulvella; assembly: GCA_910589645.1. NCBI lineage: Eukaryota > Metazoa > Arthropoda > Insecta > Lepidoptera > Tineidae > Tinea > Tinea semifulvella. The sequence continues at coordinate 9,823,621 of OU342585.1, forward strand.
CGCCCATGTTCGTTGCAACAACAAAAAAAGGTCTTCTTGCGACTGGATACCCTCCATATTCGGTAGAGCTCTTCTCTGAAGAATATCCCATGCATGCTCAATCGGGTTCAAGTCTGGCGACTGAGCAGGCCAGGGCAGGACATTGATGTTAGCTGCGGCGAGAGTCTGTCTTACAACTCTTGCGGTGTGCGGTCGTGCATTATCATGCATTAACTGAAATAAGGGACCGATATGCACTTGTAGAGGAACGATGACGTCTGATACAACCGTCTCAGCATAAATTTGAGCGTTGAGGTTGCCTCTGATCCAAATCAACTCAGTTCTTCCGCCGATCGAAATACCCGCCCATACCATGATGGTTCCACCACTATAAGGATGGACTTCCTGGCAGGATTTTAATCGCTGTTGGCGTCCAGGGGTTCTCCAGTGTCGTATACGTCTTGTATCCGGCCTCATACCAAAACGAGACTCATCAGAAAAGCACACGAAACGCCATTGTTCTTCTGTCCAATTTCTGTGTTCAAGAGCCCATTGATATCGAGTCCTACGATTGTGCATTGCTATAGGTGGTACCCGTAGCGGTCTTCGGGAATGAAGGTTCACTTCATGCACGCGGTTTCTGACTGTTTGGTCGCTAATTAAGTTCCCTGAAGAGCGATGAAGGCTCACGGCTAACATCATGGCGGTTATTGTTGGAGTTCTTCGAGCTGTGATTTGAATGTATCGGTCTTGTCTCCGTGTGGTGCAGCGATACCGTCCTCCATGGCGCTCAGCCACGGTACCAGTGGTTCGGTAACGTGTCCAAAGTCGACTGATAACACTCTGACTTGTATTCAGAGCTAAAGCCACAGTACGTTGCCGGGAACCAGCTTCTATCATTCCCACGGCTCTGATCATTTCTTCCCTGCTTAAATGACGTCGCCGCTCCATAATAACGTTGGTTTTAATCAGTAGTAGGGAAACAGTAGCACTAATAATGTCTTCAATGCGTCTTATGTTTTTATAGGGAAAATATTGACAGCTGATTTTCATCTTTTACTCGAATTTGATTGACAGTTCCTGTTTTAAATTATGAAATGCACCAAAAAGGATCCATATAAATTTATAAAATCATAAATTTATTACAAAGCCACATCTCAATCACAAGAAATCCGCATAAACATGCTTGATCCCTAGACTTTTTTGATGTGTGTATGTTGTCCTTGTAATGTAGAAGACGTGTTCGCATCCGGTGTGCCCAAACCTTTATTCTCATTCTAGGTTTGATAGCCGTTCTTTTACTCTGGGTTTTGAACCGTGTACTGTATTTTTATTGTACAATGCATGTTGTGTTGTACCAAGCCAGTGTTTAGTTAAACGATAACACGCAATGTATAATAAAAATACACTTACGAGTAGCATTAATTATTAGTTACCACCTTATAAAAGCTGCACAATTTTAATGGTATTAAAATGCGATTTACCATCGCTATTGCATTTTATAATGATGAATCGTAATATTATTTAAATAATAATAATATAAGTGTACAAAGGCAAAGATGAATGCCTACAAGCCTACACATTTTCTAATCTTTGGGAGAGAGTGAGTTTAAGGGTAATGCTGATATCAAAATCAACCAATATCTAATAAACACACACTACATACTAAGAAATATTATGCTAATTATTGTCAGCATGATGGCGACTCCTATTTATCAAGAAATAGTGCAGAAATATAGCGTTTAAAAATATAGACGAACGGCGCGTGTCTAGTAGTAGCCAGTGGCAGCTTGTTCCACTGGCGGGCTGACACAGTAAACAATTTTCAATACCTGATGAGTTGGGATTTTGAGTATTGCACATGTATTTATTATACACGCTAATATGCCAGTCCTTAGCTAAGGCAGGTTGTATATTCACGTTGACCGTCAACGCGGGTAATAAGCGCGCGGTTCGATAAACGCATTCAGTATCGTGCAGTTCGTAAAGATAAATGAGCATACGAGTACTCGTGAGCGGCGATTAACCCCGCGTTTGTCGTCATCGCAGGTTAATTTTACTCAATAAACTACTTACAAGCCTGTATCCTGCGCGAAGTCGGTCAGCGTGACACCCTAAGAGATAGTAATATGGGTCATGTTTATTCCTGCCAAATTTAGAGGTTATTACGACTGATTATGTCAATTGTATATGTACCGAAATAAACATGGCTAATGTTACTGTATCTATATATAATATACTGCGTGGAATTTATTAAAGAGCATTTTTTTTATATATTATAATCTAGAATAAAAAACCACGAATTTTTAATTTTAATTATTCAGTTATAAAATCTGCAGAGGTTTTCCTAAAAATATCGCCACTTAGACAGAGCCTAATCAAGTAGGTAGCGAGAGATCAACGATCGCGCGAACGTTGATTTACGTTCATTCTTTCTCTCTCTATTTCGTTTCTCGGCTGTGGGCGAGATCAATTAACAATAACATTCCCCAGCCTTTAGGTATTTATTATGATGGATATCGCGATTTGCGGACACGGCTGTATTCACCATGCATTAGTGTTTTATTTTTCGGATAATATTTTAGTTTTTTTAAAAGTGACCTATTTTATTTTAAATAGAGGTTACACTAATGACACCTGAAGCCTAAAAAAGTATTTGCTCTTTTGACAATTACACGCAGTATAAAAATGTATTTAGGGAGGATAAATAAAAATACACAAATCTGATTCTATAATTTTTATTCAACGTAAAATGAGTACACAATGCCAAAGGCTTAAATGATTTTACTTCCAATAAGAAATTCATAATTGAAAAAATATATTTACAATAAAATCAGCTCGGCAATAACATGTTGCCAGACCAAAGAAAAAAGATCTAGTTAATCATATCACAAGTTGTATGAGGAGTTGTTTGTGCACCTGACTCGATAAAACTTAAATTATTCATATTTCACAAGTGTGCGACTTTAAAATGTGCTACGAATCTATATAAACACGTGCCGAACGGAAGACCTTCGTAACAAATCTCTTGTAATTTATAATAATTTCCAAAAAACATTCACTTTAACATCACGAACAACATACACCAACACGGAAATTGAGCACAAACTGTATCTGAATACTGGTTCCGAGAGCGGACTCCGCACTATATCTTATACAACTATATCACTTTCTCAACCATCGGGGACTCGCAGGAGCGGCCAGTCCTAGAGCCGTCTCGCTCGCACCTCCGAAACTGTAATCGTCGCGAACACAGAGACGCCTGTCTCCTACTCTAACGGAACAGTGTTGACGAGTGCAATTGACGAACAAGTGATACCTACAACTGACTACGATAACAATATGTAACATTGACGCGCAACGGACGAACAATAATCGTCGTTGCTGAATATTTCAAGCTATTATTTCAGACGGTGCACAAAAAACCTAAAACTAAATGTATCATCATGAACAAATAAATTTTCACCTCTTACAACCCAGGAACATACGGCGTTACAAAATACATTTCTTAATTAATGATTATTATATCTATAATACACGGATTTTCATTATATTTCAAAAACTCTTATATCAGAAGTACACTAACCATGTTTTCAGATATGTCGATTAAATTCTGATTTTCTCATTGCAACAATAACAACTTTGGCTAAAACTTATGTGATCGCCCGTCACTAACTCTGAATATTCATTACGATCACGATATACATAGAAATCAAAAAATAAACTGGTACATTTTGTGCGGCGACACATAATCAACATTACACTAACCGTGTACTTTCAAGTGTACTTTATTAGATTTATATAACATAAAAAATTTACAAATAATAAAAGTGACAAAAACTGGTAATCACTAGACGCTAAACTAAAATACGTATCTACGTATGAGTATTTTCTCCATAAAGCACAATGATTGTTCGAAACAGACAAGCTGCATATTAGAATCAAAATTATACCTAAATTTATTTCTATAAAGCCAGTGGCACTAAAAAGGTGAGTAAATTGATAATAAGTGATAAAAAATATGACACAACATAGGCGATGCTTACACTAAGCTTGCACCATAAAGTAAAGAGAACCAGAAGCGACCGACCTAGCACCCGCGGTTTGTGCGACCTGTCAGCAACCACTCCTAACTAAACTACACCACAAACTAATTCCTGCATCTATAACATTTCCATTCCATTAGTTTACTTATGACATAGAACATAACCTATACGTAACAAAAGTCTGCAACAATTCATCCGTTAAAAAAAAATTATCAAACCTATTTCCATTTATTTAATAATTCTTTAATCAAAAAATACTATTAATAGATAAATCAGTTGACGCTATATGATGTTACGTAAGTCGCTATCTACTATTTTACTACTACATTTAGTTATGAGACCGTCAAAGTCGTTCTTATCACTGCCTCTAGAACACAGCGTCATAGACCTGCACTGTTGGACAACTTCCAGAACATATATCTGGAGAATTTGGCCTACAATTAAAGAATCCACAGGTTGGTATTAGTGGAACGGGAACGGTGGTGTTGTGAATCCTATCATTTCATTGATACATGCCGGGGTTCAAACCGACCTTTTTAGGATTTAAAGGAAAGCATTCTTACAACCGAGCCACCGCCGCTGAAAGTCGTTCAATAACAAATTAATCGGTCAAACAATTGGAGGTAGTTACGCAAAAATGATCCAATCCATATAAAGTTAATTTTATTAAATTTGAATATGTCAAAAACGGTATATAAGATACATGTATCATCCTAAGAACCTGATTAAAATTAATAATTAAATTTCCGAATAAACTGAGTCCAATTATGACTTATGATAGTTATGAAAAGCAGATAAAAGAGAGTTTTTTTAGTATAATAAAACAACGGATTCTTCTTCATATGAACCAGAATCATCACTTGAATCCTAACGTTAATTAATTATAGCTCATTCATAAAAATAGTCGATTGTTATATGAAATCTACCATTGCTCAAGAATTAATAACATTATAGGTGATTGCTCTGAAAACGACGAAATAAGTATCAGCACAAAATAATCGTGGCAATTTATAACTTATGTTTAAATAAATTAAGTTGATTTAGTGATAAATATTTAATGTTATTTTATTTTTGACCAATCGCTTTGTTTGTCGTATATTAAGAGAAAGAGATAGCATGTACGTAGAGGTCCGCTTGCCAGTTTCTCGCAGTAATTGTAATTATCAATCTAGTTGAATTCTCGATTGTAATTGGTAACGCATTAGGACATCGCGCTGTCAAAAGTAAAAAAAAGGAATGGAAATGGTTTAAGAACGACATCATTAAATTCGGTACTCCGAAGACGACCTGCGCTATCAATGTGCAGTATCTAACGTAAGGCGCCTCGTATTAACTCCGGCTTAACGCTTTTGCATCGCTCTCATCTGAGTGTAATTTTGAAATATATATTTCAACTTTCTAGGAAGAAAAATTACGGATATTTTGGAGATTGCATACAGTATTTGGTTGGGTAGGGAGAGTGATAGAATGGTCGATGGTGAGGGTCGTGTTGCTTAATAAAATACAAAAAGTAGGCCTCCTTTGTAACCCAGCCTATTGTCAATCGCAACCCGAGACAACATTTTTCTGTCTCTTACCCACGCACGATGGTACCAGCACCCGCTCGGTGAATACATGAATACATATCTTCACGCCAAATCCCTTGCGGGGTAGGCAGAGACAATTGAGCGCCCCTTGTCACGGTCACGACATACCTCTTTCGCTTCTTCGACATTCATCAACCTCTTCATTCATGCCCTTTTGTTTCGATGGCTTTTTAATGCACCTTCAGCTATTATTTTATTTATTTGATCGTAATATGTGAGTCTCATCGTCAATTTCTTTTCACTCAAACTTTCGACATGCCCGAACCATCGGAGCATGCCTTTCCTTAATTTTGTACGTATGCTTTCTTTCATACCTACCCTTTTGCGTATTTCGTCATTACGTATGCGGTCCGCTAAAGTAACGCCGCATATCCGACGTAACGACCTCATTTCTACTGCATTAATTAGGTATATGAAAGTGAAAATATGTCCATAATATCCGTAATTTCTCAAAAGTACGTTCAGACTTGATTGTGCAAGGGATGTCAAAGCGTTAAACCCATAAAAACATTTCACAAAAAATATCACTATCAGAGAGGGTAGATTCAAAATTCTATAATAAAAATAATTGTATAATGTACTTAAATTGGATAGTCATGGAAGATTCATTTGAGACTTAATATCGTAACTAAGACTAACTAAAGAGCATTTGCATTTAACGGTACCGATTACGTAACAATTATCAACAAGCCAATATTTAACAAACCATTCAGATCTATATTATACGTAATTGTATAAAATACATTATAATTAACTACACTAGACGGCAAATAGATATGTAAACCGCACTGACCTCTTTATAGTCAAACTAAACAAGGTTATTTAAACCTTAAATAAGTAAAATTAATCTATGCATCACTCATAGATTTTGAACAAGTTTTTCCAATGAAAGACTCTAAATCTATTGAGAGGAGATGAATGATAATGAAATATTAAACAATCGATGGGTTCCTGTGCTTTGGTATAATCATTGAGCGAGATTGGGTGTTAATGAAGTGTTAATAATTCCTATCGATATATAACTCCAGTCGGTTGGACCCGCACTCGTTTGTTCGACGACTTCAACTAGCAAGTTAAAATCTCGTATACTAAATTACAACTGTAAAATTGGAAACCGTTAGAGCCGCGTATAAAACATCATGTCGACGAAGAATTCTCATTGATATGTCAGAACTCTCTGGAGCTCACTTCTCTTACTATAGTACGAGTACAAGATACGTCTAAGAGAGACCTTCACCGTTTGAGTATCCGAATGAAATTGACTTTATATGAAAGGCAATATGGCGGTGGTGTGTTGCTATACAGTTTTTAAGTTATGGTCATGGCGGTGTTGGCCACTTTAAAAACTGCAAAAATATATATTTTTATAGAGATTTTTAATAAAACTGCAAATATTCTCATTCTTCTCATTGCCTTAAAACACAAAAATGTACAAAAAAGTAATTACTTTCTGTTTGACATTACTTATATCGAATATCGAAAAACGCTGAAAAAAATCTCAGAGCCGATTTTGATTTTAAAATTGCATAACATATATTTTTTTAATATTCTTATTTTAGCGTCGAGACTCAAAAATGTTGATAAAGGCTTTGCTTCCTGTTTCACATTACTTATATCGAATCCAGAATATCGAAAAATGCTGAAAAGTCTAAGAGCCGACTTTGATAAAAGCTGAAGCATATTTTTTTAAAAATATTTGTATCCTAACTCAAAAATATTAATAAAAGGGTTTGCTTCCTGTTTGATCGTTATAAGCGACACTATTAGCTTGTTGTAACTACAGGTTGTATTGATTTAGAAATGTGGCTTTAAGTGAAAGAAATCAGCAGACCCTAATCTGTTACATAAGCGCAAAGGTTATATAATAGAATCCGTTAACTATATAAGGGATGACTTAGTATGGCCGCCTTACATTTTCTAAAAAACCATATGTTTCGCCATACAAATTTGCTTTAAAATAAACAGTTTGTATGGAGAAGCCAATTTTTTTTTTGTCCTTTTCGACATATGGTTTCTTAGGAAAAGTTGTTTGTTTCTATGAATAGAATCACTTATTAGTCCAACGTAAGACGCGATTAGAGTTAATATTTGCACGGACACTGTCAAGGTTGAGCGCTAATAGAGTTGAGAAATGTATAATATTTTAATTTTGACACAAACTATGACACAAATAACGAAATCAACTAATAACGTTTGCGTTTAAATTAATAGTTTAGCATGAGCTATTTTAATAAAATCTATAACTGCATAATACATATTTATCCCGTCTAGATTTCTGTTTTTTTTCTTGATTTTTTTATTTTATTTTAATTTTATTTCATTATTTTTTTATAACTTTTATTTATATTAAATGTACCACTAAATTTAAATGTCGGCTATGGTATAATAACAGAGGTTGTTGAAAACCTGCTTCCAACACCATTTTCTGAACCATAGACTCTTTTGTCTTAATATCTTTGTTTTATTTTTTAACTATATTTTATATTTTTATTAACACTTATTTTTGTGACAATTTTTTTTTTAAAGAGTTATCTATCTTCCTGCATTTTTAAATTTGTACCTTATAAGCAATAATATCAGCTAGTGTAAATACGAAATGTTATGTTTATTTTTTAAAATAATAAAAAAAATTCAGTACATATTTGGTTAGGCAACAATCACAGTTACTTATGTTGGCGTATTTTATTCCCAATAAGTAGATTTCATTCGGATACTCGATCGGCAAAGGTTTTAGACTTATCTTAGACTACTACTCGACCGACGTCCGAACTACACGCCATCACGTGTACGGCTGTTAAAAAAATAGCTATTATATTTGGCGAGTTGCGAATATACAAAGCATACCTAGTTACAGTACTTAGCTCGGAGGCGAAGACACTCGGCCACATCTCCCCAGTTAACAACAAATACAGAAAAAAAATAATAATTAGGGTTTAACGCGTTTGTATCCCTTTCGCTCGCACAATCCAATATTATTATATCCACCGGGTTCTTGAACCGTCTGGGATCTTTCGTAGTGATGGTAAAAGACCCGATGGATTGACTTTGGTACCGTGGTCTATGGGTCGAGCATTGGTGTGGGACGTTACTTGTGTCGACACCCTTGCTTGGTCTCATGTCCAGTGCACATCTATCTGGGCTAGGGCGGCTGCGGACTCGGCTAAAATGTCGCAAATACGAGTCTGTTGCGAATTATTATGTGTTTGTGACTTTTGGCTTTGAGAACTTTAAAGAACTGTCTAAGCGGATGGTTAATGCTGTATGTGACAATAGGGCCGGCAGTTTTTTCGCGCAGCAAATCAGCATTGCTGTGCAGCAGGAGAATGCTGCAAGTGTTCTTGGCACACTGCCACATGATCAGGTCATGGGTAAATATTTTTATATATAGTTAAGTATTTAGTTTATATTTTTATTTAATTTATTTAATTATGACCATGTGACCTTACTCCCACCTGTGGTAAGTAAGCGCAAGGTTACATGAATGTTAGCAACTGGAATCAGACACTCATGACTAGACATCAGTCCCTAACACTATGCCCAGTCAGGTCATGACGGCAATTCGAGCCTGATCCCGAACGTGTGGATACACTTTACTGGGTTTATCTGCACGAACGGTGGATGCTTTCCCGCTTCGGGAGACTGGACCATTACCACCTACCATCATCATCATCAGTCCGCCTACCACCTATTAAAAAGTCTGAGCGAAATGTAGTTTAACAACTTTCAAGAAAATAAAATTACGGACATTTTGGACATATTTTCACTATCATATATCTAATTTTAGACAGAGAAATATAGTTAAAACATTATTAACGAATTTCCTCTACTTAACCAAAATAAATATATAATTATTATATCTTCAAAATGTCCATAATTTTATTTCCTAGTAAGTTTTTAGACTCAAAAGTATAAGTACTTGAAAAATCTTTGGAAATATCGGATTGTGCGAGCGAGAGGGATACAAGCGTTAAACCCGTTAACGAGGTAACCGTATATAACTATTATAAATTGTCAAAGAGGCATTCCGTTGTAACTATTGGGACATATTTGACTCTAGAATTCATTTCATTTTAAGTTGTAACTATGAGGTGGCAACCGAGCCGCATGTCGTAGCATACCCATTTGTTTGTCTGGTTGACAGCAAATACAACTTATTCTATATAACAACAGAGCAAAGAAATACAGTGTAAACTCCATGTAACGTCACTCGATTTATTTGACGACCTCCCTAAAGCTTTGAAATCAATTGGCTTTGGTTGGTTTAGCTTGTCTTCCAATTTTATTTTTTCTTCTCTCCGTTTAATAACGTTATAAAATGAACAGTCCCTTCAGTGTCGTTATATAGAGTTTACACTGTACCTACCAAAATAGTTTTGGGGTAAGTATGTAGATTTGAGCGTATACGAGTTGTGTTGTGTTTGCGTGTCGATATCAGCGTGGGTCTGTAAAGAGGCCAGACTACCTAACGACTGCTAGAAGGTGTTTAGTTTCCGTGTAATCTCTCTGCCTGAGCCATTTTTTGAACCTAGCGAAGAGGTTTTTTATATAATAAAGTATATTGTCACCTCCTAGATCTTGGACATACTTATGTTATTATTTAAAACTCTGGGGTCAATTTCATAGGTATTTACATTTCATTTAGACAGACAGTGGGGTCGTCCAGGCCCGGATGACTAATAGCAGGCCCATTGTTGGGGATGAGGAAAATCTCCTGCAGGATCTTATCGGGTAACATCATCATCATCACGACCGTTTCCCTTCCCGGGTGGTCAGAAAATCGGGTTTACTATAGCCGCGTACCATACTCAAGAAATATCACAAATAAATTAAATATTAAATTGTAAGTTTTTTTTTTAAAGTAATTCATGTACTTTTGGTGCTTAGACTATAGAAATACTTAACAGGCAGCCAAAAAAAAAGTTATTTATAATAAAATAAAATAAAGACTTTATGAATGTTAAACAAAATATTTCATGGCTGTATGAATTCTGGTGACATAGTTACAACTCAATGTTGTATGTATTCTGAAGTCAAATTTTCCAATAGGACGGCGCCACTCATAACTGAAGAGACCAGTTAGTAATCTATGCTTAAACAAAAATATTCAAATTTTGGCCAAGTAAATTTGTTCCTCCGTCAGTATTTTACTTATTTACAATTTGATATGCCCAAGCTCCTAACCACTATTGTCGACCGAGCGCGCTCGCACCTAACTTCAAACTAACTGTAAATACTTAATTAATATTAGCTGCTCGCACGTTTTGCGCACATCGTTACAGTCCAACTTACACTATTTCTGTTAGATTTTTAATGACTTTGGTATTTTATAGTTAAAATCGTAACGAGATTAGAATCCCCGAGTCTGTGCAGCGGGCCGGTCGTACACAACTAATGATCTATACAGTGTGTGACATGGACGATTATAAGAATGAGGTTTGTGACAACAACAGTACGCCACAGCCCGCTGCACTGCACGAAGGAAGAAGAGCAACACTATGGCTGTCTGCCATATAACAAACTAATATTAAAATACAAGCTTACTTGTACAGCAGTCGGCTACCTAACTTCCGATACTAACAACTGTTTGTATAAGAGAGTCCATTGTCATGATTGGATAAAGGGAACAACGTTTGTTGTCGGTGCGCGCGACGTCTTGTTAATATGGTGCAAACCTGTTGTATCCACTTCTATACATCGCCGCCTGAAATAGAACGAAAATTTTTGTTAAATAAAAAATAAAAAAAATGCGTTTATTTCGGAATAGTATCCATAGGGGTTAGTAACATCATCATCATCATCAGTGTTTGCTTATTCTATATTAGTAAAAAGAGGACATTTACTTTTTATATTTGCCTTAGTATATAATTTATTTACAATATTCCAAAATACCACATCATGAAGTCGAACAAATGAACGGGTTCAAGACTTAGCTTTAGGCAGTGGAAGTTGGTGCGAGAGGAATTCCAGCAATTTACTTAATGAAAGAATTGGGCATAAGCAGGTCTGCCATCAATATATTTATGGCACGAGCTTCCAAGATGGCATTAACGGAGTCATACAGTATTTGGTTGAGTAGGGAGAATGGTGGATGGTGAGCGTCTTGTTCTCGTGGGCCACCTTTGTAAACCAGCCTATGTTCTTTTATGTACTTAGTACGTATATCAGTCACAAAGGTTAGTTCGTAGAAAATCTATTTACGGCATTAACCTGCACTTGTTTTGGTTTTGTACAATAAATAATTTAATATTATTATGTACGGTCGCAAGCCCAAGACACCATTCTTTTTATTTCTCTTTCCCACACACGATAGACCCGGCACAGTGAATCCATATAATGCTTGGAAAAATGTCTTCGTCTCTTCCTTGGATCGTTAAGAAATGATCCCCGGTCTAGAAGACTACATTCATCTACTTTAGTCCTCCAAAAACGCCTGTCTAAGTCGTGGCTCATCCTCCGGAAGCCAAGCTAAAGACGAAGAAATTGACTAAAGATGCTTGTAGAAACTTATAGAATACGTTTAGCCCAGACACATTAAAGTATATAATAAGAAGAAGGGGCACGAAGCCAAACGGCATGAGAATTAAAGCTAAGATAACCGTCTCAGGCGCGTCTAGGCGCGGTGGTGGCTCGGTTGTAAAAACGCGTTCCTTAAATCCTACAAGGTCGGTTCAAACCCACCCGGCATGTACCAATGAGAAATACACTTTTCTTACGTACATTTGTCATAGATTTACAATACCACCGTTCCCGTGCCTCGGAGAGCACGTTAAGCCGTCGGTCCCGGTTCCACTAATACCAACTTGTCATTAAAACATGACATCATATCGTCGCCAAGCCGTCTGACTATAGGCCAATCATGACAAGTGGCAAGCTCGTCGATGTCTCCAGCGTACCAAACTCGAGAATTATCACAAATAAATTAAATAATTATTAAATGCATTTATTTACATTCATATTTTTTTTTGTGTCCCGACCAGGAATCGAACCCGGTACCTCCGAGTCTAAATCCACGGATTTAACTACTAGACCACGGAGGCAGTTAATAAGTAGGCCAAAATCTCCAGATATATGTTCTGGAAGGCCTATCTCCAGCAGTGGAGGTCTAGGACGCTTCTGTTCTAGGGGCTGTAATGATGATGATAAATCGTCTCAGAATGAAGTAGTCTTTTATTATTTTAGAACATAACAAATGGTATTTTTTATCAAATAGTAAAAGAGAACACTTACCCCATAACCTGTAACTGGTCCGATTGAGTGTCCTAAATACGGATCACCATATTCTCTTCCGTAACTGCAAAATATAACAAAGTATACGTTACAAATAATCTCGGTTCAAAATATAAATTATGGGTGGTGGACGGACTGTGGAGGTAAACAAACTTTAAAATATTCTTTAACATTGTTGCCATAAACAATTACTTATATCTTAACCTAACAATGTTTAAATAAATTTGTGGCTGTAAAAGGGCCGTGTCAGCTTACTATCTAAATGACAACGAATAACATTATATCGTGGATGTAAGGAGGCCGTGTCAACTTATAATATAAAATTATAGTAACGCAACTTACGTGGCAGCTAGCTGCGTGAGTTGTGGTTGTTGCGTGGCGCTGACGGCTGCGGCCGCCGCCCTCGCCGCCGCGTTGTAGTTGGCCGCGGCCGCCGCCGCCGCCGCGTGCTGCGCCGAGCTCAGCGGAGACTTGAGCAGGGGAGCAGCCGCCGCCGCCGCCGCAGCTGCAGCCTGAATCATGTCATTCGCGTACTAATTAGCTTTGATTAGCTGAAACTCACACCATTATTCGTTCGATTCCTATACGATATTAACGTCCACTGCACATCCCTGAACTCGCATTGGTCAAAATGAGCCGCATGTGCGTAGCACATAGTTAAGCATATGTACTAACATTGATTAACCGACCACAGAGAAAAGTCCCGTTATTTTGATATACGCCACGTGATTGGTAGCTTGTTACTTTAGTCGTTTCTGCCAATTACTTGTTTTTTTTTGGAAATTATTGGTTTGTGCGAGCTAGAAGGATGCAAAAGTTCCACGCTTGTGCTTCTCTCTCGCTCGCACAGTCCAATATTTTACAATGATTTTTCAAGTCTTAGTGTACTATTGAGAAATGTACGAGTATATTTGATCGGACATTTTGGACATATTTTTGCTTTCATATACCTAATTTTAGACATTTATGACGACTTTCCTCTATTTTACTAAAACAAATATATGATTAATATATCTCCAAAATGTCCCTAATTTTATTTCCTAGAAAGTTAATAGACTTAATATTTCTCAAAAGTACACTGGGACTTTAAAATTTTTGAAATTATTGGATTGTGAGAGCGAGACGGGTGTAAATGAGTTAAACCCTCAAACAGCATTTTTAATGTACATTTGTATCCATTTAGCTGTCATGCCTAGTTGATTTCGATCAGAAATACAACTACGCTGCTCATTTTTTCAGTAATACATTTAATCATCTGTTGAGAGCAATGAACCCACAAAACATTACAAACTTCCCTTTTAATATAATAATGTAAATGATTTGTAAATGAATATTTTTTCATGGATTATTGAACTTAAATAAATTTATCTGGAATTGTAGGATTTAGATCGTTTATAAATAGTTTGTTTACATACCGATAGTGAACATGCTGTCTTCTTTAATGGACAATTTCGGAGCCGTAGATGTTCCAATTAATGTACATACATAGAAGTCTGTATAATCAATACCATGCATAACCATACGACCATGAATCGTTTATTCTGCAGTGCTTTTGCGTTAAGCAAAGATTAAAAACTCTACTCTCACATTGCAGAAAAAACCGAGAAATATGCAGATAAATTCTACAAGTACCTACAGTGAGTTTCAAAATAAGAATAAACATGCAATCCGTGATCAAATATAATGAAGGCAAGCTATGAGGACGACTAAGATGCTCGTTAGAACGTATCTGTGTACATTAGTAGGTATACTGAAAATGTTGCAATCATACTTTGTGGGCTCACTGTTCTACATGGAGCGTAATATAAAATTAGCAAAACGTATTCGAAACTCCGACAAAAAGAAATCACCCAATGACATGACAAACAATCGCACAAGAGTTATCGCGTAGGCGCGGTACACAAACACACCCCGACACTACTTAGCACAAGAGAACGTAAGCATTAGCTACACATGGACGTTACCTCCGCTGCAGGTCGCGCGGCCTGCAACAACACACTACTTCAGGCCCTAATCCACGAACACATTCTTATTTAAATATTCTTTCAATAAACTAAAAATAATATCGAGGATGTAATAATATTGGATTGTTAGCACTTATCAGCCGCCCGGTGACTGATGACGAATAAAGTGAGAAAACAAGCTTATAATGACTGTTTAGGTAGTCTAGAGAGATAGTTTTGAATGATAAATAATAGTAGTTTATGAGACTGTTGCATAATAAGGGGTATTATACACGAGTGTGTTTAGCCGTAGGCGAGGTTTTTAATAGCATCACACGAGTGTTATATACCTAGTTATGTGCAGTTTCATACACTAATTTATCTACTCTCAGACATTGGGATTGAACATACTAAATAAAAGTTAAAAGAGTAAGAAAAATCATACGAAATGCTATACAACAAAACGTATTGAATGGCGCCAATTTTTATTTTTAAATGACCATGGTACAGAATACATAAGTCCTAAACAATGAAATGGCGCCAAAACCTAGCTTATGACCGAGCACGCGATATGGCGAGCGCTGCCATAGACAAGTAAAAATTGGAATCAAAACTTTTTTGTAATGGAACCTTTGCCTTAAAAAAATAAGTGTTATATAATATGTATGATTCTATTTTTAAAATGAAATATAACATTATTTTGTTAGAGAAAAAGTGTTATAATGTGATTCTATTTTAAATTTCAGCAGTATATTTATAAAGTATGTATAAATTCGTTTTGAAGTTTGTAATTCGCATTTTACGATATGAGAGTAGATAAAATATACATTATTGTTGTGGAGCAGCAGCCCAATAAAATTCTGTTATTTAGGCGCAAACGTTATATAATGGAATCGCTTAAATACTTCAAATTGTCAGTGTAGAACGCTATCAAAATTGGTATTTACTTAAAAACGTTTCCACTACAGACAGCGAATAACTTTCGCAAGCGTTCATTTAAAAAAAAGTCATATTTTCCATAATTTTGCCTTATTAATTATTGCGTTACAAAACTATGTTTAATGTAAATATATAATATTATTTTTAATTACTAATTATTTATACTTAATGGTATTTGATGTTTGACAGCTTCCCTCGGGGTAGTCAAAAACAATTGTTTTTTTTAAGAAGCGGGTTCTTGTTTAGCCAACATAACTATCATATATTTATGACAATGACAAGTTAGTCGATGTATTTAGCATACCAAAATCAAAAAATATTAATATAAATTTAATAAGTAAATAACTGTCCTGAATAGGAATCGAACCCGTTACCCCCGCGTGTAAATCCACGGACCGTTTGACCACGGAAGCAGTTGGAGGTGGCTTTTGAAATACTGGAAAACTTTATTTTGACAATATAAGCTAGCTTAAGTAATGGAATACGTAATGGCGGCTGCTTAGTTCCATTACATTAATTAAATAATAACAAGTTTCGGTTATTTTTTGTGACTGTATTTATTAAGAAATTATGTTATTTTCGTCTATCTAAAGCCGGTTTTATTTTTAAAAAGGTACTGCTTTGTCCTCTAAAGCTATAGATAGATATGTGGAGCTATAAGTTTGGACAAGATTTGTGGTATAGAAAATATCGCATTAGCGTTTTAGATCTACCCATGCAAGTCCTCACCTGAATTCTATAATTGGAGTCTGCAGTCGCCGCAGCTGCTAGGAAGGGGTCGTAATATACACTGTGAAGTCAAAACATACCGATTAATACTGTTTAATGAAATCAGGAGCCGCTTACAACGATTTTTCCAATTATAATAACGATGCAAACGACACCAGGCGATAAAAAATTCAAATTAATGAAAAAAAAAAATTGACATTATTATTATTAGTTTAATCTTAATTTAACACATACTGAATACAACTATTTAATGCAACTAGAAATACTGAAAGCTAAATCTAATTACA
Source organism: Tinea semifulvella (assembly GCA_910589645.1). Classification (NCBI taxonomy): domain Eukaryota; kingdom Metazoa; phylum Arthropoda; class Insecta; order Lepidoptera; family Tineidae; genus Tinea; species Tinea semifulvella. The sequence goes on from OU342585.1 coordinate 9,840,357, forward strand.
GTATAGAGAAATCGTATAGAATTCTAGATTTAAGTTAAAAGCATTATTTACACAAAAACCATCAATACTTACATAACAAACCGGAAATTTAAACTTACAAAGAGCAAACATTGTGCAAATTTTAAAGGAAGTGGTTAGATAATTAAAAAGAAATGTACAATGTACAAACTGCTTGCGTAATGTTCAAAGAATTATTTAAAATAGTCACAGTACGGTAAAACTAAAGATTACATTTTATGACACAACAAGCAATTCGACCAGTATTAATTTTAGTTACAGAAAAGAATATGCTAAATAAAAAGATCTACAAAATAAGTTAACTAAGTATTAATAATAAAAAGAATCATACCGCGATGGAAAGCGATGAGGTTATAGGAAGGTGAAGGAAGTGGAACTTGAGGGAAATTATTTATGTTCTTCGATTGAATCTAAAATAAATGTGTTAATTTTAAATTTATATTCTCATTCAAAAAATATTTTTTATAAATAAACTATTTGAAATAAATATCCACATTAATTTGGGCTGTAGTTTTTTTTTTTTAATACGGCCCAGATTCTTGCACCTTCTACATGTCCGCTCGATTTGCTCGAATGCAACTAACAGTTTTCTATAGAGATTTGTAGCTTTTCATTCGAATATTACGATACGACATGCAACGAAAGCGCCAGAATTAGGCCCCAGAACATCTTTAATATTCTAAAAGTCATAATAAAATTAATTAATAAAACGTTATTGTAACGTTAAAAACTTAAACTAAATTTCTGTTTAAAGTGTTTTTATTTGTGTTACCTATATAACTTTTAAGTGGATGTGGAAATCTGCCTATCAGAGCCGCGTTCGTGTAATCCCGCGTAGGGTTCTGGCGTCATGTGATTTACGAGCAGAATGTCACTGTCACAATTGTCTCTTGAAATATTATCTCCACATTATGTATATTATTAATATCTCAGAAGTAAAGTATCATCACGACCGTTTCCCTTCCGGTGTGGTCAGAAACCACGCTTATAAAGAAGCGGATTTACATTCAGCCAACTTAACTATAGGCCAATCATGACAAGTGCCAAACTCGGGAAATATCACAAATATTTATTTATTTAAAATACTTTATTGCACTAAAAATGTAGATTAGCATAGGCAATAAAATATTAAATAAAATTATTTATTTAAATTTATAAATAATACTTATTATGACCCGACCAGGAATCGAACCCGGTACCTCCGAGTCTAAATCTGCGGACTTTACCGCTAGACCACGGAAGCAGTATAGGATATATTATATATATATATATAGTACATCTTAAATGAATGACAATATTAGTAAAGTTTAAATTAAATTTTAAGTTTTGTTTCCAGATTATTAGCTACCGTTGTTGAACCCTGAGTTATCACCAGTGTTGGGATTCGAAACATTTTCGAACGGCTAGTGTCGCTACTCGGTGTTAAAAACCTTACACGGTGTTTAGTTTCCGAACGCGGCTCAGGTGGATGTACACTGCCACAGTACAGACCGTCCGTTATCGCGTATCGTCTGAATTGACAGTCTTCTACGATACGTGGTGACGGACAATCAGCTAAGTTTACCAAACATGACATTAGAGCGACAATGTACAACATATCAAGTTAAAAAAAAAATACAGTAAAGAATTGTAATACTCGATGCTATAATTAGATTTTTCTAAGAACGTTCCCATGACCGATTGTTTAACATTGTTTTTACGTATTTTTTTTGTTGTTGTTCTAAATCTTACTAAAAATAAAATATAGTGTTTTTAAATATGGAACATTCTAGTAAAATCAAAGTATAGTTTAATGTTTTTTTTTTAATACTCATTTTCATTCGGTTGAATACTTGGCAAACAGATTGACTATTGTCGCTTTAACATGTAGTGTATAATGTATTTCCATCGGGCACCCGAAGTGTCAATCAATTATTATAATAAATAAGTGTCTTATTCATATCGTTTTAAAATGGAACTTAATTAATTAGTGTGAAATAGTAAAAAAAAAAGTAAAGTATCATCACAACCGTATATCTTCCGGGGTAGTTAAAAACCATGTCTTTTTAATGAAGGGTATTTACATTTAGCCAACTTTACTATAGGCCCATCATGACAAGTGGCAAGCACGAGAATATCACAAATAAATTAAATATTAAATTAATATATTTAAATTAGTAAATATTGTGTTCCGACCAGGAATCGAACCCGGTACCTCCGAGTCTTAAATCCACGGACTTAATAATAATATTGAATTTATTTGTGATATTCTCGAGTTTGGTACGCTAGAGACATCGACAAGCTTGCCACTTGCCTATAGTAAAGTTAGTTAAATATGAATCCGCTTCTTTATAAGCTTGGTTTCTGACCCTGGAAGGGAAACGGTCGCGATGATACTTTAACCGCTGGCAGTCAGTGTCAAATGGTACTGAACTTAATTGAGAGAGCAGGATAAATACGAACTTTTCCGATGGAAACCCATTATGGACTACATCTATCTGTATTTGGTAAAAGTAGCCGTGTGCGTTGCAGCAGTCAAGGACGGTGTTGGTGTTAGCGGGTGAGTACTCACGGTGCGAGAGCGTGCATCGGAGACGCGTAGGCGTGCAGGCGGCCGAGGAGGTGCGGGGGCGACACGTGCGGCACGCGAGGCGCGCGCTCGCGGAAGGCGGCGCGGACCTGCGGCGCTGCATGCAACACAGAGCTAACATGCGGTTACCTGCGGCGCTGGGCGGCGCGCGGGGCCAGCACGAGCGGCGGCGCGGGCGCGGCGGCCGGCGCCGACCCCAGCCACGGCCACGACACGCCCGACACCCGCAACCCTGCGCACACACGCGCTCACCACCGTGCTCACACATACTAGGTCGACACCTCTCTACCGACCGACGGCGGAGGTACCCGATGCGACCGATTGTGAATCGAACATTATAAAGTCGTCGCTTCGTGTTATCACAGGAGCCCAATTTACCCATAAGCAAAAAACTCTCAACTAAGAGACATTGATAATAAACAAGACAATAGGCTAATTGACAATTTTCAAAATGTGTTTTATATTTACTTACAGATTCCTGAATTTAGTTAGATTTTTAAAGGGGTCTAAATCGCCTCAAAATCTACTTTTAAACGCTGCTGTTGCAAATGGCTCCCGGATGACGTCACGTACCCCATGTTCGTCTTGGCGCTGTGAGCGCTTTTTTTTTACTTTATTTCGCAATTTTTTCTTTAAGTCGAAGACGGTCTTCGTACTATTAAGTGACGTCACTGACGTAACTAATGTTTTTATAGTAACGTTATAAAATCTAAAATAAAGTATTTATGTAATTAAAATATAAGTGACTTCGTTAATTAAAACGACAATCAGTGTGATTTTAGGTGCTCTGATAAAATATAAATTATAATAAAACAAAAAACACATATTTTTTTACAATAGTCAACTACCCTATTTAGTGTTAATTACAAATTACATTTCACAAAATACTACTAAAATTATAATAATGACTAAAATGCAAGGGAACTACTTCTGTCAAAATCTCCGGGGACCGCGAGGACGGCCGGGGATTCCGATGTGATGCAGGTCTCGGGTTGCATTCCAGTGAACCGACTAATTGCTCAAACGCGATCGAGTAATCGAAGACGGTCCGGATCATTGGAAAGCAGCCGAAGGGGTATTAACAAATGCTTATCGATCAGTAACAAACAGACTCATCGAGCAAAATACTAGTCAATCACATAACCCCACCACATAGAGACCATGCTCCAATTAATTAATGTTATAATCAAAATAATAAGCTCTCGCGAATCGAAGTAAGAGAAGTATTAGGATTCTTGGTCAAAGCTTTGATTTCTCACCTTCCGGCCATTGGACGCACACTGAAACAAATATAAACAATTCTAGTGAGTGGGATGGCGAGGGTACAGAGGTATAGCTATACGAATAAGAATAAAACATACATCGCTAAGGCGAGCAAGGAGAAGACAAACCTAAACATTCTCTACTATTGAGTTTGACAGTGCAGGACGGTATGCAGTCATTCCATAGATAGTACATAGTATGACGAGAGCAGTGAGAGAAGGTGTACAGACTAGCAAGCTCTAAGTGTTCGCCGGAGCGAGCCGCCCGAGCCGGGCCGAGCCGCTCCCTCCGCCCAGTCTCTAGGACCATTCACCTACATGCGTTCCGAGCACCGTGCTACTGCCAACATGTATAACATGGAAACACTCAATAATATTAACAGCTCTCTCACCCAGAGTGGGAACTGTTCCGTTTCTAGCCAGTATCACTGGATGGAATGAAAAAAATGTAAGGTGCGTTAAACAATTCATTATACATTTAAGTCTAAATTGACAATTGAATTGAATTAAAATTATAAACAAATATAAAATATTGACAGGGATGGTTTAAACATTCGACAAGAAAAATGCTCAATATGAAAAATTGTGGTCATTGTAATGGAATAGATTTGCAATGTTATGATATATTGCTAATAAAAAGTTGTTGAGAGAAACTTACCGTTGGGAACAGTGGGAGGTTTCTTAGTCTGCACTCTCGCTGTCGCATTATTAACCTGATTTGGAAGTAAACTTTGTTTAAGAAATTGCCTCGAAAATGTTCAGTTATACTTCATTTTTTGTATCTCGACAGTTACGTTTAATTCAAAATAATAAATAATAATTTCAACAAAAAAATAAGTATAACTAAAATAAATGTAAAAATAATAAAAATGAGCTATTTCAAAAGTAATATGTAATTGAATATAATAATATTAATGTTCGTAGTTATTTTGTACTAGATAGAAAGCCGAGACTCGAACCGGCATCACATTGTCATGTTTGTAGAACTTCTTTTGTCTCGTAATTTGAAACGGTTACTGTGTTTGTAACTACAAAATGAACATAACTAATTGTGTGTTTGATAGTTGATCATGTAGTCTTACCTCGGTCTCCGAGTCGGTCGGTTCTACATTTCTCTGTGAGACTCTCTCAATCGATCGGCATATTAAATGACCGTCTAGAGAGTAAAGGAGAAAATAAATAAGGTATGTGGGTGTGGGCCGCGCGCACCCCGTGTGGGGCCCGCGCCGCTCGTCCTGTGTTAAGTTACAGTGCTACGGATGTAATTGATCATGCACACCTCTATCTTTCTGCCCTCAACCACGGTGCCGTGAAGTCTCTCTCGTGCGCGCTCCGCATCACCACTATTTGCGAATGTTACAAAACCGAATCCCTGCATGCAAGACAGACAAAACATGCATTAAAAACAGCGTCGCTCAAAAAACAACGTGCAACAAAAATTAACATTTATGCATTGCATATTCTCTGATTAAATTTTTCTAGTGAATTTTCAAGAGGGTAATAGTATTGTTTCGAGTACGTTGGAAGTTTGAGCGTAAGGTAGCCGATTGGGGACACATAAGCGTTGGATGTCGGGAGTCAGCCCCGACAGGGACGCGAGGCTCCCCGTACCACTAGAGCCTTGTGCTAAATGTTAGCTGCAGTTTGTACTTCATAGAAAAATCACCAGATGCATGCAAAAGAAAAAAATGGAAACAAGTTTCATTTATAGGGAACTGGACCTTAACTACACAAACATCCTAATAGGGGTTTATAAAATGTACTTAATTAGTAAAATCTTTGATTTCTAAGCCAAGAAAGACGTAAGAAATAAGCGTCAAGAGCAATAAAAGGAAGTAATAAAATGTAATTGTATAATGTCTACTGGCGGTTGAGGTCCTACGACAAACAGTGTGACGGCAGGTACAGTCGCCTACGGCTCAGTGCAATATCTGTACAGTGCTCAAACTTTACCACCAACTATTTCTATAAGCACAAGTCGCGGCCCGGGTCGGCATCAAACGCTATGTAAATATTAAACAAATTGTGAATGATACAAATCTGTGAAACACACATAAACCATTGACTCCGACGAGAGACACGTCGCACGCCGTCGTGCCGACGCGGATACTACTGTCAAACACATGGTGATAACCCATAGATACAAAAAGCAGCTAGCACAGCACACAATACAGTGGAAGAGACGAGTGTGATAGTGACAAACAAGTTGCTCATTACGAAACGCTTACATATAAAAGCAATGACAGCTCTATTATTGATTACCATTCGAGTGCAAGGATCGAGCGGAGCGGCGGCCCCGGACGGCAAGACTAAGCCATTCTAACAGATGCACCCTAACACTACTAGAAAATACAATTTACAGTAGCTAATTCATTAATACAAATTTAGATTCGGCATAAATTTACATGCTCACAACTATTTCAAAATATATCACAAAGTTCCCCTTGTTAGGAAGCATATGAATAAACAAACTGTATATTATAATATAATAGACGGAAAGTATTAAGATCGCTAACAAACTAATAGATCGGATTAAATACTTGAGAATGAGTGATCGTCCAAACTACACCCGAGCCGGGCCGCTTGTGCTGTACAAGATCGTGCAGTTTGGATGATGGTATTAGTCATGAATAATAGAGCTGTCCTGGAAATATGATTTAGAAATCAGCTGTTATAGTGACGATGCATCATTCACTAATATTGCATATCCCAATGTGAGGCACGGAAGAAAAAAATTGGAGCTATTATTTCAAAAGAGTAAAATGTTCTTATAAACTTTATGAGTGAGCATGGGCTACTGTAGGGGCGGTCAAAAAACTGACACAAGGAAAGCAATAACACGAAAAAGCGGTCAATCCAATCAATAAAACCGTTTAGGTATTTATCAAAATGTAATTTTACTTAATCAGAACATGAAATTTTATGTATAGGAGTTGTTTTTTGAGATTATCAGTTCAGTACCAATGGCTTGCCTTAAACATTAGACACACTTTCTGAAGTAGGAGGCAGTGATTAGCATGCGGATATCTCCGAGCGGAGTGCTAGTCTAGTTACAGGATATCAATATACATACTATGTTACAACCTTAATTATATGTTAAATGCATAAAATAAGCCATAGGTAATGTTATAAGTTTTAAAATACATCTTAGAGGAAGAAAAGTAACAATATATCCAATGATAATATACAATGCTATTAAATAATCTGCACCAAACGATTTTAGAATAAGTTATTTAATTATTATCTCCCACATCCTAAGTAGAATTTATTAGTAAATAGGAAGATTTTAGCAAAACTGATTTAAATGTTAAAAAAATAAAATTTTAAGTTTGGGCAGTACAAATTTTAAAGATACATGAAATTCTGAGCTATCATAATTTGCTAATTGTCTTTCCAAACGAAAATAAGTAAAAAATAAAAATACATTATAATAGCTACAGTTACTTATAAATTTCAAAATAATAATATAAGGGGTAAATTCTCAACCATAGGTTCCAATTTAACTTAATTGTATTTTGTAATTTCTTTGTTGAAAATTCACATTACTGCTAAAGAAATGTACAGAAGACAAGCTTTAAATTTTAAATACAATAGATGTAAATTTCATATCTTAATGTATATTTCTTTATTATTTTCAGATTAGATTGTAAAGAAACAGCAACCATGAAATTTAATATAAACGCCAGAACGACGCCTAAAATTAAATTTTAGAGTTGCTGTATATTGTCGCAATGACGCAAACGGTGCATACCTTGGAACCTCGCTCATTGAAGATTATTTCTACATCAAGTATTGTGCCATATTGCTGAAAAACAAAAGCGGTTCTAATAAGAAACACCAAAATATATGGATAGCATTCGGGGTAGGGTATATGGATAAACAGAGGAGTACTAAAAAGCGGGTATGGTACGTACGCCAAACATATTTCGTAGATCTGGATCTCTAAATCTGAAGGGGATATTGGAGACGTGTAGGCGTTTGGGTTGCGAGCCCGACGCCAGCGGGACCAGCGCCTTCTCCGCAGTGGCGGTGGCTACGGCGTTGGCGTTGGCAGCACTCACCGCCGCCGCGTGCGCCGCCGCCTGCTGCGCCACCGCCACCGCCGCCTGTTGCGCTACCACCGCCGCCACACTCACGGGCGTGCTGTCGTCGGGAGATTCTGTGTCGCTTTGCTGAAATTATACAAGTTTACATGTCAATACACAAGTTTCAAAATAATAACAATAATAAAATCCTTTATTGCACACATAATTTAAATAATAATAATGTACTATATTTTTATAATAGACTAAAAAGTATCTCCTCCTCCTTGGTGGTCTAGCGGTTAAGTCTGTGGATTTAGACTCGGAGGTACCGGGTTCGATTTCTGGTTGGGTCACAATAATATTTAATAATTTAAATAAATAAATAAGATTATTATTAAATTTATTAGTAATATTTCTTGAGTTTGCTACCTAGAGACATTGACAAGAGTGCTACTTGTCATGATTGGCCTAAAAAGGTAAAGTTGGCTAAAGTAAATCCGCTTCTTTATAAGCGTGCTTTCTCACCCCGCAAGGTCGTGATGATACTTAGAAAATAATTTCTCTAATATCTTATGAAGGATAAAACCACATCATTACAGCCCCTAGAACTGAGACTATAATTAATTCAGACGATCAGAGAGCGGTGGTGACTCAGGTTTCAACGCTTTTCTCAAAAATCCAACAGAAGTCGCGGTATGTACCATTGAGAAATACACTTTTCTTACGTACATTTGTCATAGATTTACAACACCATCGTTCTTGTGTCTCTGAGAGCACCTTAATTAACCTTAACTAATCCCAACTAGTAGAATCTTCACTGAATTGTCATTAAACGGCTTAACGTGGCAGTTCGAGGCACAAATGTTAATGCAAGAGTTAAAAATAAAAAAAAGGTCAATTCCTTTCAGTTATTCTAAATAGATTATAATTATTCCCAATATTGCATTGTTATTCTGATGTTCACTTTGGGAGTTGAAAACAATATAATTGAAACCAAGGCCGCTTCGTAGAGCGTTTCGATACGAAGTCGAATGATGCGAGCAATACAAACACACCGCAAGACAAAGGAGATGACGAGAGTCCTTGCACTTCGGTTTACAATGTTATCTTATCTTTTTGTCACATATTTTTATAGGAGAAAGTGTACTGTTGAGATAAGCTTACTTGTGCTTTATGTTTACAATACAAGGTAAAGGTAAATTGTAAAAATAAAATAAATTAAGTTTTATTTCAGGTATACATCCATATCAGACATATTTCACAATAAAACTATGGTACAATTATAAAATATAAATATATAAAACAAAAATAAAATAAATATTTGCCAAACACTAGTGCGCACGACTAATCTACTCGACTTTACCGAGTCAAGCTCTCGGAGGGAATCGAGCAGAATACCCACGCCCACTCCCAAGCGCCAGGATCGATTCAAGTTCATTTACGGTTTGGGCTCAGCTGAACAGACAGCTAATGTAAGATTATTTTACTGGGGATCACATCGCAAACCGCTCTCAGAATGCGGTTGGTTGAAGAACGTAGCCACTCCCAGAAAGACGTGACACGGTTTCAGAGCATCGCGAAGAAGTGTCCTCGCCTCAGCGAACATGCCCGATGCACTGCAGTCCCTCGGCCGGCGTATGAGGATACGGAATAAAGATACAATTTTTTAACGACAGATTATTTAAATCCGAATTTACAAATAATCACAGAGCTTTGGCGTTCGCTAAAGCTCATTAGAAGAAATAAAATTTTCAAATAAAGTCAGTCTACATAATGTTGCCTTTGTTATAGTTTGAAGGGTCGTCCGCGATGAGCACTATCCGGATTTTATAGGACACCATTCCGCTCAGCATCCATCTTGTATGTATTAATGGCTTAATTGTATTCACAGATATATAGGCATTTTTATATAAATTATTCTCACAAGATTACAATTTAAAAATTGTGCATAATATTTAAAATATCATCATAACATTATGAGTATAGTTAGTAAAAGACTTGATTGATACGAAAACTACATATTTTATTTTCCAAATACCTTAATTGCACATAGATATATGGTAAAAATTACATTAGTCTTATCAAATAAAGTATTGTTACTACTCTAGCATAATTATTACAGTCTTTAGGACATAGCTTTTTAAACCTCCACTGTTGGAAATGGGCCTTAATTATTAATTAAATTACATAATATACCTGGAGAATTTGGCATACACTCGCCAAGCTGGCCTGATGGGTTTAATTGTAATATTAGTTTGTTAACGATTCCACTCCGAGGCACGGGAATGGTGGTGTTAAGAAAAGTATTTATTATTGGTGCATGCCGGGGTTCGAATTGCGAACCTTTTTGGATTACAAAACGTTCTTACAACCGAGCCACCACCGCTCTCTTTCTCTACTACTGCTATAGCGTATTATATATTGTATACAATCCATAAATTTAAAATATTTTTATTTGAGAAAGCTATACTTACAGAACTAAGATTTTGACTGTCTGCTGAATTTGGTGGGTGAGGTTGTGTCGGTGGTTGTGGTGAGAAATTGGCAGGCGGTAAAGGTGCCGTCGGCAGTCCTTCGCTTTTGACGAGCTGTGGTTGAGGGGGGAGGTTGTTCGCGTCTGCCTTCACCCCGGCGAGTGCGTCTCCGTTGGCGGCAAACTGAGCCGCCGCTGCCGCAGCCGCCGCCGCCGCAGGGAACGGGTTCGCCATGCCCGCCCCCACCATGTGCTGTAAAAATACAAGTGAACATTCAATTAAATTCAATAAGTAATACATTTCAGAAGAATATTTTATTAAGTGTTTTTAATAAACTGTAAAGTAAAGTATCATCACGACCTTCGAAGAAGTCTTATAAAGAAGCTGATTCACATTTAGCCAACTTTACTATAGGCCAATCATGACAAGTGGCAAGCTCGTCGATGTCTCCAGCGTACCAAACTCGAGAAATATTACAAAGAAATTAAATGTATTTATTTACATTAATAAATATTTTTGTGTCCCGACCAGGAATCGAACCCGGAAGTCCTAAGTCCACGGACTTAACCGCTAGACCACGGAGGCAGTTAATAAACTGTAGTCCAGAAGATTAGCATTCCATTGATTCAGTGTGTCATGATTTGGAGGAGAATAGCTGAATAATAGACTAAACAAGCTGGGTTTGGGGATGTAATAAAACTTCCCACTATTATTTTCTCCTCTCTCTCACTCTACCTAACCAAATACTGTATGATTCTGCTAATTTTCTGACAGCTCCATATATGTCTAGAGAGATGCATATTATTTTACTGATCGCTTGTCATGTCAGTTAAGCTGTAGAGCTTTAAGGGTATCAGTTATTCTCATTCTTAAACCCGATTATCATATCATCAGGTCGGCGGATAACACAGTCAATGTCAGTGTTAAAAAAAAGTCATCACGCAAGGTATACGTTGCATGGTGGTAAGAACCACCCTTTGTGAGTGAGTGTGATCGAGTGAGTTTACATTTACCCAACTTTATTATAGGCCCATCATGACAAGTGGCAAGCACGTTGATGTCTCTAACGTATCAGACTGGAGAAATTTCACAAATAAATTTTAATATTTATATAACTTTTGTGTTCCCGAACAGGAATCAAACCCAGCACCTCAGCGGCGTTAAAATCTACGACCTTGATCTAGACCACAGAGGCTTTAGCATACACCCTTAAACCGAAAACAAGACACTGAGATTAGGATTGTATATTTCTTTAGACGTTATTGCACGTAGGATAGTAATGAGTGCTATAACAAAGGCGTGCAGATAAAGACATGCTTCTGCGAGGCATCGATAGTGAAGCGTGGTGCTATCACGTTATAGCCTTTTGTTCAATTTAATGAAAAGTTCAATGAAACTACATTATTATTTATATACAGAACATTCTTATGTTGTGAATTTAATGTAAATACCAATCTATATTCGCGATAGCAAAAAAAATATGTAAACAAACAGCTGTCAAAAATAAAATAGGTATTTGAACCTGTAAAATAATAAAACATACGTCAAAAAAAATGTACAATAAATATAAATATAATAATTAATCGAATGTGTAAAATATATAAGTTATAAATAATCTACACACACCTGAATAATAAATACGATGGATTTTATTAAAGTACATATTTTTAAATGTTTGTAATAAAAAAGTCTTTAGCAAAAAGCATTGCTTTTTCATCTTTACATGTATTTTATGATAACAAATTGCGGTGAACTGAGTAATGTTAAATGGAACTATTGCTATAAAATAGGTGTGATCATCATATATGAGTACACTTAAAATATTTTTTCACAGTTAAGACCTTCATCACACCCCCTAGAACACCTCTCAGACCTCCATTGTTTGTTGGAGATGGGCCTTCCAGGATTTTCTGGAGAATTTGGACTCGCCACGCCAGAAGGGTTGGTACAGGTTCTCATATATTAGGGGCAACATTAATTTATATATACGAGTATGTATATAACAGTTTAAAAACCACGTTTTCTTGTTTACATAATATTTTTTGCTATCTTGAATGAGCTATAGGTAGGCATAGGTTTTCGAATTCTGTAGTACATTACTAACCTTCAGTGGTTTATTTAAGTAACATTTACCTATCCAAGCTCATAAATTAAAAGTCAACATAGTGTCTAACCGGCGACAATTGCTTTGAAGTCGGTATTATTCTAGGCAGATTTAACATCGAGAACGTGATTTCGTCTAATTTTGTAGCAATAAATACCACTAGTCAAAGTTGACGTTTCTAGGCTGCGATTCCAAATATTGACGCCGAGTACTCGTGCCAAGACATACTTCATATATGCGACTACTTTATGACTGTTATGATGACGTAATAATCCAACAAACTTATTATTTTTTTATTCAGTATAAGTGGCACTGCCTCCGTGGTCTAGCGGTTAAGTTAGTGGATTTAGACTCGTAGGAACTGGGTTCGATTCCTGGTCGAGACACAATCATTTATTTGCGATATTTCTTGAGTTTGGTACGCTTGAGACATGGACATGCTACTTGTCATGATGGGCCAATAGTAAAGTTGGGTAAATTCAAATCCGTTATTTTAAAAAAAGCGTGGTTTTAACGTGGACCCACCCCCGAAGGGATGCGATCGTGAACTTTACTTTTTTATACTTTACCAGTATAAGTTGTACCTCATAGTAGCAATATTGAAATAGTGCAAAGATCAGTAGACGAGCTACATTCACCGATCGGTTATCCGAATGAAATCCGCTTTTTATATAATAAAATACGCTAACAAAAATGGCGGTGATGGGTTGTCTAACGTAATATGTTCAAGAATGAAAATTTTAAGTAGACGTGGAAAGTTACTGTCTAAACTACGAGGATATTAAAAAATGCTGGAAGTAGTCTTCGACTCGATTTTGTTTCATAATTGTTTTGAAAAAAAAAAACTAATGCCGGGATCCTAAAATTTTAACAAAAATAGTTCGTTTTTGCAGTTTCCTTAAGTTGGACGTTGGACATTATTTCCCAGAATTTCATCCTTATAAGCGGACACTATCAGCTAGTGTCATAATGCAGGATGTTTTTATATGAGAAAAAGAAAACAGTCTAAAGCCTATTTCGTACGCAACCCGTTTCAATCACGGTTGTTTTGTCGAGTATTTTATTATATAAAAAAGTGAATTTTATGCTGATAACCGATTGGTGAAGGTCGCTCTTAGACTATAATAAACATAATATATTAACTACACAAGAGTTGTTTTTTAATAAAACCAGTCAATTTCAGTGTTATTTCACACCCAGTAGCGCCTTTGAAACAAAATCCAATTAACAAATTCCTTTCGAACAAAGACAGTTATTAAATAGGAATACGGTTCAGCCGCCACGTCTGTGAATCTCCGTGTTGTAGAAAATAAAAATAAGGTAACAGAAACCCTTGCAAGAAGAGGAGTAGAGTTTCATTAAATAATATTATTTCCAATATCCATAAAAGCTTGGCTTACAATTTAATTTATAATTAAATTTGAGGGCGCCTACAATTTTTTTGATAAGTGAATAAGTACTTGTAAGGATCAAACAGTACATCAAAGACTTAATTTACTGGACTTTTACAAGTTTTAATGACTTTTCAAAAATGTCTATTGGATTTTAGACACAGTAAAATATAAATTAGTAAAAAATATTTTACTCGCTTTGATTTGTCACAGCTGTTTTTAACGAGAAAACTTAACTAAATCAGTAACAGCATAGTCATCTAAGGCACACCTTTTAAAGGAATTATTTTATTCCCTAAATATAAATAAATACCAACATATTATAACAAACGTATTTTAGACGTTTTCTGAACGGTTCCTTCACTCAATTATTCCATCAATCAAGGGATGATAGAACTGTCATTAGAGATTAAATTAAAGTATTTGTTATTATTCAAATCAAAACTGCCTTCGTGGTCTAGCGGTCAAGTCCATGGATTTAGACTCGGTGATACCAGGTTCGATTCCTGCTCGGGACACAAAAATACTTATTAATGTATATAAATACATTTAGTTAATATTTAATTTATTTGTGATATTTCTCGAGTTTGGTACGCTGGAGACATCGACGAGCTTGCCACTTGTCATGATTGGCCCTATAGTAAAGTTGGCTAAATGTGAATCCGCTTATTAATAAGCGTGGTTTCTGACTACCCCGAAAGGGAAACGGTCGTGATGATACTTTACTTTACTTTTACAAAATCAAATCAAAATAGTTTATTTACATTGGTTCGCTTAAAACAACTTGGATACAGTCAGAACTAATAAAATCAATACAATTATTAAATCATATGTACCAATCAAAGTGGTAATAATGGTTGGACCGTTAATAGGCAATAATCCATATTTATGTATGTTAGGCACAACATTAATTACTGCTACAAGCAAGTGAAACTAACTAACTTAGAAACTACTTAAATAAGATCGTGGCTGTAAAGAGACCGTGTCAGTTTACATTCTAAATACTTAATAATTATGATATACAAAAGTTATATACAGATGTCACATAATAAATAAATTTATAAACCAAAAAAAAACAATAATAAAATAATAATAATAAAGACTTGTCATATTATACTATTAATTATAATCTATTAATTAGTTAAATTACTTATTTTAGTTAAATAATTTATTTTACAATAAACAACTCATTCAAGTCAGATTTAGTTCCAAAATTATAATTATCGTGACTCACGAATATTTCGTATTATGAAAGAGACAGACTTATGGATGTCAAAAGTGTTAGGATGTGTAGTAATTCTGACAAAATGAATATTTAAAATACGGGAACGTAATCTTCAATGTTGTCAGGAAAAATCTTACCTTGACGGAAATATTTTAAATGGTAACATTAGTTAGAGGTTTGGAGAGTTTACAACTAACACCCGTATTTTAAGACGTTTCCTCAAAGCCTCCTCCACTCATCATATCCTTCCAGCTGTCAAACGAAAATGAAGTTTCTGTAATAGTTACGATTAAAGTTAAAAATAGAGCCGAGACGATAGTTCTATTTTGAAGGTCAGACGTAAGCCATTACGACATTACATTAGACGTCAATTTTTATTTTAATCGTCTCAATTACAGAAACTTAATTTTCGTTTGACAACTGAAAGGAAATATTGAGTGGAGGATCCGTTGAGGAAACGTCTTAGAATACAGGTGTTAGTCCTAAAAGAGGTAAATATATATTATGTAGGACTCGTATGTATATAAAAGAGTATTAGTTCATACATAAAAAGATAAGTAACATGAATGAGACGGGAAGCAAGAAAATTAGGAAGTTGTAAATTAACACAATTGCTCGTTGGCAAGTACGACATTCAGTTGTGAATAGACTCAACTACGATTCTATCGTATGATAGGTACCTACTTCAAATACATTATGAAATTAGGTCGTTGAATTTATCTGGTTAAGCTGATGTCACTTTGCCTGCTCTCAGTTTCTCTCATTGGGAATTATGACAGACAGAGGTAGATCTACATGCCAAAATCAAAAGCCTAAAGACAAGACCTGCTTAATCTTAAGTTAGGTGAACCTAAACCCGCTATGTTCGTGAGCCACACGAGCGCTGTCATTTACATAACGGCTTCGCACTGTGTTATCGGAAAAACAGGGGCATGTTTTTTTTCGAAACCCAGTCTTATTCGACATTCTAGTCTGGACGAATCCGCTGTCTGTCCACATCTTTTTATACGAAAATGCACTTATTTTAAAATCTGATAGCAGTTAAAATTTTATAGGTTACGTAGGATTACAAAAGTGTTATAGTTTCAACGTTGAATACTGCCGGAGGGAGGCAGCTTAATTGCGAATGCGGAACAATAATGACGAGTAACGAGCACACAGTACATAAAAATATTTAAGTATACTGTACCATCACGACTGTAATTTCTTTTCATCAAAGACGAGTAGATTTACCCTGTAATACAAGCTTTTATTAGCCCATCTTGGCAAGTGAAAATGATAATTATGTGTAGGTAAATAATTTACGATATCATAATAATAAATAAAGAAGCCGCAACTAGAAATATAAAATAATACAAAGAAAACACCAAGAGAAGGTGTCAGAAGCGCTACCTAATGTTAATCGTAGAGTAATATATCATCCCTCCAGCTGATTCCAGGTGACGCTTTTCTCACGAATATCAAATCCCATCAATAACACGGTATACCTCAAAATACCTCTAGCTAGATGAAAAATCTTTTACGCCATATTCTATGCGAAATTCTATCCTTACTTGTATTAAACGTGAACCCACAATGGGTGTAAATAAAGGTCAATTGCTTAGGAAGGACAGATGTGACAAGAGGTATAATTATCTCAGAAATATCTATATAGGCTGTCGGTTGACGTTTAGTTGAGGACGACAAACGAGATAGTGGGATTACCGGAGGCACTTAACACGGGTCCCGTCGAGACTAGATTACGGGCCAGGGGGTGTCATATTGAATTTTCACAACGCTGTAATTTAATGTTTCATTACCTACGACCTCCATCGTCGTTAGACCCAATAAATAAACACATCTAGGACATGGACATATTAAAAGATATATAGAGCAGGTAAACTTGTTCCATTTCACGGTGGTTTGTGAATCGCTTGCATGACTACACCCGCACTCGTCTGGACATGGCGATCGGTTAGCCCTGTTCAATCAGTCGTGGAATTCCGCCACGTTATAATTTCTGCGCTTTCTAAGTGCATGAGCATTACTCATTATAATGTCGCTATACTATTACATACTATTTAGAATACAAAGTAGCATTAAGTAGCAATGAAAGTAGCAAACACAGCTTTATAGATGATTACTTTAGTTTCCACAAAAGCCACCTGCTTTAAAGCTGATCGTAAAATGACAATGTTTTGCAGATAATCTAACTTAAAGGATACATTGTTACGCGTATTTGGACACAATTAAGCTCTTTGTATATTATTTTTAAAAATACACGGGAATTGTTATACCTATCTTTGTGTAAATTGACGCTAGGCTCGTTAATCATTTTAACGGAGTGCTCTCGACGTAGACGTGACATGCATCCCACGCGCTACTCTGTACATTTCATTACAATAGCTAGTGGATGCGTTGTAAAAGTATCCTTTTTAGGCATCGCGACCCTTTTCCATTTGGCTGAAGCGAATATCAGCACGGTAAAAGGGTATTTTTTCAACATCAACCATTAGTTTCGTGCGGAGATCAGTAAGGTCACAATAAACGAGTAAACTTGATCACGTAGATAAATGTTTATCTAATGGGTTTATCTACATCTGCAACTATCATGTAGGTAGTGTTGCCCACAGCAAGACGAAGACCAAGTCTAGCCAAGAACAGCTGGTTCGGTCTTGATCTTGTACAAGTCTCGCAAGACTTTTACTCTGGCTCAAAAAATATATGTGTTTCTAATTTTAGTAAACCTTGTGAGACGCTAGTGTCCGTCCGCAAACTACTATCATAAAAACTACTGGTCAGATTTATTTAAAACTTTATGTTACTATGTACAAGGGGCGGGCTTAATGCCGTTAGACAGTCTCTGACAGCCAACCTTTGGGACAAAAAAAAGTATAACTGTTCATTATTAAATAATAATTAAATATAGTTAGTTTTAATGTTTAGCCGAATAAGTAACACCACATGTAGATTGTAGGTTTAGTTAATATAATAATAATAATATATTTCTTCAATGAAATAAATGTCCTCACCAGAAATTGGTTTGACGAGTAAGAACCTTTTAAAATATGGAATTTTATCTTTGGAGAACAGAGAATGTACAATTGAACACTAAATTGTTTGATCGTGGGCGTGATTATGAAGGTAACAGACAGTTGAAAACAAGCAGTGTCGAGTCTTATCTTAAGTTTTAGATGTTGTTAAAAGTCGTAACGGGCAACCATTTAGTCGGTAATTAATGTAAATCACAGTAACTCGGAAATGAACGAAATTAACTATAAAAGTAAACATTTCCGAGGACCGAGACATAAAGTAAACTCCAGCACCTCGCCTGGAATTGTTTAGAATGTTATTATCCTTTTAAAATGGAAAATAAACAGTAATTAACCCTTATCACATTTCAGTGTCATTAGCATCTAGAAATAGTTAGACCTAACAAATAGTGTTGCCCAATCTTGGTCTTGCTTTTTGGCAAGACTAAAACCAAGAGCATGACCACCGATTAAACTAACCCTAGTTATGGTATTGGTCTTGCGATTGTAACTGCATTGTGTCTGTCTTTTTCAGGGTTCCGAAGGAAATAAATCGAACCCTTATAGATGACTCTGGTGCCTGTTTATTTTCGCTCTGACAAAGTTGTTCGTATTGATCATGTAAAGAGTTAGTTTTTGTATACATTTTTGGATGCATGTTGGTCGACAAGATTTATAAACATGACAAAGTAAATTAGACCAGTAGTTCTTGAGATAGTAGTTTGCGGGCAGACACTAAAGGTTCCTTTCAACAACAATTAGAAACAAAAAAATGTTTTAGTCAGAGCAAGAGAGACTTGCGAGGCTATTGCGCAAAACCAATGCCAAGACCAGCTGTTCTGATGCAAGACCAAGTCTTGGTCTTGCTTTGAACAACCCTACTTACAAATTAGTCAAATTATCCGCAAAACGTGTAACAAACATGAATAAAAATTATTCACTGGCAGTTGCACTTAACAATAAACATGACTGGTATTGCATAGGCAAAGCAAGGAAACTTTGTAAAATGACATGAAGACTGCAATTGGCATTACGAAATTATTTCTATAATGCAACAGATCGCGTGTATTTCAAGAAACCACTTGTAGAGTTTACTGTAGCGGTTGTTACCGGTCGTTAACATGTAATAATTTACCTTATAGACAATTTTAATACACAAATCAAGAATATTCATAAATAATATTTGCTTAAAAAACAACAAACCCTTCATGAAGTTGTTATATTGTAGGTTTTATTAGCTTACAATAAAATTAGTGGAAATTGCAAGTAAAATAATGTGCGCACTAAAGTGGATGGACAGAGAAA
This sequence comes from Tinea semifulvella, assembly GCA_910589645.1. Classification (NCBI taxonomy): domain Eukaryota; kingdom Metazoa; phylum Arthropoda; class Insecta; order Lepidoptera; family Tineidae; genus Tinea; species Tinea semifulvella. The sequence continues at coordinate 9,859,741 of OU342585.1, forward strand.
GTGACGACCTTTCATTTCTGAAGAGCTTCACAAATATTAGGATAGCAGTTCATCTCGTGTAAAAGGAAACTCTAATAGGGGTCAACAAGGCCCCACTTTAGTAAAAATCCATTCTTTATGATATTAAGATTTAAAAAACAGTTATAAAGTATTTTCAGAAATTGCGATAGAACATATGACATAATAGCCACCATTGTTAAAATCAATTCTAATAAAGTATTAAATTAGCTAGTTTCACCAGGTAATACATTTTAAATAGAAAATTAATTATATTAATCGATATTTGTCTAAATTGCCTTGTGCCTGTCGCCGAAGAGACCCGTCTTTACCGCCACTCGTTTACTTACTCAACTGAAAGCGATAAAACTAATTACACCTTTTCATACTCACCTGAAAAGAAGATAAAAGACCATTAGAATAAAGTTTACATTATAAATAAAGAATCATGCGAAAATACAGCTTAAAAATCAATAAAAATAATGGTTCACAAGTATTAATGAATGTCTAAACTGAACAAAGCACCGAAAAGCTTTTGAAAGCTTGACAATAAGAAGTAATTTTCCAAAAATATATATAAACTAAGTTTCCTTTGGTGTGAGTACAATTTACTTCGTATTGTATAGCGGTAACAAAGGTTTGCCAAAGAAAACCCAACCTCAAACCGAACGGTCATGGCTATCGATAGATGATCAATAATGGCGTTTACTATCTGACGAAAGGATATTAATTACTTATCGACTTGAAGCGTATCTTAGCTCAAACAAAATTAATCACTTGGAATACGAGATAGGTTGAGCTGAGTGTAATACAATTAATTCTCGAATCCTAACTTACCAAAGCAAGCACACGATTTGTCAGCAAATAACTTTACTTGACTTCTCATTATAAATTCATGACTACTAATTTGTCTAATTGCCAGTTGTTTCTCTTTGCCTGAAACTTTAAACTCAAACGACCTAGCGTAATTCTATTTGAAAATTATTTAATTAGATAACTTTGTCTCGAAGCCCTAACTGTCCACCAGAACATCTCGGACACTACGAGCTTTCTTGCGCTTTCCCCGTCACGCGGCTCCCAACGACCGAAGAGCTCTCATCACTGCTAGGGTACCATTGCTTGGAGCGATGGGGCAAGAGACCCGACGGCATGACCATTGGGCCGTGGAAACAAGGTAAGTCTCGGGTGTGTAGACACAATAACCCATCTCATATCCAGGCGACCTAGTCCAGCGCGGGAAGTGCAAAAGTTTCTGCTGAGAATATCCATATTTGCGCAAATACGCCAACCTAGGTACAGGTTAAGAGTGAAAACCATTAGCGCCAAGGGTTGTCCAAACAATTGACGGAAAAATCTGGAAATCTGGAAAATGAAAAGGTTGGCAATGTTTTTTTGCCAACTACTATTACTAGTAGTAGCCAACTAGTATTAGCCTCGCTATACAGTCGGAAAATGTTTCTAGTCTCCTTATGGGACTCTCTCTACTATCTCTGATAAGTCTCTAAAGGGCATTTTTTTATATTAGTTTAAACTTATATTACATTTTACTTCTATTACTTAAATAGATCTTTTATATTTCTTTATGTGATAAGAAAATATAACATCCAATAATTTGTTGCATTTCCTAAAGATTCCCAAGACAAACTTTGTGTAGGTATTTTTGCGAGTGAGTTAGATTAATAATATTAGTTTATTTATCTATTTTATTTAAAATATATTATTTTAATAAGGTAGAGGAGGAATTAATTAAGAGTTCTGTAACTTAATATATGTAAAGGATACGTAGGCCATTAGATTGTAAAACTAAAAAATTGGTTCTAAAAGTTTGCTCGAGTTTGCAGACCCAGATTCTAAATTACCATGAATTTACGAAAACAATTTCGAGAGACCGCTCAAAAGTGATAAAGTTAGCTCTTTGGCGATCAGTAATAAACCGCAGAATGACCGTTATATAAAACCTTATTTGCTGTCAAGAAAATCTTCTGGCTATTTTATATCGATCAGAAACGGACGAAACTTTATATGAGAACATGTCGATAAATACCTACTAAAGGTCAAAAAAGTTTAATATCAAACTTTCTTTGTATAGTTATTTAATAAACCGACGGAAAACAGTCTCGGCTATAATTCGCAGTGATAAACTTCTCTTATGAAGTTAGGAAGATGTAATAAGTTGTTTATTAAATTAGAAGGTACGGTATAAGGATGTTATTTATGATTTGTTTTATGTATATGCCACACTAAGGTCGACTGCCTCCGTGGATTTAGACGCTAAGCTACCTGGTTTGATTCCGGACACAATAATTAATTTGTGATAATAGTCGAGTTTGGTAGAGACATCGACGAGCTTGTTACTCGTCATGATGGGCTTAAATGTAAATCATCTTCTTTAAAAGCGAGGCTTCGACCACCCCGCAAAGCATACGGTCGCGATGATACTTTACTTTTATACTTTTAAGGTAGGATATTTGTGAACCTAAAAACCTTTGCTTTTGTAAAACTGTTAAAATTATTATTCCAAAACATCGTCAAGTTTAAAGTGATCAATCATATGGTAAAATTGGATCCGCAATTTTTGCGATATCACTTTCGTTGAACACGATTAATCCATTTGTTACGCCTTGCCACACATATGTTACAGATGAGTAAGTATCAGAATGCATCAGTTTCTCTGTGCAGTAGGTAAATGCGCATGCGTTCTCCTGTGGTTTATACCACAACCTATACACATGACTGAAGGCGCTCGCTTTTGTCGTGTAATTGTCTCTCGTTGTGTACTTGTACATGGCAAGATGCAAAGTAGTTGCAGGAATACATACCCGAATATCGAGTAAAAAGTGAACTTACAAGGCAAAACATTTAACTGGAAAATTGTTAGTTAACACGCTTAAGTAAAGCTTGTGGTTGGTAATAAAACGCTTTTGCAAATGAGGTAGGCTTATGTGTTGCAGAGTTTGTGGTGTCTCTTCACCACTTCATATCCGGCGTGCCGGAAGTCTACAGTAAACAGATGGGCTGTTTACAGAAGTCCTGCTGTTTGTTTACTTGTTTCCATGTGTAGAGCGTTTAGAAATTCTAAATAGTTGCCAGATAAATCAAAATTTATCTATCAGTATAACGAGAAATGTGGGTGTTGTGTTTACAAAAGCTAAAACTTTGTCTAGAAACTGTAGAAGTTGCGCTTCGCGGCAAGTTAGCAAATTGCCGGCTTAACCAATATCACGTGCATGCGGCTTCAATGCCCTGTAACTTTGGCAAGATACATTTTGCACTTTGGCTTTCAACATTGAATTCCACGAATTTGGATTTATATTTTAGATATTTTGTTTATTATTAAATAGACTTTCGGAAATTATATTTATTGATAATGCATTATTGTATAGTTTTATTGGTCAGTGTATCGACCAATTGCCTGACCTTATTTAGGGGTGAATTATCAGTAAAGGACCTTAATTACCAGTGAGATGTTACGGGTTAATAAATATTGTTGTACGGATGAAAATTAACTCTCAGAGGAGATCACAAAATTCAGGGATAAAATTATATCAGGTAGGTACGAAGGGAGTATATCAGCAAAAAATACTCCCACGCTGTTTTATTTATTATTACAGTGTTGGTATATTCTAGATAGAAACATTTTACTGAGAAAATAGGTTAATTTTAAACTTAGCTATCGCTTGAAAAGTCGCGACGCTTTCGATCGAATAGAATGTAGTTATAATATTTATAACTTTGCGAGGGAATTGAAGCAGAATAAAGTGTGTTGCGATGCTCATTATACCTCTGAGATTTAAATCAAGAAAATATTTGTTATGACTTCTTCACTTACATTTGATTTACTTTTTTTTAAACGAAGCGAAACATGTCACGTGTCTAATTAGAAACATTCGTTGCCTTAAACCTCCACTGTTAGAGATTGGCCTTCCAGATTTTTTGGAGAATTCAGCCTACTCTCGCCACGCTGCGCTGGCCAGACGAGTTGGCGAGGGACTGATGTCAATTTTTAATGACAATTTATCACCTTTTTAGACTGTTCAGAAAAGCGTTCTTACAACTGAGCTCTTACCGTCAAACCATCAGAGGAACTTACGAGTATATCTGACATACGAGTAAATGTTAAACTATAACGGTATGTCACAAAGGCAAGAGATTGTTATGTTGATGATTTAGGTAAATAATAAATAATCCGCCTCTTATTTCAGGCAACACAAAATAGAGTAATGATATTTTGTAGTCTGATCCTGTAACGCTTTTATCGCTTAATAATAATAATAAATCCTTTATTGCACACAAAACATAAAATATAAAAAGATGTACATAGGCGAGCATAACACCATAAATGTATTCTCTACCAGCTAACCTTTGGGAGAGTAACAGAATGAATATTATGGGTGCAGAGTCAGAAAAATACAATGATATATTTAAAAAAAAAGAGAAAAAAAAATAATAATAATAAATAAACTATAGGATAAATAGGATTATAATATAGTACTTATGTAATAAATACAATAAAATACATATTATATAATATCAATAAAATAATATATATGGAGATTAAGTTGAATTTTGTTTTTCAAGAAGGTGAGAAAGTATAAGTTTTTTGAATATATTTAGAGATTGTGCCTGTCGAATAGTTAATAGCAGCCTGTTCCATTGACGAGCTGCAGACACGGTGAGAGAATCTGATATCTGTTAGAGGAGTGAGGAGGGATTGAAAGGTGGTTATTGTGCGAAGAACGAAGAGGACGAGTATGAGAGTCGCACAGATATTCGAAACGATCGCTCAAGTAGGAGGGTGTATTGGTTATTTAACATTTGTTTATATGTACAGTGCCTGTAAAATATTTCTAAACTGAAAGAATAATATCAAATTATAATCATTTTAAGCGTGTAGAAGGAAAGGTATTACATTTAATAGAATACTCGTATATATGATACATGAGCGGATGTTCCCTTTCCAAACAAGGATGTAATTAAGCACGCCGCCTGCCTAAAAACCGTCTTATGATATTATGTATTAAGAATGTAGATTATGTGGGATCAACAAACATAGTAGTCACTTCTTACATATAAATTATAATGTAAAAATAACCCATACTCGATTACAAAATTAAAAACTCAATATCATGTAGGTACATGTAGCTAAGCAAGGGTCTCTCCAGAATAACTGGAGCTCCACCCTGGCCTAGTGTGGCTTGGTGGATAACGCCGATTGGAGAACACCATGAGAGCGATTTTCAAAGCATTATTCGGCATTTTTTATCGATAATAGTGGCTGATAATTCATGAGACGTAAAGAAAGGCGTCAAGACACCAAGACACATAGCTAAGGAATGCCAATTAATTAAAGAAGATATAAGAGAGCAACGATATGGCTAGAAAATTTAATAAACTCAGCCCGAGTAGCTTGACATCTTATCCTGTTCATAACCACTTAAATATCCGACTAAAATGATTATGGCGCACAGGGACTACTACATTTCTGCTATTGTGCGGGCCCGTTGACAATTAGGTAATTATATCAAGAGCAATTGAGTGTAATTGGGCATAGCAGTCAGGACACTCAGTCGCCCGCACTACTGAATTAGGGTGGGTACTATAGCCCTGTATTAAACACACCTCGGACAGAAATAGTACACCAATTTCAATAATCGCATTTTGGTGGTCTCTTACACGAACTTTATTTTCTCAAATTATCTTTAGTAAAATAAACTAAACGCAACATACGACTTGTCAAATAATGAACAACAACTACCTTTAGAAAGTAAGAAAAACTAATCTTCCTTTTATCCTTGTCGTCGAGAATATTTCCAAAAAATAGAACAAGTCGTAAAATAACAAATATCGCTCGAAAAAGGAGACGATCAAAGAACTTTTACTTTTTGAATACACCTAATAAAGATAATGATGATACATTCCTTATCAAGCCCTGCGGGTCGACATTATTTTTGCAAGATAAAAACAATGTTGGTATTTTATTACAATTTACAATGTTTCTCCACAACAGCCGCCAACATCTCTAAATTGGGACAACCATCACAGACGAAAAAATAATTAAGATTATAATAAGTTTAGTTGCCTACTTGTCCTTTCTGAATTTTCTAATTGAATCTGACTTCTTAGAAAATTTTGACATTTTCATGTATAAATTATACCTTTCATTCTTTATTTCCGAACAACTAAATTATTTTTTGGGCGAGAGTAGGCCCTAATTCGGCAGGGATAAGTTCTCTTTTGCAACATATTATTATTATTTTCTAATAATTATTATTACACGGGTAGACTTTATTTCAGTAATTATGCATACCATGTCCTAAATATAATTCTAATAATAGTGATATATATTTAATCCATGTATTAATTAGTTGTATATGTACCTTTCTTTTCATAATTTCTCATTATATATATTTTTTTTGTGGCGAGAGTAGGCCCTAATTCTACAGAAATGTGATCTTCAACAGTGATAATGATTTGAGGAAAGATATATCTCATTTAAGTTGTAATTTCTATTTGAGAAGCAAGTATACAGAAGTGTTATAGATGCTACACAGGTATACTGCAGGGGTGGGCGGTATCTGTGGGAGATCATCTCGGTGTTGAACATCACGACAATGAACAGATGCTGTTCATGTAAACACATACATCCTTACCCGTGTGCTATGGGATCATAAAAACGCCCTACCCAGTCGATGTACCCCTATTTTCTAAGAATAACGATCCCGTAAACATGTGAACTAATAAATAAGATATACAAGAACACTTAACAAAAACAAAGTTTTGTTGTATTTATTTTACATACGAGTATGCGAGCGTTTCTTATCACTTTATTTATTAAGTATTATTTGTTTTATTTTTTTATATATAGGGCTGTATTTAGGTTAAGATTTGATCACCATGAGTAAGTTATAATTAAATTAGACTAATGTTATTTTATTATTCCTATATTAATGTGCAATTTTTATTTACATTTTAATATAATATTTTAAAAATATATATATATATATATATAAAAGTAAAGTATCATCACGATCGTTTCCCTTTCGGGGTGGTCAGAAACCACGCTTATAAAGAAGCGGATAAAAATATATATAAAATAATAAATTAATATTAATATAACAGATACGAATATACGTATGTCCCGTCCGCGTGGAATAGTGGGAAGAACGCTGGCTGAATTTCCTCGCTGAATTGCAAAACTGATTCTAAAAATAATAATAAATAAATAACTATTTATTGGTTTTATTTAAATTAAAATATATAGAGTTTATTAAAAATTACTCCTATACACAGTTTGTCTGTTCACAAGCCCTAAACACTATTATTATTTCTTTCTCGCGTTTTCACACAATAGTTGAGACCCGCAAGTTTCCATGTCCATGCTAATAAATTTGTCTTCTGATGTTTTCAGTACAGTGAACTTATTGTGTCAAGAAATTGCGAGTTACATGTCTATAATTTATCGGAGCTCTAATGACTGGTCAATTACTGTGATGATAAAGCGAGGCAGTGAAAGCGTACTGTCTGGTCGGTGACCGGACGCGAGGACTCCACCTCTCCGCCACCTTCCAACTAATCACGGCAGCTAACTCGTCTAACTCAATAGAGATCTCTAATAACCCACCCCTTGTGTCTACCTCATAAAGCTAATCTAACATGTTACTTGTATAATTAATTTAAGCCGTGTAAGTAAGGCTCATAAATGAATTAAAATCTGCCAGCTAATGTACCTACCTAACTCCACAAAGTTTCGTCGTTGTGAATATTATTTTTGAGTCTTTAAGAACAAGGACTACGTATGAGTCATATTAGAGATCTGTAAAAGTTTTTTTGAGGAAATACGCTCCGAAAATACGATCCATTTGAAAAAAAATCTTATTTACTTGCACGTATGACCTACATCTGTAAGTCGTGTTTCAAGCGGTGTTATTTTTATATAAATATTACCATGGCAATGCCATTTGACATCATTGCAAATGACACACAAGAACAGCAAATATATAATTTGTTATCATGGCCGTATCCCGTTCGGGGTGGTCTGAAACCACGCTTGTACACATATCTTCACGCCAAATCCCTTGCGGGGTAGGCAGAGACAATTGAGCGCCACTTGACACGATCACGACATACTTCTTTCGCTTCTTCGACATTCATCAACCTCTTCATACATGCCCTTTTATTTTGGTGGCTTTTTAATGCACCTTCAGCTATTGTTTTATTTATAAAACCACGCTTGTAAAGAAGTGGATTCACATTTAGCCAACTTTACTATAGGCCCATCATCTAGCTTACCAATCTCGAGAAATATCACAAATAAATTATTGTGTTCCGACCAGGAATCAATCCCGGTACCTCCCAAGTCTAAATCCACGGACTTAAACACTAGACCACGGTTTATAACTAAATAAATATATAAATATTTCAAATTTAAAGTAAATCAGACTAGTAGTTGTCGAGATAGTAGTTTGCGAACAGATACAAGATTTCCTTAGTAGGTACAATTAGAAAAAAATATATACATATATTTAAATAAGACTGGCTAAGTCTTGGTCTTGCTTTGGGCAACATTAGTAAAGTGTATCCACACGTTTCGGGATCAGGCTCGAATAGCCCTCATGCCCAGTCAAGCCGGCATAGTGTTAGGGACTGTCAGTCATGATTGTCTGATTCCAGATATTCTGACATTAATGGAATTACAATTTTTTTTTGTATATGCTAGTAGTGTAGTGTAAAACAAAAATAAATGTACCAAGCATTTTTTATACGTATTATTAATTATACTTTCTCCCATTCGTCCCTCCCCTGTTCAGCAACATGGTTTATTTTTTTCAGATTTCAGTCGGGTGCGAGAAAATTGTACAAAGAGTAGGATTTGGTTACTCAAGGTAGGATAGATTTCTCTGGAAAATCTTTTAGCGAATATTATTTCGTATATTAATATTCAACAGTTTGCAGCGGTTGTACGTGACCGGGGAAGTGTTTACAGTGCTTAGCGGAGCGAGCAACCTCCCTGCCAGCACCCTCACAGCTCCATGCATATGGATGATCAGCTTGCTAACTAGACGTTAAGCACATAGACAATAATAAAATAATACAATAAAATGTATAAAAGTAAAGTAAAAAAAAAGTTAAGTATCATCACGACCGTTACCCTTCGGGGTGGTCAGAAAGCACGCTTATAAAGAAGCGGTTTCACATTTAGCCATCTTTACTATAGGCCAATCATGACAAGTGGCAAGCTCGTCGATGTCTCCAGCGTACCAAACTCAAGAAATATCACAAATAAATTAAATGTATTAATTTAAGTACATTAATAAATATTTTTGTGTCCCGACCAGGAATCGAACCCGGTACGTACGGTAAGTCTAAATCCACGGACTTAACCGCTAGACCACAAACGCAGTAAATTAAATTTATAATATTGATCATAGATTATTTTAATCATCCTTTCGGCAACTGGCCATAAGTAAAATGGATATTCTTTAAAATATAGTTGATAATGAAGTTATATACAGTTAGTCTGAAAGGTGTGAATATTAACGCGGTGTATAACCGCAGGACAAGCGGGCGGGCAATGATGCTGGCAACATTAACGAGCGCAGTTATCTCGCAGATTAGTCTGTGCCCACAAAGGTCATCAATTATGAATATAAAGTGCGTACACGAGCGACGACGCTATCACTGCCACCGCGATGAATTTCTGACGTAAACGTTCGCTCAATACGAAAGATTTTTAAATTATAAAATGTAGCTATCTATTCCGACCCTTTTAAAATATCTGAATAAAATATAGCGACCCGAAAATTTTGTTAAGTTGACATGGTTCGCAGTTTCGAACCAAATACTTGACAAAGCATAAGTAGTTTGAAATTTGTACGGGTTGAGTCTCAATTTCCCAACTTAAGTGGCATTATTGTAACTTTACGTATTCCTGTTTTGAATAACGACCGCGAAACATCTTGCAGAGTTCGGGTATTATATACTGGCAACTTTTTGTTTAGATGTAGATGACGGGTTGTTGATAGTAATGATTATCATCACCAGTCTTTAAAATACCGTGAGGGTCAACAACCGTCGTCCGGACAATGTATATTTGCACGACAATAAACTTCGCTCATCCGTGAATTACTAATGAACAAGTATGCTGTGCCCTAACTAATGTTATCGTGCGTACAAAAATCGTTCCAAACTAACCTACTAGTCAAGTATCAAGGTATCACTTGCACGAAATGTACTACCAAAATAGCGTTACAAAATATTTATATAAATAACCTTTAACTATCCATAAAAGCCTATGTGTCTGCAATTCTGTACTATTTAGATAAAACGTAGTCGATAAATTTAAAATGGTAAATAGTCCAATTTCGTGTGAATGTAATCTGATTTCAGTTGGCCGGCAGCACTTGCAGTTTCACAATGGATCCATTCAACGCTTTGCTCTTAAAATCAGTGAAATAGCTCTTTCCGTCCAATCTAGCGTGTGTGGAAGCGGAGAGTAACCGACATCGTTGCTTCAATTTAGAATAAATGTCTGTGGAAAAATACATTTTAAAGTATGCTCTAACGACTTTAGGTTAGAAACTACTTGAAAGAGTAACATTTACACAAATGTTGCTGCGTCTTAAAGACAATATACAAGCACAACACTTTTTATTATCACTGCTTCTGTCTGGTTTGAATCTCGTCCTTGTATCTTTGCGCTGGGTAAAATAGTATTGTCGAGAATTTGTGATATATTACCGTTATACTTATCAGCACTACTAAGTAGTAAATCCACGCAAAACCGAAACGGGCGGTCGTTCGCAGCCAGCCGTAAATGTCGTAATTCATCACATCCGTCCATTCCCCGCATTACCTATTGATGCCGTGTGGACGAGGACCGCACCTAGTTCGTCCCGCATTTTATTTTCGATTTACGAAGTTTCGATATTTTGCCATTTACAGGGTTATATATAATTAAAGTGCGAATAATAAACGACAATTGTAAATTATATTTTGCCTTCCCAGGGAAATTAAGACAAATTTATTTAGCACAATTTAAGAAAAGGGCTTTAATATAAGGTGAGATTTAAAAAAATATATAGAGTATACAAGGCAATTTACATTATAATTCAGAAGGTGTGGGCCTAAAATCGATCATCAATAAATTCCGCTCCCCCACCCGGTCCCGGTCCGCACGAGTCCGGTTCATGTATTGTAGGAAATCAATATTTTTTAGGCCAAAAACATTTTTTTCCGTGATTGCTTTACTCTTTATTATTCAGAAAGAACATAACATTAATCACGCAAATAAAGACCATTACAAAATCCAGTCTTGTCCGCCATTACCGCTCACCTGCTTGCTATAATTACTGTCAAGGTGCCTACTAACAATCTGAAAGTTGCGATTGTATAGAAAGCCAGCTATGCAGTGAAGTTTTCTACATTCATAGTTTACGCACACACAATAACAGGTTATTTCGAATACAAAAAATACCGTAAAGTTACACCAATGGTAATCTAGGAGTTTGAATGCATATAAATGCACAGACAATTGGCACGTGCTGAAAGTGGTAAAGCGTAGTCCGCTGATTAAAATTATGACGAGGCCAACAACCCTCTTCTGCTTCTCTCAGACTATAAAAGTTATTACCGACTGTAAACAAATTATATAGCGGTGACATATACTTTGTCGGTTTCACTACTAAACTAAATAAAGATTATGTCTTGAAAGGGATGTAAGTAAACCTTTTCAAAGACCTATTGTAATATAGTTACCGGCAGATAAAAAGAACGCTGGCCGGAAATTTGGGCAGAAACCGATTATTCGTTCCTGACGCTTCGCTCCCTTAAAAAGTAAAGTCCACGAAGACTTGTTATTGGTACTTATTATAAACTTTTGTTATTTTTTAATGGTCTTGATTACAAATAAACAGTTTATTATTAAATAAGAAGGAAGCAGAGATGGAAAAATATAGAAATTAAATCAATGCATAAAACAGATCGCATGCGACATTTATTTTATTTAAATAAATTATTAATACATAAATTTGATTTTTGTATTTATTTATACTATATATTGTATAATATATTTATTAATAATAAATAGTACAGAATATTTATAAGAAATCTTTAAAATATCTACCACCAAAAAAAAATTGATTAAAAGTACAAAGAACACTGGCTGCATTCCCCCGTTGGACTGCTATAGTTTTTTTAGACCGACTATCTCTAGAGTGTTTAGTTTTGCAGCTAAAGCATCGACACAAGTCGCAGACCAATGACATGCCATTAGACCAAGGCATTAACGTTATATTATCTGGACGTTTTCCGTCATTCCTAGTTAGACTATGAAAATATTAAATTATAAGTCGTTAGAGCTCATTTTATTATGTCGTTGAGATATCTTATGCCAAACCTTTCTGTCAACTAACGTGCCACAAGAGAAGTTATGAGTAAAACAAATGATACTTCCATAAACGGAGAGCGACTGATATTCTATCTATTTTATCTTGAAGAGTACCTAAATGAGGAGAAGGTAAATCATGGAGCCAAAGATTGGATTTAGGGATAGACGAGGCTAGTAAAATATATTATACTAGGTATTATATTAATTTAAAAATATGTAAACTTTTAAGTATGACTGACTGACCCATGCGCAAATTTGCTCCACCCACAGCTATCCAGCATTATTTTTACAATCCGGTAAACTATACCTATTGCAACAGCGTAAAAAGATTTACAATATTATTTTAGTCTAAGAAATAAATACTTATTCGTAGCTTTAAATATCACAACAAAAAAATGCCATACCTACATATATATATATATGCTCTATACTCTGTACAGCTGCCATAACAAAAGCGACAGCATACTATACCGCTATTGTTGTGGGAACTTAGGGTTTAAGTGTCGCGTTTAATATCTTGACGTTTATAACAATATAAAAAATAAATATATTTTATTTCATTTTAATAAAAGTCATATTATGTGACACAAAAAAGTCGTAACAAAAGGCGAGCTCGCTGAAGCGAATCACATTTTACAGATGACTTCAACGATACGCTAAAGGAACAATGAGAAGGCTTGGTCCCATTGTTTTATACGTCGAAATATTATTACCGTTCTATGTTTGGGTTTTATAATAAATAAAAAGATCAATGTAGAAGGTTAATGGGAAGAAAATGTCTTGCGGCATTACAACGCTCTGCGCGTCCAATATAATAATATCTTCAGAATGCTGATGGGACTGCCTCGACGCAGCAGTGCATCGGGCATTTTTGCGGAGGCTCGTGTGGATGGATTTCCGGCCATCATCCGCAAAAAGGCAGCGTCGATACTGCATAGAGTAAGAGGTAGTGACAACGGCATTCTGAAGATGATATCGTCGCGTTTTGACAGCGCTTTTGTTAAGCGCTGGATTGGAGTTGTAACTGGAAACGTGTAAATCTGTACAGCGTTTGCGTTACCCAATGTTAATGTTTTAATGTGACTTAATGTCACACACAATAAACAATATTTTTTATATTTACATTGTTTAAATTTTTAATTAATGTGTATTTCTACTAACATAGTTCTAAGTTAAATTGTTACTAACATATATGGATTGAATTCGAAATAAATGAATTATTATTATTATTATTGTTACGTCGCCCTTTATATAGATTTAAAAAAAAAGACTATCTTAGATAACCTTTATGGTTATTAAATGGTGGTGGCTCGGTTGTAAAAATGTTTTTCTTAGATTCTAAAATAAAGTTCGCGCTTCAAACCCCTGCATGTACCAATGAAAAACTAACTACGTATATTTGTCATAGATTTACAATACCACCATTCTCGTGCTTTGGAGAGAACGTTAAGCCGTCGTGGACCGACCATTGTTCACTTGTGGAAACGTTGATAAAGTGTCATTAAAATTGACATTAGACCCTCGCCAACCCATCTGGGCAGCGTGGCGAGTGCAGGCCAAATTCTCCAGAAATATGATCTTGAAGGCCCATCTCAAACAGTGGAATTCTAGGAATCTGTGTTCTAGGGCTTTGATGATGATTATGCTAACCTATATAATACATTATTTTATTTTGAATATTTTGTGTGCAATAGAGACTTTTTATATTATTATTATTCAACAACGTAGAGGTTTTTTCACAGTGAACTGATATCTAAATGGTTTTCCATACAAAAACAATTATTGTGAAAAATAACAGAAGAGAGAGTGCATAGGCACAAATGCACCAAACCGAATGTTTCAATAACAAATAAACATCGGTTTTAATGTTTACAAGTTTATTTCAGTTCAGTAACTTTTGCTTGACTTCTATCTCTTTCACAATGCGTTGACCCAAATCGTGTAACGAAAACAACTCTAAGTTCAGTAAAATCTCATTTTAAAATATCGGGTAACTAATTTATTCCATTACTTTTGTATATTAAAAAAATAAAAATTATGTATGAAGAAATTTCTTTTAAATATTATTGGTAAAATACCTGCTGCTGGTTACTTAATATGAGAGCACACCAAAAGTACTTATAGGCTTATAGGAAACAACGTGTACCGAATATAGCCGTGTTCGACCCGAATACCGCAGGAATACTCACATCCACATAATCATCTGTACTATACCACAGCCCTTTATTACGTTGTAGTATGACTCAATTTGGAAGTAAACATTATAGCCTAAAGTGAGTACGACTGTACGTCAGATGATAGCTCCCGTATATTTACGAACATTCGGCCCACATAATGTCGATATTTTAGCAATGAGATAAAGTTGCAGTACACTGGTTTTTCATCCTTAATAGTCAGTATATATGCAGCATATTTATTTATTTAAAGACAAAAAACAGAGACTGTCAACATAAGAACAAGAATAAAACAATAGAGCAGAAGCAATTAAAATTTTACTCTCCAGACATATCATTTATTGTGAACAATGGTACACCCTTTGTGCGATATAAAATTTGATCAAATATCACCAGAAAACAACTTAAATAATGTAAATAAATGTTTGTGTTTGAATGCATTAAAACTTACGAGGGGCGTTCAAAATATTCTCGGTATTGATACGTTACAACCTCTTTTATATATATATTTGTTACTGGCCGCTAAGATTCATCCATTGACATTAAAAAAAAGTAAAATTGGAACCGAGATGTTCTTTTGTTTTTCTGCAATTGCCGAACAAACATGAACACCATGAGCGAATTAACAATTTTAACGAAATTAGAGCACCGATCCGTCATAAAATTCTTGACAAAACAGGGTAAAAATCAAAAAACCATAAAAGAGGAAATGGATTGTGTTTACCGTGAGTCTGCTCCTTCTTTATCTACTATTCAAAAATGGTCAAGCGAATTTAAGCGTGGAAGGGAGAGTATTGAAGATGACCCTAGACCTGGCCGGCCTGTAGTGGCTACCTCACAAGAAAATATTGATAAAGTGGAAAAACTTATATTGGAAGACGGCCGAGTGAAGGTAAAATCTATAGCTCAAGTAACCAATCTCTCTATTGGTACCGTACATGACATTATACATGACCATCTTAATATGTCAAAAGTAAGTGCAAGATGGGTTCCGCGAATGCTGACGCTTCTTCAAAAGGATATGCGTGTGGCTTGCTGTTCAGATTTTATCGACCTGTGTGGTGAAAATCCCGATGAGGTGCTGCAAAAAATAGTTACTGGAGATGAAACCTGGGTTCATCATTATGACCCAGAGAGCAAACAGGAGTCCATGCAGTGGCACATTAAGGGTTCAGCTCATCCCAAGAAGTTCAAGGTAATCCCGTCAGCTGGCAAGGTCATGGCCACAATATTTTGGGATTGTGAAGGAGTTTTGCTTATCGATTATAAAGAAAAAGGTGTAAATATCACAGAGCAGTACTACGCTAACGTTATACGTCAATTAAGAGATGCGATCAAAGAAAAGAGGCGAGGAAAGTTAACCAAAGGTGTTCTGCTTCTGCATGACAACGCCCCTGTCCATACTGCTCATATTGCCAAGGCAGCTATTGTTGAATGTGGGTTTGAAACTGTTACTCATCCACCCTATAGTCCGGACTTAGCCCCAAGCGACTTCTTTTTGTTTCCCAATCTTAAAAAGGATCTGCGTGGAAATAAATTTTCTGACGATGAAGCGTTGAAGACGGCCGTGGAGGAGCATTTTTACACCAAAGATAAAAAATATTTTTATGAGGGATTAAAAAAAATAATTGATCGATCTTATAAGTGTATGAACATAGGGGGGGAGTATATTGAAAAATAAAAATATCAAACTTTTCGTACTTGTTTGTTTTTATCCACATACCGAGAATATTTTGAACGCCCCTCGTAGGTGTACTCCGAACTATACTTTGCGAGCTAAATCAAAAGTAGCAGCATCTGGCTCTGAAGGCGGCGCGGGAGGTGCTGTATAATATGCAAGTCCAATAACCGCTTGTTGTCGTGTCGAACATTCGACGTACACCTGCATGGAAGACAGCTATGTACGTATGCGGGAGACATGGAAGAGATCGCAGGAGCGAGTCTGTCTGGGAGCATTATGATAAATAACTTCCGTCAGGTTTGAACAACTAAGTAAAGCGTGCCCGAAGGCTTCTGTAGGCTAGTCTGAGACCACATCCCGCCCAGTCGCCTCAAGAGTAATTCACCTCAATTACGCGACAAAACTATAAATATTTGGTAGCAAAATAGAGATTTTAAATGCTATAATTGAGTTTCCAGCGAAAGTGGAATTAAGTCGATTAACAATACTGTGGTAAGTAGTAAAACCTTGCTCAGTATGTTTGTGTAAAATCTGTAGTCTGCGTTAAGCCTATTAACCAAATCTGTTTTGAATGTATGCCGGTCAGATTGAAATAGTTTCGAGTCTATT
Source organism: Tinea semifulvella (assembly GCA_910589645.1). Taxonomy (NCBI): domain Eukaryota; kingdom Metazoa; phylum Arthropoda; class Insecta; order Lepidoptera; family Tineidae; genus Tinea; species Tinea semifulvella. The sequence goes on from OU342585.1 coordinate 9,876,587, forward strand.
CGTACATCGTACTTAAACTATCAAGAGCCAATTGAAATTAACGCTCACCTAACATCTGCATACTCGTACCATTATTAGTGCAATTTAAATATTTATTTATCTACATATCTTTCGTAATTGGTTTTGCAAACTAACATAACTATTTCAATATAACCGTGTAGACGGTCATCTAACTTTTCAGTACATGTGCGTATGCAATCGTATGTAAGCATTTTCTCTCATGTGGCATGCAAGCACTCGTCACGCAACTAAACACTGCAATGCCTCCACTTCTCACGATTTCAACTAATTTAGTGCCACATGCATGACCATTATTAAAATCTTTTTTGTAATTTTACATATTGTCAACATTTAGAACTATTAAATTGTCATGTTAAAACTTAATTTTATTGAATGCCATATAGTGCTGTTTGCCCACCGTGAAATAACTCAAGCCTAATGCCACCTTTGCCGCTTGCCACATATTCTCTACATCAAAAAAGGCCGACACATATAGCCTTATTCAAAAGACATTTGTGGATGAAACAATAGGGGCTTTTTTACTAGATTCATCAAAGAGTTGAGAAAACAAATTTCTTACGAATGTGGCTACTCCAAATGCCATAACTACCTTAAACAAAACATTTCAATAATAATTCAACGTGGAAATATGGCGAGCGTTATTGTTTAGTTTAGCTATTCTCTTAATTTAAATTATAAAGGTAATTAGTTTAGATTTAAATATATTTTCACTGCCTCTGTAGTCTAGCGGTCAAGTCCGTGGATTTAGGAGCGGTTCGATTCCTGGGCGGGACAGAATAATATCTATTAATTTAAATAAATACAATTAAATAATATTTAATTTATTTGTGATATTTCTTGAGTTTGATATGCTAGAGACATCGACGAGCTTGCCACTTGTCATGATTAGTCTATAGTAAAGTTGTCCAAATGTGAATCCGCTTCTTTATAAGCATTGTTTCTGACCACACCGAAAGGGAAACGGTCGTGATGATGCTTTACTTCTAAATATATATATTTTTTAATTTTGTCCTTATATACATTTTTTTTTAAATATAGGTTATTTAGATTAATTTAATGTTAAATAGAAAGAATGACAAAAACAGGACTTTTTGAATTGGACTCTAAAAAGAAGTGAAAACAAATAAAAGATAATTTAACGCGTAACGAATGATGACACAACACATAATGTCCTAAAAGGCTGGAGGGTCCATGAGTGATAGTAAATACTATCGAGGAAAGGACCGTCTCGCCCTAATTTCCCTTGTATCGATCTTCCGTCTGGCCTAAGGCCATTGGGAACTGCCAATAAAGCTCAATACAAACAATCCCATTTTCCTAAATACGAGTAATAATAACTCGTACTTCCGACGTACAGGATTCACAGCTCATTTCAAATTGAAATGGATAATAAAAAAAGAAAAAAATATTTAAAAAAATGTTTAGCACTGATTATATGAGACCACACACAACGCACTCAAAAGATGATATTCTTTTCCAAAAGGATGATTTGCGTGATTAAAACGCAGATCCACGTGATCTCGATTGTTTAAATTGAACACATTCTTTCTTAGTTTCTGTTATATAGTTTGAGACCTTAGGCCTAATTTTATTTGCATCAAAAGCTCACTGTTGAATTGATCTCGGACTGTCATTAACGATGATCTTGGCCACTGACAAATAAAATAAAATAAACTTTTCACGGTTGCAAATGGTGACATATCTATTCTTGTTAATATTACGACTGTAATTATTATTTATTTATTTAAAATCTTTAATGCTCTTGAAAATAGTACAGAGCCGAGCATTATAGCTCTAGTAGGCATTCTTTACCAGTTAACCTTGGGGATCGAGTAAGGCAATAGGCAGGATGACAAACAAAAAAAAATATCATACAGTTATTAAGTTACTTAACCTACACACGTAAAAAATTACATACAATACACAATTATACATACAAGTATATTCATTATAACTTAAAGTAAACTTAAATTATTACTGGCACAAGAAAGTTTAAATAAACCATTATTTACCATTTTGTATATAATACACCACATGATTAGTAGTTTTCTTGTCACTTTGTAATTTCAGCCAATCACGTGCCTTGTAAGCAAACATTAAACGTGCTATAATTAAATTATACTTTCGGAAACTGGCAGAAGTACTACTTCAATGTATAATACTGTTTTTAGGCAATTATGTGAGATTCAAATGCATAGCAGAGCGATTCTCTATGTGCTTTACTCGCTTTTGTATTGAATGCTTAGTTAGTACTTACATGCGTAAATAGCAAATAAATGTGTATCAGTTAGATGTTCTAATCTACTAACTGGGCAAGCGTGGTTAAGTGATGTACGTTGGACGTTAGGCATTTCTGAGAAACTGCTCTGACAACCGCAGACCGGTTCGAGCTCCATTACGATTAACCATGGGGTCTGGATAACCCCAAAAAATCGAGCCTCATTTAAACTAAATTGTTAAATAATAGCATTTGTATATGAAACTTAGTAGCTGACCAATCTTTACACTAACAAAAAAATTTATCATCACAGCCCCTAGACCAGAGTCGTAGACCACCACTGTTGGAGATAGTCCTTCCAAAAAATACTACCCAGAGTACTAGCCACGATGGCCAGACGGGTTGGCGAGGGTCTGTCAATATTTTGCGACGACTACTGTTTGGCCCACTTCCTTCATCACATGAGTAGTTTTATTTTATATGTATTATTGTATATATACATATAGAGAAGACAAATTTCTAAGCATTCCATCGTGTGTGGGTAGGAGATGGTCTCGGGCTTGCGACCGACAATAGGCTGGTTTAAGAAAAGGAGGCCTCCTTTTTTTTATTGCGCGATAATACGCTCACAATCCACCATTCTACTTCTCTCCCTACCCAACCAAATACTGTATGATTCCGTTAATGCCGTCTTGGAAGCTCGTTCCATAAATGTATTGACGGCAGACCTGCTTAGGCCCAACAATTCTTTCAGTAAGTGATGCAAAGATTTTGCTGGAACTCCTCTTATGTATAATATATAACCTATTTACGTATTTGTATATTTGATATAAGTATTATTTTTATGTATTTGTTTTATAAATTGACATTTTATCTAATACGAGTATTGTGCCTAAAAAACTGTCCTAATGGTTCAGTCAGAGAATGCCGCGACATTATGTCCGCCTTTATATATAGTGCAATTAAGTTTATAAATAAATAAATAAATATTTTATATTAAATTCTTTAAACTTAAAATTAGGTACATAGGCGAGTTTAATGCCTGTTAGGCATTTTCTGACAACTAATCTTTGGGATAGTGAGATATTATGGCCAGGGTGCAACAATCTAATAATAATAGTCTAATTTATAAATACACTACATACCAATGAAAAATTTATTAACGATTACACAAGTTGGTATTAGTAAAACGGAACGGAACGGACACGGGAACGCTGGAGTTGTAAATCTTTGACAATTGTACGCATTGTACGTAAGAAAAGTATTATTTACTTATTATTATATATTATTTCGAAACTGGTATTAAATTTTAAAATACTTTATTATTAGTCTTCCAGAGTGCTTGCCTTTATTAATTCAACGTCATCGGTGTGATACACGCATCATATTAATAATACCAAAATACATTGTGTGAGTGCAAATTAATTTTGGCTGACATCAACACGTCGGTTATTAATTATAAACCTAGCATTGGCGAGTGGTATTTGCCTGTTCAATGGTTAGAGCCAGCCAGTTCCAGACAGAAGCCCGGCTGACAGCAGGCCACCGCCGACATCGACCAATCACCTACACCTACAGGGAATATTGATCTTATTTGAGCTTGATTAACTCGAACCGTGTTAGATGTTAATAATAGCCCTGCGTTGGCAAAACTCCAGGCGAGGTCTTAATAGTACTTTGATACACGACAGAATTTGAAAGTGGCATGTTATTGTAAGTTTGATAGCTTCAATAACAACGTTATACAGCGTCATAAGATTTTCTTTACATCCCGCTCACTTGTGAAAATGTTTACCTATATGCCTGAGAGATGTCGGGTTTTTTACATTCGTATTTATGATTTTAGGACAACTTAATAACAATACCATCAAAACTTAACAACTTCTTACTCCGACTACAGCAAACAGCTGTGCATAAGCTACAAACTTACATAATATATTATGTGTTATAAGGGTGTAACTCTTTGCATCCCTCTCGCTCGCACAATCCAATATTCCCAAAGTGTAGGTAATTTTGAGAAATATAGTCTATCAACTTACTAGGGAACAAAATTACGGACATTTTGGAGTTAAAGGCACGGTGACTTTGTATGGCCTTATGTTACACTAATATGTAATTCTATTGATAGAAACAAACAACTTTTCCTGAGGAACCATATGTCGGAAATGATTTTTTTTACTTCTCCATACAAATAGACCATTTTAAAATTGTCATTTTGTATGAAGAAACCATTTTTTTTTTTTGATATTTCGAAGATATGGCTTCTTAAAAAAAAATGTTTGTTTCTATAAATAGAATCACATATTAGTCTAGAGTAAGGGCATACAAAGTCACCTGTCAAAAAGAGGCTTTCTTTGTTAACCAGCCTATTGGTCGCTCTTTCCCACACACGATGAACCGGGCACGGTGAATCCATGGAATGCTTAGAATTTTTTTCTTATTTTAGATAAATAGAGGAAAATTATTATAAACTGTTTTACTATTTTTCTCCGTCTAAAATTAGGTATATAAAAGTGAAAATATGCCATAAATGACTGTAATTTTATTTCCTAGAAAGTTAATAAAGTATTTTTTTTTAAAGTACACTAGACTTTATAGATGTTTTCAAATATTGGATTGTGCGAGCGAGAGAGATGCAAAAGCGTTAAACCCTCTTATTTCCAAACATTTCTCGAAATAAGAATTCTATTTTCTTACATCGTATTTATTACAGGATATTCTCAGGGCCACATTAAACTCAACATGTCGAGACATTCACACCCGACACACATGTGCGTGTGACAGTCGCAGATGTCGCAGCGGCTCGTAACCACCACTCTATGTAATTTTACTTGACACTTGGGAACATCTCCCTAATCTTTGATATCTGATTTGCCGCCACAAACGCTTTATGTATGTGCAAATCCTATTTCAGAAACAAATCCCAACGCAATTGGATTCTTGTGTTGAGTACGGTAAGCATTGAAAGGGATGTCTCTAATGCAAAAGCCGATATCTTCAGTTCACTGGTTGATATGATAACGACGCCTAAGGTCACGCAGCACTATTTTTTTCTAATACATATTTCATATACATTTGCTGTATTCTATAACTTTATTATATAACTACGGATGTCGAAAATGTATGTAATTATTTATTTTACAATAATGTTGACATAAATAGTGTAATTTTATTTATTCTTGGGAAAATTTACAGCCTACAATATTATGTAAAAAAGAAAAAAACCTGAGTCAATCGCGCCATTTTGCGCGTTTTTGTTTTATAAATTAATTTACTGTGGATATTGTTAGTCAAAAGTGGTGTTGTTTTATTTAATAATGTACTACAATGTGGATAATTATGAAAAACGATAAGTTGGACTTTAAATATGGGGCACAAGTTGGAATTTACTTTTTTCCGGTTTTCCCGCGCTTTAAATTCCCATATTATACCGGACGTGTTTCGGCTATAACACCTGCGAGTGACTCCAAAAAAGCATCAAATTTTGCAACATCTGGAATTTTATGATAACCTCATTAACTCATAAAAAAGATACATATATGTATTACGTCAGACTGGGCTAGGCCCTTTGCCTTCCCTATCGCCCTATTTATCAAGCCTTACAATTTTTTGCTGTTAAAAAACAATAAAATCAGCACAATGCCTAACAATTAGATATGTACCTCAGTAGGTAAGTACTCTCAAACACAAGGACGGGGGCGTAAAAGGTTTATGCGAATTTGTCTACAAAAATGGAAGCTAAGCGTGTAATTATAAATTCAAGTCTTCCGAAACATTACAGTAACGAAAAAATATGAGCGACATAAGCATCGTTCTGGGACAAGAGATTTATGTACCGTTTAACAACCACTTCCACGAGACATTTCTTTATTCTTGAAAAATAAAAGCAAGTTAGCTAAAACTCTGGGAATAAAAAAATACATTAAAAAAACAATGTAAATGGTAGAAGGCAGCATCTGTATGCACAATGTGAGGTCAGAGGTGTTGCCTCTTATTCTGTTACCTACCATAGGAAATAGAATCTTGAATTCTAAGAAGTAAATGTTTAAATTAACAAAATGAGCTAGCAGATGTATTTAATTCACATTCGAAGCAGGTACAGCCGCGGGCGAGTCAATGCCTCACGCAAGCCACAGACAAAAAATACCCCTGAATGCTACTCGTACATCCGCCGCATATTGAGCACACAATACAATACAGTATACGATTAAAATTGTTGTGACGGATTTAACATAAGTTTCGTAGTATTTAGAACTATTAAATTTTAGCTTATGTAAAATAAAAAAATACCGTGCAATAAAAAGCAGTTTATGTTATCAAATGTTAAACTCAACTTTACAATAAACTTTATAACGAAACATATTTATTATTAAATACTTTATTGCACTTTACTTAAAAGTATGTACAAAGGCGAACTTAAAGCCATTTCGGCTTTTTCTACCAGCTAACCTTTGGGAGAGTGAGACAGTATAAATATTTGGGGTGCAATTCTAACCAATAAACTACATAAATAGTATGTATACATAGACTACATAAATACTCATCAATATATACTTATTATAGTAGATATACATATATAAAGATAATATAATATTACGAAGTAGTAATTTGTGGAGTTAAAATATATTTAATACTAAACAACACAGATAATAAAACTGAGTAATAAAGACCGGTGATTATTTTTGCAGAAGCAATTTTCAAACCAGCAAATAACAGATGGGGGAGTTGACTAATGCATGACTAGTGTTGGTAAGTTTGAAGATTGTATGCCAAAAGTAAATCACGCTTTACTATAATTTACTAATACGGTTGTCGATGTCCCAGTGCAACAACATTATTATAAAAATGTGATTATATATAACTAAGGCTACCATGCCAAGTATTATAACAATAAATACCAGAAGGGTAGGTGTTCCTGTATCGATGACATTGCCGTTACTCACCTGTAACAACATAAGAAACACATTATTATTAAAGTAATAAATAATAATAAATACAAAGGTCAAGAGAGAATACAATATTTGGTTGGGTAGAAAGAGGAGCAGAATGGTGGAAGGTGAACGTATTGATGCGCAATAAAAAAAACAAGTACTTCTTTGTAAACCAGCCTATACTCGGTTGCAATCTGAGACACCATTCTTCTCATCTCTCTTTCATACACACGATGGAATCGGCACACGCACGGTGAATCCATGGAATGCTTAGTAATTTGTCTTCTTCTAGTAGCTCTAAAATTGCGCAAAATTCTGTTACCTAAATTTTTACTTCCTAGCTTTATACTACTTACTATAAATGTCAAAACGAGTACATCCGAGTTGCAATTTGCAAAGTTCTGTTCGTACTACAAATTCTGTAGTTACATTACGTCGCTCGATCTCAAATAGTTTTTTTTTTTTGGTAAGTGGCGCGCGAGGTCCATGAACGTTAGCAACTGGAATCAAACACTCATGACAAACATCATACCCTAACACTATGCCGGCTTGAATGGGCATGACGGCAATTAGAGCCCGATCCCGAAACGTGTGGATACACTTTACTGGGTTTATCGGCACGAATGATGGATACTTCCCCGCGCCGGCAGACTGGGCAAATCACAACCATCAGTCCGCCTACCACCTATTAAACACAGAGTTTGGGAGTGCTAGAGCTACTGGTACCTTTTTCCACAATGTGGAGTAAGAATTCTGTAAATTAAGATTAACGTACAATACATGACCCTTTATAAGGATAAGGGATTGAAAAAAAACTGAATACATCAATTCCGTATTCACGCCACCTCAAGATTCAGTGCGCTTGGGGTATACAATAGCACAAAAACCCGAGAAAAGAGTTGTGTAAATAACCGCGAAACCAGTAGCGAAGGGACCGACGACGAGAAAATTTAGTGTCTATAAAAAGAAAATAACGACTCACAGGATGTTACCCCTGACTGACTGACGCGTCTTGAGATGTAAATTACAATCTTCATGTTCTAATCAAAGTAATATTGACGAAGTACTTGAACCATAGTTTGAGAGCAAACATCATTATTGTATGATATTTTCTTTGCACGAATATTTTTAAACTAGCGTCATACATTTATCTATGGTAAATCATTCAATGAAGCGAAAAATTTGCATAATTGTCTGCTGACCACCGTGTAATGTAAGATGAAAAGCAGTGAGATAGCCCGTAGAGGCCGCGGTCGGAACAAACTTGGCACAAGTCCAAATATTTTTCATATACCACGACCGACGGAGAATGACTTGCCCTATTCATCTCGAGCTGAAATGCTGAACTTAGTAAAAGGATGTATATTACAGAACACTGATTAATGGGAAGCACAAGAATTTAGATGTAGGTGAGAACATTAGTGACAAATTAATTACTATCATTTAGATATGAAGATTGTATCTAACTATAATAGTGATAGCGTATACACATTAAGTATGTCTATCGTACCGAAACGTACCTACGCGCTTCAAACATTGTGCACATCAATTAAATTTTATTAGAATACCAAATGAACAAATTGATAACACTATTTATCTACGTGTATGATACATTGTAGAAACTTGAACGATTAATTCAATAATACATATAGTATGTACGACAATAACAAACATTTTAACATAGTAATTTAAGCGTCTACGTAAATATAAATAATATAAATGGGAAACAATAACAGCAATGTAACGAACCAAAGGCAAAGTATTTGCTTCTGAGGCAACATGAAAGAGATTTTCCAACAGTACTACTTCTAAAGAAATATGCAAATGTTATTGCTTTTGAAAGATCTGTTGTTTTTTTAGATGTTATATTTATTGCAAACAACACTTCACAATCCAAATTACAACCATTAAGCGTTATACCTATAAAAAACATTCCCTTGCATATTCCTAAAGTAGGTACACCTATAATCCCAAGACCGCAGTTTAATTAATTAAGATCTCCGTTATGCCGTTCATCGTAAAGTTCACAAAGCTATCAAGATATAATAACAATTTGGGTGTAGGTAAACACGGGCTTAGCATCAATCGCCGCCGCTGCCTCCGCAAGATAAGCGACATAACTGGTATGGGCTGAGCGCTCAACTCGCTTGCCTTCAAATAACTGTGCCACTATATTGACTCACAGAATAATAAAAACACCAAACTCATGAAAACGAGAGTTTGATTTCCTGTCATCTTTAATGTATAATAATGCTGCAGGTACCTAGCATGTAAAATTATTAGGTAATTTTTTTAATACAAATGATCTCTTTTTTTTTAAATTTATTTTAGGTGTTGTAGGGGGAAGAATTTATCTGTATACTTGTGCAGAATGGAATAGAGAAGCGGGTCTTTATAGTGTTTCAAAGTATCGGGTAGTCCTCGATTAACTCGTTTAGTGAAGTGCGACGAAATGGATGGTGGGACGCGGGCGGACACTCATACCACCACTAGATCTAGGGTTGACGACTTCATTCATTTTTTTAATTTTGATTACAATAACTGCATACACTTTAGCATTATTTAGTTTTTTACGGAGGCAGTTTATTAAGTTATAGTGTATTAACTTTCTAGGAATTAAAATTACAGACATTTTAGAAATATATTCATAATAGATTTGTTTTAGTAAAATAGAGGAAAGTTGTTGTAAATGTTTTTTTCTATTTTACGGTCTAAAATTAGGTAGATATATGAAAATGAAAATACGTCCAAAAAGTCAGTAATTTTATTTTATAGAAAGTTGGTAGACTACATTTCTTAAAATTCTTTTAAAATATTGGATTGGCGAGCGAGAGGGAAGCACAAACGTTAAACCCTCTTAATTTGTAGTTGTAATAAACTCATCTGCTTTAAAAGCACAGGTCCAGGATTACTACTTATCAAATATTTTACAACGGTACACAACCCTGTGTCGAATTCTCCGAAGGGCTTTCAGTTTCACTGATCAACTTAGCAAACTTTAACTGTTTTTTTCTAAAACTTTATTGTCGATATTGGAATCTATGTGCCTGCCGTTTTACGTAGGTATAAAACCTGTGCATAAAACAAATAAGTATAAGGGATTATTAAGTATGTTGTTTTTTTTTATATATAAATGTATTTATTCGAAGGAATATAATTAAAACTACTTAAAGAGTAAAAATTAAATTTAAACTAAACCTAATAAAAAATAAACTATAAGAAAAAATACCCTTTAGAGACGACCCTTAAGGGATAGTCCCAAGGAGGCTGGCAACATTTCCCCTCTGTATAGCGAGGCTAAAACGTTGGCAGAAATAATTCCCAGCCTACCTTTTCTGTTAGCCGTTTGGACAACTCCTTGAGTCCCCATAGGCCCATCGTCTCGACCCCAAACGGCGTCGAGTATACCAGTATATTTTAAAAGTGAAAGTGATTACGAATTACTAGTACTCGTACGAGTAGGTGCCTGCTTGAGCTTGACAGTTGATTTATCTGTCTAAATAAAATTAAGTAAACGAAGATAGCAAATACAAATAAATACCCAATAAATGTCCAGCAAATGAACTTCTACAGAAATATAAATTAAGTGATAACGCCAACTATTAATAAACAACATTAACCGTCTGAGACACAAACAGATAAGGACATGAACTTTAGATAAATAACTACCATACTCGTACATTGATTTCTGTTTAATAATGAATATGGGTTTGGTTGGGTATATCGTTTCAGAGTATATACTCTGAGAGGTATATACCTACATGCCGTATTTTGAATAACATCTCCCCCGAGCCACAAAGGCAAGCCGTGAAATTAAGATTAACGTTAACAGATTTCGGCAGAATGATCAATGAAATACAGAAAAGAAATTGATATGCGGAAAGCTGAATAAATTCTATTACCATAAAAAGTATGCGATGTGCTACCTTATAGAAACTTCTTGCGCAATAAAAGCTATCACGGTGGCAGAGGTCGACCCACTTTGAAGTGCTTGAATGTGAGTCCCGGCAAACACCTCAATGCAATCAAAGCAACCCCGCAACGACCTAGTAACTAACTTCGTGACATAACCACGCAATGTTTACATGTTTAATGTACCAATTAAGCCTTTGAGTAACCACTAAACGTTTTAGTTAAAGTAAAACATTAGAATTAAATAAAGATATACCTATTTTATTATTACAGCCCTAGAACACAGCGTCCTGGACTGTTGGAGATGGGCCTTCCAGAACGTATATCTCAAGAATTTGGCCTACACTCGCCACTCTGGCCAAACGGGTTGGCGAAGATCTAATGTCATTTTTAATGACAATTTATTAACAAGTTGGTATTAGTGGCACGGGAGACGGCTGAACGCGCTCTCCGATAGATATACTTAATAATACGTTAATACAGCGGTCTAACGGTTAAGTCCGTGGATTTAGACACGGAGGTACTGGGTTCGATTGCTGTTCGGGACACAAAAATATTTATTAATGTAAATAAATACATTTAATTAATATTTGATTTATTTGTGATATTTCTCCAGTTTGGTACGCTGGTGACATCGACGAGCTTGCAACTTGTCATGATTGGCCTATAGTAAAGTTGACTAAATGTGAATCCGATTTAAATAATTTTTGACGCCGAAAGGGAAACCGTCGTGATGATACTTTAATTTTACTTTACGTTAATATAGTCTATAACAGAGAGGAAAAAAGTCACGTCATGCATTTCCTATACGAACTATCACTACACTATCATTACAAAAAGTAACCAGTTAATGATAAATATTGTTTATTTCCAATAAATTTTCCTTATTAAGTGGGTTGGGGTTGTTACTTTGACCTTAGATAAAATTTAACCAAGACTTTCGTAAAAGTATTTGTTTATCAATATATTTTTTTAGTTGCGTCATTCTAGATGTATAAAACAATTATAAATATACTTCTCATGGACCTTGTCTTCAGACAGACATACTCGTGTATGCTTACAAGTGTAGTTTACCTTCGATACAATAGAACAAAGGATATCAAATAGATGATTTCTGCAGTAATTTAAATGTTGAACGGATTCACGCCCACACTTTTTATGTCCACTTAAATCAAGTCATCTTATTGGAAATGTAATGTCACATGTTGATTTAATTACAAGTTATTGCCTACTTTTTATTTTTATACTAGCACGACATGTGACCTTGGGCCCACCTGATGGTAAGTGGCGCGCAAGTTCCATGAATGTTAGCAACTAAAGTCAGACACTCATGACTGACATCAGTCACTAACACTATGTCGGCTTGACTAGATGCTTTTTCACATTTCGCTTGAAGGACTCCAAGGAAAGGAAAGTGGAAACATTAAGGCTGGAAGAGCATTCCACATCTTTATCGCGCGACAGATGTATGAGTCTCCAAATTTATAGGTACGCGAAGGGATGGTGACTACGGTATGTGGGTGCATATTCTGACCTGTGCGTGTGGTTCGTTCACTTAGCATTATTACCAAGTGAATGGAAATAAGAACCTTGTTATAGATTGCAAAAAATGAGTGGGTACGTTTTAATGGATAGTTTAATCTGACATATTGAAATCATTCCAAATTTGTCAGAACTCCTTAATTGTGTGTGCCTTTCACTTAGAAATGTTTTGATATTAGAGCCTTATTTAAACAAACCACAACCAACCGTTTACTAAACTATGATAAGACGTAAGTAGAAGATATCCTTTAGATAATATTGTTAGTTATTACTATGTAATTTAGAGAGGTTTTATTTATTTATTTAGTAAATATAGTATCACGGCTTTAAAGTATTTGTCCCGCAAATCTAAATACTCGATGGCCACTGTTTTATATACAAGACTATTTATTAGATCGAAAGAGATACTGGAATCCCGCCAATTTGTCATAACAAGAGGTTTGATGTGTCTGAAGAACGTAACGAACCACCCACCTGTGACATCTTCCAGATTTATGTCAATAACTTTTCATAATAAATGTGACCCGTTGAATTATTTATTACAGGTAACTAGTTAGCTATATTCAGCCAAAAAGGCATCACGAAAAATGAAAAGGGGCGGAAGTTTATCTTGTACAAACATCCCCTTTACTTGGTGTTTAAATTTTAGCTGGTTTTTACAACCATTTAGGGTTGTAAACTATAAAATTTTACAGCCTTTATTATTACAAATTTATTTACTCCATACTTCGCTGCACGATAAAACCACAATTATGTGCCTACTCCTAATAGATTTAACGGCTCCAGCATTCGTTTACCGCAAATGTTTACCACAGGATTGCAGTACGATGCAACTGAAACAGACTCCCGTTAAGTATTGTTATTCTACTTCGTGTTTTGTCGAAAAACTTGGCAGAATATCAAGGAGATAAGCTCGGGGATCTAACTTTCGAAAAAAGTTTAATACCTGAAGGAATTGTTATACGAATATGAAAACATTTTATATTTTTGTATATTTTTATGTCCAAAAGATATGTTTAATGATTGCAATACAAGTTGGTTATTAGGATGTGAATTTTACAGTAAGTAAAATGAAATCAAAGGCTTACGTAAAATTGGGTTGGGGCTACGCGGCTAAATACTCAAAATGAACGATTGAAGGCGCAGCTGCTGTTCTACGTATACAGTGGAAGGCAGTAACAATAAATAAATCCAATGTCCGTCCCTTCCTCCATAATTGGACGGAAAATTAAATGGCAATTTTGTGATTCGCGTCAAATTAAAGGCGAGAAAAAGCTCTTGGAGGTAGATAGATGAGTCCCTAACAATCCCTTACCTCCGCAACTTTCAAAACGAGTGGGCTTTTAGTTACTAACGACGCGACGTTTGTAAAACGGCCTAATTAAACGATCGCCTTTACAAAGAATTAAGTATGACTCTAATTAAAACTTATTTTCCCACAACGACATTTTCAGCCTCGCTAAAGATTCCGTTCCCTTTAACCTACATTGCAAATGCTTACAACTCGCAGCGGGTCCCATAAATGAAATGCTTATTAAAAAAATATATAAATTACTTCTTTAGGTGTTGGATTATTAAAACTAGGTCTGTGTATACTTCTAGTTATTATAGATTGCCGGAATTCCGAAATTTAATTGGTATTAGGTTGCATAGACGGGTTTGGGTATACGTCCCGTCATTATCATTATATCAATACAGTCCTAGATCTCCACTGTTTTAGATGGGACTTCCAGATTTTTTTGAAGAATACACTCGCTACGCACGTGCTGGCCAGATGGGTTGGCGACGGTCTTATGTGACAATTTATTAATGTGAATTGGTGGAGCTATTTGTTCTGTATATTATTTGGTTGAATTTAGTTTTTAGCTGATTATCTTTACATGTTTAACGTATGCGTATGAGGACACGTCATTGGCTGAAATAACCAAAGTGACAAATTAACTACCAATAACATGACATATAATAAAATATAGATCATAGATAATTTTACATCATCCTTTCTAATATGGCCGTTAATATAGTTAAATTTTAATTTATAATTTATTTTAAGTGTCCCTGTTGGTTTTTTGGTAATGTTATGTTAAATTAAATAGTAAATTTTTTTACGTTAATATATATATATATATCATTTGTTAATAACCGTACGTAAAAAAGCGAATTTCTCATTAGTACATGCCGAGGTTCGACCCGACCATTTTACAACTATGCGCCACCACTGCTCTTATGATGACCACACTTACTCTCTTTACCTTCCACCAACTAATATTGCGTTTAAATATAATGGATATAGAAAATGATTTTACAAAACGCACCAACATCTTGTTTTCTATTTTTAAATTATATTGTTTAAACGTATAAACCAATCCGTGCAGACCATAGTTCAGTAAACCGTCTTAAATATTTACAGATACAGTTTTGTTTACAAATGAATCATTTGCTATTATTGGTCATGAAACAGTAACCATGCCCATACCTACCATGCAACGATAAATCTTCCTGTTCTTACAATTCCTAGTAATATTATATGGACAACGTTTAAGAGAATGGGAAAAATGCGGTTTGTTACTAAATCTACTGAACTGATTTTAATGAAACTTTACAGTAATATAGCTTATCTAGAATAACACACATTATTACGTTTAAGAGCGAACTTCACCGATCTGTTATCCGAATGAAATTCACTTTTTATACACTTTATAATAAAATACGCTAACGAAAGAAATAGTGATACTCGTAGGTTGGGTCAAGTCTTTGTTTTTATTTTGATCAAATAAAACAATTCTGTATTATTACACTACCTAATAGGGTAAAATTTTCGGAAGTCAAACGTCAAATCTAAGGAAACAACAGGAATCAAACCCTATTCTCAACATCTTCGGGTCTGATTCCCGTCTAGAATGAAGTTTTTTCAAAAATATTCGTCGTAGTTTAGATAGTAACCATCAACGACCACTTGAAAAATTCACCTTGTAAATAGCCTTGACCATATTTCGTTAGGCAAACGATCACCATTTCTTCCGTTAGCGTATTTTATTATATAAAAAGTGGATTTCATTCAGATAATAGTTCGGTGAAGGTCGCTCTTCAACGTATTTTGTACTACTAGATTATTAGACATTTATACATTGTAAGGTTAAGATATTAGTAATGGTTTATGGCAAGCAACAATGTTAAAGACCGTGAACCATGTTAAACCGGGACCACAGAAAGCCGGGTCATACAGCCAGTTGAAAATATAAATCATACAATAATTGTACATGGTCCCGTCGGAATATACTCAATTAAGCAGGAACAATTGATCGCAGTATTTACTCACGGCGAGTCTCTCTGTAAGCGGTTCCCGGGAGCTCCCGACCAATTCCGCAAACAAACAGCGCGATATTACTCTCTATACGACACTTAGAATAAGTACATATTTACACATGGTTTAATTAGAATTCTAGACACATTTATTAGTTTATTTTAATTACATCGACAAATGTATACATTACTCTTTTTTTGAAATATTACTTATAAAAAATATTTAAGAGGGTATACCTACCGCTTGTGCTACCCTCTCGCTCGCACAATCCAATATTTTCAAAGATTTTTTAACTCTGAGTGTACTTTTAAGAAATTTTTGACATGTTTAACGTATGCCTATGAGACACGTCAAAGGCTGAAATAACCAAACTGACGAGCTAACTACCAATCACGTGGAGTATACCAAAATATTGATCAGGGATTATTTTAATCATCCTTTCTGCAACTGGAAAGGAGTCTATTTACTTTCTAGGAAATATTAGACATGTATGTTTTTCACATACCTACCAAATTTTTTGACAAAAAAATACAAAAACATTTATAACGATTTTACTCTATAAAAGTAAATGTCGACCCTATCCCTTGCGAGGTGGTCAGAAACCACGCTTATAAAGAAGCGGATTCACATTTAGTCAACTTCAAAATAGGCCAATCATGAAGTGGCAAACTCGTCGATGTCTAGCGTACCAAACTCGAGAAATATCACAAATGATTAAATATATTTTTTTTATATTTATTTAAAATAATAAATATTATTGTGTCCCGACCAGGAATCCCGGTACCTCTGTGTCTAAATCCACGGACTTAACTGTTAAACCACGGAGGTAGATAATTAATATACGTCTAAATTGTCGTAACTTTATTTCCTAGAAAGTTAATAGACTATACATTTCTCAAAAGACTTGAATAATCTTTAAAAATGGTGTAGGTATTGTGCGAGCGAGAGAAACTTAAATAGGCATATCTACATAATAATTTCAGATTTTGTAAAATAGATTACCCTGTAACAGTTGTAGATAGCTGCTCGAGATAGGCGGGTTTACGCGGGTTACACATTATTGAAATGACAATAGCATTTTGTCATAGAGAACGGGAGTCATTATTTTAATGCGGGTTTATTGTGGCTGATCCCTCATGTTGGTACAGCTTTAATATAGCTAATTTTATCGTGCAAAATTATATTGTGAGTTAGCAGAGATGTATTGAATTATAAAACAACAAAGCATTAAATCCACGAAAATATGTTTCATTTATAATCTGTGCAAAATTCGGGGTTTTTGTTTACGCAACAAAAACGTCTCTCATTTACATTACCCGCAGCTTTCAACAAATACTCGTATAACGGTGTTATGCTCACCAGAACATCGTGTTTATTTTGTAGGTATAATAATTCGTGTTATCTTTTCTTAATCCCGTATTGGGTTGGAACTAGTCCTTGGTCCGGTGTAAGCTATAAGAAGCCTGGCTGACCTCTCGTAAATCAACTTCATTATGAGTAATCCTTCTTGCCGCTTTGAACATGAAGTTAACTGCGACACGCTGCCGCAAACCAACGACGACAAAAATATCAATTTTCTAAGTAAGAATTTTGCGGTTAAATTTAGCTTGCAGTTTTCATACTTTCGAGTATGTAGTCACTACACTGTAGTGTATAGAATATTTACCGTATGTAATGATCCATTATCGTAAAGCGCGATTATAAAAGATTCATTTAACCTATCTGAAGAATTAAGTGCAACTTTTTCACAATTGTAGAAAACGTTGCGGAAGTTGGGTTAAAAAGCAGTCCCGTGCTCTTTCCCCTTGCATGTTCGTGGGAGAAGCGCATCTATTTGCCACCGGTCGCAAACGGCACATTCTCACGGGAGCTCGGGAAATTGAGTTCCGTTTGCTGAGAGGATCATAATAGCTTCTGCTATTCTGTATTATGCAGAAAAAATGATTGTCTTTTCACACTCTCAACAAAAAACAGAATATTGTATATTTATCAGGTTAGTATTCAAAATAGAAATTATACTTTTCTCCGCGGATTGAAATTGACAGAATAAGTAAGTCATTAAGCGTTCAGCGAGGACGGCTGCGTTACTTAGGAACATTAAATTAATTTGTAACTTTCACGGTGTGTACAACAATGGAACCCGCCATTAAGAGCGCCCGAGCTTCAACAAACGAATTAGCGAGCAAAACCTGAAGGCTTTTGTATAACAGGAAGGAGTTTGTAAGGAACTGCCTCCGAATTATGGCGATTATGAGATTTACAAAGAATTTGCAATCTGAAACTTACAGAAACAGTTAATGCGAACCGTTTGTCGTCCTACCGATGAATATTAAGTAGTATCATCAAAGCGTGTACGCAGTAAATAACATTTGCTGAGAGGGAGAGGGTCCAAGCCTAAACAAATATTTATTACAAGATTAAGGGCGATGTTCAACGTACGCTTGTCATCTCGGCTCAGCTCTAAACGACATCAGAAGTTTTCTTTAACAACCTCTTACAAATTTAGATTAACGTGAAAATAAAAAACACAAACTATTTAGCATAAAATAATAGGAATACCTACTTGCATATTGCTATAGTTATTTCTGAAAAACCTGAGTAATATCAAACAAAAATACTTGTACGAGTAGCAGAGTAGTGGTTGCAGCTCAGGTCGAGGGCCACTTCAATACTCTCCATGTCCCGGCGTCGCACTGGGCTTCTAGCTACATACTCGTACGTATTTTGTTTGAGAACATTTTAAACTTGGAATCTTGTTTTTTGAAACATTATTTAGGTTATTTCAACTGTAAATTCGAATTTTGTATCCGATTGGTAATATGCAGTGTTGATGTCGTTTGATAACGGATTATTTGTGATCTCCTATCAGTTCACGTGCTCGATATTGATTCTTGGCGCCATTTCTTGTACAAACACACGTACTGAACTTTTTCGACGACCTTAATAAATTTGCTCTAGCTGTCTGAAGGATCCGCCCCGTCTTGATGACTTATTTGGTTTATTTTCGTTAGTATTATTTTAAGAACTCTGTTAAACATTAGCTTAGAAGTAAAAGTAGGTACGTACATTAAAATAACCATTACAGTTTAAAGATAAGTACTACACACTGTGTCAATTAACATGTCCAGTTAATGTGCCCCAGCGATGTTGTAGTTAATAGGAAGCGAGCAAACATTGGCGGGGCCAGCATTAACAGAGCAGAGGCCGGAGACACGTTTATGGTGTTTATTAACGAGGAGCAACACTCATTGGGCTTTGGGACACGGAATAAGTATCGATATTTTTTGGTATCCAATACTTTTCTTTAATTACTAGTTTACTTGATGCGTTTGATGTGATACCGTATCCCTAGCTCCAATGGAGACATGGACAAAGCTTTTAGTAGATGTCGCAAGCGGCACTGGTACTTTGTTTACACCTATGACTGATAAATTTTTAAATGATTTTGTTGTTAATATTTTTATAACAGAAATATGAATTTTAAGTTAATATTACCTACCTTAAAAGACGAATTAGGAAAGCGAACACCGTCTTTAAAAAGAAAAAAAAAATGAATTAATAATTAATATTAATAATTTTGAGTTCACCATATTTTTTATTTCGCTTGGAAATCTCGAGTTAAAAGTACACTTAAAAGCTGCTCACTTCGGCAATATATCCAGAAAATAATAAATTTCGTAATATAATACAAGTTTTCTATGCAACTGACAGTTCTATTAGGCACCATCTATTATTCGCCATCCATCGTGATAAAAAGTTAGTTAATCTATTGCTCTTGCACTTGCATGTACCTAGGCCGTGACGAACCGCTTGAAAGTGTCATCGTTTAAATTATTTCGTATCCAGTATAGTACCGAACGCCACATTTGCTGTCACGTGTTTTGACCCGCACGCAGCTTGTGAAGATCTATATGAATGTAAACGGCAGGCGGTACAAAACAAATTTAGGAATAACCTACAGAAATAAACATTTCAAAAATTGTTGGGCTTTTTGGTATCGAGTAGTTTTTCTTTCGATACTACTTCCTACTTATGAGTGACATCATGAAATGCTAAAATTCTCTCTACTAACTACCCAACCTTGAAATAAATCAAACAAATGAAGAAAAATATTTAACAAAACAAGAAATAGATTATTAAAATGCCGGTTTTCCAACTATATTAAAATTTATGTACTGAGAAACAAGAATGTCATTTTATTTATTTCGTCTGAGCTACAATATTAATAGCATAGGTAAGACACTAAAATAAAGTTGTTGAATATAATTGAATCATGACTTGCTAAAGGGGCACACATATCATATTTTTGCAGACCAAAACATATTTTGTGCATGTGCCCTTAAGCAAAAAAATATGAAATGAATCGTTTTTGCACAACATTAGGACTAAGTGATATAAAAAAATGGTACACAATTTTGTAAATCGACGTTTTTTAATTGTTACAATATATACAACTTTAATAGTAAGTATATAATATCTACAGGTAGGTACAATAAAATAAAAAAACTCATACACAATTTTCCAAAATCTAATATACTCTTTGCAGTATGTACCGAGAAAGGATTTCGTATCGATGTGTCACACCTTTTTCACAGCTTATTATTAGCTTTAAAGAAAGACAAAAAAAAATATTATATACTCGTAATGACACTTGCGCCCTTTTTTCATTTTTCAGTCATGATTTATATAGATAATAAACGCCAAATATTATGACATTTATTAAGATAAAACATATTTCATGTCTTATGCGATAAAGAATTTAGAATTTTCTTTTGGCAAATGGTAACAATAACGACGACGCGGCGCCCATACGGTATAAGTTTATGCGTAATTTCTATAAACTGAACACGCGCCTACCGGCTGGTACTTTCAGCTTTCAGCAAGTTAATACGTTATTAATCATATATTATTTTAATATTTAACATTTACTATCAATATAATTTAGTTTTAAAAAACATTCATATTTAATAATTATAAGTTTAAGTATCAATAAATATTGAAATAGTGTGGAGACAAAAATATAGTAAATACATTCTAATAGACGATGACGTAAAGGGAGATAGAAATAGATAATGTCGCAACTCTGTCACCACGATTCTTCTGCTCCCAAATAACCAGCGACAATAAAAACGATAACACGTCCTCATATTAATGTTGGTGAACTAAATAACTGAAGCAGTACGAGGTTAATAATAAATTTCGCTATTTACAAGAGCAATTTTAAACTTGTACGTTTAGTAATAGACGAGTTGCTTTTTGTCTTAAACTTACACAAAATGTTTTAATTAAGTTAAAAACCGTCTCAAAGCTGGAATCTGATAAAAACAAAAAAATAATAGAAGCTTGTGTTAAAAGCACTAAGTACTGTATCTTTTATTTTAGCAAGTCGTGAATGAAGACTTTAGGGTTTAAGGGACACAAAGGTTTCTGTTAATACGACAGAGTTCGTAATTAGTCATGCTGGGACCGAGCAATTAGCGTTCGTGCATTCATGATACCAACTTTGCGAGAATACAAGAGACTACGACTTGGGTAGCATACTGAAAAGCCTTCACTCGCCTTTTCCCAGGCTTCTATATTATTCTAAATTCAGATTACGTGATATAACTAAAATTTGTACACCTGCACAAAAGTGGGCATTAAAATTTGATTGTCATTGTAGAATGTTTCGTTAGCAGTAAATTAATTTCACGGGGTCACTGGATATAACCTACTTAATGAATATGCCAGATTCAATGATATAGTGATATCGAATATTCGTTTTCAAATCGAGTTATTTTTTAGTCAGCATTTGTCAGCGTCTGGCCAGCGCTGCAGAGCGTGGCGAGTCAAATTCTCCAGAAATATGTTCTGTAAGGCCTATCTCCAATAGTGGATGTCTAGGACTCTGTGTTTTAGGGGCTGTGATAATGATAAAAGTAAAGTATCTTCACGACCATATCCCCTCTGGGGTTTATAAGCAGATTCACATTTAGCAAACTTTCCTATAGGCCTACCATGACAAGTAGCAAGCTCGTCAATAGTTTTAGCGCACTAAACACGAAAACTATCACAAATAAATTATGCTGTCTCGACCACAAATCCGCGTGTAAATCCATGGACTTAACCGCTAGACCACGGAGGCAGTTATGATAAGGGGTTCATGCTATAATATACTCGTAATAATAACAACAAAATCCGCAATAGTGGTTTTTTTTTCACTTTATGTATACTTTTCAGTGTTATCCCTGAAGGTTGATCGTGATAGATATTCCAATCAAGTGGCGGCGAAATAGGGTCGTAGATTTTATCGATATTTTATGTATTTTCAGAACTATTTGGGCAAGGTTATTCCAAACTGATATAAAATCGTACAGGCAACTAGCAAATAGGTAGGTAACAGAACGCCAAGTCGAAACGCAGGTAGGCCGCGCCTCCAGCGTCACGACTTAACCAATTACAAGTGATTTGGACCTTAACTCTACAAAATACATTCTAAAATTAAATTCATCCTTCACAGAAAGTACAAAGAAGTGCGTTGTATAATGTCCGTGAACTCGGATCGTGAACAAAGGGCGGTATGCGAATAATTTGTTCTTATTATGGTGCTGAGCCGATGCGCGAGTTTACCTTGGAGCCATGAACGGGTTCCCGTAATCTCCCCTGCCGTCGTCTGTCGGTCCGCCTAATATGAGAAGGGTAGCAAAAACAGGTACCTAGTTTTTATAAAATTTTAAAGCCCCAGGTACCAATCGCGAGACCCAAGGCATTCTTCAAGTTCAGAATTGAATTCGTTTAAATTTGAACCAGCGAGTGTTTCGAATGTAACATTATTATTACTTGCTAAATATAGCCAACGGTACAGTTGATTGTCCTGGGTTGTTGGCTAGAATAGGTCTATGAATCCCAAGGCTAAATCTTAGCTGCCCTTCGCTCTTGTTTGTCCAACACGCTAGGACTAGGTATAGGCAGAATAGTTATTTTTGAAAGTTTGTAATTGAATGCCCTTGCAGAGAGGAGTTGGACATTGATATTTTCAACTCCAAAGCAACAAATATCAGACGTCAGTTAACGGCTCGTTATGTCGAATCAGTCAGTACATTTGCCGTCACGAACATCTGCGCTTTCAGTCTTGTTTTTAAAAGCAAAAAAAGTTTATTAGCAATTAACTAACGAACTAATCTCTTCCAGTCGTCCATTAACAGAGGAGTTAACACCATGACAGCGCGTTATGGTAACGCGTAGTAAAGCATGGGAATTTGACAAGCAACATAACACGGACTGACACTAAGCTCATCGCATCAAATTTATGCCCAAGTCGACAGAAGAGTTCCGGGTTGTACAGGCGTACCTCGCCGAAGCCCGTGCCCGCGACCCGACCATTGAGGGGCACACCTATGCCTTATCGGAGGAGCGCCCTCATAAGGTGGCGGTCTACAATCTCCCCCGAAATACACCACTAGAGGAATTAAAGGAGGAGCTCCACTTGATGGTAGGCAGTTTGCCTAACCATATAAAAGAAATCCCGCCACGAAGGAACGGAAAAAAAACAACCTACTTTGTCGAGTTTCCCCATCTTTCCCAGGAGCAGCTGAGTCGATTATACGCCATCGATGAGTTGCTCTGCATGCCCGGAGTAGAGGTGGGAGAATGGGTACGCCGACCTGTTCCCCCACAGTGCCACCGCTGTCAGGCCTTCGGCCACGCCTCAGCGGGCTGCTTCCGGGACATCCGGTGCTTGAGGTGCGCCGGACCCCACGCGATTGGTGACTGCGTACGCGACAGCCAACCCCACTGCTCCAACTGCCGTGGAGACCACCCGGCGAATAGCAAGGCGTGCAAGGCGCTGAGGCGAGAGGCTCGACACCGTGGTATCACTCTGCAGCCCCTCATACCGGCGAGACGCACCATTGCTGCACCTACCGCACCCCTTACCCCGCCGCCGGTCACACACTCGGAGCGTACGCAGACCAACAACCTGATGGCTCCTGCGAACGACCCGAGGCACCAGGCTCGGGGACGGGAAAAGCGGTTATGGAAAACTAAGAAAGCCCGCGTGCAAACTACCAATGCTGCTAACTCCGCAGGCCCCTCACACACCCTGGCAGACCAGCCACCACCTAGAACAGCCCCAAAACCGAGGATGGACCTCAAAACTTCCAGGGCAGCCCCGTTACCTAGACCAGGCCCTCCCACACTTAGGGCAGCCTCGCCACCTAGGGCAGGCCCACATGCACCTAAGACAGCCCCGCCATCCAGAGCGATTCAGCAGCCTCCTGCTTTTACCCAACCTCGGGCCCCCAACATGGCCCCACACATCCGGGCGTCGTCGATGCCCAGGACCACATCACAGACAGCCCCGCGGAGCGCGAGGACGCAGGAGGCTGCCACACACCACACTCCGGCCCTTGAGGCCACACACCCAGCTAACCCGAGGAGGATAGAACCCTCTCCTAACCACCAACGGCAGTGGGATGATGCACCCAATCAACGGCCGACAGACGTACAGGTAATCATCCAGATCCTGCTGGAGATCCTACAGGCGCTGTCAACCGGGGAGGACCTCATAATTGCCGTGACTAGCGCTCTGGACAAACTCCGCCAAAAAGTCAGTTACAGTGTGTGACCTCAGGGTCATCTACTGGAACCCAGGAGGGGTTCGATCTAACACCGACCAGCTTCGTCTCCTGGCCCAGGAGCAACGGCCCCATGTGCTACTTCTCGGGGAGACGAAGCTTCTGCCTTCATCACCACTCCGTGTGCCGGGCTACACCGTGTACCGCCGCGACGAGATATCTCCGGCGGGCTACGCCTACCGCGGGACAGCAGCCCTCGTCCGCCTTGACGTGGTACACGAGGAGCTCGACTTCACGGAGTTCCATAGCACGCGTATGGTCGGAGTTAGACTGAAGACAGACGACGGCGAGATGCGCCTCTACGCGGCATACCGTCCTCCAGGGAGCCAGCTCTACGTCCAAGACCTAGTCAGGGCCTTTGACGCCAGTGTCCCTACACTTATTATCGGCGATCTTAACGCCAAGAACTTGGCCTGGGGCTCCCGAATTACTAACAGAGCCGGGGAGGCTTTATACCAAGCATCGGACAGGCTGGACTATGAGGTCCTTGGCCCCGACACTCCCACGCACGTCCCGTCATGCACCGATCACTCGGCAGACGTGCTGGACATCGTCGTGTCTCACGGCCTGCGATCTCCGATACACCTGGAGGTGCTGTATGACACTAATTCTACTCACCTCCCTCTTCTGGTGATCGTGGGATCCGCTGCGAACATGACCATCCCCCGAGGACGGACCAAAACAAACTGGGGCAAGTTTAGGACCACCATGGAGGCCTACAACCATTCCGGCCGCATATCAACGCCGGAAGAAGTCGAGGAGGCCGCGAACCGCCTGATGGAGGCGATCAGCGACGCCCAGACCTCCGCTACTACCACCCTCCCTACTGATCACTCTAGACGCCGATTGGCGCTCCCAGACTACATCAGGAAAATGCTCCAGAGGAAGCGCGCTCTCAAGCGTCGCTGGGTACACTCCCGTTGCCCAGCAACGAAACGAGACCTCAACGCGCTTTCTGCCGAGATAACGCTGGAAGTCGCGACCTTTCGCGGCCAGTCCTGGGAGCGACTAATGACGGACATAACGGAGGAGGAGGGAAGCCATGCGTCGCTTTATCGCCTCACCAGGCGACTTACCAATACCCCGTTACCCATACACCCTCTTGTCGACTCCACCGGAGTTCGTCATTACGCCGCGCAGAACAGAGCGGACATTCTGGCAGACCACCTGGAGAAGCAGTTCCAGCCCTTTCCAGTTGTTGACGAAACGTTCAACCACAACACCGAGCGTAGAGTCCGGGACCTAGTTCACGAAGAGATGGAACCATTGCCGGGCCATTACTTCGTCTCGCCGGTAGAAGTCGAGCGTGCCGCGAGACGACTACATCCGAGGAAGGCTCCAGGTCCAGACGCCATCTCCAACGTGGCACTCAGTCAGCTGCCCCGCAGAGCACTTATCGCGTACACAAAGCTCTGCAACGGCATACTCCGCACCGGCCACTTTCCCAGTGCTTGGAAGCTCGGGAAGATTATTACTATACCCAAGCCTGGTAAGGACCGTCGGGTCCCCTCCAGCTACAGACCTATCACCCTGCTGCCGCACCCCGCGAAGCTGTTCGAGAGGCTGCTTCTCCGCCGGATCCGAGAGCCCCTGACTCCTAGGAAGGAGCAGTTCGGATTCCGCGGAGAGCACAGTACCACACTCCAGCTAACGCGGGTGCTGCACTATCTGGCGTCAGAGCTCAACAGGGGCCGGTGCTCCGTCGGCGTCTTTCTCGACATGGAAAAAGCGTTTGATAGAGTGTGGCACTCCGGTCTTCTGTCCAAGCTCTTTGACGCCGGCCTACCACGAATGGCAGTCAGGCTACTGTCATCATACCTGGAGGGGAGACGATTCTTCGTGCAGGTCGACGAAGCTTCGTCCGCGGAGAAAACCATCCTGTCTGGCGTCCCACAAGGGAGCTGCCTGTCACCGGTGCTCTACGCCACCTTCACAGACGATATCCCTACCCTCGTCGGACATCTGAAAAGAGGGGAAAAGAACGTTGTCCTGGCGCTGTATGCCGACGACAGCGCATATTTCACCTCGGCCATAAAAGCCGACGACGCTGCCAGGAAAATGCAGAGATTGCTAGATCTGCTGCCGCCGTGGCTGGACAGATGGCGGATGTCTGCGAACGTGGACAAGACCGCCGCCATCCTGACGTCCCGCCGGCGCCTTCCCGACCCGCTGCTGTTCCGTGGGAAGGAAGTGAGCTGGACGAACACTGTAACCTACCTGGGGTGCGTGATCGACCGCGGCCTCCGTATGGGACCTATGGCGCGCCACACAATCAACCGCGCTAAAGCCGCTCGGGCCCAACTGAGGCCATTGCTGCATTCGTCGTTACCACCCCGGGTGAAACTAAACATCTATAAGACGTTCGTCCGCTCGCGCCTCACCTACGCCGGCCCGGCATGGCACCACCTGGTGGCGCCATCCATAGCTGCTGCGATCCAAGCGCAACAAAATATTTCATTGCGCGCGACAGTCAGAGCTCCATGGTTCGTGCGCAACACCGTCCTCCACGACGACCTGAAGATGGAGACCATCGAGCAGTTTGTGGCCAGGCTCTCGAAATCCATGTTCGATCGAGCCGACCACAGCCGCTTCGACCATCTTCGGGGAATCGCACCGCTGCACGCACGGCCACCGGAGGGCCGTCCCCTGCCCCGTGAGATCCTGGGGGCAGAAGCGTAACCAGCAGTTACTTACAATATTAGTGCCCATAGGTGCCACAGATCCTACAGTGGTCCCTTCCCCGGCGGCTCAAGCCGCCGAGGTAAAACAAGGAACCGACGGGCCGTCGCCCACCGTGAATAACGCACGCTTAATGGGGATAACCCCGGAGCGTTCCGCCCCAGGGCGAAGATGACTACTACTACACTAAGCTCAATAAGTGCTTAAGCTTGCTCAGACGTAGTTTAAACATTACCCTTATAAAAATATAAGTATCATCACGACCGTATCCCTTTCGGGGTGGAAAGAAACCTGCGAGAAGCGGATATATTATAGGTACATATATAGAACAATAAAAATCAATTCTTAGCTAAAACCTATAAAACTTTATAAACTGATAGTACCTAGAGGGTATCTATTTCGTTCACTTGCTTTAAACATACATAGATCATACAAAGTTATAGTTATCAGACTGAGGAAACTAAGAAATTCTTGACTTGGCAATTACTTATTATTCGAAAGACGGCATTTAACACAATTAAACAGTGTTTGCTTGAATATACATAGTTATTGTATATAAAACACTGCACCCAGATCGTACCTAGTAGGTATATATTATATCCGATCGCTTTAAACATAGATTACCACGATAAAATTTAGGTTTTAATTATTAGTCTGCGGAAATTTTTATTAAAATTTAATACTGTTTAAAACTAAAGGAGAACATACGACAAGCGCTATATTGTTCACTACAAAATACGGACCCGATAGACAACTACACAGTTTACGAATGAGATAGAAAATGTCACAGTGAGACGCGAGAGAGACAGAATGCATAGAAGGGCGCGCGTGAGGCGTACTTACGGCTGGACAGCTAGCTTCGTACTGAGTCAAAGTGCGTCAATTAGACATAGTTTGCTAGTACCGCGCTTAATGACTTCGTACGGTATCTGTCCCCTTTTGTTTCAATCTGAGCATTTAATTACGGCTCGCTAGCTTACTATTGATGAAAGTACGACAGTTAGACGTTATTTAATCTAAATTAAAATAAATTTATTTAATCTAGTTCCACGCGTACCTAATGTAATGCAGAAATCTTAGAGTCCTTGTCTTCTGTTCTGTGCCTGCAACACCAAAATACCTCAAAAACAATTTCGCCTATCTCTCTTCTTTCTATGACAAATCTCTTCTTACAACTTCACCCCATACGTCCCCTCCCATCACACCTCATTTGTCTCCTAACTCTTTTGTAGTTGCTAACAATTAATAGAACGATCTACCTGTCAATATACAGCAAGCTACTACCAGATATATATTTTTTTTAAACTAGTGTATTCACACTTTTTAAATAACTTCTAATAGCGTTAGTACTCGTAAGTAGTATACTCCGGGTTAGGATCATCCAGTATTTTAGTATTGTAATTTTAAATAAAACTTTGTACCCTGATTGTACCTAGTGGGTATCCCTTACGTTCACCCTGTGAGTGCGCCAAGTTTAGCTTCTCGGCAGTGTTTGCATCGTTTGAGCTGCAACCGGTGCTAAAAATAATGGCACATGCATACACGCACCGAAGTAGGTACCTACTACGCTACGTTGATGTTTCTGAGTACTACATTTTAAATTTACTTCAATGCGAAAATATCAAGTCTGTCTAACAAACAGTAAGAAGTAGTGACAAATTGTCGTGTTCTTGTGACAAAATGAGGCGCGTTAAAGAGGAAAATGATTAAAATATAAAAAAATATTTTTGTGCCTATTTAGTCACAGAAGCTTTATCAGAAAAATAAACTAGCAATCATTATGTGATGGCCCAATTAGTAAAATAGTGAAAAAAGGTGAGAGGCACGAATTTATGTCCGAAATGTTGGGTACTTTTTCCAATATCAAATCCCGGGCGTCATCATCACTCATCACAGCCTATATAGAACACAAATTCCACTATTGAAGATGGGCTTTCAAAAACATAGTTCTGGAGATATTTTTTATTTTCTCTCCATTCTGAATTGGCGAGTTGGCGAGGGACACTTTTTGGGTAGGGTTATATGTAAAGTATCCTACATACGGTAACATTATATTTAAGGCTTATATTTATGACTGCCTCCGCGGTCTAGTTACGCAGATACAGGGTTCGATTCCTGGTTAAGAAATAAAAATGTAACTTCTGGCGTCTGGTACGCTAGAGGAATCGACGAGCTTGCCAGCTTGAGCTTGCTTGATCGGCCTATAGTAATAATAATATTCACATCGAAGCAATGGATTACGGTCCTAATGATACATATATAAGGTGATCTAACAGACCTTTTGCTGGCTGTAACAACTTGTATTTTTTTGAAGACACTGATCTACGATAAATCCCACACTTCCAAAACGTGGTCATTAAATTGTCCTTGCATTGTGGATAATAGCCAGACCTTATAAACAGTTAGAAATGAGACCCGCGGGTCTACTCTAAACCTACGTAATACGTCAGTTTAATCCTTAACACATTGAGGACAGATATTGTGGTATAAGGCCGCGTGTTTGAGAAAGGACGATTATAATTTCAATTAAACGTTTAACATTTGCTTATAAGTCACTTACTTGATTGGCTTACCTAACAACGTGATAAACACACTACCAATCGCTTTAATCCTTTTGGAAACTGGGGATGACCAATAAAGCTATATTAGGCGTGTCCGTTTAGGTGTTTAGCCGTCTCCGCTTAGGCGTTTTAACAGCAAAAAAAAATAGTTATCAATGTTTTTGGATAACAACACCGTAAATAAATTGTATATAAGGTCGATGTTTTTTGGCTTAAAGTTATTAAATTAATGTAAGCACATGATAGGCAAAGTCCAAGCAATGCTTATTAGATATGATAGTCATATTTTGACATTATTCTACCCAAAAAATTGGCTGAATTTTATCACATCTTTAAAACGAAAATCAAAAAATTCATTGACTAATCGGAATTTCAGAGTACACACTCAGAGCAGTTTGATATTGTAAGCTGACCAAAATCAAAACTACAATTAAAATTGGTGCAAATTATATCAAAAGATTATCAAAATAGTATGGGTTTTCATGTTATTCAAGAGGTTAAGTTAATATTTATAATCATAATCCTTGGTAGAAAAAAAAAAAAAAAAAGTTATGCAGGCTTAAAATAAGGTATGTTAAAGTGCAAAGAGAGGTATTAGAAAAAGATTGAAACAACAATTTGTACCTGTTATGTATGTAAATGACAATAGTATAATGTGCTTAGAGCCCCAATTCTCGACCAAAAAAGATGATTATATTATTTTATATGATTGCATTTTAGTGATATTTTTAGTAGAGATGCTTTAAGTTGAATGCAACATAAGTAGAGTGAAATAAGAATCAGAGCCCAGTACTAGAAAATGTCATCAGACTTGTAAATACTGCCTACAAACAAACTCATAATTTATTGATGAGATATAGCGTGTACCGTTTTTGCAAGAATTTCAGTTACTAGCCCAAAAACTAGTCTCTTTCCCAACTATTGTTCTATCAATTCTATAAAATTTCCTTAGGCATGATTGGGATTTGCTGTGCTTATAGTTGCATTGTGAAACGTAATTAAAAATTACAGAAGAATAATTTGGTCGATAAAGAAGTAATCCAAGCTTGCTTACAAGATCTCTGCCTTAATATCATCTTCTGATAAGCCAAACTTTTGTATCTATATTTGCAAACTTAGCACAACTTACACATATCAATCATTCTAAACAGAAGAGAAATTCCTTAGGAAGAAAAAACCGAGGAGCCAATGGTTTGTATTTTAAATTTTTGGTAGGTTACTAAATAAATATTTTTTTAATATAACATGGTAATTTAGGTATACTGATATAATGGTAAACAAAAAACTGTGTGCAATAAATAACTTATAATAATATTTATTTAGTGTTGTTAAAAAAGGACAACACTATCAGCTGACAAAAGTTAATTTGTTGTTATTTAGAAATCTTCTCTTTTGACAGGCTCTTTCTCTATAGCTTTCCAAGAGTAAATATAATATAAATTAATAATAAAAAAAAACAAATGTCTATGTAATATCTGACTACCTACGTACATATGTACAAATAAACATGCAAGTCAACAAAACTGACAGATCAATATCATAATAAACAATGCTAATTTAACACTAAAGGACCCGTTTTTAATTTATTTAGTCTGAAGGTAATGTTCGTATAACTATAACAAAACAATGAGACGTGAATACAAATAGGTTTTTGCATCATATCCGTTTTAAATCAGATGGATGTATTTAATTACTTAGGCGCAACGCGTTACTATGAGAACAATGCGTTGGCTCTAGATGTGATCTTAAAATTATACTCACAGGATAATACATCCCCTGCGGCGGCAAAAAGAAGGCCCCTGAGCCCCACAGCTTGCCGTTTGTGTAAACTTTTAACACTAAAATTCACTCCACGCACGCCCTGTATGGAGGGCGTGAAGATTCACAGCACAATTTGTTATAAGTGTATTAGTAACATGAGTATATATTATTGTAGATATTTTTTATATTATAAAATTAAACGTTGTTAAAAATTTTAGGTTATGTCAGTTTTTGCGCGGGGAGACGCGCACTGGCACTGACGCGGTCCGTGTGGATGTGCAACAACGACAACGCGAGCGGAGCGACAAACGGCGTGGCCCAGCCGCTGAACCTAACCGAAGAGAGCAGCAATATTACCCATTTCCTACAAGTGTGAGCGAGACAACTAAATTAATGTGACTCGCTACATTCGATTAAATTCACGATATCATTCTGTCCTGTTTACGCAAACGGTTTCCATTTCTTTCTATCTTTGTTGTATCTAGATTTGTAGTGATTTTTGAATTTAACAGGACTTGTGTGTAGGCCCTGGCTACCGAATGGTATTTTTTAAAACTTTGTAATGAACTTTATTATATAAAACGAACCATTGTCCTATTTATTTTTAAAACATAATCATAACATACCTAACTAGTTTAGTAGCTAAATACCGAATAGGTACGTAGTGCTTTTACCAGATTGATTATAATGAAATTTTAATGATGCAACAACAAAAACAATTTATAAACATATTATGCAAACAACCCTAACCAAATCATTCTATCTCTGTCATATAACCGAGACGCGGTTCGGATCAATGAAACACTCCCGGGACCGCGGGAGCCCGGCTCGTCTCCCTGTATCCCTCGTCTTGCGTCCCCCACGAGATACTTGCCTCGTGCTTAGTGACTCGCTTTATGAATCAACGTGGTATTTTTGGCGTGCAATCCGCAATATTTTTTAATTTTAACCAAACCAGGTTTATTATTCTACCTAAGCTTGATTATATATTTTGAGTTTCACTTGAATTCAGGAAAGAAACTCCGCATTTATCGTAAATATGGGTATCTAATCTACCACATATATTATAGTAGGTAGGTACCTACTATTCCAGCTAATTTCACCAGAATCCAGCGAAGTTAACTTCGCTGCCAGAATTAGGCAGAGTTTTTGTGTTAGGCTGAGTTAGGCAACATACTCGTAACTGCTATAACTAGTTAGTTACCTAGATACCTGTAGGTAGCTACCTATTTTGGTAAATTCAGCAACACAGGTAATCCACGTTAAATATAGTTGATCTCATTATAAAATATAATATTTTAATTAGTAGGTACCTACCCACCTAGATCTCTTTGGGTATCATCTAAATCCTTTATATTAGCCGGTGAATGAATCCTTTTTTTAGTGGCATTTAGTCACTTAAATACAGAAATTTGTATGGGAACGCGGCCATTTAAGTGAACGAATGACACTAGGATTCAGTTACCGGTCCTAATTAATTCTGAGATGATTGTCCTCATTTTGATTCTCATACAGTTTGGCTTGTTGCCCCGTCTTGTTATAAGGAGGACCAAAACAACTCACAATTACCTACATTTTTTTAACAATACACCGGGTCGTAGAATTAATCAAATCATTAATTAAGCAATGTACACATCAAATTCAAAAGGAGTGCCTAGTCACTTTACTGAGGAAAAGTGTTGCACTAACTGGTACTAACTTCCACCTTTGTGTATTTTACAGCCCTAGCCTAAAACCCTATTCTTTTGTTGAAGTAGAAAGGCGTTGTTAAAAAATGACAAATAATAAAAATATGATCTACCACGTGGTGTTCATACTCGTAAAAGAGATGATGATGTAAAAGAGAGATGTTTCAAGTTAGCTGAGCTTTTCATACTAACCCCATGTTCGATTTGTCGTTTTAGGCGTTTTTATTTACTTTATTATGCTTTGAAAGTCGACTTGCGTTTTAATTCTATTTAACCAAAATTCACTTAAAAAAAGCAAGCTTTTAAGTCGAACACGGTTAAGCCAACAAAAGCTGCTTGTTAGCTTAGCACCTTCTTATTGTAACTCTCTACTCTGAGTAAAAAATACCTGTCTTTCACACAGTGGGGTCGTCCAGGCCCGGATGACTGATGGGCCTGGGTTGGGGATGGAGAAATTCCTCCGCTTTCCCCGGCAGAATCTCAGCGGCCAACAGCTAGTAGTTCATGCACTTTTGGTGCTGAGCGCTGTTACTGGCCCGGATGATGAATGGGCCTGGGTTGGGAATAGGGATATTCCCCCGTTTTCCCCGGTAGGATCTAAGCGGGCAACCACCCACCGGCAACTCAATACACAGTTAGGGCGCCGTTCGGGTTACTAGAGTGTAACAGCGTCCGTGTGGCTCACGAACCCAGGGGGTCAAGGTTCGTCTACTTCAGCTCTCCTCCAAGAGCACTTCTCTAGGAAGTGGTCTCCCGTTGGGGGAACGAGCGCAAGACGGATCGATACTCTGAAGATGCTTAGATAGAACATATGTCTAGTCAGGCCGATGACAAATTCCTTAATAGTAGGCATCTCCAGATCTCGAGATATGACGGAATTACGTACGAACCATGGTGCTCGGGAGACCACTGTGAGCGTATGTTCTGCTGACTTTGGATCTTGTTCCCTATTAGTCTTGGCCAGAAGGTTTTGCCAGGCTGGCGCAGCATTGGTGAGTCGGGAACGGATAAACATCTTGTAGATCCGGACCTTCAACCAAAGCGGCAAGCTGGAGTTCATAACAGGGCGTAATATGGCTCGAACCGCCTTCATCGGATTGACGGCGTTTTCACGTAAATAATATATATTTTTTAACCAGCGCCATCTATTGGTACCTCATCGTACTATTATAACAGATTACAAAGTACTAGCTACGTTTAATTCGACTAATTAATATAGATGTCGCTATATGTTTAAAAAATTTATAAGGCCCATTTTGAGGAATTTGTTGAAGACCTGACTAGACGTATGTTCTATCGGGCTGACAACGGACACTTTAAGCATCTCCAGAACATCGCACCGTCTCGCTCACGGCTTCCTAACTGGAGACCACTTCCTCGAGAAGTGCTCCTGGAGGAGAGCTAAAGTTGTCGAACCTAAACCCCCTAGGTTCGTGAGCCACACAGGCACTGTTACTCTAGTAACCCGAACGGCGCCCTGCACCAAGTGTGTATTGAGTTGCCGGCGGGTGGTTGCCCGCTGAGATCCTACCGGGGAAAACGGGGGAATATCCCTATCCCCAACCCAGGCCTATTCATCATCCGGGCCTGGATGACCTCGATTGTTGTGTAGGCCCATTAGCCATTCGGGCCTGGACGACCCCACTGTCGTGTTCCGAAAGCGGGCTCGTCAGCTCCGATGGACTCATGATTCATGATACCTACTGTATAAAGATCAAGTTTAATCTTCACTAATAAACGCAAAAACTCTTATGTAAAGTTTTATTTCTGAGCTGCAAAATTGCAGTTACGTTACGCTTAGGTCGCTGCTCTGTCTAAAAATCCATACTTCATGTTCTCGATTCGATCTTGATGCGATATAACGGAGTTTGTGCGTGCTGGAGCTACATAGTATTCTAGAAGTAGTTTTCCTACTCGACAACAAAATAACATGGACCTTATTTCCACAAAGCCCCGCACGTGCCTTATTTTAACGCTAGGATTTTTGGCCTTAGCTTTCATCAGGAGAGTCTAAACATGGGCTTACCAATATAATACCTACTACCAGTGAACTGATATTACTAGAATCGATACCACAAACTATATGATTGCGCCATACTCTGATGCCGCGGCATTAAAATCATACTCGCCTACGCTTAATCCGACCGCGCCGCCGCGCGCCAAAATTGTGCCGAGACTATAAAAAGTCATGCGTGTTACAACGTCTTAAAATCAATAAATTGCGCTTTATGTATTAATAATTTGGTTAGACTACATAATGCTTTTTAACGCGCTGTCGCTATTTGCATAATATACATGGTGGTGACGCCCCATAGAGTGTAAAACTTGTCATGTAGAGTGTATAAATAAATAAATAAAAATCATGAGGATATTCGTAAGAAATATAAGAATCTACCAGTAAGTGAGAGACTGTCGAGATCTTTTTAGGTTATCAGTGGGAATCGATAGGGCTGGGGATAAATGTAATACATAAATATTAAGTAACAGCTAAAAAAGCAGTGGCGGTGAATTATTTTTTATATATTTATGTGTGCTCCATTTTAACATAGATCCTCCTTAATGCACCCGAGGACACTTTATTTGTATCATATCCTAACTATGCCCGAAGTCGACCAGGCTCTTTCATTTATTTTTATTTATTTAAAAACTTTATTGCACTATTGTACAAAGGCGGACTTAATGCCGCTAGGCATTTTCTGACAGCCAAACCTTTAGGACATTTAGACAGTATAGATGGTAGGTGCAATATTAAATAAGTCGATAGGTATATATCAATATATACATACCAATATTTACTTACTTACTTACAAGTTGCGTCACGTTTTTTGTTTGGATTAGCCTGTCTATACGTAGAACTTACGCGTATATATCAATGCCAACCTACCTACATTATTTTATATTATTTTCACTAGCAAGTTTAATCAATAAATACATTGGTTAAATATCAACTTTGCAGTTTCGACGAGATTTTATTCGAAGGTAACAAGTGGAAAGCCTAATTAAGTAAATGTAAATAACCCTTTTCGGTAAAATGGAAATTGTTAATTGAATCTATTTTTAAAGTAATTGTAGGTATAATACCTGGGTATAAGGACCGGCCCTTTCAGAGCTTCATCCTCGTCCTAAACTAGGTAACAGATGTGTATATATAATATATAACATATATAATCTTCTGAAAGAATTAGGCCTAATAAAGTCTGCCACAGGCTTTCCGTACATTTATAGAAAATGCTTCCAATACGGCATTAGCAGTTGCATACAGATTAGCTCTAGCATGCAAAAAAATCCCCTACGAAAAGTCTAACTTACGAGCTATCAAACTGTTATTGTCCATACCACAGAAAATCGTGATGCCTTCTTCTTGAACTATACGAGGACTGGCTGCTTGATTCGGATATCGTATCGAGTATCATGTATATTTCGCAAATCTCCTTTGGCCTTTACTAAACCTTGCCGTAACCTATTCAGAGATACTGAATACCTAAATAACAAGCGGTAAGAAGCTAAACGGTAATAAAATTAAACCTAGTGCAATCGTCTTAGAATTAATTAGTCATGGCAGTTCATTGTTGGTTATACTCGTGTTTGACGCTTACGAATTGAGTGTGTTATTTTACTGACAATATGCATGCTACCGATTTCGTCAAGAGAACAAAATGGATGGCGTAAAAAAATGTAACAAACATTTTGTATAAAACTAACAACCAATCAGCCCGCTCCCTCTTTGACCATAGGATACTTTGAGAACTATAAACGCCACCATATTTTGCTTGTTAAACCGCGTCGTTGCTAATTCGCCAAAGTGTCTCTTATCTTATAGGTGGCATTAGAAGAAAGGTCGACCTTCCAGAAATTCTAGGAAATACGAGTATATCTCGTTGATATTCAGATGACTATTTTAACAAACATTGCTTACATATTGAATATGGTACATAATGTAGGTACCAGGCTTCTATATCTACTCGTATTTCTGTTGAAACTTGTAATTACCCCTTTCTCATCTTACCTTTTTTTTATTTATACTTTGTATTGTTTAGACTACTATTATTTCCTTAAATGTATAAAAATAAATAAACTTAACAATCCCCATCAATCTTAATTCGTTGGCTTCAATTGCATCATCGTCCACTGATCACTTTGTAGAGTTTGATGCTGCGCATCATCCTTGATCGTAGGACACGGTAAATAATGCATCTTGAATTTATAGGACAGCTAAAGTAATAGTTTATGTTTTATATTTTTTATGAAACTTACCCAAATACAGTAATCTAAGTATTCCCACTCGTTACTCCACTCCATTAACAAGAAATATTTAGCATATTGTTGTTGATTATACCATTGTCTGTACATGATTAATAAGTCAAACCACAAAAATAACAAGTATTCACTAACTATTAATTACAATAACACGAATTAAAAACAAAATTAACTTAACACTTAACACAAAGGAGACGCCGACAAAGGATGCCGATGCACCTTTTATTCTAAATTTAAATTTCTATTTTCCATGCTAAAAGGTATTTATTGCATACACAAAATATATTTATAATATTAAATGAATATAAAAAATAGCCCTATAGGTATCTCGATATTTTTATTATTTGTATTATAACGCATATTTAATGTAGATATTTATCAAATAATAAAAAAAACAATTTGTTCCTATTTATAAAAAATATTTACCTCTATAAAGAACCTGCCGCTGTGCTGACTGGTTTGTTTCTGTGAAATAAATAATCTTAGGAATTCATCATCATCAGCTTGTCTTTCTGCTGCTGGATATAAGTCTAAGGCTCTACAAATTCCTTAACTTAGGTTAGTTCATTTGGGCTGTTGAGATAAACTTTAAATGATGACCACTGATTATTACTTATTGTAAAGGTTACATGTTCTTATTATTTTTTTGCAGATTACGATAACTCATTTGAATTCTAGGTGATGTTTAAGAATATCGATGAATATCACATACGAGTATTGTGGTTATATTTTCTCGCCTTATATTGACATTGCCTCATAGACAATTGTTTAGAGATTTAGGGTTTATGATTTTTGTCTATAAACTGCCTCCGTGGTCTAGCGGTTAAGTCCGTGGATTTAGACTCGGAGGTACCGGGTTCGATTCCTGGTCGGGACACAAAAATATTTATTAATGTAAATAAATACATTTGATTAATATTTAATTTATTTGTGATATTTCTCTGGAGACATCGACGAGCTTGCCACTTGTCATGATTGGCCTATAGTAAAGTTGGCTAAATGTGAATCCGCTTATTTATAAGCGTGGTTTCTGACCACCCCGAAAGGGAAACGGTCGTGATGATACTTTACTTTACTTATGTCTATATTATCAAAAAAGTGTTTATTATCAAAAAAGTGTTTATTATATAAAATTATTATCGTTTTAGTAATAAGCAATGTCTACACTTTCCCTATTTACATCCTACATTTACCCCAACTCACCTTATTAATTAGTGGTACCGGGGTTGTGTTTGGTACATCCCGGGGTCTAGATATAGTGACTTGGATGAAGGACAGCATTTTGTCAACTTAACCAACGTCGCTTTTTACTACCTACCACTGTCGCTCCATCCAACTTTAATTCACCATAAAATCCCATTGAAGCGCGGGTCTGTCCTGAATGGCAAGATTCAGGCCATAATCCATCACGATGGGCTTAGATAAGACTTAGATATTACTAACCTGTTTTATAAAGTCCTTAGTCGCCAGCGCCCCCTGAGGTAATCTGTAACAAGAAAATGTCTCTATAAATTACATGGACATCAGTTCTGAGTACTTTTAATTAAAACTACTTAAAAGTAAAAATTAAAATAAATTTAAACTAATCCTAATAAAAAAAAACTATAATTAAAAAATGTCCTCTAGAGACGACCCTTCAAGGATAGTCCCAAATGGCAATGGGGCAAATCAGATTATTTATAAGCCAAATAAATAAACATAAATTAAAATATTATTTTTTAGCTATTTGAAAAGTAACTTTCGAGTGTATTCTGCAAAACAGTTTATGACGGTGCAAAAAGTTATTATCCTTAACTTTTATCGACAAAAGTGGATAGTAGAGACGTAAACCAAATCCCCTCATGCCCGGTACGCCCATGGGCATGTCATTTAGAGTAGGACATATCCTCTAAAACTGACAATAATTTGTAGTCTACTATGACCTAGACGAGGGCCAATCTTCATCTCCTAAATAAAGATTTACAGACATGTTATCATAAATATCTAAATAAATCCTGCGTAGTTAATTAATTTGTTGGTCCCTACTCCCTACGCGTTGTCGCCGGGACTCGATCACTTTGCTTTCATAATGTTAATTAATCTTATGAGATTAAATTTGCCATAATTAATTATGGATTTACCTAAAATTGTTTCAAGGTAATTTTAGCCTTTATTTACCCCAAGGAAATCCCTGATACAGTATGTTACCTAAGTTTAAATTCATATATTTTACAGTATTAATTAATTTTATTGCGGTAAGCTTTATCGTTCGCGTCCTCTATAATGGTGCCAATTTATAATCTTGTTAATCCAGATGAATAACTGTAGTCTCAATTTATTAACAGAATAAAATTGTAGAATTATATTATTAAAAATACTACTAAATTTATAAGCTCTACTTACTCACTCTCCCAAAAGCTGTTAGAAAATGTCATTAAATGACATTAAGCTCGCCTACATACATACATACTAGAGATGCGCCGAGTAACATTTTTGCCGAGTAACGAGTACAGAGTTTTACTCGGTTCATTTTTTTTTCAACCGAGTACTCGGCCAAGTAACTTGGTTCAATCGAATTCCCATTTCGCGCGCGTAAACAAGTACAAGTGGCGCCGGTCGAGCCACCAAATAAGGTATCCAGAGCTGGCACGTTTAGCAAGAGTATTTCTATGTGCACCTGCAAGCGCCGTGTATAGCGAGCGATTGTTTTCGCAGGCTGTTAACGTCTACGAAGAAAAGAGGAATAGGCTGTTACCAGAACGTGCAGAGAGCCTTGTGTTCCTGCATCATAACTTACCTTTATTAAATTTTAAATATTGATTATATTTATTACTGTTTTCTTAATTTTGTCTCATTACTACTCATTCATTAGCATGATTTTGATTTTATTAATTGAGATTGTCAAAGATTTCCTAAATTAGTAATAAATACTTTTTGCTTAACACTGTTGTTTTAATTATATCTACCCAAATATATTTATTTTCTTAAATTGAGTAAACTCGGCATTCAAACCGAGTTATTCAGGCCGAGTACGAGTATCAAAAAACCCGCCGAGTACCGAGTATCAACCGAGTACTCGGCACATCTCTAACATACATTTGAATGTTTTTGTTTTTTGTGCAATAAAGAATCTATTTATCTTTCTACTTACGAGTAAATAAAAGGCGTTTGCTTAAGCCGTGATTGTGTAAAAAATATTTTGCTAATGTTTAATATTTAACAGTAGGTATCCGATTCGGGGTGGTCAGAAACTACGCTTTGAAGCTTCACATATAGCC
Organism: Tinea semifulvella; assembly: GCA_910589645.1. Classification (NCBI taxonomy): domain Eukaryota; kingdom Metazoa; phylum Arthropoda; class Insecta; order Lepidoptera; family Tineidae; genus Tinea; species Tinea semifulvella. Next base: position 9,917,330 of record OU342585.1, read on the forward strand.
AACTTTACTATAGGCCCATTTTTTTTTTTTTTTTTTTTTTTATACTAGCACGACATGTGACCTTGGGCCCACCTGATGGTAAGTGGCGCGCAAGGTCCATGAATGTTAGCAACTGAAGTCAGATACTCGTAACTGCCATCAGTCCCTAACACTATGCCGGCTTGACTAGATGCTTTTTCACACTTCGCTTGAAGGACTCCAAATTATAGGAAAGTGGAAACACAGAGGCTGGAAGAGCATTCCACATCTTTATCGTACGACAGATGTATGAGTCCCCAAATTTATATGTACGCGAAGGGATGGTGACTACGGTATGTGGGTGCATATTCTGACCTGTGCGTGTGGTTCGGTTGCGGAATGGAGAGGGAGGGATTAGGTTATAGAGTTCTTCGGAGCACTCACCATAGTATAGCCGGTAGAACACGCTCAGAGAAGCCACATCTCGGCGAAGCTGCCCATCATGACAAGTGGCAATACCAAACTCGAAAATAAAAAATAACAAAAATAAATATATAAAAATATTGTATCCCGACCAGGAATCGAACCCTAAATCAAACTCAGAGCCTAAATCAACGGTCTTAACCGCTAGACAGTCTAAGTTAAATCCATTTTTCTGTAACATAATAACTATGTTGTGTCGTTTGAATTAGAACCTGTTAGTTATTACTAGTTGCCTTCGTGGTCTAACGGTTAAGTCCGTGGATTTAGACTCGGAGGTACCGGGTTCGATTCCTGGTCGCGTCACAAAAATATTTATTAATGTAAATAAATACATTTAATTTATTGGAGACATCGACAAGCTTGCCACTTGTTTTGATTGGCCTATAGTAAAGTTGGCTAATAGTGAATCCGCTTTTTTATAAGCGTTGTTTCTGACCACCCCGAAAGGGAAACGGTCGTGAGATACTTAACTTTTTTTAGTTATTACTAAAAGTTAAAATATATGTATATTAATTAATCGCGCGTCATTATAACGGACATCCAATAGTGTTAATACTTTTTTTATTTCGTATAACATGATTTAGGGTGCGGTTAAACTGAGTATTAGGTCTATAAGTATATTTTATTTTTAGATTATAATCTTGATAGTTCGCAATAAGTAGCAGCCCCACAAAGGGAAATCGTCACCACCGCACGCAACCTAGCTTGCCACCACGTTTTATGTGACATACAGTGGTCTAAGGCTGATGTCCGTAAGCTTGCCTAGTTGATCAGCTTACGCAAAATTGTTTATGTTGGTTTTCATACATTTTAAGAAAGTTTCTGTAAAAAAATGCTTTCAAGTCACAGCATTAATAATGTGGAACAATGTACATAATTATTCTAAAAAAAGTAAACTAAAGTATCATCACGACCGTTCCCTTCCGGTGTGGTCTGAAACCACGCTTATAAGGAAGCAGATCCGCATTTAACAGATGGAATTTGATTATCCCCAACTCAGTTATAAAATTAAAATAATAATACAGTCATGAATATAAATATAGCGTGTTTAGGACTGATGTATTTTGTACAATAACTTTAAAAAAATATACTATTACCTAAGCACGGCTAAACTCGTTGTAAAACTGTATAGTACTCGTACATAAACAAAGGAATACACTACTTAGTTAGACAATCAAAGTATTAAAATATGCTATAATAGATAAAAAAGCAGAAAAACTACAGACCTACTTATTCCTTAAAACTATTTTTATATAAATATTTTTTATTATTATATTATATTATATATATTTTTAGTTTAATTAATATATATATATATTTTTTAAATCATTTCCTTTATAACTTAAAATTTAACTTATTTAGTGTTCATCATCATCATCATCATCAGCCTGTATCTCTCCACTGCTGGATGTAGGCCTCCCCTAAGGCTCGCCACTTAACGCGATCTTTCGCTACCCTCATCCAACCCCCACCAGCGACCTTCTTTAGGTCATCTGTCCATCTGGCGGGGGGTCGTCCCACTCTGCGTCTTATTTAGTGTTGTTACTTTATTTAGTGTTGCCAGTTGCAAATAAAGCAAAGCTTGCTTTTTTACCGAATTTTGTATGAAAACCATAGACAAACGCCAAGTCGAACGACTTTCAAAGCGAAATAAAGTGAAAAAAAGCGCTTAAAGCGACAAGAGAAACACAGGGTCAATAGGTAGGTACTCAAGGTTGGAAACAAATTGTTTACCGTTTTACTCTATTTAAGTCCGCTGATTTATGTTTGGGGAAATTAGTAATGACTGTGCTGAAGTGTCGGTATTCCGTCATGTCGAGTTTCACTTAAAAGCAACAAATAGTTCACTTATTTAAATAGAAACGTTAACTAAACATTTTAAAATATTTAAAAAATATATGCATGTGCTCCAAAGACATTAGATTTATAACAAGAAGCCCCAAAGGACAAGGTAGGTATAAGTAGGTATAACATCTAGAACAATCGTCGCAGAATTAAATTAGTCTATGGCAAAAGTTTAGACTCTTTAGAGTGACAATATTTATTCTTGCCAACTTGGGTGCGGTGAAAAGCGAGTACAATTGGCTGACAGATAGAAATGGTGCCTAAACCTCGTTAATCGATTGAGAACGATTTTTAAATCGATAATAAAATTGTACACCAAACCATGGTAGAATTTGTTGAGAAAATATTTCGTAAACACCATTGTTACACAAATTCTAAAGCAATTATTTATTACTTTTTTTCCGTTTTTAAATATAAAATAAATAATATTTGCGTATGAAACTAAAGAGCCGCAGCTTCACATATAAAGAGTTGCATGTTGCCGACTCCTGGTCTATGACAGTGCATTTGCCGGTTATTGTCGTGTATTTTCAAATTGATTTTGTTGTTTCATGGACAATATGTCGACCTGCATGTTACGGAAGTGTAAAACACGTTCTTGTTTGTCAAGAAGAAGACAAATTTCTAAGTGCTCCATGAATTCACCGTGCCAGTGCCGGGTCCATCGTGTGTGGAAGAGAGATGAGAAGTTTATTTCAGTAAGTGGTTCAAATATTTAGCTGGAATTCCTCTCGCACTTACTTCACTGCGTAAAGCTGAGTCTTGAACCCGTTCCTGATCAAAGTAGATGGCGTAAATAGTTATGTAACAAACACTTTTCTTCTGTCTATTTGTTTCCAGCAGTTATGAGATATATGCAGATACTAAACGCTGTCCCAAAAACGCTTTACCAGATTTGAAAATATTGTGACGTCACAGTGCAGTAAACAAACATATATTTCACAATTACAGAAGAATTATAAAATATATCCGGTGAGGGAAAAGGTTCACTTGGTCGTAATATGTTTTAAACAACTCATATCATACCGTTCGTGCCGATAAACCCTGTAGAGTGAGTGTATTCACACGTTTCGGGATCAGGCTCGAATTGTCGTCATGCCCGGTCAAGCAGGCATAGTGTTAGGGACTGATGTCAGGCATGAGTGTCTGATTCCAGTTGCTAACATTCATGGACCTTGCGCGCCACTTATTTATTTATTAAAAACTTTATTGCACAAAGTACAAAGGCGGACTTAATGCCCGTAGTCATTTTCTGACAGCCAAACCTTAGGGACAAATTAGAACATTTATAGGTGCAATGAAATAAATATTAATAGTAGGATAAATTTAATATAATTATATATACTTACATAATATACTTTAACATATACTGTAATATCAATATACTAAATACTAATACATACACAAAAATATACATATATACACATATTAACATTGTTGGGAGCTATTTAGAAAGTGTAGATAGACGAGTTTTTTGAACGAAGATCTGGTAGACGCTTGCCTTATGTTTACAGGGAGATTGTTCCATAAATTTGTGGCAACAACTGTAAAAGAATTTGAAACAAATCCAGAATGATGCAAGGGAACAGAAAGAAGTAAGTTGTGAGAAGAACGAAGGGATTTGTCGTGAAACGAAGAAAGATAGTAGTAGACTTACCATCAGGTGGACGAATCAGTTTTTATTATAGTGTGGGAAACAATTTTCTTTTGAGGTACCTATATTAGTGTATAATAAAAAAAACGTGCATGTACCCTATTATTTCTATGTATGGAAACTAACATAAAGATATGTAGGTAGGTATGTAGGTTAATAAAGTTGATTTCTAAATATCGATGCAGTTGTCTTATATTCCAAAAACAAAATAAGTCGACATATAGGGATCAAATCACGGCTCAGACGAATGCGTGTCATTCATAACCCTTCAAGATATCCGGATAGTATCATATTGCACAGACGCGACCCGAGTACAGTCAGCAGTGGTTAACAATATTTTATTATACCAGTTGTTGCATATCCGACAAGCGCCAAACAGGGCACTATTTAAAATAATGGTCTTTACACGTTTCCTAAATAGCTCCTAATAACTGTAAGTAGTACCTATATAAGTATATTATACTGTATTATTATTTATATATACCTATGTATTATATTTATATAATTATAGTATGTAGTCTATTTAGTGTATATCTACCGATTAGTACATAGTTTTGTATGTAGTATATTATTCGATTTTGTATTTAAGTTTTATTTATTTCTTATTTTACTTTTACATAAAGTTTTAAAATAATAAATGACAAATTTTGACTTTGAATGAATGTCAATAATTTCAACTACAGCAAGGAAAATAAACATATTCCAGCGAGGTGAGGCGGAGTCCACAATCGTATTACAATTGTTTAAGATCTATAACATCTGTCAGAAATGTCAAAAGCTAGGCGGAATGCCCATCGATCTTAGACGATACGTTTTCGGACGATTGTGCACTCCGCTTCACCCCGGCAGAATATTGAAATTAGTCGTAAGAAAAAAGAATATGTTGCCAACTGTACATCAGTAAAACATTGTTTGCCTCCCCAGATATTGATATCGGTTAGGATATTATAAATACGGGTCACATAAGTAATATACTTATTTGTTTGAGTCTTCTGTATCCCATTTTGCGTTCCCTTTTACGATTTGATCCAAAACTTCTTTGATCCTTTATTAACACGGCAGAAGTGAAAAGTGTCGCTACCAGGTAAAAAATACCACAGAACTGAAGTAATCAAAACAAGTATTTAGAATTATTATTTTAATATTACGTCTTTTTTACCCGACTGCGCTGACTGGTTCAAATCTTTCCAACAATGGGTTCAGACTGTTAAAGTCGCTATGTATTAAAATATATAAAATTATTTCAATAGTGTAGTTAAGCGGTTATTAAACTTTTTGACGACGAAACAAACCCTTGGGCTTGTTCTTTTTTTTTTTTTTTTTTTTTTTCAGTTTTTTAAGTTAAAGATTTTTTTTACGCAGTCAGGTTTTTTAAATTTTAAATCATTGTATGTTAATACCAAAAAGTTACTGAATTAAAGCAAAATATTTTTAGATTAATAATAAAAACTAATTATATTGTCTTCTCCATTTTAGACAATTAAAAATGAAATAAAAATAACATATGGAACTTTTCCTTAGATATTAAATAAATGTAGATCAATACGAAAAATGTACTAAAAGCTTATTACAAAATTTAATCCGAGCGAAGTTTTATACTAAAAAAGGTACTTGTTTTTCTATAAAACACCGTTCAAAGTTCATAAAAAATAAAAAATAACTGTGTTAATCTTTATTAAACACTTTGATGACAAGAACAATAGCAGTCACCACAAATAGCAATTGTATGCACTATATATGAGTATATCATTTAAGCACACAGACAGCTTACTATTGTAAGTCTCAGTTATCCGGTTCGAAGGACCATGTTGACGCGAGGATACATCGATATAATAGTCGATTCCTTCTTACTCGTATTTCCGTAATTATTATGTAATGGCCGTACAAAGATAACCGTGATGCCGTTTAAAGTCTTATATGTCCACCTGTCATTTTTAACATTTGCGTTTGTGAAAGCAGTGGCCGCAACAATCAGTATTCATTAAGGCGAATGTTTGCACGTTATGGTAAAATGTCTATCGCCAGCTTAAGAAAACAGGGGTAAAAATTACCGTGCCTTATCTTGCCATTCGCTATACACGCACTTGCTACAAATTTTACCTTAATAATCGATTTAAAAATATTTAGGTTCCCATTCTTCCATGAATGTCAAAGTAAGTAAGTGAGTAACTACATTGTTAAAGGTAGGACGGGCGTAGTTTTCAGATTCTCTCATTTTTGGACTTTAAACCAGTTAGGTACTATTTGAAATTATATATATATGTATTATTGTATGTATACATATATAACCTATTTATGTATTTGTATATGTAATAGTTTTATTCGAAGGAAGTAAGTATTATTTTTATGTATTTGTTTTATTAATTGTTATTTTATATCTATTATTGCACCTACTTATCATGACAACTGTCCTAAAGGTTTGGCTGTCAGAGAATGTCTAGCGGCATCAAGTCCGCCTTTGTACATAATGCAATTAAGTTATTAAATAAATAAAATAAATGTGCCTGTGTAGATAATAATGACGAAGAGCTTTAAAAATTAAATGTAATGTACTTAACATCACGACGAAATATATATATATATATATATAATTATAATTAATTTTTTGTGTTAGATTAGCCTGTCCCGTTTGCCAAGTTTGACGAAACCGATATTAATATATATATATCGGTTTCGTCAAACTTGGCAAACGGGACAGGCTAATCTAACACAAAAAATTAATTATTATTATTACTATTATTTACATCTCCTTTTTAATTTTAATGATAAAATCCAAATTTAATTTTTATTTTTTAGAATTGTTATCTTTATATAGAATTTTCAAGTTTTTTTTTTTGCTTTAAATAGAAATATACTTTTTTTAAAATTATTACAACATTTATTAAGCTGGGTTGTATCTAAACGAAATCACTGTAATTGTAACGATTAAAGTTAACATGGCGTCGATTGTACCAGCTGACGGCTGACCTTTAAAATAAAAGTGATACAGTTTGGTGCAACAAGAATGGCTCCGTGGTCTAACGGTTAAGCCCGTAGATTTCAAACGCGGAGGTGCTGGTTTCGAATCCAGGTCGAAAACACAAAAAACTGTAATTTCTTGAGACGGGTACGCTAGAGACATTGAGCTTGCCACGCATGATGGGTCTGTAGTAAATGTAAACTAACTTCTTACAAAAGCGTGGTTAACAAGGTCGTGATGTTACTTTTACTTTAATTTGAACCAACAAACCAAGTATAGGCAAATATTTCAATGTTCCAAAATCTCATACCGCCAGGCCATAGCCACCTAGCTTGTATAATTAATAATATTACGAAAGTGCAGCAAACTACGGACTAAGTTAAAGCGTCCGGGAACAATTGCAATGAGCGGAAACGGTCAGCACAACTCAATTATGCAATTTGCTAACTTTAATTGAGTTTTAATGGTGGACTTTTCTATTTCTTTACCTGAGAGTGCTTATCTTGGCGCTACCCATGACAAAACTCTCCGTTCTTCCTCTAATTCTACTCTGTCCATTCCCACTCACCATTCTTCTTTTGTCTCAAAGTCCTTTGCAGTTGTAGCCGTAAACCTCTGGAATCAGTTGCCTTTAAAAAATCCGGCAGGCCCCGAGCAGGGCTATCTTTAAAAAACCTGTATATGCACACTACATGAAGTCATAATAAACTTAGTTTATTTCTGGCGTTGCTGATAATTATACTTGTATTTGATATGGTTATAGATAGATTACATTTTATTTTATATGTATGTATATTATTATTGTTTATATGTGTAGTTTATATGTATGTATTTGCATGTAGTATTAGTATGTAGATATGTAAATATTATTTATTTGTTGTCTAATTAAGCCTGTAATTGCACCTACCTTTCATTGTTTAATTGCTCTTGTTGTCCCGAAGGTTTGACTGTCATAGAATGCCTAGCGGCATTAAGTCCGCCTTTGTACTTTGTGCAATAAAGATTTAAATAAATAAATAACGTTTTCTAATTGAAGAAAATACAACAATCATTTAAATGCGAGAAAAACCAAGGTACTAGTGATTGAAAGAAGAAGGATGACAAAAGTGACGATGAATGATTATTGATGAAACTCTAGAACAAGGAAATGAAATTATATTTATATCTTGGCAGTGTTTTCACTGCGGATAGGAAGTACGAAAAGGATGTTGAAAGAAGAGTGAACGTGGGAAATAGTGTTGACATTGCCCTGTGGTCACTGATCGGCAGTCGAAATGTCAGTTATAAAGCTTGGCTCGCCACACACCATGACATGTTGGTACCAACACTAATGTATGGAAGCGAGACGTGGATATGTCAGAATACGCATGAGAGTAGGGTTGATGCAGTAGAAATGAGATAGTTGCGTCATTTTGGCGGAAGACGGAAAAGGGTAGGTATAAATAAATCATAGGGACAAAAATAAGGAAATGCATGCTATGATGGTTCGGGCATGTTGTAAGGATGAGCGAAGAAAGATTGACGAACCAGATATAAAATGCTAAAGTTGTGGGTAAAAGAGGCACTGGCAAACCGAGACTTACATATCATAATCAAATTAATAAAACACTGGCTAAAGGTGCATTAAAAAGCCTTCGTAACAAAAGGGCATGTATGAAGAGGTTGACGTATGAGTTGAGATGGTGACTACGGAATGTGAGTGCATATTCTGACCTGTGCGTGTGGTTATATGCGGAATGGATTAGGTTATAAGGTCATAAAGGGAATACGATCAAACAGTTAAAAATAGCGTAGGATTTTTCTAACAATGCTTCACTTCACTATGAGAACGAAAATTACAATCAACGACAAAATCAATTTGAAAGTGCATGTAGACAACATAGACTAATTAATTCTTAGTCGATTTCTCCTACATTTAATTCTAATACCGTTTGGCTTCTTGCCCCGTCTTTTTTATATATTTAATGTCTGTGTAATTTTTTGTTCTTAACGGTTCTATAAGTTGGTAAAATACACACATCAAAACATATACCTATAGATATTTAATTAAATTAATTAGCAATTAGTGCCTCGGGTGATGTTCCGACTTAACTGTGTCTCGTGCAACATCATTAAATGGGACCTCTATCTTGTAAATACATTTCTATGATTTAATTTATTTATTTAAAAAAAAAACAGACAGCGATTTGGAGGAGCTATTTTTTTGTAAGTATTTAATTCTAATTTTCTATGTATTATTATTATTTTTTTAAGTTAGATTTTGTTGTAATATAGTTTATTTAATATAGTAATTCTTTTATATTGTTTGTATTATAGTTCGAATTTAAAAAAAAAGTATTTTATTTTAAAAACCAAAATTATTACTACGGGGGTCTGATGTCAATTTTATTAACAATTCCACAAATAAGTATCTAAGTTATGTATACCTACTATAATAAATGTTTTTTTGGGTGATGTAACCGTATTGATACATTAATGTATAAGTAATTGCTAGTGGAAATTAAATAATCAATTCATGTGGAGCTGTTCTCTTTAGTCTTCTGAATCTGAATGTTCTATCCAAAAGGTTGCTTGCCAACTTGTTTTAATGATTTTTTATGCGTTTGCCATAATTGGTAGCTTGTGCTTTAATTTCTTCTTTGATTAATTATGACATGATGAATTATATAATTTGAAATAAATTTTTTTTCACAAATAATAATTAGTGGAACCAGAACTGACTACGGATTTTAAGGTTAGCATTCCGGTTTTTCTTTTCTATAAATAAGGTATATACAACCGATATAGTTCTAATTCGAATTTATGACCTGAAGGCATATCGGGAAATAGCCACAAATAATAATATAATTTGAACGTGGGTATTTCTAAATAATCTAACTTGTTCTGTTATTATTTCATTTACAAGTTGGCTCTTGTTTTCTTTGTGTAAATTAATTTTACTTTGTTTATTGGTTTAGTAAAGGTGGGTTACGTTCTACCTTAATTAATGTACGAGTATATTAATTAAATAACAATTAAACTGTAGATGTTAACTCTAGATCTAGAGCCAAAGGTTCGACTCTTGGTAAAGAAAAAAAAAATACAATAAATAATATGATTAATAAATTGTTATTTCTCAGAACATTGTCAACTCTACACCTTTAGCTAATTACTTGGATATTGATGTAGCATAAAAAATATTGCTATCATGACAAAATAGCTTTAAAACGGCAGTTACAATATAAAAAAATATCTATATCGTTTAAATAAGGATAGGTACTCGTCGGTTTTAGTAGGTAGGTTAATTAAAGAAGAATTACCATAGACAATCATAGAGTGTGCAGCTATATAGTTGGTGACCACATCACCGTCGACAAACAGAATGCTGAATGAACTGTGAAAGAGGACGTTCCATCGCCCCAGGCATGCAAGCTTTCCCCTTTGTCCATGCTATAAAAAATGTGTAGATGAAAATTTCATGTTAAAACTACAAAAACCAACAGGAGTTATAACAGACTGCCTCTGTGGTCTAGCCGCTAAGACCGTAGATTTGGAGATTTAGGTACCTACCTGGTCAAGACTCAATAATTTATTTAAATTATTTGTGATTTTTTCTAATAATTAATTTGTCGAGTCTGGTACGCTAGACATCGACGTGCTTGCCTCTATATGCCTATACTCTTAGGCATATACGGTAGTGTTCAATTTATATCACATAATGGCAATTTTGATTTTGTTCGCTGATGTACGAAATAAGAATAGGCAGTCTCACAATAGTCAAAATCACAAATGTATTTACAAATTTATTTTAAAAGAAATAAAATTAATAATTATCTATAAAGAAATTGTTCCAAGGATCATTGACGTCTCTGGTGACAATGGCAGTTTTTTCTCACAAAAATTAAGTATCCAAATACAGAGGGGAAATGCTGCTAGTGTATTGGGATACCATCCCACAGAACAGCGATTTTGAGGAGCAATTTTTTTTGCAAGTATGTATTTAATTTTTATTTTCTATGTATTATTTTTGTAGGTTAAATTTTGTTTTTGTTGAAATATAGTTAACTTAGTTAAATATATAAAAATTCAGTGAAAAAGTGCGCTTTGCTTTGCTTTCTACGCGAACACGGGGTTAATAAGACAGCGGGTGCTTATCCCAATTCATACGCCTCCTAAGGTTTTTGAGGATCTGCGTCTTCCCCTCGGTCGCTCCTACTTTCGCACGGCCCCCGGAGGGGAGGCCACTACCTAGGGAGGCGCTCTTGGAGAATAACTAAAGTAGACAAAAATCTAGGAGACTAGATTCGTGGGCCACACGGGCGGTGTTGTAGTACAAACAGCGCCCAGCACTAAAGGTGCGTTGAATCAACGGCGGGTAGTTAGCCGCCGAGATCCTGCCGGGGAAAACGGGAGATGAAGGTGTAGGTATTTATGTTTACAATAATATTAAAGTGGGTTACCTCAATTCTATAATGCGGTTTATTTACGAGACAAAGTCGATTGTGTATCTACAAACAAACTGGAATAGGAATTTGTCAGGCTTGTGTTGTTAGGAGCGTGTGATGCGATTGAAGACGCCAGATAAGGAGGGATAATGTCGTGCAACAAACAGTGTGGGAAATGGAAAGGGTGTTGGTACAGTCAGATTAACACAGGAACTACCACATTACTCTTACTTTGCCAAAAAACAAGAATATAATTTTAAAGTTGAAGACAAATTTCTAAGTATTCCATGGATTCATCGTGCGTATGCTGGATCCTTCGTGTGTGGGAAAGAGAGATGAGAAGAATGGGTGGGCTTGCGACCGACAACAGGCTGGATTACAAAGGAGGCCTTACCATCCACCATTCTGCTCCTCTCCCTTTTTTTTTCATCACAGCTCAGTCCTAGACCTCAACTGTTGAAGATAGACCTTCCAGGTAGATAGATCTTAAATTTGGTCTACAGTCGCCACGCTGCTGGCCAGACGAGCTAGCCTATAGTAGCCATATTCGAATTTAAAGCAACATATCTCCAGTGAAAACTGTCAGTTTCATTCTAGCAAATCGAGCGGACATGCATGTCGAAGGCGCGAGAATCGGGGCCCAGGCTCGAATTGCCGTTATGCCCAGTCAAGCCGGCATAGTGTTAGGGACTGATATCAGTCATGATTGTCTGATTCCAGTTGCTAACATTTATGGACTTTGCGCGTTACTTACCATCAGGTGGGGGCAAGGTCACATGTCGTGCTGGTATTAAAAAAAAAAAAAGATGTCGCCTATTGTCAGTGAAACAACAAAATTAATGTGAAAGTGCACGTCGAACACGACCATAACTGACAATTATACACACATCAAAAGTGTCTAGGGATCAACATATATTTTTGCAATAACTTTTCTCCTGATTGATATTCATTAAAATTTTCTTTAAGGATTGATCAAATAAAATGTTTTCGTTTGTCTACAGTAACGATAAACCAAGTCACCTTTGCATTAGTAAAAAAAATTGCCATTTTCCTAATAAAGGGATTTTTGACATTTGAACCACTAACATTAAAGTTCGAAAAAAAGACTGAAATAACAGTTTTTTTTTTAATTTTATTGGGTAACTTAAACAATTAATAATCCGTGTTTCTACCGCGAACACTAACAACACAAGAACATCGGTTTGGCATACTCAAAATGAGTTCATCCAAATCACGCTGTGGAATGGCCGCCCATGTTCGTTGCAACAACAAAAAAAGGTCTTCTTGCGACTGGATACCCTCCATATTCGGCAGAGCTCTTCTCTGAAGAATATCCCATGCATGCTCAATCGGGTTCAAGTCTGGCGACTGAGCAGGCCAGGGCAGGACATTGATGTTAGCTGCGGCGAGAGTCTGTCTTACAACTCTTGCGGTGTGCGGTCGTGCATTATCATGCATTAACTGAAATAAGGGACCGATATGCACTTGTAGAGGAACGATGACGTCTGATACAACCGTCTCAGCATAAATTTGAGCGTTGAGGTTGCCTCTGATCCAAATCAACTCAGTTCTTCCGCCGATCGAAATACCCGCCCATACCATGATGGTTCCACCACTATAAGGATGGACTTCCTGGCAGGATTTTAATCGCTGTTGGCGTCCAGGGGTTCTCCAGTGTCGTATACGTCTTGTATCCGGCCTCATACCAAAACGAGACTCATCAGAAAAGCACACGAAACGCCATTGTTCTTCTGTCCAATTTCTGTGTTCAAGAGCCCATTGATATCGAGTCCTACGATTGTGCATTGCTATAGGTGGTACCCGTAGCGGTCTTCGGGAATGAAGGTTCACTTCATGCAAGCGGTTTCTGACTGTTTGGTCGCTAATTAAGTTCCCTGAAGAGCGATGAAGGCTCACGGCTAACATCATGGCGGTTATTGTTGGAGTTCTTCGAGCTGTGATTTGAATGTATCGGTCTTGTCTCCGTGTGGTGCAGCGATACCGTCCTCCATGGCGCTCAGCCACGGTACCAGTGGTTCGGTAACGTGTCCAAAGTCGACTGATAACACTCTGACTTGTATTCAGAGCTAAAGCCACAGTACGTTGCCGGGAACCAGCTTCTATCATTCCCACGGCTCTGATCATTTCTTCCCTGCTTAAATGACGTCGCCGCTCCATAATAACGTTGGTTTTAATCAGTAGTAGGGAAACAGTAGCACTAATAATGTCTTCAATGCGTCTTATGTTTTTATAGGGAAAATATTGACAGCTGATTTTCATCTTTTACTCGAATTTGATTGACAGTTCCTGTTTTAAATTATGAAATGCACCAAAAAGGATCCATATAAATTTATAAAATCATAAATTTATTACAAAGCCACATCTCAATCACAAGAAATCCGCATAAACATGCTTGATCCCTAGACTTTTTTGATGTGTGTAGTTCCTAATTAATTCCTAAGCGATTGTCCTCGCTCTAATTCACATACCGTTTGGCTTTTTGCCCCGTTTTTTATCTGCCTATTTAAAATGAACATTTGTACATAGGTACAGGAATCGGCCGCCTCCGTGGTCTAGTGGTAACAAACGTTGCCGTGAACTCGGGAGGTCGTGGGTTCGATTCCCACCGGGGGCAAGTTGTACATTGTATAATTTGTCTCGGTCTGGGTGTTTATATGTACAATATGTATATATTTACAAAAAGTATAATATGTAGTTTATCAACCATCTAGTTTCCGTAACACAAGCCTCGTAGCTTATCACGGAAATTTGATGGCGCTGTGTGACCTGTCTGGAAATATTTATTTAATTATTTATTATTATTAAGTAGGTAAGTATGCAATTAGTTAATTTTAAGAATTCACACGTTCCTGAATCTTCCTTTGGAAATTAAATCTCCGAAAACGAATATTGTAATAAAGTGAGTAAATGTATAAAATTATGTTAATGTTAGGATATTATTTAAAAAAATAAAAGCCTAATGTAAAGGCGTACGAGCTTTTGAGTGATCTAAAATATTAAAACCCCATTTTGTTATTAACGTTCGCAAAACCACTTTAACTGTCAGTACTTTGATCAATCAGCCCAAATCGCTCGTTTTGCTTCTATTACTTTTATTAGAACAGACAATCCCAATACAATTTATGAGATAGATAAAAAAAGGAAAGTATCATTACGACCGTAGAGCAGCAGCCACTTTGAAGAGGGTTTACATCGTGACAGGCAAGCTTATCGATGTCTCTGCGTACCACACTCGAGAAATGTACAAACTAATTTTATTATATAAAAATAATATCCTTTGTGTCCTCAGGTGTTGATATGGGAGCTATGTAAAATAAATAGTTACTAAACTATCTACTGGGGTTCACAACGATTGGTCGTTTTCTAACGAAATAAAACTATCTACTTTTCATAACACTCTACATGAAATAGCTTCGTAGCGATGTCGTAGCGTACAGAATCCGAAACATTGCGCACGAATGAAATGAATAGGTTAGAGCATATTGGCTCTAGTGCCTTGACGTTTAGACGTCAAAAAATAATAATCCCTTTGTGTCGTATGCATAAGTTAGAAAACTAAATAAATTAGTCCAATATTAGTATTAATCACGCGACGTGCTTGAAGTAGATAGTTATTAAAATTAAATTGTTTTCACAACGGTGCCGGTGTTTAAAAACGGATGCCGATACTCTCTACTTGGGTAGGAATCGAACCCGGTACCTACGCGTATCTTAACCACTAGACCACGGAGGCACACTATGAGATAGATGGGTAGTATTTTTATAAAGAAATACCTACGAACAATGTATTGATATACGAAATATAACCCGACTTTGCTCGTCCTAATAGGTTGTCGTGGGATCAAATGTCGTGCAAGTTGTGCTTATTTGATGACGTTACTCGTATATGGGTGAATCAACTTTTTAGGTACTTAATGCTCCCACTAATATGCAAAATAAATACAAGATCAAGAATAACTTAAAAGAACTAAGTTACTTTAAAAAAATGTGCTATAGTAGGTAATATGTATCTTCATTATCACAGCCTCTATCGACGCAGACTTCTAGACTTTCACAGCTGGAGAGGGGCTTCCAGAATTTTTTGGAGAATTTGGTCTACACTCGCCACTCTGCATGACCAGACGGGTTGTCTAGAGTCGGATGACATTTTTTAATGACAATTTATTAAGTTGATATTAGTAGAACCAGATGTGCTCACGGGAACGGTTGCTTTGTAAATGTATATTTCTCATATCAAAGTGTATTTCTCATGCCGGGGGTTTGTACCGACCTTTGTAGGATTTTAAGGACAGCGTTAATTATTATGTATATATATTTTATGCATTTATTATTGTGTTTTAATATTATAATATACAGTGTAAAGTTCATGTAACGTCACTCGATTTAACGACAAACTCCCTAAAGCGTCGAAATCAATTGGCTTTGCTTGGTTTAGCTTGTCTTCCAATTCTGATTTTACTTCTCTCCATATAACGACAACTCTCTATAACGCCATAAAATGCAGTCCCTTCAGTGTCGTTATATAGAGTTTACACTGTATATAAAGGTATATAAGCAGTTATATAATATTTTAAAATTATCCTATAATTATATTATTGTTACTGTCACTTTTATTACACATATATTTGTTCAAAAATTTGTCCCTAAGGTTTGGCTTTTAGAGAATGTCTACGTGCATTAAGTGCCTTTGTACTTTGTGCAATAAAGTTTTTAAATAAATAAAATAAATATCTTTTTATTAAAAAATCAGCCTGTTTTCATAGTAACGAAAATTTTATTTTTTTATTTATTTTTAAATAAAATAAAAAAACGAAAATAAATAGTTCAATTAACACGCATAAAAAAATATAATCTAACACTTTCCAGTTATGATTTCAAAATTTAAACAAAGTTGCCGATATACTCGTACTTGGTCTATATCCTTGGGTTTTAATAAACGCCTAGTCGCGATCACAGCGACATTATTGCCGCTCGGCAATTACCACCGTTGGATCGGTGGCCAGCGCTCCGAGCGGCGCCCACGAGAGTGGAATCTATCCGCGCACCGAGCGTACACACGTTTTTGCTCTCACAATTTATAGTCTTTTTTACTCAAGTAATTAATTGTAATTTCTTCTGCTACAATAAACCATATACAGTCCGCTAAACACTCTTTAATTGAGCCATCGAAGACCTGCAGCAGTATCCCTACGTGGTTAGCTGCACAAATAGGGACTGACGATTTTATACAACGCCTCTGCTAATTTATATTAAAATCGGTCCAATAGTTTTGGCATGCGAGGCGAGACAAACATACTACACATAATAATAGCATTTATTTTACATTTATAATATTGTGGACGATTATATAGATATGGACACACACACTGAACGAACTGGGATCCGGATAATCCCGGAGATTGAGGGTTTATCGACGCTGATTGAATATTTATAAAACTTGTTTTTGTCATGGATACTTTATAATGGTTAATCTCTCAAAGAGCTTTGGAGTTTGTGCGTATAGTACGAGTAGAATTGTGTTACCAGTTTGAGCTAATCCTACCTTTGTCCATGTTAGTAACTAATTGCATAGATCACCACTTACTTGGAATAGAGTGAGCGTGTAACTAACTAGTCTAAAGCTAGTTTAGTTTTTCTAGTCTAGTAAAAAATCCTTTATTATTAGACTTAATATTTGTCTGACCGATGATTTGTTTCCTTTTTTACAAAAATATGGTTCAGACAATCCTTGATAGCGAACATCCCACCAAATCATCACAGCATTATCAGAATGCCCACGGTGTACCTTACTGACTAATTGAGGAGCTTCTCTTGTGTTTTAAGCATAAACTCGATCATTCTGCTTATTAAAATGTTGCTCGATAGATAACATTATCTTATCTCATACTAAATTATTTGATGGTTTAATTTTTATAAAGTTACTAAATATTATGGTCAGTGTATGGTTAGGGCAAATTACGATTTTGGTACTTAAGCAAGAGTTACTAATGTGAGCAGGAAATTCGAGGAGGGCAAATCGTTAAGATTTCTGATAAGCAAATGACGTCATCACGTGATCGTAACACTACAACCCCTTACACTACTTTTAGTGGCGTTAACTACGACAACTTTAATTTAATCCGAAAATTACTTTTTCAAGCCATCAAAGACCCTTTATTTTGGTATTTATATTTTTGGGAACTTTATTTAATCTTTGTAGTATTTTATTTGAAAACAAAATCTAATTTCTAATAGCTAATTTCTTCTTAAATCTAATCTAATTGTAAAACCAAATATTTTATTTCGGCAAACACTGTAAACAAATGAAAAAAAGAAAAACTAATATTTCGATCAGCTAGAAAACCCCAACAACTTTAAGTAACCTACCTACATAAATACAATTTAGGTATCTTTTTGAGGGCTTCGAAAAGGTACTGATCGGGTCAGACCGCCTCAGGAGCTTTTATTTATTTGTGCATGTATCTTTCTAGTATGCGGATATTTTTTTTTATTGGATTTTACTAACGTATAAGTTAGGTACTTAATTTAAATCGTGTCTCTATCCTTTCCATAGACTAATAATATGTTTTGTCACTTTTGTTCCATGTCAAAGAGCTAGAACATAAGACCAAATGAACTAGTCCTGGTTTAGCAAAACCTGAATAGGGGTTTTAGGGGAATACCCACAAGGCCTGTGAATTTTAACTACTAACTTATATTATTTATTGAAAGAACAAAGGATATTTTCAAAACTTACCTAATCAGAGTTTACCAACCTGTCAAAATGTCAAATGCGCTAAATATAAATTTAAGTTTAACGAAGCTTGCCATAAATCTCTATTAAATTGTGTCACTGGGCATTTTAATACGAATATCCAGAGGTGGGTAATTCTATTTAAGCTCTGATAGCTTGGCGCATTAAGCTTCATTTGGTTAGATAATTTATTTGAAATAATGCTGTAAATACGGTACAGTATTTGGATGGATAAAGAGTACGAGTATATAGCAAAGAGTATAGTTTAAATTGACAATAGTGGCCGGCATGTTGAATGAATAGATTGAATTATTGAATGAATGACAACTCATTATGTTTAAACCACAGGCATTAAATTTACCCTCGTTCCGAATCAAGCTCAATGACAAAAAACTGACAGCGCTCAGAGCGATCTACCTCGATATCGTGAGCAGTCTAAGCGCGAGGAATGATGGCATTTTTGACGTCACATAGCTTTGTAAAATAGTTTATACACGTCTCGGAACACATTTAAGCGTGCTTAGGTTATTATTATCGTGTCTCGGAACGAGGGGTTAGTACCGTCTACTAGGCGGCGCCACTTTCTATAAGAACCGAAATTTGTCAATTGCTTGTTCTAACTTTCCACCCCCTGGTCTATAGTATAGACTCTATACAATAGCGACGTACTCGTACCTAGTGGTGACCCGATACGTGCAACTATATGTCAAATTCAAATTAATATTTTTTATGCATAAGACATCTAATATGTATATATTAATTCTTAATATGTATATGGTACTGTAACTATTACGTGTTACTCTCGCTCCTCAAATGGCTAGCATTTTTGTTGTTTAAAAAAATCTATAAAAGTGTAACAATAATACGTATATAACCAACTTACAACAACCAACTTAAGATTCCTTCTCATTCCTCAACCAGATACACTGATTCCTTTACAGTATCTGCGGCTCGCCAGTGGAATAAGCTGCCCTTCTGTCAGCGTCTTTAAACGTTTAATAACCACATCGTTCCTGGAGAAACAGAATAAAACACTATTTAAATAACCGTGTATTTATTTAAGTTATAATGTATATGATGTATAATTGTATGTATGGTTTATGTATGTTTATGTGTTTAGGTATAATGTGTAGTATATTAGAATTAGTTAAGTAACTTAATAACTGTATCATTAAAATTTTCTTATTTTTTTCATACTGCCTATCACCTTACTCGATCCCCAAGGTTAGCTGGTAAAGAATGCCTACTGGCATTATAGCTCGCCTCTGTACTATTTTTAAGTGCATTAAAGAATTTAAATAAATAAATAAATATAACCACAGAAAGGTGCGGTGGAGGCTCGGTTGTAAGAACGCGTTCCTTAAATCCTAAAAAGGTCGATCGGCCGGCATGTACCAATAAGAAATACACTTTTCTTACGTACATTCGTCATAAATATAAAACACCACCGTTCCTGTGCCTCGGAGAGCAAGTTAAGCCGTCGGTCCCGGTAATACCAACTTGTGTAATCTTTTCGATTGGTGAAGATGGGCATATGGGCAAAAACATATTTTTGGAGAATATGGCGTTACGCTGCTGGGCAGACGTGTTATAAAAGTTAAGCTCATTTATACAACATATTTTTATTTAATATGTATTTAGCAAGCATTCAACAAAATAATATTCAAAAGATTGGTATACTCGCATAATTTAAACAGCTCCTAACAGCGTGTACAAGTTGATATTTCATGTAGTATACTTATGTATATATGTATGTAAGTATGTATGGGTATATTTAAGTACTAGTAATATGTAGTATATATATTATTGATAAATATAGTTATTATTTAATAATGATCAGTCTTAAATACGTCTTCGCACCTACTCCTAGATCGAAGTTATTATTATTATTTTTTAAATATAATTGCACTATGTACAAAGGCGGACTTGACGCTGCTAGGCATTCTCTGACAGCCAAACCTTTAGGACATTTAGACAGTATAGATGGTAGCGATCATCAATTAAGTTAATCATTCTTAACATAATTAATACAAACATAACAATATTACATATAAATACAAGTTATGCTATTTATTGTCCTAAAGGTTGGCTGTCAGAGAATGTCTAGCGGCATCAGCCCGCCCCTTTAGTGCAATGGGGTGTACCAGGCTTTTTGTAGATGTCGCTGGCGGTAATGGTAGCTTGTTTACACCTATGACGCATTATATTTTAAATGTTTTGTAGTTTTTTTAGTTTTATAACAGAAAAATGAATTTAACTTAACGTTACCTACCTTAAAAGACGAATTAGGAAAGCGACCACCGTCTTTTAAAAGAAAAAAGGTTGAATGAATAGTACGGCAATATTGAGATAACCATATCGTTGATTTTGCTTGGAAATTTTGATTTGTACACTTCAGGGCTGCTCACTTTGGCATAATATCCATAAAATATTAAATTTCGTAATAAAAATACAAGTTTTCTATGCAACTGTCAGTTATATTGGGTACCATCTATCGTGATAAAAAGTTAGTGATACGCCCCATTAAGTTTTATATAAATAAGATTAGGATTTATCTATCTATCTAAACCACCACGTGCTGACCTGGTGCAGTCAGGTGTATAACTTAAACTTCACTACTCGTATTTAGGTTACGTGCAATACAGAATATATGATCGTAAAAAATATAAGTTTCAGAAAGTTTATCCTTAGTTGATTAGCTATTGGAATTGCGTCTGTCTAATGACAAAAGTTTTGCAATTGCGCTTGCTAAGATCTATACCTACTTGTTCTTTTTTCTAGGTCACCTCGATAAGATAACTATTTATAAAAATACAGATGTAGGTATAATAGATTGGCAAAAGTTATGAACGTTGATATTGCATTCGCAGTGAACAACATTGTTTAATAAAAGTAAAAAAAAAACGTAGTAAAAAAATCTAAATGAAAATACATATATATATAAAGTATCATCACGACTGTATTCCATAAATAATTATATTCTTTATAGTTTCCACTTTGTTGGTTGAGGCAATCACAGACAAACAGAGAGGTCGTCCAGACCCGGATGTCTAATAAGCCTGGGTTGGGGATATTCCCCCATTCTCCCCGGCAGGGTCTTAACGGGTAATCAGCCGCTGGTTATTCATGGACTTTTAGTGCTGGACACTGTTACTGCTATAACAGCGCCCGTGTGGCTCACGAACCAGGTCTGGGTTCGACTACTTTAGCTTTCCTCCAGGAGGACTTCTCTAGGAAGTGGTCTGCAGTTGGGGGGCCGAGCGCAAGACGGTGTTATATTCTAGAGATGCTTGAAGTGTCTCAATAGTAAGCATCTTCAGATCTCGAGCTATGACAGGAATTACACACGAAACATGGAGATATGCTTTGCTGACTTTGTATCTTGTCCCTATTGGTCCTGGCCAGGAGGTGGTGAGACGGGAACGAATGAACATCTTGTAGATCCGGACCTGATTGACTGTGTGGCATTTCACCCATTGTTAAGGTATCCGGGTATTTGACGGTCGGAGTTCACTCGATGTTCTGTCCCCGTCCTGTCCCAATCACGTGCTAATAGCAACCAATTCGAACAGTTGGTATATATAGTTACTCATAATGATCACTTAAGTTGCATATCTTAGCCTCAAAATTTTGGATGCTAAATTGTTTTTTTTTTATTATTCAAATTTTCTTAGGTGTTTTTTACCCATTGTGAGCATGACAGTTCCATCGAAACCTAACATAAGTAAAAAAACAATTATACTCTACCTATTCTTAACATAAAAAAAATCATTCGCTTAATTTTTAGGTTTATAACAAAAAAATAACTAAATACTTTAGGTAATAAGTTTTTAAATAACTTCCTTGGTGATTACATTGACTTGGGGGTATCGCGTGTGATAGCTTGTTGATGGACTTATTGAGATAAAGGACAGGAAGGACGCCGGTTCGCGTGCCGACCCAAATTGCTTGCGTAAAAAAGAAATTCGCTTCTTCATGCTCCGGACACCCAAACGATTACATTCCACTCTTCTCCCACAAATTGAGTATTTATTATTATTCTTTGGATTCGCTTTAATATATTAACTATTCAAACAAATACCTGCGTAAGGTGTGGCTATTTTAGTGTGTATAATAATAGTGCATATGCCCTATATCCTACTGTTACACTTTCCTTGCAGAAAACACTGACATCAGTGCCCGCAAACAGCAAACATGACAACAAAGTCGATCTCCCTGAGCCAGGCACCCGCAATTAATAGGGTTTAACGCTTTTGTGTCCCTCTCGCTCGCACAATCCAATATTTTCAAAGATTTTTGAGAGTGAGAATTTGAGTAATTTTGAGAAATGTAGTCTATCAACTATCTAGGAAATATATGTAATTACGGTTATTTTGGACATATTTTTAGACAGAAAAAGATATCAAAAATATTTATCATAAACATAAGTAAAAAACTAAATTAAAAATAAAACTATATATAAAAACCAACCCATGACTTGATCATGTGGCAGTGAGCCAAGAACACTCGCAGCATTGCCACGCTGCACAGCGATGCTGATTTGCTGCGCGAAAAAACTGCCAGCCCTCTTGTCATATACAGCGATAACCAGCCGCTTGGACAGTTCTTTAACATTAACTTCTTAGCATATTGTATTGATGGAAACCATATGTCGGAAATGTCGAAAACTCCATACAAATTGGCAGTTTTAAAATAAACAGTTGGTATGAAGTATTTTCTTCAGTTTCGACATATGGTTTCTTAGGAAAAGTTGTTTGTTTTTGAACATAAGACCATACAAAGTCACGCGGTATAGATGACTTTTAAAGTCATTAAGTCAAAGTTTTATCTTCTTGTATTTTTTTTATGTTAATACTTAATACAAAAATCCAAAATTTTATTTTATTTACAAATAAAATTGTTGTTTGTTACGTGTGTTTGTGTTTGTACCCGTCTGACCAAACACGCCAACTCCCCTAACTTTATTCTCCAATTTGGTAACAGATGCTGTGTTCAAATTAATGCTAAAGTCGTTGTTGAACTAAATATTAGTTCAGCATAATATTCTTGGCAGACTATGTTCATTCATTTCCACGTTTACGAATTTTGTAGGTACCTTTACACAACTTTACACTTGAGGGCATATTAACTGCCTCTTATAGTTTGTATTTAATTTATTTATAAATTTAACTATAAGGCGGACTTAATACCACTAGGTATCTAAATAGGCATACCTTATGGACCTTTAGACAGGATAGGTGGTAGGTGTAGATTAGTTAGTAGCAATCGTAATATAAAAATCACCATAATAACAAAAAGTTTTATTCTGCTAGAAGAAGCCTCATTTACAGCGAACTTGAACGGACATTATATTCAAAATGGATAACTTTTTCGATTTATCAATTTGAGAAAGGAGGCGACAAATAAAACTGTTTTATACGTGCCTCGTCTGCTCGCTTAATTTATTCTAGGGTTCAAAGATAAAGTAATTTTATTGTTACTCATGGAAAACAGAAAATTTTCACAATTAGAATAATTTTATCTGACAATTGAAATATTAATCATTATTATTAAAATACTTTAATGCACTTTACTTTAAAGTGTGTACAAAGGCAAACTTATAGTTTTTCCTCCTACAGCAATATATTGACCGCCTCCGTGGTCTAGTGGTAACAAACGTTGCCGTGAACTCGGGAGGTCGTGGGTTCGATTCCCACCGGGGGCAAGTTGTACATTGTATAATTTGTCTGGGTGTTTATATGTATAATATGTATATATTTACAAAAAAAAAGTATAATATGTAGTTTATTAAACATCTAGTTTCCGTAACACAAGCCTCGTTGCTTACCACGGAAACTAGATGGCGCTGTGTGACCTGTCTGGAAATATTTATTTATTTATTATTTATTTATTTATTTATTCAAAGAGAAAGGACAGACTTATAAGAACATTAATAAAGCAATAGAGTAGAAGCAATTAAAATTATACCCGTCACCAGAATATTTCTCACTGTGAACAAAAGTGCACAGACACAAACATATTTTGGTAAGCAATCACCCTGACCAGGTGTTTAGAGAATAACTGTAATGTTTAAACACCTTGCAAGCTAACCCGCAAGTAACATTAGGTATACTTGTAGTTTAGAAAATCTATTTGGGTGCATTTAGGCAGGGTCAATTAATTGTACCTCCAAGTGTATTGAAATATAGTAGATAAGTTCAATTTAGCGAAAATAGCGGAAGGCAGGTGAAGGAACCTATCGGAAGGTGGAGGCCCACTCTGTAACGTATGGGATTAGAAACTATGACGTTACTATAAATAATTGACTGCCTCCGTGGTCTAGCGGTTAAGTCCGTGGATTAAGACTCGGAGGTACCGGGTTCGATTCCTGGTCGGGACACAATAATATTTATTAATTTAAATTATTAAAAGATTTATTTATTTATTTATTCGAAGAGAAAGGACAGAGACAGGCAACATAAGAACATAGAAGATAGCAACAGTATTTATCACTGTGAACAATAGTGCTATAGTAGTAATAGTAATTAATATTTAATTCATTTGTGATATTTCTCGAGTTTGGTACGCTGGAGACATCGACGAGCTTGCCACTTGTAATGATTGGCCTATAGTATAGTTCGCTAAATGTGAATTCACAATTCAAATTCCTATTTTTCTTTTACTTTACTATAAACCACTTAAATTAAAGATTATAGAACGATATTCCAAGAAGTCATCATAGAATATTTGGTTGAATACAGGAAGAAAAGAAGAATAGTGGATGGTGGGCGTGTTATTGCGCAATAAAAAGAGGATACCCCTTTTTTACCCAGGCCATAGTCGGTCGCAATCCTGAGACACCGTTCTTCTCCTTTCTTCCTTAAACGTGAAACGCGAAGTTGTGAAGATTGGGAGGAAGATTGGCAGAGACGTCCCATCCGAGATAGTCCCAAGGAGACTGGCAACATTTCCCCTCTGTATAGCGTGGCTAATACGTTGACAGAAATAATTGCCAGCCTTCCTGTCTCCAAACCTTTCTGTCAGCCGCTTTGACAACTCTTTAGCCAAGCGCCTCGCTGACGGTCCCCATGGGTCCATCAGGCCCATTTATTTTAATAACACAAAAACTATTTTTTTTACTATACAACTACCCTATTGTATTGCTATCTTTCTATGTCTAAAATGAGGTGAAAATATTAAAGTGAATATACTATATTGGCTACATTTTTCAAAAATACACTTAAATAGACAATATCTGGCATGCGCGCACCTGTATGTCGGATGTGCGACACGTACAACAGGCGTGTATCGGACGTGGATATATTCAGTAACTCCCGCGCCGCCTTCAAAGCCAAAATCAAGAAGCTGCTACTTTCGGTTTAGCTCGCAAAGTGTGGGCAGTTTGCTTCGGAGTTCGCCTAACAGTTTTAATGCATTCAAAGTTGTTTTCTTTATACCTGGCCAAGGTGATATTTTCCGAATTTTGTATCGCACAAAGAGTGCACTATTGTTCACAGTGAGAAATATTCTGGTGGCGGGTATAATTTTAATTGCTTCTATTCTGTTGCTATCTTTTTATGTTTTTATGTTGCCTGTCTCTGTCCTTTCTCTTCGAATAAATAAATAAATAAATAAACTCAAAAATCTTTTTTTTATTATTTTTATTTATTTCTTTGATAATTTTAAAGTGTGCGAGCGAGAAGGATGCAAAGTTTAACAACCCTCTTAAAATATTTTATAAAAGCTATATTTCGTGCTCAGTACTCAACATATTGTCTTGAAATTTTATAATTCCTATGTTCAGAGTAACCCTGAACCCGGCTGCATATTCACTTACGAACATTTAGTCGTCGGTATGATATACGAGCAATACGTGGGTTAACTTTAGTCGTCCGTCCAGTCGTTCGCCTATATCTATAAAAGCTGTCTGGCAATGACTTAATGTAAGAACCAGATATTTCATTTAACTTTTCGGTAAAGTAGTAGGTAAGTTAAAAAAGATGTAAAGTATCATCACGACCGTATTCCTTGCAGTGGTTAGAAACCAAGCTTTTATAAGGAACGAGTTCACATTTAACCAACTTTACTATAAGCTCATCATGACAAGTGGCAAGCTCGTCGATGTCTTTAGCGTACCAAACTCAAACACTGCTGGTTCGATTTTTTCCCTTTGCACATCATTGTTATATAAGGTTAAAGGCCAGTAGCAGAAAGGATCATTAAAATAAAATCCTCCTTGATCAATAAAAATACCTGACCATAAAAATTTAAGATGGTAATTTAAGATATTTATTTGTTAAAGTTTTACTTACTAAATCTAAGTGGGTGATCCTTACGGTACTAGGTTGTATTTTATAACTATTGATCACTGTAATAATATGTTTTTAGACCTAATATTTTTACTCCTTAAATAAATGGCGCGGTGGTGGATCGGTTGCAAGAACGCGTTCCATAAATCCTACAAAGGTCGGTTCAAATCCTCCCGGCATGTACCAATTATAAATACACTTTTCTTACGTACATTTGTCATAGATTTACAAAACCACCGTTCCCGTGCCTCGGAGAGCACGTTAAGCCGTCGGGTCAAGGTTTCACTAATACTAACTTGTGGAATCGTTAATAAATTGTCATAAAAAATTGACATCATATCCTCGCCAAGCCGTCTGGCCAGCGTGGCGAGTGTAGGCCAAATTCTCCAGATATATGTTCTGCAAGGCCCAGCAGTGGAGGTCTGGGACGCTGTGTTCTAGGGGCTGTAATGATAATGATGAAATAAATAAATACTATAAATAAGTTTGCCACTTGGTCTATAGTCCTATAGTACACTTGGCTAATTGTGAACCAGCCACTAAAAAAAGCCTGGTTTCTGACCACCCCGCAAGGAATTACTGTCGTGATAATATTTATTATTACTAATAGTTGCCCATTAATATGCTTACGTGATCTGCAGTAATTTATAAAAATAAATATCTAGAGGTTAAACTCTTTTTACAATGTTCTAGATTCTTGATCGTAGTGTGTTTTTTTCTCTATCACGTGCATACACCTGAAACTCATTACATGCAGCTATTACTTCGGCTTCATGCTAAACTAGGTTAGGTAATTGAGCATTTATTTTTATAACCTTTTTTTATCAGTAAGTACATATACATAAGATTAAAAAGTTAGAAAAATCGTGTGGATTGACGAATTAAAAACTAAACTATAATTTCATCAAAAAAGACCATGCGTGGAATACTGTATAAAATAAAAAATAAAAAAAATAATAAATAAACTGTTCTCTCCTCTGGGATGGTTTCGCTAACTACCTTACAGGTGCTCTCAATGTCCTGCAGAGGCGGTGTTTCAGATAGTGGACGATAACGAATATTCTAATTGCTGCAGCTTCACCGAGACAGGATCCCAGCAGCCCCATTCTGTTACTTAAGCGCAAACGTGGATTTCGTTATTTACTTCAGAGTTTGCTTTGTAATCATAATTACAAAATATTATTCAATTATCAACTCTATAAGCGCTCGACCTTCGTGCAAATATCAACCTTAATAGCGTGAGATATATATAAGTATACAAAACCTATCCCAGATATATATATACAGAACTTTTATCGTACCGGAGGGAATAAGTTGCTCTCCCAAGAGAGCGATAAAAATTGATTGCGCGCTTGACTACTAATGTCAACAACTTGTTGTACCACAACACTCTGTACGCGCAGCTAAAAGCGGCGCTCGTCATGAAGTTTGCAATAATTAAGCGACCGTCGCTATTCCGAGACTATATCATAATATTTATCAACTCTCGGCGGACAGACTTTAGGTTAGGTCTACAATAAATTAAATAATTATTATCGACTAAAATGTTTTGAAAATAACAAATTACGTCAGTTAAATCGGCGATGTTAACCGACATATATTTTGTGTCTCACACTAAATAAACCGTGTCGATCCATTAATATCCATCCAAATAATAAACACGCCTATTTTTTTTGCCTGTTTGGATTCGTAATCTAGTAAGTATATCGCGAAAGCCTTTCCTATCATACTTATTATATTTATGTACGTAGGCATCTTTCTAAATTCTTACGAAATTCACATTAGCAGAGACTGTTCCCTTAGGTCGGCGCTAAATGTTAGCCAATTGTGTATTGATAGAGGATTTGTTGTGACACGAAACTATTTCATTCATTCATCAGCAGACATATTTCTTAGTAGTACCATTCACCTTGCAGTGATATCACGTGTAAAGGAGCCTACGAGTATATACCTCTAGTGTCTGTGAACGTAAAATAAAATGGTTGTCCCTTTGCCACAATACGGTGCAAGTCTTTGCTCGGCCGGGTACAAGGCAGTGCCAACAGTATCCTGAGAGCCTTAACTCTGTACATGTCACGTTACTGTGGCGTGGATGTGCGGGGAGTGGGCCTCAGATAATTAGTGTAATTTGTTAAATCATAATTAGAGGGTTTTACGCTTTTGCCTTCCTCTTCTTGCACAGTCCAATATTTTCGGGAATCGTTCGGGTCTGAGTGTACTTTTGGGGAATGTAGCTTGTTAGCTTTCAGGGGGGTAGGATTTGAGACATTTTGGAGATGTAATCATATATTTGTTTTAGTAAAATAGTGGAAAGTTTGGGTTATAAATGTTTAGGCTTTATTCTGTCTAAAATTAGGTACATGAAAGTAAAAGTGTATCCAAGGTGTCCGTAGTTTTGTTTCCTTTAGGGTCGATGGACTGCATGTGCGGTGGGGCTTGAGGAATCTTTCGGGGTTTTGGATTGCGCGGTCACAGGCGTTAAACCCTCTTAAATATATGTAAATTAGGTTAGTACTAACATATTTTTAGTTTGTCTTTTACTAACCAATTGAATCTTGTTATTTTAAATTAAAAAAATATATTTTTATTATTATTTTCAATAGGTACTCAACCAAACATTGCGTATCATCAAGCTTCGAAGCTTATTCTGTAATTTATTTATTTTTTAAATTTCTATAAAATTGGTCAGTTAAAACTTTATATTTCGACAAATGAAGATAATTTGGCTTCCTAGTGTCCACACATTGTAATGAATAAAACAAACTCCTGAAAGATTTAGAATCGCGTGCTGGTAACAATTAGCCGACATTCGCTAATCACTTCGGATAATCGGGTAAATACTATCCTTGACCTCCTTATAAATGCACCATCTTGATAGCTTAACTACACCAGCCTATAAGAAACCAACCAGCTACCTATACCATAGGCTTTGGGCCTGTAAAACAATTATTTTCTAACATTTAAGTAAGTTAAGTGAATTTTCAGAAATGTGCATAGATCTAAACCTAATTTGTGTTACCACTCATCACTAAACCGTACATGTCAATTTAACAGATTTTCACGAAATAATAAAAATATTTGCGATTTTTCTCGAGTTTTGTATGCACATTAAAAAAAGCGTGGTTTCTGACTACCCCAGAAGGGATTCAGTCGCGATGATACTTTATTTCTAGTCTTTTAAATGTACCTTTGTAGAAAATAAAATATTATACTTCTTTCCACTTTTAGCAAGCCACTAATTCGGTGGTAAAATTACTAACCCTTAGGTTGATATCTATGAAAGGGGCTTGAACTTTACCTAGCTTATCATTATGGCAGCCCTTAGGACACGAATAGACCTCCCCTAATGAAGATGGGCCTTCCAGAACATATTTCTGAAGAATTTGGCCTACACTCGACACGCGGGTTGGAGAGGATCTGGGTTCATGATAGTTTATTAAAGATCCTCCTCCGATGCACGGCAACGGTCGGTGGTGTTGTAAATCTATGACAAATGTACGTAAGAAAAGTGTATTTCTTATTCGTATATGCCGAGGTTCTACCGCGACCTTTTTTGGATTGTAAAGAAATCGTTCTTACAATCGAGCTTACAATAAATTAATTATTGTTTTAAAACTATCAGCTTTATCGAAAACATGAAGTATAGGATTTTAGACAGCGCCATGAGGAGTTATGCTACGTAAAATAACTACAATTAAACTTTTTAAACTTTCGCGCACATTCATATAGTTTTTATAATTTTAACGGGTCTTTACGTAATTTACCTTAGAGACATATTTCTCCCGACGTTTCAGCCAAGTTGCATTGGCCGTGGTCACGCAATTTGTTTTACTCGATTCGATAACGGAGTTTCTTCTTCCTAGAGAATACATAGTTAGTTAAAGGATGTTTCTGACTTTAGATTTATTTACGTTGATTTTAGCTAATACATACACAGTGATAATACCGCTTTATCGATCTCAGTCCTAATCACAAGTAACGAGCCGGCATTTTAGCGCAATCAACGAATGCACAAAAAAGGGAGAGTAGAGAAAAAAATATTTTAAAACTTTGTTGGGACTAGTCAGGAGATAAACTCCTAGGTGGTGAAGCGGGGGGAGCGGGGCAATTTAAAGGTATATAAATATTATATTAATAGTATAAAAAAATCAAAATTCTTAATTAAACTAAAAACTAATATTTTAAAACATAAATTACTATTAATAAAAATAAGTCTACTTAATAAATAATAATACAACGAAAAACTAAAATAAAGAAAAAACAAAATAAACTTATTATAAATACAAAAATTTGCTCCAAATCGCTGCCAATGGGAAAAGTGCCAAGGATACTGGCAGCATTGCCACGTTGAATGGCAATACTGATGCTTTGGCCCAAATATTGCCCAGCCTTGTCTAATAAATTAATAGTATTATTTATGTATGTTTATAATTATATATTTTATGTATGTAACTGATATACTTATATATGTATTTGATGAAACAAATTTAAAAGTTAAAAAAGCAATTAATTTTTGCTATAATTTATACAAATTTATTTAATCAATTTGAGAGGAAATTCTTTTATACTTAACCGTTTTGTTATTCATCGTTTTTTTCTTAATTGTAAAAAGTGGTCCTAGCTTTCATTAAATTCCTTCTTCAATTATTTTTACAGAGAAAACTAATTAATGTGATCACATTTAAAACCTTATTTTCATCGTTATAATTATTTTTTACAACTCGTCTGGAAAGCGTCGCGAGTGTTGGCCAAATTGTCCAGAAATATGTTCTGGAAGGCTCATCTCCAACAGTGGAGATCTAGGACTCGTGTAGTAATGTTTTTTTAAAAATCTAAATAAGTAATAAATAAATAAATCAAATAATATATATTGTATGCAGCACAAAGGCATCAAATAACTTGATATAGTTGATGGAGCAGTTATTTTTAATAAATGATAAAAGCAATCAAACGAAGTAGGTAATGTAATATCTTGCAACTTTCTACTTGGAAGTAATTTTATACCGATAAGGTATCGAGTTTGCATAAAGAGCTTCAGTAATATCGACCTAGCGTGTGCGTAATTGCTAAAATTAATCGCAGTAAACTACAAGAATATACCATTTTAACGTCTAAACTATCCCCAAGTTAGCATAATTACGTTACTAGATATCTATAGCATAAATTTGATGCATTTAAATTGCAATTCACATTTAAAATCGTTTATTTCCTTTAAATATAGTAGGTACATGCAGTGTATATGGTTGCTTTGCACATTTAGGCATTATTGTGGCATGCAAATATTGATTAATAGTTATTTTAAAATGGTCATCTTTACGTAATTAAATTTGAGTTAATATTTATAATAATTTTATATTATTAATAAAATTAAATATAAATATAAGTTTAGTTACGTTGTACAATAAATTATGATCAATACCTTATGTATATATGTACTACTCGTACTTTTCAATAAATTAATTATTTTTAATACTTTATTAAAAATTTATTTTTAATAAAGTGTTATTTAAAATGTTTCGTATATAATTCGTATATGGTACATAAGAGTTCATAGGTTTTGACAAGATTACAGATAACAAAAAGTGTACCTATTAGGTACAATCAGGACATATATTTGAGACATGACATTATTTTAATTGATTCTATTCCTGCTAATGGGGAACTAAGTACGTATTTACGTTAATTCGCGAGTTATAAAAAACACTTGTATACTACGCCATAGGTACATTTAACATTTCGAGACCGCTCCCGCCACCGTACTATAACTAGATAGTTGTCAAACTTGAGTTAAATCAAGAGAGAATGAAAGAGACAACTTGATCCTTGATACAACTTTGATATCGATCTTGAGATCTACTTACTAACACGAGCCTCAGTAACATAGTGTGTAGTAGTAAGGTCCAGAGAACTAGTAGCAAAAAGTAAAGTAAAGTAAAATATCATCACGACCGTTTCCATTTAGGGATGGTTAGAAACCACGCTTATAAATAAGCGGATTCACATTTAGCCAACTTTACTATAGGCCAATCATGACAAGTGGCAAGCTCGTCGATGTCTCCAGCGTACCAAACTTGAGAAATATCACTAATAAATTAAATATTAATTAAATGTATTTACTATATACATTAATTAATATTTTTGTGTCCCGACCAGGAATCGAACCCGGTACCTCCGAGTCTAAATCCACGGACTTAACCGCTAGACCACGGAGGCAGCCATAGTAGTAATTACAGAAAAAAAAAATTTTTATGAGTTGGAAAGGTGCCTACCAACCGTACAGTGAGAAAAAGGCCTGCTCTGCTGATAGTAAAAATATGCAATTATTTTTACTTAAAACAATTGCGTTCACTCTAAAAATAATTTCCTTGTCATCGTACACATACGATATCAAACACAATCTAGTATGTGGTCAGATACACGGATAGATCGAAGGTTGAGGTGTGTTGCAATTTCCATCCCCTCCCCTAGGAGCACCCATGGAGGGGTTCGATGTCAACAGGGCTTAAACTTGGGACCTCGCCAATCGTAATATTAATTAACAAGAGTATGTCACCAGTTGCAAGCGTCTTTAGTTTTTTTTTAAATTTACACAAGGCCAAAATCATCGACTGATGGAAGGCCGAGATCGATTCTTTCATTCAATTTTTTTGATCTTTAGTGCAAATGAAATTAGGCTTAAACACTCAAATAAAATAACAGAAAATTATGTTTAAACATACTATTTTGTCTACATAAGAGTAGTGATATTACGAAGGTGGATCCGCGTTTTAAATACTCGAAGGGTAAACAGTCTTAAAAAAATATAAATAATAAAAAAACTAGGTACGTACCTACTGTCATAGATTTACAACACCACCGTTTGCGTGCCTCGGAGACCACGTTTAGCAGTCGAACCCGGTTCCGGTAATGTGGAATCCTTAATAAATTGTCATTAAAAAATTACATCAGGCCCTCGCCAACTCCTCTGGCCAGCGTGGCGGGTATAGGCCAAATTAAATTAATAATATTATAATATTATATTATATTATAATAAGTTATTATGATAAGAACAATTAATTTAGCCATTATTTATATAACTACGCTTAGAAATTGTTCTGTATCATTATACTCGTATGTTACAGTTAAACACCATTTAGTTATTATCTTAGTTAATTTATGTCTTGTGCAAGAATTTATTGAAAGTGTCTTTTTATTTAAATTAATCTAGAGGTATCCCCCAAGAAAACAAAAGAATCTGTGTGTAAACGAAAATTTACCAACGACACGGCACACGATGTCATAACGTCTCTTTCTATCAACAAGTTGGGCATCGAATTTAAGTAAGTATTTAAAGTTACTATACATGCATAGGAAAATATCCATTCTCACTGTACCTTGACTTTAAACAGTATAACGTTGATTGTACACACGATCCTAGTTCCACTACACATAATATGCCTGATTGTGTAACACTACAAACTGTATTGCAGCGTCCTTCAGTACCTCATATAATCGAATTTCGTAATTGATTCCTTTTGTTTTAAACAAGTATTGTTCGCTCTGTAGCCCAATCGCAAATAACCTACGTTATTGACTTGATTACAATATACGAGTAAAACAAGATGGGACAAGGAGTCAAACGGTATGAGAATTAAAGCTAGTACAATCGTCTCGAAACTAATTAGTCTACGACAATGCATTGCCGGTTATTGTCGTTTTCGAAGTGCACTTTCAAATTGATTTTGTTGTTTTTGTTTTACTAACAATATACCGACCTGCATTCTACGGAAAAAGAAAACACGTAAAACACAAAATAAGTAAACGAAAAATGTTGTATGGAAATAACAATAAAAAACATACTGTAGTCGACTACGTGGTCTAACGGTTAAATCTGGATGTAGACGCACCGCGTACGATTATTGGACGGGAAACTGTAACACGCTTTAAAAGCGTGGTTTCTGTCTACCCCAGAAGGGATACGGTCGTGATAATACTTTTCTTTTTGACTACTGTAGTTGCGTTTAATGTCACACTAGGCATTCTGAAAGGCCCTTCTTCAGCAGTAGAGGTCTAAAACTATGTGATCTAGGGGCCTTAATGATGAAAATAAAGCAATATAAAGCATAATGACGCCTTAAAGGTTTAAGCCCAAGTCTTTGTTCGCACAGGTAAAGACATTACGCTCCGGAAATCGACAGTCATGTAGTACAAAGTATGGGTATGTAGAGGCTGCATAAAGCAAAGGAAGTATGTCAAGTTTGTAATGGCGATCCCTCATCTCTACGTGCCCTTTCAAGAAAAACATGCCTTAAAAAGAAACATGAAACGTTTTCATAAAATGCTTCTGGTTGTAGATATTTGAAACATTTTCGTATGGAATGCCTGATTTTAGTGACAATATTCAATTGACTAAAAGTCTTTTTTTTAAAGTCTTTGTTACAATCATATAATTTACCTTTTCAGAGTCCTACGAGTGTCTTTTATTATTAAATACTAATTATTGGAAAAATACTATTCAC
Organism: Tinea semifulvella; assembly: GCA_910589645.1. NCBI lineage: Eukaryota > Metazoa > Arthropoda > Insecta > Lepidoptera > Tineidae > Tinea > Tinea semifulvella. The sequence goes on from OU342585.1 coordinate 9,952,193, forward strand.
AAAATATAAAATAATAATAACAAACTACTTAAAAAAATAATAATTAAATAACTAATAAACTAAAACTAGATATAATAAAAAAAATACTAAAAATAAAAAATGTTCTCAAGAGACGACCCAAGAAGACTGGCAACATTTCCCATAGCGGGGATAATACGTTGGCAGAAATAATGAACAGCCTTCCTGTCTCCAGATTTATCCGTCAGCCGCTTGGGCAACTCTTTGGCCAGACGCTTGGCTGATGGTTCCCATGGACCCATCGTCTCGACCACTAACGGCGCAAACTCTTAAGTGGTACCGAGACTGGCGTATTTACGCAGCTGGAGGTTCTCAGCAGAATCCGCCGCACTCCCAGCGCTGGACGAGATTGCCTATTACTATAATGTTTTTCATTATTATTTATTTGTATTATAATGTAATTTAATTTGGATTTGTTACAACTTTTTAGTAAATATAATATATTTATTTTATTTTATGGTTTTAATGTGTTTTAATTGTAATCTTTTAGAAACAACAAACACAAAACAAACGTATAGTTTTAATAAAAAAGACACAATCTATAAAAAGTACAACATATTATATAAACATAAAAATTAAACAATCAAGTTGTTAAACAATTCACAGGCGTGTATTTACGATTATACTTAACAACTACGCTAGTCGAGGTAGCGGCGACATTTTAATGTACTTTTATGGCATTACTTAGTAACAATTTGCTAGTAACAAATTCCAATATTTTAATATGCTTTTCTTGGAGTAATTCGCTACGATATCGCACAAACACGGCAGAAAATTTCAAAAAATAAATTGTCCCATATAGGTATACTTATATTTGAATTTTAAGGTTTTACATATTTTTTTACATTGTAGGACATTATTAAACAAAATAACACCAATTGTGATTTATTATCACAGTACTGCCTCCGTGGTCTAGCGGTTAAGTCCATGGATTTAGACGCGGAGGTACCGGGTTCGATTCCTGGTCGGGACTCGGGACACAATAATTTATTTAATTAATATGTGATATTTCTTGAGTTTGGTACGCTAGTGACATCGACGAGCTTGTCACTTGTTGGCTAAATGTGAATACGCTTCTTTGAGGCGTGGTTTCTGACCACCCCGGAAGGGATTCGGTCGTGTTGATACTTTACTTTACTTTAATTACCACAGTAAAGTAATTTACAATACAAAAAAAAATGTTCTTGACCTTTTCAATCTTTTTGAAATCCGCTCCGTCAAGTGATTTCAACTCTTTTTTTTTACTTTTTATTCGAGCCTATTCAATGAAATGGTAATTGGTCATGTTTGTATTCAGCAGGGTAGTTTCCGGTCGAGAAATCAAGAAAGTTTTCCTTGTTGTGGTCAAAGATTTAACTCTCAAGCGCTCATTACTTAGTTATTTAAATTGAATAATCGGAGGTCGCAGGAACGAACCGTCCCGAGAGAGTGTATAAAATCAATTTAAATTTAAATACAAAATTAAATACGAGTAGGTACCTTATTGATGTTTATTAGCATTTCTTTGATACAATTGCTTTGATGTTTTTGCCTATTCCGTCTAAATATACATATTATATTAATATAAAGTCAACTATGTTTAGTTAATTCTGGATGTTTGTTATTTTTAACTTATTTTAGTGACTTACAGCTGCGCGTGGTCGACATCGATTCTAAACCATAAACAAGAAAGTGCGAATTTATAGTTTTGTGACATACCGCGTGTAATTGGAAAAAGAGCTAATATTTTTTTAGGCTTTAGGTGTCATTAGTTCCTAAAGATAAAAATCATTATCTGAAAAACAAAACACTACTACAAGGTAAATAAGGCCGCGTCTGAAAATCGCGAATCCAACGTCATAAATATCTAAAGCCTGAGGAGTGTTATGATATTATTAATTGATCTCGCCCACAGCCGAGAGACGAAATACGAGAGAAATAATTAGGTACAGAGAGAAAGCATTACGTAAGTCAACGTTCGCGCGTTCGTCAAACTCGCTACTTGATTAGGCTCTGTATGAGTGGCGTATTTTTATGAAAACTTCTCTGCACCGTAACTTAAGTTTTTATTACTTAATAATTAAAATAAAAAATACGTAGTACTTTATTTTTATTCTAGATTATAATAGAAAAATATTATCTTTTTTACAAATTCCACGTATATAAGATATAAATTCCAAAGTTTTTTTTGGGCCTAAATAATACTGCTGAAAATTTTGACTTTGTTAGGATTGTAATAATGAAGAATTTTTATTTTTATTTAAAGATGCAATTATCAATTCTATCGTTAATTAGCTTTGATGCTTCAATAGATTAAACTGTTAAAGCTGTATTTCCTGATCAAATTTAAGAGTGGGTTGTTATTTTTTATACAAAATGTTTTCTTTATAATTCTTCAATTGTCGAAGAAGAATGTGTTTTACACTTCTATAGCACGGCAGGTCGGCATCTTGTCTGTGAAACAACAAAATCAATTTGAAAGTGCACTTCGAACACGATTGGCTTATATCCCATTTTGTTAAAAAAATAATATTTATATATAAAGGCAATGTCAATAAACACGGTGTCTGGAGTAAGATTTACCGGGTTCGAATTCCAGTAGGCAAGGTAATAAAAAATAAGATGCATATCTATGGCAGAGATCGACGAGCTTGCCATTTAATTAAACGCTTTGGATGGCATCAACGGAAATAAAAATACGAGATCTTTCTCACTCGACTCTTATCTCAGAATAATTTATTAATTAACATCTAAATTTGTTTTGTCACTTTTATTCATGTCAGTGTACTAGAGACTACCACTTAAGGTAGTTAAATTGATGCAAAAAGCAACCGGATGACTTTTAAGTATTTGAGTAGGTACCTGAGGCTAAAAAGAAAGTTTAGATACCGAATGGAAATCATTAGAGTACGCGTACTCACTATAATTTTAAAAATGGTTTCTTTTGGCATACGGATAGCGTACAATATTATCAACCAACAAGGGGTTAAAAAATGGGGTTAAATGTTATATAAACAAATGACATCCTTTTTAACATTTTTTTATGCTTTTTGAAAAGCGAAGTAAAATCGACAATTTAATTTCTCAAAAACCGTCCAGATGCCTATTGTAATAAAAAATAAGTGTATATTTGTTTTATTATAATCTTTATTTATCAGAGAGAGACCTAAAATCACACTGTTTGTCGTTTTGATTAACGAAATCATTCATATTTTAATGAAATAAATAAACTTTAAATTTTATAACGTTACCTTTAAAACATAAGTCAAGAGTGAGTGACGTCACTTAACAATACGAAGACCGTGTTCGACTTGAAAGCATAGCAAAGCAAAGCGCGCTTTTTTACAGATTTTTTTTTTCTTAATTTATGAAAACGCTAAACGACTCTCAAAGCGAAATAAAGTAATATAAAAAATAGCGCCCAAGTCGAAGTACGTGACGTCATTCGGCACCCATTTGCAACTGCTGCGTTTCCGAGCGAAAATTCAAAAACGATATTTAAAAGTTAAAGTTAAGGCGATTTAGACCCCAAAAAAACCCCACGAAGTTGGTATTAGCGGAATCTGAAAGTGCCTCATTCTTTTAGTGGCACGGGATCTATGGTATTGTAAATCTATGACAAATGTGTGTAAGAAAATTGTATTTGTTGTTTTTCTGGGTTAAAGAAAGCGTTGTAACAACCGGACCACGACCGCTTCTTATTGGATAAACGTAATTTTAAAAAAATGCTAATTCGTTATCGTAGCTTATATTTCACAACCTTGACTACGATCCGACCAAGTTTCCACTCTACCATACTATTTAAAAAAAAAACACTATTACACGGATTTTGTTTTTTTTTTTAACTAAATGCACGTTAAAGATACAGTAGAGGTCAAGAATAGAAATTAAATTCACATTTGTAAGTAGTTTTAATTACATAATTGAGTGTAAATTATTTGTTCCACATGCAATTATCCTGAATCAAGGTCATTCTACCTACATGTTTTACACATTCTTTACATACATATCTTTTACCGTGAATTGTATTTTAAAATAAGTTGTGTAAATAATGTTATTCTCAATAAAGTTTTTTTTTTTTTTTTTTTAATTACATATCTTTACGCCAGCTCCCTTTCGGGGTAGGCAGAGACAATTAGTCACGATTTATACATACCTCTTTCGCTTCGTCGACATTCAGCAACCTTTTCAAACATGCGCCCTTATGATTCGTGGGCTCTTTACTGCACTTCTTCAGTTAGTGTTTTAGTCTTGATCTGCCGGGGCATTTACTTGTTCTAGAATTTCATCATCAATCCTTTTTATCGGCCTTGATTATAAAGTGGCACAAACTTATCTGTAAACGCGTCTCTGTTAGGTTTCGCATTTAAATGCTCGTAGCCAATAAAAATCTGTGGTCACAGGTCATACAATTAATTATAACTCCAAATTTTTGTTTTTTTGTTATAATTTGATTTATTCACTAAACAGACTATATTTATAGATAAATTAATCTGTTATTAATTTACTTTCATACAATAAAAGAAAAAGTTAATACAATCAAGCTAAAGCCGATTTGTAAGATTAATTTAAAATTACAAACGTTCGCACTGAACGTGAGGCGTTAGGTCGTATTTACAAACCACCGAGCCAGATAAGTCTGTTAGTTACTTATTATAACATACTCGTAGCTGTACTTAATTAAATATAAAAACAAAATTTTAATACCGTTAGATATATTAAGGGATCCTTTTGACATAATTACGAGGAATTGGGTCCTACCTCATTAATAAAATAATATTACTTATTTTCCTTCGCATTAAATTTTACACAGCTTTTTGTAAAATATATTTTTTCAAGTAAGTAAGTATCCAAAGTATGAGTCATCATCATTACCATTACAGCCTCTAGAACAAATTTCTGGAGAATTTGGCCTACACTCGCCAAGCTGGCCAGACAATTTATTGACGATCCACAAGTCATTATTAGACGAACAGGGATCGATGGATTAACGTACTCTCTGAGGCAAGGGAACTGTAGTGATTGTAATCGATAACAAATGTACGTAAGAAAAGTATTTCTCATTAGTTTTCTTATGCGAGGTTCAAACCACGAATCTTTTTGGATTGGAAAGCATTATTTCAACCGAGCTACCTCCCCTCGTACCTAAAATACCAGTACCAGTAATTAAATAGGTAAGTACACAAATTATTCAAAAGTATAATTGCTGTTATCAAGCTTTGTCCTTGTTGGGTTCCATAAAGTCCATATTCATGTCGTTTAGCTTTGTAAATTTAATACGTAGCAGTCAACAACCACTAATACAAATACACATAATTATCCAGTCCCTGTGTTTGACTTGTCGGTTAAAGCGCTTTTTTTTCACATTATTTCGCTTTGATAGTCGTTCGACTTGGCGTTACTCTATAACTTTTAATACACTTTAAGCAAAATTCGGTAAAAAAAAACAGCCGTTGCTTTGGTTTGCTTTCAAATCGAAAACAGCAAGTAGGTAAGTACCTACTTATTAAATATTGTTTACCTTAAAGAAATATTGTATCTCCAAATATTTTGTCAATAATAATATTGAAGAGCAGGGTGCTAGCTTGGTTGTGTTAAAATATTATATACATCGATAATAAAATTATTCAATTAATTGGAGACTACAGCGCTACTCGATGGGGTTTGGGAACGTCACTACGACGACAGCTGTCACTTTCCCCGCCTTGCGCTTTTTTTATTGTGCAAATGCATGTTCAACTTGAAATCAAAGCAAAGCAAAGCTCAATTTCTTTACCGAATTTTGCTTAAAATGTATAAAAACCATAGAGCAACGAGTCGAACGACTTTTAAAGGAAAAAAAAACGCTTAAAGCGACAAGTCAAACACAGGGAAAGTATTATGCTAAATAAATTCACCTATTATATTCTGAACCTGTTTTATTTATCAGTACCAATGATAAATACTTTTCTTACGTACATTTGTCATAGATTTACAACACCGTCGCTCCCGTGCCTCGGAGTGCCGCTAAGCCATCGGTCCGGGTGCCACTAATAGCAACTTGTGGAATCGTTATTATATAAATTGTCTTTAAAATTAACATCAGACCCTCGCCATCACGTCTTGCCAGCGTGGCGAGTATATGCTAAATTGTCCAGAATTAAGTTCTGGAAGTCCCATCTCCAACTAAGGTCTAGGACTCTGTGTTCTGGAGTCTGTGATGATGATGAAATAAAAGTATGACACTGAACCTTAAACTATTACGACTTTATTTAAATGATAATTACAAACTACTTAAACAAAATTAAATATTTATAATCCAAACCTAATAGAAAAGATGACTGGCAACATTTTCCCTCGAGGCTAATACGTTGGCAGAAATAATTTCCATCGTTACTGTTTCAAGATTTTTAATTTTCCAAATTCTTAAAAAGCTAATTTAAATTAATAATAGAGCTCTTAATGCACAAGTATTTATAATTGTAATTATATATAGGCTCCAAATGTGGTATAGTGGTGAAGTGCCTGCTAGCGGTATGCCTGAAAGCTTTCGATAAGCATAATAAAAACGTCGTTGCATCGTCAATGAATGCAAAGAGGCCGCGGTCAGACCATGATAAGCTCAGCCTTCCGTCGACCTCGGAGTAAGTTACTATTTCGGTGCAACTGCGGCTACGCCGGAACCGGCTGCCACAGGGTTTTTTACCAAGCGAAACATATTGTTTCCCTAATGCGCTCAGAGTATTAATATTAGGGATTCGACAAAAGTATCGATACTTTTTAATTTTATTTTTATGCTCAATAAGACTTTTTATTTGATATGACTCGTAAATAAAAGGACAGTATAAGAAACTTTTGCTTCGATACCGTGTAGTCTAAGTGATCTATTGCATTTTACATGAACCGCACAAGCTCACACTCGGTCGTCACGTATCGCTTGCATTTAAAACGTATGAAGTCTTGACCCGAACTCGGCATTTACCGTCACGTGTGCGAGTGTGAGCTTGTACAGTATATGTTACAAGGCTTGCAAACCATCCCTAGGTACCTATCTCGATGGCTTTGCAGTTGGTACCTACATTATAAAATATCAACGCAAAAAATAGGCAACTCGCTCGCTCGCTCCCTACTCTGCTCTATTCGATCTGCGTTCGTCACTGAGATACTTTGCTATTCAGTAAACACTGATGTAAATGTAGGTATTATTCATAGAATAATTGATTATATTAAATATTTAAAAATAACTATTTTAGTGTTTTTTTAATTACCAAACAATAGTTTAGTGTTTGTCCCGCATCATATAGCCTGTATATGACAAGCTATATGATCCTGGAAATACCTTTATTGGAGTTTTTTACAAATTACTTTCTATCTCGCAAAACTGAAATCGCAAAAAATTACAACTTGGTGGGAGGCTTTCTAATATAAAGTAGATTAGTTGATCTATAGCGCCCCTCCCTACATTAGGAATATGAGATAGTATCGTTACTCATTGGTATTTCGATGCCATTACTTTTGTACTCGATACTTTTTCTCCCATACTACTCAAGATCGATACTTTTGATTCGATACCGAGTCCCTTCACTTCATTTAAATTTTTCTTGTTTTTAAACGGAAGCGACGGGAAGTGTAAAGTACTCGACGCAATTTTATTAGACACATTTCTGCATACACTTTAACAGTAGTTCTCTTTTTTAGAAGGTTTAACTCGGTTTAACTAATTGTTATAAAAGCTCTAGACCATTTGTCTCTAGTTAAAACTAGTCCCACTTGGCCCCGTTAATAACTACGTTCCTTTTACTTATTTATTTATTTTTATTTATTTAAAAACTTAATTGCACTTTGTATAATGGCGGACTTAATGCCGTTAGATATTCTCTGACAGCCAAACCTTTAGGACATTTAGACAGTATCAATGGTAAGTAGGTGCAATATTATTAAATGACAATTTGTAAGATATACGAGTATGTAGACATAACAACAAATACATACTAATAATACTTAATAATTACATTCTAATACATAAACAAGTATATATATATATATAATTTGTGTATTGTTATTATATTATATATATAATAACAATACACAAAATAAAACCAGTCATGTGAAAAAGTGGCTAAAGAAAAAAAATGTAAAGGTAAATTTAAAGTTAGGTTAAAAGATAGTATTTGTACACAAGTATAATATTGCACGATTAGGAGCTTGTCTAATATCTTGGGGTAATTCATTCCACAAATTTGCAGCGACAGCAAACGATAAAAATAAAAACGACTTACGCATGTAAAATAACATAATACATACTAATATTAATATTGCCACAAAGGCTTTGTCTGTCTACGAATATGTATGTATGTATATGTACTCGTATGTCTATAGGTCTCGACTTTAAACTTTAAATGTTTCTTTTTTTGGACTAAGACTAAATTAAATAATATTATTTAAAAAGTAGGAAAGTGGTGATTGCGGTCTGTGTCGAATTAATATACTCGTATATCGGCCATCATGAATAAAAACAGCGACCCTACTCTATTATGTGTATTTACGTATTTAATTTATCAAGAGAATCTGTGCTAACCATAGAGAACAAAGATGAGATAGAGCGGGCATTGGTTGATATTTTCATACAAAAAATATCATTATTTTTTATTCCGTCTATTTTGTTCTTCATGTCTTCTACACTTACGTAGCACACAGGACGGCATATTGCCCTTAAAACAAAATAATCAATTTACACTGATGCCTATAATTATTGTAAAATAATATATACTAATATAAGAACCAGGTGGAAAATGTTGTTAAGGTTCCAACTTTATAGAAAAAATATATTTAAACTCGAACCTCCTTAAAACGGTGGAAGCCATTATAGGGGTTGAAACGGTTTATTTTTATTTGAAGCAAAACGTTACCTCCTAGCGGAAAATGTTTATTATAAAAACTGTAGATAATAAAAAAATCGAAACCTTTTACAACTAACATTTTTTGACATAACCTCAAATGAACTGTTTTTCTCGCGTATAAATAGATTTTTATATTTTATAATGATCGCATATTAATGATGTCGAATTAGCATGACTTTTTTACAATTTAAAAGACGACTAGTTTTCGAGTTATGTATATTTTTTAAAAACATTTCTTATCATGCACGAGCATTGATATTTTTTTGTATTTCGAACATCTATAAGTGTAAATTTAAACCGCTGAAATGTCTTGTTTAAAATGTTATCCACCAGCCTAATTTTAAAGTGCACGTACACGATCATAACCGGCCATGCTCTGTAGACTCATTTATTTTGAAATGATTGTCCTAGCTTTGATTCTCATACCGTTTGGCTTCTTGCCCTGTCTTGTATATTTAATGTCTTTGTTACTGACTTATTTATTTTCGTAAAATGCCATAAGTGTGTACTTTTAGTAGGTGAACGAAAAATCTCCTATATAACCAGCGTTCGACGTTTGTGTAATATTGTGTAAAATATTATTGGTACAACGGATATCCATAACGTCTACATTTTCCTACCTGCAATATCCACTAAAATACCGGATATTCTATGTCCGTATCTTTCTATATACTCGTTAGGGAAACTAGCTTTGGAATTGAATTCAATTGAACGCAAAATAGTGATCGATAGTCTCAGTCGATATGATTATATTCAAAATGGAAGTAGGTAGGTACGGGTAATTAAACGGATACCTACATTTGGTTAGCAGCAAAAATCAATCATCTGTTAAATTATTTAGCTTGCAATAAATAAGAATCAGGCTGGCAACCCTTGGCCTGCAAATAATCTTATTAGAGGAGTCGTTCCCGCGCTTTTGTATGTACATTTCATTTTCTTGCGTTTTGATTTTTAATTACCTTATTTTCTGTGAATATTATTAGTCAAAATTTATGCTATTTTGTTTAATATTGAGCTACAATGTTAATAATTATGGAAATCAATAATTTTAATCATTAGGTACTTAAAATTTCTAAGTCAGGTATTAAACGACATTTATTGTTCAGAATACCTCAGACCAAAATACGATATTTTATCATAACATGCGTTATTATTTAAAGTTCATAACTGAGTTGGAGCTCATCAAATTCCAAGTATTACATAATTTTATGCATTTTTTGGAGTCATTTGAACCTTTCTAGGTTTTTAATGGGTTCTGACTGTTGAAGTCGCTATGTAATAAAATATATAAAATTATTTTAATAGTGTAGTTAAGCGGTTACAAAACTTTTTGGCAACGGAACCCTTGGGCTTGCTTTTTTCCTTTTCAGTTTTTATATCACGATATTTTTTTATTTTATTTTGCAATATCTCATAAACTGAGAATAAATATATCAAATAATTAGTCAGAAATTTGCATGATGTATATAAATAAGCCTATTCAATACAAAACGCACTCATAAAAACGTGCCGCGTGCTTTGTGTACCTACCAACTTTGGGGGGAAATTCTCAAGCAAGGATAATGCCACATGCATTATTCATCGGAAATTATATCACAATGCATACAAAAAAACTAGTTTTACTTGATATAAATATTAATATTAGGCGCTCTCGACGCTTGCTATCTCTCGACTGTTGGTGCAGCTACCAGACTTCGATTGGTTTTACGGGAACGTTTTTATATCAGTGAGGGCCTATCTATATACATCGATGGAAATTTGTTCTAAAAGTCTCATAACAGGATTATAGCTAATGGATGGCGGTATAATAAAAACGACTTAGTAAATTCAACAATAACTTTACATTCAAATAAAATACGTGGACTGTGTGCTGCTTGATTTGAACAAACGACCGAGATTTGTGCTGAAATTATTCCGTTATTCCACAGGTGTTGTACAAAAAATATTCCGCAACACGTTACATATTGCTACTGTTTATTTACATAATACCCACTCTAATACTAACATACTCGTACATCCATAACAATATTATAAATAAAACAAAGGTCTGTCTGTATCTATGTTTGTCTATATTACTGAAATAATTTTGATGAAATTTGGCAAAGATGTCATTGGAACTCAGTGACGGACATATGCTATAAGCCATCACCATCTGACCACGACATGTGACTCTATATCCATACTAATTTTAAAAATCTTCCTTTATCACACAAATCTGTTCTCTCTACTCCTTCACATGATTCTGGTTTTATGACTGTCTCTTTCGCAGTTGTTACTGAAAATTTCTTGGAAATATTTTCCGGTCAAAATTCGGCTATTACAAAGTTTTCAATAAATAAATAGTAAAATAAAATAAATATAAATAAACTCTGTATATGTATGTTGCGATATATGCCGTCATCATTTTAACTCGCGACGTCACGGCTATTTGTTTTTCTTGCTTTGACGCCAATCTATCCCTTCTCAACATACATTTTTTTTTCAAATCTTCATACCTGTGTAACGTGTTGAAGTCAGACAGGCACACAGCAGACCAATATTTAAGGAAAGTCTTTTTTATAAGTCCCTAGGTTGATACTTAGCTTTACTAAATTCTGTTATTTTTACGTTTTCTCACTATTTTAATAGTATCTTATATGTATAATCTATTGTAGGTAAGTTATTATTATTATTATTTTTATTTTTTTTATTTTTTTTCAAAACTTTATGCACTAGGTACACAGGCGGACTTAATGCCGCTAGGCATTCTTACTAGTCAACCTTAGGGACAATTTAGAGCATTTGTTATGTGAGGCAGGTGCAAAATATAATAGGAGCATTAAGATTTTTGAAAAAAATACAAAATAAATCAAACTTAAATACTAAATCTAATATACTATATACAAAACTATATATATTAAGGTATTTATGTATTATGATATAATTTAGTGTACTATATTAGTATGTATGTATATACGAGTATGTCTACATATGTATTTTTTAATAGTTTATAATAAAATAAAGTGTTCTTTTATTTTATATCTCTATTTGCACCGTCATTATTATTACAGCCCCTAGAACACAGCGTCCTAGACGTCCACTGTTGGAGATGAGTCTTCGAGAACATATGTATATCTGAAGAATTTGGCCTACATCGTTTTTACAATTTGCACCGTACTAAATTTTAATGTGCCAAAGGTTAATGTCTTACGTATTATGTACGTCTTTGGAAAATATTTACAGTAAATTATTATACTACTGGAGTGCTAAACTACTAAATAAATATACTACTGGAGTGCTTTTAAAATTTGGCAGATATATCCTTTGGAACTTACCGATGGATATAAAGTTACCGAATCTGGGCACGACGTTTTTCCGAAAACATTAATTAACGGACGAAGCCGAGTGAACCAGCTAGTTCTGAATATTTAATCATTGCTATTGGAATTCAATTGTTCGAATGCCTCTGCATTTCGAGATAATTAAAACAACAGACTATTAATAGCTCATTTCAGAAACGGATCGCTTAATCATACTGCGGCAAGATTTGATGCTCTCAATGCGGTGTATCACTAACTTTTTATCACGATAGATGGCGCATGATAGTTGGTACCTAATATAACTGTCAGTTGCATAGAAAACTTGTATTTTTATTACGAAATTTATTATTTTCTGGATATTATGCCGAAGTGAGCAGCTTTTAAGTGTACAAATCGAGTTTTCTAAGCAAAATCAAAAATATGGTGATCTCAAAATTGCCGTTCTATTAATAAAACCTTTTTTCTTTTTAAAGACAGTGTGCGCTTTCTTAATTCGTCTTTTAAGGTAGGTAACGTTAATTTAAAATACATTTTACTGTTATAAAAATAAAAAAACTACAAAACATTTTAAAATGATGCGATATAGGTGTAAAACAAGGTACCAGTGCCGCTAGCGACATCTACAAAAACCTTTGCCTGATACGCCCCATTTACCCGGCAATGAAAATGACTAAAAGAACTTGATTTAGGCTAAATCAGGCAGGTTCCAATCCGGGAGGAAAACATCCCATCTTGATAGTATTAAATCAATAAAGTATTGATTTATTAGAAATAATATATTTAAGATAAAATAAATTATCAAAAATACCCTAAGACGCCATCTTCTGCTTGTCAGTTCTTATCAACGAGATATTTATTGTTCATAGTGTTGTTACTCGATTCAATTTATTCTAAAATCCAGTCTATCACTAGCTATCATATATTCCAGACAGCTCTGTTAAGCTTCTGGTCGTCTGCTAACAGCTTACTCTTGGGACCACTTTGCTGCTCTTTCACTAGCAAGAATAATAATCATTCAAAATAATTTAAATAATGGCGTGTCAAAATACCTAAAAGTAAAATTAATTGATCGTTGTGGTTTAGTTCTGTATATGTTTTATTTCGTAAATATAATATAGCTGAGTGTTCCTTACAGATTCCTTTCTCAGTCAGATTAAAATTAAACATTACAGGAAATGCTAAGCTGCTGGTCTTCTGCGATTAGCTTACTCATTGAACCACTTTGCTGGTTAGGCTTCCACTAGTAGAAGTAGAATCATTCAAAATAATAACTTAATGACGTTTCATAAATGCCTGTAATAGGTTAACGTGAATAAAGATATTTTGACTTTGACCTGTAAATATAGATATTTTAAAATTTCTTTCACAAATAAATTCTCAGAATGCCCAACCGTACCGGAAGGTGCAAACGAATAAAACTCACTCGGCCGGCAAAGAATAACTTTGATTTATTAATCATCATCTTATAATTCATTTTCACTAAAATTATATTTTATTATTCTACTACCCAGTATTTTTTTACCTACAATTCAACAATCTTCATGGTATAACTTTACGTGGATGACGACAAAAATTATATTTATGAATAAAATGTTTCCGAAATACCTACGAGTACAAGACAAATATTTTCCTATTATAAAATAACATAAAGCGTCTACATTTATTCGAATAATATTTTTATATTCCTACAGAAATATTCGAGAAATATAACTTTATCATTCTTACATACTTTTGTGAAAAATGTCAAGACGTATTTTATTTTTACCAAATTTGCTTAAGAATTTTGAATGTAGATACCTACTCGTATATTTAAATAGGGAATTTTAAAAAGTTTATTATTTTGTGTTTGGTGACGGCTATGTGGCTATGAAAGCTTCGGATGCGAGTGGCTTTTCAGACAGAATGCTGTTAAGCTGTCGTGTTCTGGCCAGTCTCATGTCCGAAGGTGGCCCGGGATAACGGTTTGGGCAAATAAATAAATAGAACAAGTTTGTAGCATAATGTTGGGGCATTATTGGAAAGAATAGAAAAAAAATATTATTTATTAAATTACACTTGGGAGTTCCCAAAAACAAATTAAAAAAAAAATCAAACTTAATATAATCTTTTTGTTATATTTTCGTACATAAATATACATAGTTACATGTATATATTGTTATTATTATGTTTAATGTTTTTATTTTTGATGCCACACTTCCAAAGTTTAGCTAGTATAAAATGCCGAGAAGCATTAAGTTAGCTCTTGTACTCAACTGTTAAGTTTTGAAGTGCAATAAAGAAGTTATAAATAAACATTTATATCGCCTATTCTCGCCACGCTGCAATAACCAACGTAACGGGTTTGATTCTAAACTATAAAATATTTTCTTATTCTTTTATCATGTGTTCATATAACGATATAGCCGTGTAATGAAAACTGATGACCTAGTTCGAAGGATTTATTATGGAATCCTTTCCATCTTAATACAATTTTGTCTTTTTTAATTTTTTTTATTGCATCTTCCTATTGTTCTTATCTTGTATTATGTTCTAGGTTGTTATCGTCTGTATTTTAAATTCGAAATTTTGTCTTAAAATTATGTCTTCTAAAGTTGTCAGTCAGAAATGAGGTCAAAGTCCGTCCAAAGAGGTTGCAAAAAGCCGCAACAGGATTGATTTTAAACGATGAACTTCAAACCTTTTTTGTATATTTTAATGTTAACAAAAAAACTAAACCTATGTTAGAATGTTATTTACGAATGCAGCGATGATGGTTATTCAATTGATCAGAAAATACAAATCTAATAATAGCCCGCATTGCGCTTTGTTTTATTGTGCGAAGAATCTTTTTACTAATAAATTTATTCATAATTAAACCCATAAACCTGTTTTATTTTACACTTGTTCTTCTAAAATAAGTATTAAAGGCAACACATTTTCATCTAGTTGTTTATAACCGGTGGTGGCTTGGTTGTATGAATGCTTTCCTTAACACCCTAAAAAGGTGGGTTCGTAATCCGACATGTATTTTTTTTTTATTTATTATAAACTTTATTGCACAAAGTACAAAGGCGGACCTAATGCCGCTAGACATTCTATACTGGTCAAACCTTTGGGACAACTAAAGCAGTTACGACAAGATAAGGCAGGTGCTATCAAAACTAATAGAAAAATATTAGATTTTAGTGAATAAATACTTATTTACATACTAATACATACATAAATACATACAAATAAAACTACATACATACGTTCTTTATTTTACCATTGAGTAAACTTATCCTTCGTACATTTGTCATAGATTTACAATACCACCGTTCCCGTGCCAACTTGTGGAATTGTTCATAAATATGGGGCTACTTAAAGAGTAGAGTCCACAACCCTTTGCCACCCAATTTGGATATTTTAAAGAAAAGAATCACAGACGAAATTGAAGCTATTCCTAGCTAACTCGCTAACTCCAGCGTGTGATTGAGAATTTTAGTTCTAGAATTTTAATTTTAGGTACGAAAAACATTCTCAGACACCCTTGCAATGAATATACAAAACCCGTTGTTGATTAGGAATGTCCGCCTCGGTCAGTACCATATGCAATTTGCATTGTAATAATTTGACGAAAACCTAGAACGAGTGATACAGGCATTATCAAACGTGAAGCTCAATGGTTTACATAATGTGGGTATAGTGATTGGCATGGAATTGTTCCTGCTCACTGATGCATGCCGCTGTTATGAGATGCACATTACTACGAGTATCATACACGTACATAGGTACGGTACAGTCAGACACATCAGCGCATTGAAGAAAATAATTGCCCAAACAGAGGACAATTGCGGTGCACGAATCTTTATGAAGCTACTCGTAATCAGCTTTGTTTGTATGTTTATATATATCTGTATATTTATGTAAGGTTCCAACAAAATACTCTACTCTTAATTAAGAAATGTTACTAAGGAAGAATTCAATTACCGGTCCCCCTTAATAATGGTAGCAAATATGATAACTTATACTAACATAACAAATAAAAATAAAATAAGAATATAAAAAAAAACAAATTTTTAAAAAAAGTTGACAAAATATTTGCGGTTTTTAATGGACGTTTTATGTATATTAATATAGTAGATAATTAAATTGAGTAGCTATTGCTGTCGATACTTTTATACTGATGTATTTTGGTTTATGTTATTTTCTCATTAGGAAGTACGAGGGGCGTTCAAAATATTCTCGGTATGTGGATAAAAACAAACAAGTACGAAAAGTTTGATATTTTTATTTTTCAATATACTCCCCCCCTATGTTCATACACTTATAAGATCGATCAATTATTTTTTTTAATCCCTCATAAAAATATTTTTTATCTTTGGTGTAAAAATGCTCCTCCACGGCCGTCTTCAACGCTTCATCGTCAGAAAATTTATTTCCACGCAGATCCTTTTTAAGATTGGGAAACAAAAAGAAGTCGCTTGGGGCTAAGTCCGGACTATAGGGTGGATGAGTAACAGTTTCAAACCCACATTCAACAATAGCTGCCTTGGCAATATGAGCAGTATGGACAGGGGCGTTGTCATGCAGAAGCAGAACACCTTTGGTTAACTTTCCTCGCCTCTTTTCTTTGATCGCATCTCTTAATTGACGTATAACGTTAGCGTAGTACTGCCCTGTGATATTTACACCTTTTTCTTTATAATCGATAAGCAAAACTCCTTCACAATCCCAAAATATTGTGGCCATGACCTTGCCAGCTGACGGGATTACCTTGAACTTCTTGGGATGAGCTGAACCCTTAATGTGCCACTGCATGGACTCCTGTTTGCTCTCTGGGTCATAATGATGAACCCAGGTTTCATCTCCAGTAACTATTTTTTGCAGCACCTCATCGGGATTTTCACCACACAGGTCGATAAAATCTGAACAGCAAGCCACACGCATATCCTTTTGAAGAAGCGTCAGCATTCGCGGAACCCATCTTGCACTTACTTTTGACATATTAAGATGGTCATGTATAATGTCATGTACGGTACCAATAGAGAGATTGGTTACTTGAGCTATAGATTTTACCTTCACTCGGCCGTCTTCCAATATAAGTTTTTCCACTTTATCAATATTTTCTTGTGAGGTAGCCACTACAGGCCGGCCAGGTCTAGGGTCATCTTCAATACTCTCCCTTCCACGCTTAAATTCGCTTGACCATTTTTGAATAGTAGATAAAGAAGGAGCAGACTCACGGTAAACACAATCCATTTCCTCTTTTATGGTTTTTTGATTTTTACCCTGTTTTGTCAAGAATTTTATGACGGATCGGTGCTCTAATTTCGTTAAAATTGTTAATTCGCTCATGGTGTTCATGTTTGTTCGGCAATTGCAGAAAAACAAAAGAACATCTCGGTTCCAATTTTACTTTTTTTTAATGTCAATGGATGAATCTTAGCGGCCAGTAACAAATATATATATAAAAGAGGTTGTAACGTATCAATACCGAGAATATTTTGAACGCCCCTCGTACCTTCAGAGAGCCTCCGAACCCCCAGAGACTGATAGGAAGATAAATTAGCATCAAAGAGATATTTTGCCATTATTTTCTCGTTTGAACGTCAGCGCGATTTATTTGTCTTAAACTTTTTATTTTACTCCCATTCCGCAACAAATAAACACGCAAGTATCTTTTTGTATATGCGAGTATTTAAAAATAAATAAATATAAGTTAACTTCTATTATATATATTAAAAAAAAGACTTTCAATGTCTTCTTATTGTTATTAATTTATTACACAGTATTTCAAACTTGTCACGCGCCGGCAAAGCCTTCAAGGGGTTAATATTATTTATATATAGCGCCGACAGTGGCAATTTTGTTTATCTGTAATATTGTTTATGCCTAAATAAATGTTTAAAAAAGTAATTTCATTACGTATAATTTAAATATGCTTTCCTAGTATTATTTACGAAAGTCGTTCAGATGAGACTCTATATTCTTGAGACTTCGACATATCTTGAATCATAATTTATTCCAATACCAAATAGGTACATGGAGACACATTTTCTGCAATCCGGGTCACATGCACTTAGTTAATAAACAAAATCAAATACTTCTAAAACCCCACTTTAAAATTCCAAGAGCTTTCTCGGAAAATTTGAAGTCAAAAAGCATGCATAAAATAAAAATGGTATCACTTTTAACATGACAAACAACATTTTTGAGACATAAATCACAACACGATTTTATGCACGTGAAACTGTTTACATTTTTACATTATCCGAGCTTGCTAGAAAGGCTGTGATGAAAGGGGGACGTACTGAAGAGACAGCCTACACTGTATTGTCAAGAGTTATCCATTGTGGCAGCTTTTAACGTACTCCGCCGGCCAGCCACCCGCCATTTACAAATTGACAAAAGTGAAACAAAAACCCGGCTCGTAATTAAACATTTTCATTTGTAGGTAAGTTATGACATCAAATTTAGTAACACTTATATAATATAAAATAATAATAAAACGTTTATTTCCAAGCAATAATAGCCTATAATACCTTATAACTATTAAACCTACATATAAATAATAAATCTACTTAATAATCTAACATAATTATTGTAAAGCTTCCGTATGTCATCTTCTTGTGGTCATAAAAGTATCCATCAGGTACTGTGACCACCTTCTGAGGAGTACTTAAAGCTTTTTTGCTGTGTCCTAATGCAGAGAGAATGAATCGGTGCTGCGCGAACTATAGGAGTATTGTTGGTCCTGCGTGAAGCAAATACACGAATGTTTTCGAGTTAAACAACACACCTTATGCTTACCAAAAACATACTAATTGTATCAGAACGACGAAGACGATGATGACGTGTACTATCGGTGCACTTCTTGTGGGATGCAGATTTCACTGGATGGGACTTCCAACATTTGTTGTCAATGGTGATCAAACCTATTTTTACTACTTTAGCTAGGATGGGCGGTATTCCGGAAACTTCGGCACATCCTTTTATCGTCCATGCCACTATGTTTGAAGACAAAAGTCTTTCCCATGATATCGTACGGAGCAGAGACGTGGATACTGACAGTGGGGCTGGTGAGAGAGTTACGCTTAGTATTTCACTGATTGATAGAATTCGAAACGTTGATATTCATCAGAGAACGAAAATTACTAACATAGCAATCAAAATTAGCAAGTGGCAATTTGCCGAACACATCTGCCGCAGAACCGATGACCGGTGGGGCAAACGGGTTCTATAGTGGAGACCACTTACATTCCTGGTGGGGGTTGGATGAGGGTTGCAAAGGACCGCGTGCAGTGGCGTGCCTTGGAAGAGGCCAAGCAGTGGAAAGAGTTTTAGAATTATTAGGCCAAAGTGATAAAAGTTGATCTCAACTCTGGGGTATGTTTGATAAGAAGATGTGGCGCAGCTTCCCGAATTACATTCTATGTACAAGACTATGGTTAGTCTTTCTATTAGTCTTGCTAATATATCAGTGGCCTTGGTATTGCTTTTTTGCACTGCAAGAGATCATCGTAACTCTCAGGAGTTCTTGAGAGAGAGTACACTGTTCGAGATGTGCATTCCACAACATAACTGAAAAAAATCACCTTGTGCCGTCGCACTGGCCTTGGGTGGGTGGGGGGTAGTAAACAAACTAAAATCAATTTGAATTCTCATATTAATAGCAACTTATTTTTTTTACCATATTCAAAAAAATTGCACATAAATTAAATATTTCGTTGTACTCTCAATCAGAATTTAAATCAGATATTGCTGTTCCTAGATAAATAAACTCCCAAATACAACATACGAGTAGCTGCAGTCTAAGCTGCACTTCGTTTTCGAATCGAGAACATGAAGTATGGGATTTTAGACATCGCCATGACGTGTGACGCGACGTAACGGAACTACAAATTGGCAGGTCGGAAGTAAAACTTTACCTTACGGAGTTTTTGCGTGATAAAGTCTTCAGTGACTTTCATTGTTCAACGCAGCTGGTATATTCTGGTATCGCTAAGTCACATAACATGCTAGTATAGTAAGCTAGTCGGTGAGGTAAATCGATAATGCATGTTTAAACTTTGCAGAGTTATCATAAACTTTTCCAAGAACTATGAAATTCATTGTTAAAACAATCTAAATTATAGGCAAGATTTTCAACTAAGTAGCAAGAATTTTTGTGTAGGTACTCGTATTTAGGACTAAAATAAGTCCGTTAAAGTTTACGTTCGATCTCGTAGTGCTTTACAAAATGTGTTTTTCCAAATTTGTTTGTAATAAGTTGTAAATAAGCAACAGGTTAACAACATAATAATTAATATTTGGCAGCGGTCATTGTTTACACTGGAATTAAAAGTGCATCAAAACAACAAAGGATGCTTGCACAAAATAATTTATACTTACAAGAGATGGTAGTTATTGACAGGTTGAGATGACAAAGTTAAATAGGGGGAATGTCACGTGGAGTTGAGAGAAGTCTTGCGTGCACGAAGTCAGCGCGGCAGCGTGCGAGTTGGCGCGGGTCTGCGGCGGCACTACCGGGCCTCGGCCGCCCCAACACCACCGCCCGCCCTCCTCCGCCTCAACAATTCTTATAGCCGTGATTAATAGGCAAGCCACCTGCGGAACCTTTGTATGGTTAATGTTGCTCCATTTCTAAAAAAGTTATAAATTCGTAGCGCTTTATGCGAAGCGGAAACGTCCGCGACCTTCAGCATGCTATCAGCGAGCCTTACTAAGGCTCATCACCGCCAAATTGACCTATATATCACTCACAAACTTTTCCTAGAGACATTAAATATATGACAAGACAGGGCAAGAAGCTGCCAGTTAAAATTCGCCAAGCTCCGAATAGATGTATTTAAAAAAAACTAGTGTATGCTCACTACATGCAAGACCGAGGTTCGTAATTTTCCATGTTCCTCCTTTTGTTTTAGCTTAGTCTTAATCACACTGTGATTTATCATTAGTAGGTATAGTATTATGTATATATTATATTGTATTGTTAATATTTTATTAATGTAGGTTATATGTATGTATTAGTATGTAATTATGTAATTATTAATAAGTATGTATATGTTATCTGCATTAAAACTCTTCAAGTTTATTTAGTATTGCACCTACCTTATGTACTTACTGCTCTCGTTGTCCCGAAGGTTTGACCGTCATAGAATGTCTAGCGGCATTAGTACTTTTTGCAATTAAGTTTAAATAAATAAATAAAAAATAACAAAGTAGATGGCGTCAAAAAAATGTAACAAACATTTTATATGAAAATTACGCTCTGTATTATATTCAATCTCTTTGGTACACACTGTGTTTACTAGGCTGTGTTGTGGTTCCGAAAACTTTACTTACCTTCAACATGAAAGCTGCTTTTAGCCGTCAAAATTTAGAACAGACGGTGATGTTGTTCGTTAATAAAATATTACATCAATTTAATCCTCATAATTTTAAATAATTATAGTCAGGAATTTATATTAAATATTACACTGTCTGAAGGTCAAAGATTAATTGAATTGGAAAAAAAATGTATTTCAAAATGAATCCGAAAAATAAAGGTTTGTTTTCGTTGAAACGGTTCTCAGGGGATTTCGGTGGTTGTATCATCTCAACCATTGGATTGGAATAGGAATTGATAAGAAACCAAACCAAGGACCCAATTAGTGTAAGTTTCTTTTCTTTTATGATAGTTTTTCGATATCTTACTCTAGACTGTTAAATTTAAAATAGCCAATTTCGACAATGCTTTCTTAGGAAAGGTTGTTTGTTTCTATCAATAGAACAAGTTAGTCTAGAGTAAGGGCCTCCAAAGTCACCCCGTATATTAATTTACTGTTCCCAAAATGCACAAAAATTAACATTAATATTTCAAGGCCTACGAAAACCTTTAAAGTTTATCTGAGTATGAAACGGTAAATCACCCAGAATTTAATCACTATAGGTAGGTTAAATCAAAGTCAAATTCATTCTCGTAAGCCTATTACAGGCATTTGTGACACGTCATTATTTAAGTTATTTTAAATGATTCTACTCCTGCTAAACTAAGAATCAAAGCGGTCCAAAGAGTAAAGTTTTAGCAGAATAACAGCAGCTTAGCAGATTCCAATGACCTGTTAATAACTAATTAAGCTTGTTGTGTTTATAAGTTTGTATATAGTCTTTAGTAATTTCATTATCGAAAGCTCTTGACTTTATATGCCTATAATCATTTAGATCATGGATTACTGCCATAATTGGATATTTTAACCTTAAGGTACACAGAAACGACCCTGTTAAGTTATTTAAGAAAACAAAACAATTCGGGTCGTTAACAACCCGCTGGGAAAATATTGTGAATTTGAAATAAAACAACTTGCAAGAACAATAAAAATAAATTTAAAAAAAAACTAATAACTCTTTATTTTAACTTCAATATTAATTTAATGCTTTTAAAGTCCGAGATAAGAATACATTGTTGCAAAACACACAATGGAAAGTATCACAAACGAAATCGTAATCTCGGAGAGATAATATAGCTACTTACTCGTACTCTAGGCAAAAGCGACAGACTTTAGATAATTTTTTTTATACTAGCACGACATGCGACTGCGACCGAATGCTCGCAACTACAATCAGACACTTATGACTGACATCAGTACCTAACACTATGCGTGGACATGTGTGGATACACTTTACTGAGTTTATTGGCACGAACGGTGGATACTTCCCCGCTCCGGCAGACTGGGCAAATTACCACCATCAGTCCGCCAATTATTTGTTGTTCTCATTAAAAGTGTGTGCCATTTGCAATGATGTTAAATGCCAATTTTTAAGGAGAACTAATATTGTAAGTTTGCCATTGTGATATTTACATAAACATAACACCGCTTGAAACAAGACTTACATCCGATCTTCGATCCGATCAAGACTTGGATTTTAAAATACACCTAACCGTAACTAGGTTTTTTTTTTAATCACACAAAGCTTAAAGGACTTTAGGGTTAATAGAATGGTGAAACACAGGTTGCGAGAGCATTTCACAATTACAGCGAGCGGCAGATATAAGAGCGTTAAAATATTTAAACCTAGTTTGGTTTATCTTTCATTGGGTTTTAATAATTCTTTTTATAATTTTATCATTATGATAATCACTGCACTACTGGAACCTTCCCCAAGGCTTGCCATTCATATTTTTTCACTGTCAGCCAACGCCAATCACCAAACTTTTTATATTCTTCCGGGCGTCTCACTGTGGATCGAAACTCGACTTACGTAGACATAAAATTTACTTTTTGAAGCGCAGTTTGAGTTTCAAAATGGGTTCTACTAACCGTGATTATGCTAAAATAAATAAAAAATATTCCCAAATAAAATAAATCTATTACATTTTTAAATGCTCAATGACCTGCACTGGTCGCAACCGTGCCGCAGGTCGTAGCATACCATTTTGTTTGTCCGGTCGACAGCAAATACAATTTATTTTATTAATAAACAACATCATAAACAAATACCTACCAAAATTGTTCTGTGTGGGTATGTAGGTATGAGTATATGTAGTTGTGTGTCTATTTTATTTATTTATTTTATTTATTTATTATAAACTTTATTGCACAAAGTACAAAGGCGGACCTAATGCCGCTAGACATTCTATACTGGTCAAACCTTTGGGACAACTAAAGCAGTTACGACGAGATAAGGCAGGTGCTATCAAAACTAATAGAAAAATATTAGACTTCAATATATACTAGTGAATAAATACTTATTTACATACTAATACATACACAAATACATACAAATAAAACTACATACATACGTTCTATGACTATACATAAATATAATATACCTACTATATGATGACTATAATGAGAGAAATAAATATAGCAGAGAGTGTATTAAGCTTATGGTAAATTTAAATAGTGCGCATAGACCAGTTTCTTAAATAGTGTTCTATTTGGAGCTTGACGGATGTCCACCGGTAACTGGTTCCAAAGATGCATATCAGCGCGAAGAAGAAAATACATATATCACTTGATTGAATTTGAAATGAATACTGGCGAATCATGTTTTGTTTTCCAAAACAATTGTATTAACATAGAAAAAATAAAAAATATAAAATAAATTATTAATTATTATATCTTTGAATTATTTTTTTTTATATTCCGGTAATTGCTACGGGTTTTATTTTAGAATTATTAGTAATAATATGATATATGAGTATAATCACAAATATTAGAACTCATGTCGTAAAAAAAAACTGCTATTCAATAAATTAATTCTAAATCCGCGAAAGTTTTATTAAGATCCACAGTGCGTCGCCGCGTTCGTCCGCGTCGTCATCCCACTGCGTCAAGTCGATTAAACCAAGTTTTCATTAACTATTATTTTTCTATGATTAATGGGCATGACAATAAAGGTTATTTAAGATGAAAACGAGGTCATGAGGCTAAAACGTTGTGTTAGAAACAAACAAATATAATTAATTGTAATCCCTTTTATTTCGCAAATGACTTTATCACAATTAAGTTGCGCCTTTGTGAAGTTAAACACTGGTCCCCGAAGTTTGAAGCACACGGTTCGCGAGGAACTTTCTTTAATTAATTATACCAAACAGAATCAAAGTCAGCTTTGTTACCAACATTTAATTACAATTTCGACACTTATAAAATCAGACATATTATACATTGACCTACATATCTGATTACAAGGATCAGACAAACAATCAAAACATATTGCCTAAGATTTCTCTAAACTCTTGATCATTTTTATTGGTTCATTTATCTTTTTATTTATTTATATCAATCTCATTTGTTAAACATATATGATAAACTGTATTTAGTGTTCCTTCCCGATCGAACCCGGTAACTCCGTGTTCAAATCCACGGACTTAACCGCTAGACCACGGAGGCAGTTGTGTTATCATATTTTATTTTGTAAACAACCTACCTATATTGTCTTAACTTAGCGTAAATAATAAATAATAAATAAATAGCTAATTTAATGACATATTATAATTTTAAATTAGGTGAATTTTAACGTAAAGTTATTAAAAATAAAATGTGTTTTGATTTAAAGAAGGTACCTATTATTGTAAAAATAGTAGCTCTTAAAAGAAGCGGATTCTTATTTAACCAAATTACTATAGGCCGATCATGACAAGTGGCAAGCTTGAAATTCAAGAAATATCACAAATAAACAAATTAAATTATTGTCCAATCCACGGACCTTACAGAGACCACGGAGGCAGTATATCTACTAAATATAATACATCGAATCGTCAATTAGTAGATAACTCGCCCGTCTGGCCAGCGAGGCCAAATTCTTCACTAATATATTTTGTGTAGATACTTCGTAGTCATAAACTATAAATTAGCCTCGAAGTTAAGAATACGCGGGTATTAAACTACGAAGTATCACAATCGTATCGTTCCGATACGCGATAATAGTAACCTAAGCACGCTCAAAGGTGTTCCGATACGCGCTTAAACTGTTTTGCCAAGCTGTGTGACGTCACAAATGAAATCATTTCTCGCGCTTAGACTGCTCACGATATCGAGGTAGATCGCTCTGAGCGCTGTCAGTTTTTTGTCATTATGTCGCGCGCCATTTTCAAGTTTATTTAAATTAAGTTTTCTTTTAAATTATTTAATATTGTAATTGGTTTATACTGTTTGTATATTACTTCTAAAACAAATCTATAATTAATATTTAAGTAGGAAGTGAGAAAAAAATGTCTGTAACACGGCAAGTTATTTTAAAAGACCAAAATAAGTTAATAATATTAAACTTTACACATATAAAGATGAATAAACCGAGAGATGTATATTTGTTATATTGTAACTCGTTTATACTGTTTCTATATTACTTCTTAAACAAATCTATAATTAATATTTAAGTAGGAAGTGAAAAAAAAATGTCTGTAACACGGCAAATTATTTTAAATTATCAAAATAAGTTAGTAATATTAAACTTTACACATTTAAAGATGAATAAACTGAGAGATGTATATTTGTTAGTATTCATAAAAGATATTCATTAAAGATGTGGAATCCGCAATTTATCTTCCATGCATTAAAAAAAAACTAACATTTTATGAATGAAAATGTGATTTAGACCGTTTCGAATTGATATCACGCTCTGAGCATCCAAATCGCGATATTTGATTCGGAACGATGGTCAGTGTCCTATTTGTTCTAAGCGCTCCAAATGCGATTCGGAATGAGGGGAATATTTCAGTGACCTCCAGGCCTGGTATTGGATTTCCTTTTCTTATCTGATCAGTGTGGATGTAGGTCTCGGTTGCCGGAGCTGCCCTGTGGTGGTAACATACACCATATCAGCATACCTATACTTAGGCATAATTTAGCGTAAATTTACTATGTGATTGGTATGTAATCTCTACAACTGATTACCACGTACACGGACACAACCTAAGTTTATTGTAAATAATTATCCGTAGGAACTTGTATTAAGTTCATTGCGGGGTAGTCAGAGACAATTAAGCGCCACTTGACACGATCACGACATACCTCTTTCGCTTCGTCGACGTTCATTAACCTCTTCATACATGCACCTTTTACTTTTAAACTTTTTAATGTACCTTCCGATAGTGTTTCATTTATTAGATTGTGATATGTGAGTCTCGGTCTGCCAGGGCCTCTTTTACCCACAACTTTCGCATTATTTATTTATTTAAAATACTTTATTGCACTAAAAATGTACATAGGCGGGCCTAATGACTAAGCAATTTCTGGGTGCAATTTTATTATATATACACTTACATAATAATATTACATAAAAGATTTACATATATACACATATACCTATATATATATATATATTAAAATAAAATATAAACACACAAAAAGTTATATAAGAAATAAGTAAAATTAAAATGTACTTCGTATAGATTTAGTTATTATTGTTCTGTTCCTAAAGGAAGAATGTGGTAAGTAAATGTTTGAGAGGAATCGAACCCTGTACCTCTGAGCCTAAATCCACAGACTTAACCGCTAGACTACGGAGGCAGTTTGTCAGGCATGAAGGAAGTAAATAGGATTTTACAAGTAAAATCATTATATATGACTAATGACATTTGAAGCCGACACTGCTCCACATTCGGATAGCAAAATGAATCAAGTGAAATGTACGAAACCTTTTAAAAAACGGACGAGATTAAAATAAGTTGTAAATAAAATGAACAGCATTCCGAACGCACAGTACCTACATATATATGGCGTAGCTTCGTAGCTGTCGTAGTATTTACGGAATCATTTTCAGAATCTAGCGCTATGCTACGGGAAAATGGAAACAATGCTCCATCCAACTCCGTCCCATTAGATGATTAAATCGATATTGTCAACTCTTTACTTTCAAATCTTAAATAAATACACATAACAAATGATGTAGGTGAGTTGGGGTAAGTGTGACAAAAACATTAAATTGTGACCACCCATTGTTACCGACCGACTTGTCGCTTTAAGCTTTTTTTACTTTGAAAGTCGTTCGACTTGGCGTTGCTCTATCTATTTAAGCAAAATTCGGTAAAAAAAAAAACAAGCTTTGCCTTGAAGTCGAACACAGCATTGTAATAGCATGAGAGCGGAAACGGCGAATGGAAACGGTGAGCGGAGCATCTCTCGTTTTGGCTGTTAAAAATCAAAACATCGTAACTCATGATTACAAAAATATCTGTCTTGCCTGGAGAGTGCAATGTCAAGACAAGGAACAGAACTGGTAGTGTCATAGGAACGTCAACTCAATAACAAAAAAATAACCAAAATTATAGGTATTAAATATAATTAGTTTCAAAGGAACCTTTGAATATAATGTAGGGCCTATTTATCTATGTATATATGCTAACTATTTACTAATAATTATTCAGTTCATTATTTGATTCATTCTTCTGGAAGCCAGGGGCCAGTTGGTAAAAACAATGATAGAATATTGGCTATGGCCATAAGGGACCAGTCATCTATTTTAAGTCAATCAGCCACCACGACAAGCGTGCGCGATTACACCCGCTCCTTCCGGCACCCATACAAATACTTTGAAGAAAATTACATAGCAAATTGCGAACGGTTTATGATTAATGATATATTTTCAATAGGTGATTAACTACATATATGGATTCGTACTGTGCATAGCAAAAAGGTAGTTTAGTATAGTTGCCGGCAGATAAAAGGAGCGGTGGTGGTTCGGTTATAAAAACCTTTTCAATTCAAAAAGGTTGCGATTAATAATTTGTTTATTATCAGGAATTTAGATAGGTACCTTACAACTAACATACAGATAAAAATAACTTTAACTCTAAATAATAATATTAATTAATCTAAAGCTTTCGTATCTTCATCTTCTTGTAGTCATAGAAGTACCCATAAGGTACTGTAACCACCTTCCGAGGAGTACGAGAAGCTTCAGTGGTAGTGTTGGCCAATCTTGGTCTTACTTTTTTGCAAGACCAAGACCACCGATTTGTTAGCAAGACCTAAACAATTGGTTGTATTCTTGCACAGATTTTTGTTCAAAATTTTGCTAAAAATGGTCATATTTCCTCTGTTTTTTTAGGGTTCAGAGGTAAAAATATCGAACCTACCTACCTATTGTTCTGATGTGGCCCTGACGATTTTTTTTTTGCTTTGACAACGTCATCATGTTAAGCGTAGTATACCTACAGAGTATTGTTACAACGTCTGTAAACATTTTTGGTTACATGTGGGTCAACAAGATCTATAACCATTCCAAATTTCAAGTAGAACAGACCAGTAGTTTGTGGACAGACACTGAATTCTCCTTACTACAATTATAAACAATAATATATATTCAGTCATAACTTAGGCCAAAACTTGGTCTTGCTTTGGGCAACACTATTCAGTGGACGGCGCGGCGGCGGCGGTGGCGTCCCTGCTAGGTGTGGGTCTGCGCGGGGCCCAGGAACATCGTTGGTGCTGCATCCACGAATGTATTTGTAGTACACAACACCGAGCCGCCAGAGTTCCTTCTTCAGGAATATTTTGAGGTGCTCTGACCGCACACGAATCTACTTTTTTAAAGGCTAAAGGCCTTGAATCCGGTGTCATCCCAATGGGAAGGAAACTCGTCGATAGCAGCAATATAGACATAGGATGTCGGTACTGCAGCATTAAGAGCGCACTGTTTGGGAGGCGCAATTCCCTGATTATTATTATTAAGCCATCGGTCCCGGTACCACTAATACCAACTTGTGGAATCGTTAATAAATTGTCATTAAAATTGACATTAGACCTTCCCAAACCCGTCTGGCCAGCGCGGTGAGTATTGGCCAAATTTTCAGAAATATGTTCTGCAAGGCCCATCTCCGACAATGGAGGTCTAGGACCCTGTGTTTTAGGGGCTGTGATGAAAAAGAGCGGTGGCTAGAAATTCGCAGAAACCGCATTTTGATTCCTGACGCTTAGTCCTCTTAAAAAGTATAGTCGCAACATGTGTTTTTTTTTATTCGTCTTGAATATTGTTTTTTAAATATGATTTTAGATAGAAATGAAAGAATAAAAATTTTCTTTTTATCTGCCGGTCACTGTACCATCAGAGGAACATTTCGAATTTCAATAATAGTACTGCCTTCGTTGTCTAGCAGTTAAGTACATGGATTTAAGACTCGGGAGGTATCGGGTTTGATCCCTGGTCGTACATTGTTTAATTTATTTGTGATATTTCTCGAGTTTGGTAAGCTAGAGACCAGCTTGCCACTTGTAATGATGGGCCTATAGTAAAGTTGGCTAATGTAAATCAGCTTCATTAAAAAAAAGCGTGGTTTATGACTACCCCGGAATGGATACGGTCGTGATTATTGCTTGTCGCCATTTAGCTAGTGAACGTGTACACTGTGTACAGTAGTTCCGGCACGAACAAACTCTGTTATCGAATCGGATTTGCACCAAAACGAAGTCTGTGTAATTGTAACGATTAAAGTTAAAAATGGCGTCAAATGCACCAAATGACGGCTGACCATGAAAATAAATCTGGTACATGACCCCATTTTTTTATCAACTTGTAACGTAACGACTTAGGGATCGTGTTGCCAATGGAAAAATACATCAACATTTATCTAAAATATTTGTATTAAATAATTCCTACAATAAAATACATACTTACTAATATAAATAATCATAAATTAAAGACAAATCTAAATATAATATTACGACGTCTGCCATAGAGAATTGTCTATGAATGATCTACGACAGGCGTTTTAAAAAGTAACGTAACGGGGGACGGGCTGTCAAAACGGCTTGATCTGCCATTTAAACCAAGGTACCTTGTTAGGTGCACTAAATACTTCCAAACCTTCATAGGTCCTGGTGGTGTGAGTTACCTTAATTTGATAATAATATGCTGTACTGCTCCGGGCGTCAGCTGCACTGGAGGGGGTTCCAGGTTACAGGGTCTTCATGTTTGCTGGGCTAAACTCTGAGGTGTTCTCCATTCCAGGACCCTACTACTACCCTACAAATAGTACTATTTGCTGAAGAGGAAACGCTCCAGTGACCGCTCGCAGCCACCCGCGACTCCAGTCCAAGCAACTGCTGTTAAGGAGTGCAAGGCGAGGCTGGAGAAACTGAAGACTACCAGGCTAGTCGTTTCCCTAAACCCATCAGGTCAATAAACATCTTTCAACATCTTCCGGGCTGTGCAATAATAGGCTAATTACAAATATCAATTCTAAAGGCTGGTTTTATTGAACCCCTACTCTATTCTGTCGCAACCCATGCGCGGACAAATTTTCAACTAGACAGCGCCATGATGCGGGTAGTAACGAAATTACAAATCATATAACTAAAACTATTTTGTCGATTCGATAGCGGAGTTTGTAGCAATGCCAATGCAACATTTAACATTGGTAAAGGATATAAGAAAAAAAAAACAATATAATATATTATTAAAATTTTATATTCTACATACAGGCCACATGTACTTGTTATAGAAAATCATTGCAATAGTTAGTTAATTATTTACACAAGTTTGTAGTTAAAAAGAACACAAAATATAATAAATATTTTTTTACCAAACATAATTGATATTCTAAAATAAACCATAAAAATAACTTATTTTAAAATGTATTAACATTACGTCCTACCATAAATCTTAAATTAATTATATTATTGAGAATTAAAATAATATATTTGTAATAAATAATTTATATTTTATTATTATTAGTAATGGCACGAGTCGTTATATAAAAATGTTAATTATTGTAAAAAGGCACCAGAACAAATGCTAAAAATTGAATTTATGGACTAGACATAATATTCTGTATAAATAACTCTGAAATCTAGAACTAGTTAGTTCTCAAGGCACATATTTACCAGTACATCAGTAATTGCATAATCCTCGCTAAAGAACAAACACAACATTAAACTTTATAGGAGACCATAAATTGGACGAGGTTACGCAAAAAGGATCCAATCAACAATTTTTCAGAAATACAATTATTAATTTAAATCGGGTCCTTAGGATGATTTATCGAAAACGATTCATATAGAAATTTTGACATATTCTAAGGCCGCATTCGTTTTAAAAAATGTTAGCATGAAAATACCACTTTTTTAGCACAAGTCGTTCGTTTAATGAAAATTCTAACATTTGAGACTAATTTCGTATATCTTGAAAGGATTGATGTTACTTTTTGACAGATGTCATTTAACATAAGAAATGGTTTGTTTACATTGTTGTATAGTTTATATTATATTTGTTTACAATGTATTTTAAACGATTTTATGTAATAAATTCAAAGACCATAATACATTCTCAATTGATTTGTAATTATTTGTTACTTGTCATACTTGTCAAAAAGTAGCCTCACCGCCCATTTTTTTAAAGAAATGTTAGCATTGTTAAAAAAAAGTGGAATTTCTTAACAAAAACGACATTTTACGCAACTTCATAGCTCCGAAATGTTGGAAATGCTATAAAACGAACGCGGCCTAAATGTATAAAATGGGTGTGGCGGAGGCACAATCGTCCGAAAACGTATCGTCTAAGATCGTCAAAAATGTCAAAAGCTTGGGCATTCCGCCTAGATTTGACATTTCTAACAGACTTAGTTGATTTTAAACGATACGTTTTAATACGATTGTGGTCTCCGCCTCACCCCGCAAGACTAATCCATCAATGTATCAATGGACTAATCTAAATTCCAAATTTAATGTTCTATAACTCCTTTTTGTGTAACTATGTTCAATTATCATCAGCCAGATGGATTTTAGCCTCAAAAAGACTATTTTTATTTTTTTAATACTAGCATGATTTGGAACCTGATGGTAAGTGGCGCACAAGGTCCATGAATCTTAGCAACTGGAATCAGACACTCATGACTGAAATCACTCCTTAACACTATGCCGGCTTGACTGGACATGACGGCAATTCAAGCCTGATCCCAAAACGTGTGGATACACTCTACAGGGTTTATCCGCACGAATGGTGGATACTTCCCCGTCCCGGCAGACTGGACAAATTACCACCATCAGTACGCCTACGCGGTTTGTAAATCTTATCTAACCCCCCGACCAATTGGTCTTGCTTTTATGCCAAGACTAAATCTAGTCTTGAGAGTGGCTGACATTTTTTTTCCAAATTTTTGTAAAAAAAAATTTTTTTTTGTTTTTATATCAATTGTACCTGGTCGTGTTAAACTTTTTTTAGGGTTACGAAAAGTGGTCTCCACTCTAGAACCTGTTTACCTTATCGTTTGTCGGTTTTGCTGTAGATGTGACCGACCCATTGTCACTTCTTTTAAAAAAATATACATTTATAAAAACGATTGTCATTTATTTGGTTCTCTGACGAATACCAAACTTTCGAATGCTATCCATCAGAAAAAATCCATGTCAAATACAAGTTAGTATTCGACCAGCGAATAAAACTAGTCTTAAACGTTAGACTATAGAGGTCCTATACGTTGTGTTTGAACTTAAGCGACGATATCGTATATCGCAAGTACCTATTATAAATTAATACAAAAAATATCCAAAAAGTCATTGTACTAAACTCACTCTAAAATTATTTTATAAATTTAGATTCTAACATCAAACTAATGCGTGTATAATACAATTAAAATGCTATTAGGATCACATTGTAGCGACTTCACTCCGAACAAAGTCACGTGAGTATGGCGTCGGGATTTTTTAAAGCAGATTTAAATTTAGCCAATTTGACTATAGGCCTATCATGACAAGTCGCAAGCTCGTCGATGTCTCTAGCGCACCAAACTCGAGAAATATCACTTTTTTTGTGTCCCGACCAGGAATCGAACCTATACCTCCGCGTCTACATCCGCTAGACCACGGAGGCATATACGAGTGTATATATTTTAATTACAGAGGGGAAATATTGCCAGTCTCCTTGGGACTATCTCAAATGGGACGTCTCTAGAGGACATTATTTATTTATAGTTTTTTTTTTATTATTTATGTATATATCGAATACTACAAGACTTTAATTAATATTAATTATTTATTTATCTAACATATAATAATGTAATTTTAATATATTCATGACAAGGATCTTTCGCAGCCGCTAAATATTTTTACATTATTTATTTTAACATAGAATAGGATATTGACAAAGCCCCTTTACAGCCACGGCAAATTTTATATTTATCATGTAAAATAATAAAACCTGTCAACCATACCCGAGTGAACATAGCTGCGACTAAATTGTGAAGTGACAGTCCTAATAGCATTTTAAATTGATTACAAAACACATATTTTTAATATATTACTCTACACTACATACACGATAAATCACACTACTCAATTAAGCTCATTCATAAATTACGTCACATGAATAATAATGATTGCGTTGCACCTCTATAGAAATGCAGAAAATGTTTTTTTTTTTTGACATAAGTTGTTAAAGTCCATACGTCCAAAAAAAATGTATGAATAAAAGGACATAATTTATCTTGTATGGGGATTTGAGCTAAACTCACAGTTTTTGATAAATTATTCTAACAAGATTTTATCCTGCGTGTAATTTATTAAAGAACAAATATTTTATATTATAATCTAAATAAAAACAAAGATATATGTATATTTTAAATTTAATTATTCAATAAGAAAATCTTAAGTTACAGTGCAGAGAAGTTTTCCTAAAAATATCGCCACTCATACTGACCCTAATCAAGTAGGTAGCGAGAGGTCAACGATCGCGCGAACGTTGACTTATGTCATTGTTTCTCTTTCTACTTCGTCTCTCAGCTGTGAGCGAGATCAATTAATACTCGTAATAACATTTGTCACATCTTTAAAAACATATACCAGATACCTATTTTATTTACCATAAAACGCGCTCTTGCCAACATTGAGGTTCTGAAACCCACTGGATTAGTCCGCGATGATGGCAAGAGACCTAATGGTTTGCCACACCTTAGGGGAACAGCGCTTAAAGCGTGAGCCGCAGCTTAAAGCTCAGAGTCTGGCAAGCGGCGCAAATATGTATCTATAATCAAAGACTAGTTTGTGCCGTTTGCTGTAGAGACTTTAGAACCGTGGAGTCCAAGCGCTAAAACATTTTTAAAAAACATCACCCCTTTAAGTGTCTGCTCTGGTGACAAGAGGGCTGGTTCTTTCCTCGTAGCGATTCAGAGAGGAAATGCGGCCAGCGTTCTTGCCACCATGCCGCGCTGATACGATTTGTATTTAAATTAGGTTTTGTAAGTAGGTTTTTTTTTTTTTTTATTTTTTTTATTGAAATAATATTTGCTTATGTTAATAAATAAATATGAGTTTTATTTCAAAAGGGGTTCTACCAATGACACCCGAAGCCTAAAAAAATATTTGCTCTTTTTAACAATTACACGCGGTATAGTTTGGATGTACAAAATGTTTAAAATATCTATGCCGGCTCTAGTACTAAATTAATGTTGTATAACCCACTCAAGTCCGATGAAAATGAGATTTTTTCCCCACATTCGACCAACATACTATTCTTCTACATCCCCGTGATGTAAACTTAAAATCATTTTCGTGTGTATTCAATTCTGTAGGTATAAGCTAAATGTATTGAGATATTATTAATAAAACAATAAGTTAACAGAGGAAAAAGGCAATATTTTTTTATAAAAAATAAGTTGAGACTTGGCCGCGTGGGTTCTAATTATTTTTATATCAACTTAATTTGTACAAGTGGCTTTAGATACTAAGGCTGATTTGTACTACATATTGAATGAAAAATGATCCATAAATTTTTCCTTGTCTAAATTTAGGTATAATAAAGTGAAAAATTACAGTAATTTTATTTCTTAGAACGTTGAGTGAAATTTTTATGTTGGATAAACAACCCTATTATAGTGTGACGTAATTAAGAAATTTCCTTTCTAGTAGTCAATAAATGTAGTAAGTACATTTTGTACGAGACGTACGCGCTTACCAATAAGTACAAAAGCATAGAAATAAAAAAAGCTTAACAAAATTCTGTATCTACTATTGTACATTAAAAAAAGTAATTATACAATAATATTCTGAAATTATAAATATTTGAGAAGACTTTTTGATTTTTTGGCAGTGTTTAATGTGCAATATAATATTAATAAAAAATTGCATCTAAATTTAAGGCACATATTAAGGCTGACATATTTTAATAAAGCACTTACTTAATTGAATTGAAATCCTAAAAGATCGAGAAATATCATCGCCAACCCGTCTGGCCAGAGTGGCGAATGTAGGCTAAATTCTCCAGAAGTTTTGGAAAGCCCATCTCCAGCAGTGAAGGTCTAGAACTCTGTTTCTGGATGATTGTATTAAAATCCTAAAAAGTGGGGCAATATTATAAATGCAAGATTCTTGTTAATACAATGATAGAAATTAATTAGTTGCCCCAGAGAAATTTCAATATTTTGAGTTTACTTTCCAGCATATGTTGGGTTCTTGAAGGTTGATGTAGCTTGCTTGTAGATCGGATTTTCACCCTGAAAAAAAAAAAATGCAATGAAAAAAAAAGGCAGAGTTTGATAGGGTTTTTATGTCAGCATGATATTATTAACTGTGTTTTTTTCTAATTGTGTACAATGACGTCATAGTTACCATAGACTTTTAGTAGTTAGGTCCAATAGTAGAAGAGTTAATAATTAAACGGTTGAATGTATTTTTTTTTCAAGGAACATTAATGTTTATTCGAAGTTAATTAAAATATGTACATTAAATATAAATTAAAAGCTACCTAAATAATAAAATTAAAAATAAACTTAACTATAAATAAAAAATGTCCTCTAGAGACGTCTTATCCGAGATAGTCCCAAAGAGACTGGCAACATTTTCCCTCTGTATAGCGAGGTTAATACGTTGGCAGAAATAATTGCCAGAATGTATTTGATTTTTTTAAATTACGTTTTATTACTGATGGTGTTTACGAGTAGATAATAACTATATACCGCGTTATTAATTTTAAAATTTACAATATTATGTTTTAAAAAAAGGTATATTAAAGCCTTAAAATAAAATAAAAATTAGCTAAAATGAGAAAAATCAACAAAATCAGTGCAATAACAATGAGATACGAAATTATAATTGTATTTGTGTACTGATCACATTTTACAAATTATAAATTATATGAAAAATAGTACTCTTAATAATAATAAAAGTAAGTAAGTAACAATACACTACCCTTCTCTCTCTCTTTCGCACACATGATGGACCCGGCACCCGCACGTTGCTTCCATGGAAAGCTTAGAAATTTGTCTTCTCTTTCAAGATGTGTGAGTTATTAAGCTGGTTATTATGAGAAGACGGGAGACGGCGGTCGTGCGAGTCATAGAGGAATTTAAATAGAAAACAAAATATGTATATATCGGGGCTAAATCCTTGGAAATAACTGAAACACTAGTTTAGGCGTATTAAATTATATTTTTGTAAAATAATACATTTGCAAGTCCAAAAGCTATGTGAAATCTGACAAGATGTGTTTTGGCATTTCATGTCAAAAGTCTTATTGAATTTTATATTTTTATATGCAATGATGTGTCCACTTACATATATATAAAGAATAAAACAAATACCTACCAAAATTGTTGCGTTTTGATACGTATGCATGAGTGTGTATTTGTATTGTGTTTTTAGTCGCGTAATTCTTCTGAAAGAGACAGTTTTTGAACCTGAAGATTTAATAATGGTTTTGTTATACTTACAGTGTCCCACTTGGCCATCATTCGTTCCTTCTCGAAGCGCGCGAACTCCCGACGGTCATGGATGGTGGTCACCATCTTCCACAGCATGAGGAGAGCCAGGCCCACCAACACTATCGCTGCTATCACTCCCAGGACTATACCCAGAATAAACACCTGCAATATCATCATTCATCAATACAGCCCACTCTGTTACATCGAGTTAGAAAAGCGGATTAACATTTAGCCAACTTTACTATAGGCCTATCATGAGGGTGGCAAGCTCGTAGATGTCTCTATCGTACCAAACTCGAGATATATCCCAAATAAATTATTGTGTCCAGAATCGAATCCGGAACCTCAGCCTTTAAATTCACGGGCTTAATCACTAAACCATGGGGGCTATGTTTAAATCTGTCAAAATACGTTTAAATATAAAATTAAGCATAGCGTACGTCCCATACGTTACAAACGGCATTTAACAATGGCATCACTTTGGGGTCATCTAGACTACTTAAAAAAAAAAAAAAAAAAAAATTGACTGTCAGATTCCTGGAAAAATACTTTAGATTTTTTATGGAATATATAACGCCTTAAAATCTACTTTGTTTGATTTTTTGCTCGGAAACGCTACAGTTGCAAATGGCTGCCGAATTACGCCACGTAATAGTATTTTATGCCGTGTTCGACTTGAAAGCCAGTCTCCAGTGACCTGTCTTATAGCAGATTTACAAATCAAACAAATACAGAATTGCACAACAACAATAAATAAATCAATATATTTCAAATTCACCTATGAGGACCTATGAGATAACAATACCTGGTACAGTGGTACCCTAACAGGTATGTCAGAATTAAGAAGATTACATGCCCGTATGCAACCCGAAAGACAAACCGCAAAACCTCTGCTAATTTAAGAACAATAAATTGAACGAAAAAGTACAAGTAAAGTATCATCACGACCGTTTCCCTTTCGGGGTGGTCAGAAACCACGCTTATAAATAAGCTGATTCATATTTAGCCAACTTTACTATAGGCCAATCATGACAAGTGGCAAGCTCGTCGATGTCTCCAGCGTACCAAACTCGAGAAATATCACAAATAAATTAAATGTATTTACGTAAATAAATATTTTTGTGTCCCGACCAGGAATCGAACCCGGTACCTTTGAGTCTAAATCCACGGCAGATTTTTAATAAAACATAAAACACATATTTTTTACAATAGTCAACTACCCTATTATACTCGTAGATGATCTAAAACTAGTAAATAAAATATTATTCCAATAAGGGAGCTGCAAGAGGGTTGTGATGAAACTAACCTTTGGAGGGCACTCGCGTTCCTTCTGCGCCCTGATAGTAAGATGATGCGTCTCGTCGTAAGCATACACGTACACATACAAGCAACTCTCATCGTCATAGAAACTGCACAGATGCTCGTTTCGAGTTTCGTTTGCTACAAAATATATAATAATAACAATAATTAAAAGTGTTAATTCATTAAATAAGTGGTACATTATAGATAAAAATAACTCTTTTACATTAGGTACACTATAATAATAATAATATGTTTAATTACCAATATACATTCTACACTTATTCCAAACAAATATTTATCAAATAATAAGTATACTGCAACAAATTATCAATGTGATTAGTAGTGGACCCACACAAGGCACTTTCATGCCTGACCAACTATGGGACCATGCAGTCGAATTACCAAGAATAGTTTACAAAAAGGAAAATACAAATAAAAATTAAAATCTAAGTAAAAAAGCATAAGAAATATAAACAATTTGTTGTGTTCCTTTAATCAACAATGCAACTGACCGCCTCCGTGGTCTAGTGGTAACAAACGTTGACGTGAACTCGGGAGGTCGTGGGTTCGATTCCCACCGGGGGCAAGTTGTACATTGTATAATTTGTCTCGGTCTGGGTGTTTAGTTCGATTCCCACCAGGGGCAAGTTGTACATTGTATAATTTGTCTCGGTCTGGGTGTTTATATGTATAATATGTATATATTTACAAAAAAAAAAAGTATAATATGTAGTTTATCAACCATCTAGTTTCCGTAAAACAAGCCTCGTAGCTTACCACGGAAACTAGATGGCGCTGTGTGACCTGTCTGGAAATATGTATTATCTACAAATTCCCTTCAGTGTCATCTATGCTTATGCCGGCCTAACAAGATGAAGGACTCCAGAAGTCTCGAATAAGCCAGAAGCGTCGCTCGGAATAACTAAGCGGTACAATTAATATACGAGATTATTCTGCTGTTACCTTCGACTTTTCCCTCGACTATGATAGGTTGCAGAGTACAGTTGCCACACTCCAATGTCCCAGGTTCCTCAGAGTAGAGTTCCCCTCGCTTGTGCACTTCGCACAACACGCAGTCCTTAAACTCGGCGCAACGACCCGGACAAGTCTAGAAAAACAAATATATTTAAAAACACATTTTAAAAGCCAAATTTTGTCTGTCTCTGTTGTCTACTGTTTTGACCTTAAATTTAGGCTCGGAAGTACCAGGTTTAATTTCAACCAGGTTTAAAAAAAAATAGGCACTTCTAAGGTCTGATACCCAAGAGACATCGAAAAAGCTCGCCACTAGTCATGATGGCTGAATGAGAACCAGCAAATTAAACATAAAAATAAATAAATAGTTTCTGACTACATTGCTAGAGATTAGTCATGTTGTATTGATGTAATGCTTATTCCTTCGTAATTCTTGTACTATTGTATTCATTTTTATTATTAAATTTATTTTCATTGTTTTCTTTGCTTACTTTTATTGTATCTGTCAGCGAACTCTTATCGTTATCGTATTACTATTTTCTCCTATATATGTATAAATTACCTGTAAGAATTCCTAAATAAATAAATAAATAATATTTACATAAAACAAGGACATATAACAAGGACATATAACAAGAAACAGCGGGCTCCGCCATTGACTCACTAGTGACTGACATTCATTGTATTTGTCCGTATCATCACAACCGTATC
Source organism: Tinea semifulvella (assembly GCA_910589645.1). Taxonomy (NCBI): domain Eukaryota; kingdom Metazoa; phylum Arthropoda; class Insecta; order Lepidoptera; family Tineidae; genus Tinea; species Tinea semifulvella. The sequence continues at coordinate 9,992,431 of OU342585.1, forward strand.
CCTTACGGGGTGGTCAGAAACCACGCTTCTTTATAAGTTTCACATTTAGCTAACTTTACTATAGGCCCATCATGACAAGTGGCAAGTTCGTCGATGTCCCTAGCGTACCAACTCGATAAATACCACAAATAAATTGTGTGTAAACCCACAGACTAAACCGCTAGACTACAGAGGCAGTGTTGTCAAAAAAAAGTACATGTTTTTATTTTTTACCCAAAATTATTTCAATTAGATAATTTTTCTAGATTAATATAGATTAATTTGTGTTCAGAGGATGTTATGGGTGAAAATGATAATGAATACATACGGGACACTTGTCGCAGTACTTTCCGGAGTACTGTCGCGGTCCGCCGACGTCGCACACACACTGTCCGCACACGCACTGACCATTCCCACCGCACACCTTACCGTTTTCTGCAAATAATACAAAATTAAATTATATATCGAACATAGCAATAATGATATGAATACAAATTGGAATCAAATATTCCAAAAGACAACAACATGAAGTCGAAGAATTATTATGATCTCTTGGGCGCTAACAGATTAGGCCACGACGAAGTACGACGCCTCGCTGTAAGGTTCCTTAAAAGCCGTAGGGCTAGCGAGAGATCATTAGTGGTCGCAGTGATTTGGTGACAAGTAGACCCTATTCGTTCATAATAATGATCTCACAGAAGAAATGAGCAGGAGCAGGAACAGATTCATCACTCAGCTTTACGTAGTAGAGGTTAGTGTTATTGAAATAATTTGACCTAAGGTCTGCCCGAAATACATTTATGGAATGAGCTTCCAAGGCGGTATTAACGTGATCATACAGTATTTGATTCGGTAATCCATGGAATGCTGAGAAATTTGTCTTCTTCTTCAAATAGTCGGTCCAACGACACTTTTCAGAGGTCTGTGAATCAACTACCTATAAAAATATTATAGGCAACTACAGTTACAAAGCAAACCTAATTTTTTCATCATTTATTACAGCCCCAAGAACACAGAGCGTTCTGCTGGAGATGGGCCTTCAAGAACATATATCTGGAGAATTTGGCCTACATTTACTACACTGGCCAGACGGGTTGACGAGGAATATTTAGAATACGGGAACGCAATCTGGGCTTTTAAAAGCACTGCGCTTGCGTCTCCTCCGGTGACAAAAGGGCTGGCTCTTTCTTCGCCCAAAGAATCAGTATTGCAATTCAGCGGGGAAAGCCACCGTTCCACGTGGACCGGACTTATATCCCTATCCTTAGTATTAATATTAATTTCATTTTATACTTTGTAAATATTTTTTCGAATAAATGAATGTAAAATCTTTAATTTTTATTTAAAACTTTCTTACATGAAATATGAACGCGTCCGTGGTCTAGTGGTAACAAACGTTGCCGTGAACTTGGGAGGTCGTGGGTTCGATTCCCACCGGGGGCAAGTTGTACATTGTATAATTTGTCTCGGTCTGGGTGTTTATATGTATAATATGTATATATTTACAAAAAAAAGTATAATATGTAGTTTATCAACCATCTAGTTTCCGTAACACAAGCCTCGTAGCTTACCACGGAAACTAGATGGCGCTGTGTGACCTGTCTGAAAATATTTATTATTATTATTATTATTATATTTAAATTGGTAACATTTATGCATTTAGAGGTTTGCTGAGTTTACAACTAAGAATAGCGATTCCGTGGAACCCTCAGTTTGACAGCTGGAAGGAAAGGTGAAGTGGAGGAGCCAATGAGGAAATGGTGTTAAGACTTGAAAAATCTTTAAAATGTTAGAGTGTGTGTGCGAGAGGGATGCAAAGTTTAATATGCCTCTTAATAGTTTTAAACACACGGTATACGGTATGGGTCATAGTACTTACCGGGAGAGATACAAGGTGTGACGTCCTTAAGACACTGGCACGCCGAGCCGCTATAGTTGGAGTGACACTCACACTTCCCGCACACACATACCCCGTGCTCGGGACCAGAACACATCTGACCCTTGTTCATGTCGCACGTAAAGTTGTCGCATTCGCAGTAAGGGCCAGATATAACCTAGAAACCAAATTATAATTAGCCTGACTTGACGTTCTATCAGACCCACATTGGACACTTCAAGCTGCACCAAAACATTCTGGCAAAGTTCTATTCAGCTAGGCATCGACTACAAATAGTTAGAAGAGTAAAGTATCATCACGACCTTTTCCCTTTCGGGGTGGTCAGAAACCACGCTTATAAATAAGCGGATTCACATTTAGCCAACTTTACTATAAGCCAATCATGACAAGTGGCAAGCTCGTCGATGTCTCCAGCCGTACCAAACTCGAGAAATATCACAAATTAATAAATATTAATTAAATGTATTTATTTACATTAACAAATATTTTTGTGTCCCGACCAGGAATCGAACCCGGTACCTCCGAGTCTAAATCCCGAACTTTACCGCTAGACTACGGAGGTAGTTACAAAAAAAAAAGTTAATAAGTATTTAAGTAGTCTATACATACTATTTAGGTAGTTTATTAAAATTTATAATAAGGTTAAAATTGCACCCTACATGTTATACTGTCACAATCTGCCAAAGGTTAGCTGGTAGAGAAAGCCGAAATGGCTTTAAGTTCGCCTTTAAAATATAGGAAATTCGTTATAAATGTTTTAGCTATTCATCTCTGTCTATAATTAGGTATCATCATCTGCCTTTGTCTCTTCACTGCTGGATATCACAGCCTCCGTGGTCTAGTGGTAACAAACGTTGCCGTGAACTCGGGAGGTCGTGGGTTCGATTCCCACCGGGGGCAAGTTATACATTGTACAATTTGTCTCGGTCTGGGTGTTTATATGTAAATATGTATATATTTACAAAAAAAAAAAGTATAAAATGTAGTTCATCAACCATCTAGTTTCCGTAACACAAGCCTCGTAGCTTACCACGGAAATTAGATGGCGCTGTGTGACCTGTCTGGAAATATTTATTATTTATTTATTAATATTTATTTATATAGGCCTCCCCCAAGGCTCGCCACGATCTCCTGACACCCTCATCCAACCCCCACCAGCAACCTTCTTCAGGCCATTTGTCTATCTAGCGGGGCGTCATCCCACTCTGCGTCTTCCCGTAACTTTGGTTCTCCGACGGATTTCCTCGTTTCGCACTTTATCCATCAGAAAAATACTTGTGGATCAGACCCACTGTTTTGTCTGGTTTTGTTGTTTATGAAATCAGTTTTTCTTTTAGTTATCTTACCTTATCGGAGTCTTCCATCTTGTTGCAGTCACACTGTCCACAGATGCAAGTCCCTCGGTTGGAGCAGAGTGGCCCCGAGGTGCTGTTAGAAGGTCTGCACCCCCTCTCTTGCTCCACGGAGACTCCCTCCGCAGCAGAACATTCACATCCCTTCCCAAATCGTCCCGGATTACACAGACACACCCCACAAGCGAGAACTCCCTGACCAGAACATACGCTGATGTCGTCCCTGTACGTCTATGTAAAAATCAATTATTACTACAAATTAAAACATACCACCAATTAGCAAGAATTTGCATAAAGTTCTAAAGTCTAATAGGATATCAGCAAAATACTGTTTTTTTCTATTAAATCACTATACATGCATTTATAAACACTTAACAGAAATTATGATTTTACAATGCAAACCTTTTAAATGATGTGTTGTTGTTACATTTACCTTATAACATATACAATATACTGCGTGTAATTGTCAAGGAGCAAATATTTTTAGGCCATTAGTAGAACTTCGATTTGGAATAAAAAAGGTAACTTTTAATCCGAAAAACAAAACACTACAGCATGGCGAATAAGTACGCGTCTGAAAATCGCGATATCCATCGTGATAAATACCTACAGACTGGGAAGTGTTATTATTAATTGAAAGACTAAATAGAGAGAGAGAGAGAAAGAATTACGTAAGGCACCGTTCGCACAATCGTCGACCTCTCGCTACCTACTTGATTAGGCTCTGTATGAGTGGCGATATTTTTAGGAAAACTTCTCTGCACTGTAACTTAAAATTTTATTACTAAATAATTAAAATAAAAAAAACGTAGTTCTTTATTTTTATTCTAGATTATAATGTCAAAATATTTGCTCTTTAATAAATTCCACGCTGTATAATTTTGGGTATAAAAAGCAATTTAAAAGGGCAGTTTATGATTTCACATTTTTACTTACACAGCTGATATTATATTTATATAATAATTTAAATTATGAATACTTACAAAATGTCCTGGATGTTCGCAGGGACAGTCGCATAACATCTCCAGCTCTATGATGAGGCTGTCCGAGATACCCACAGGGTAAATCTGGAACAACTGTTTCCATTCTCGAGGGTCTTTAGGACACTCCTTAAGAGTAATGTGAGCTGTGAACTCCACTACATCGCCAACCTGGAAGTAGTTTCATAATTAATACTTATTTTTATTTTTAATTTCAACTGCCTTCGCGGTCTAGCAGTTAAGTCCGTGGATTTACACGCGGAGGTACCGCGTTTGATTTCTGGTCGGGACACAATAATTTATTTTTATTATTTAATTATTTTCGAGTTTGGTATATACCAGAGACTTCGACGGGCAAGTATAGTAAACTTAGCTAAATGTGAATCTGCTTCGTCAAAAAAAAAAGTGGTTTCTGACCACCCCCAAAGGGATACGGTCGTAATGATCTGATACATTTTCTATATTGTACTAAAATAATAATAAAAAAACTTACTTTAAGTCCATCGCATTTATTAGTTTCAACACTCTTCCCATTTCCTTTGCACCGAGAAAAGTACTGTATTTGGATGGCGTTTGAAGAGTTGTCCTTTACTTCTACTGTTGAGGTGATTTTCTAAAAACAAAAACTAAATGTAGACATTTATTTTACTTATACTACACCTATTAACCCAGCGTTCCGTTTATAGACATAAACAACGGGGCGCTAGCATAAAATGCTTAAATTATTAGCATTTAATTGGTGTTTTATGACAGAAGTCAAATTTGATCAAACCTAATCTATTTCATAATTTGAAGCTAACGGAGGGAAAAAAAAACACAGCTTAAATAAACAGTTGGTGGCGCTGGTTTATGATGTTAGCGCGGCTTCTAACTGGAACGCGGGTATTAGTTATTTCTGAATTAAAATTTCACTTGCAAGGGATGAACACTAAATAGTATGTTATTTTATTGATTAGAAACAAACAACTTTTGCTAAGAATGTGACAAAAAAATGGATTTCTAGGCTATTTTAGAATTAACAGTTTATATGCAGAAGCGAAAAAAATATGTTACCTTCGACATATGGTTTCTTATTGGTTTGTTAGTCTACAATAGTTAGGGCATACAATCTTGAGTCTAAAATGTGTAAAATAAGTTTTCCAAGCATAATAAATAAATAAATAAAATTAGGCGTTATATAAATGTGAACTGATTAAGAAGATTTTTAAATTACATCTACATCTTAGACTCTTTTTCTTCTTCTATTTTTAAACTAGTAAAACTAGTAATGGCAATCGCCACTAAGGCATTTGTGCCAACATCACGTTTGTATTGATTAATAAATTGCGCATAGGTACTGGTTAAGGGTTTGATTGGACACGATGAATCACAAAAACTAAAACAGAAAATGGAGTGGTTAGTATGATACGTCACAGCACAATACATTGATTTGTTAGTACTTTAAACATAACGTTAACCATGACATAAGATATACAGCCTTTCTGCAACTGGCTACACCTAGCCTATGTTATGCTGTTACTTGTTAGCCAGGTAGGAATATTGCTGTGGTCATTCAAATGTGACTGTAATTAGTTTATTGCGGAAGAACTTCTAGTTGAACTTCTAGTTAAAATTTAATTTAAAAAAATAGGTAAAGAGACTGCCTCCGTGGTCTAGCGGTTAAATCCGTGGATATAGACTCTGAGATATCGGGTTTGATTCCTGGTCGGGACACAATAATAATAAGTAGTAATTTAATTAATATTAAATTATTTGTAATATTCTCGAGTTTGGTACGCTCAAGACATCAACGAGCTTGCCACTTATTATAATTGGCCTATAGTAAAGTTTGCTAAATATGAATCCACTTCTTTATAAGCGTGATTTTTGACCACAAGGGATACGGTCGTGCTGATACTTTACTTACATTTAGGTAAAAAAATAAATATTGTGTTTTGTGGACGGACCTATGTATGGCTGATCGCGACTACAGCTAGGGATCATGATTTTGATGACACTTTACATTAACCACATACAAATTACATACCTAAAACTGTAGTAAGTGACAGGATAATTAATTATAATATTGAATTTTATACTTACACTGTATTGATCTTTGACAAGATCCACGACGTTAGCGGAGTCCTCGCTTAGTACTCCGGCGCTGGAACCTTCAATGTGCTTGCTAAGTTGTTCGTACACACTGTACTGTTCCGCTGTCACAGCGAAGATCACATTGATCGCGTGCTCTTTAACCTATCACAAATATTATTACTAAAATAACTGTAAATAAAATGTATGTATGGTATGGCAGTATAGGGAAACCTTACAAGCATCTATTTTTATTTATTTATTTACAAATATCTACAAGACGCGGGCCTAATAACCTTTAGAATAATGTGAAGAGTTCAATAAACATGATATATGTACTCGTATATATATTAAATATCTATAATTGAATAATAATATTTATCTACTCTCATATCGTAAAATGCTAATTACAAACCTTAAAACGAATTTATATTGACATACTTTATAAACATACTGCTGAAGTTTAAAAATAGAATCACATTATAACACTTTTTCTCTAACAAAATAATGTTATATTTTATTTTAAAATTAGAATCATACATATTATACAACACTTATTTTTTTAAGGCAAAGGTTCCATTACAAAAAAGTTTTGATTCCAATTTTTACTCGTCTATGGCAGCGCCCACCATAGCGCGTGCGCGGTCATAAGCTAGGTTTTGGCGCCATTTCATTGTTTAGGACATGGTCATATAAAAAAAAAAAAAAAAAAATTGGCGCCATTCAATACGTTTTGTTGTATACACAGATATAGATCTAACTAGATTACGCGAGTCCCTGCATTTGTATGAAAACCAAGCGTGCCACTTTTGTTGTACCTACTGTGACGTCACAAGAGCATTTTAGTGATGGGAATCTCCAGTCCGCGCGAAACCGATATAAAATAGTTCCGACGTTGACAACATATACTGTTTATTGTGTAATATTAGAGATTTTTAAATTTTTGAGAAGGGTTCGGTGCATCGAGCCGTCGACCACAATGTCAATCTACTAACTCCATCATTAGTTGACGTTTTCAGTACATCAATAGTCGGTATTGCTTTTGTAGTCAGTCGTCGAAACTTTTTTGTTTCCTTGCCCTCAATAAAATGAACAGAACAAATTCGACTATGTTTTGTTGGAAACCAATTTTCATGCCCCGTCGCTTCAATCCATTTCATTTTAACGTTAGGGTCACTTGGAAACCTGTAATTATAATTAATAATATTCTGAATTAAATCACTAACAGAAACTAATTGCAATAAAAAAATATATTATGTGTCACAAAATATCCCAAGGCAAACATTATCATTCCTCTGTTTCCAAAATCGATATTCGAATCGAGCAAGTGTACAACACTATTTGCTTCATTTGACAGAAAAATGATAATAGTGACCCTACCAAGAAGCTTCGCGACGAATGAAAGTATCGATAGTTCCATTTTTATTGCGTGTTTTAGTAAACAGGCTCTACAACTTTGCAACTTTAAAAGCGGCAATGTATTATGAACATGCGGTGCACACGCAGTTACGTAGTTTTCTTAGTAAAACCCACAACAAACATAACGTGCATAAAATAATTGATTCTAAAATAAATGAGACACAATTTAATTACAAAATTACTTACCGATGAAAGGAAACGTTTCCATTATTCCGTCAAACTTTTCTTGTAGAGTTTTTACAGCTCAATACCGCACAGTGAGGCATTTTTTAGATTTAGATTGACGTCCGTTACCGACAACGCGGACCGCAGACTAAATGAAACCGCATCGAAAGAGGTGCATTGCACTTCCTTTTGGCACGCGAAGTACATACACTCGAGTCATCTAGTTAGATCTATATCTGTGGTTGTATAGCATTTCGTGTTTTTTTTTATTCTTGCTTAAAATTATTACTCTTTTATTTAGTAGGTACAATCCCAATGTATGAGAGTAGATAAATTAGTGTATGAAACTGCACATAACTAGGTATTAAAACACTCATGTGATACTATTAAAAACCGAGCCGAATTTTTTTTTGGTCAAACATTTTATGTAATTAAATTAGTTCATTCTAATTGCTTACGTTATAACCATATGGGGTAACGCAGCAGATATTCGTAAAGTTTTCATAAAAAAAAGACATCATATTGAACTATTAACATTACCTCATTAATTAAATACTAGCTAGAATATATATATAATTATTAATAGTATGTATTTATACCTACGTATATCTTACAAATTGTTATTTAATAATATTGCACCTACTTACCATGGATACTGTCTAAATGTCCTAATGGTTTGTAATGTCTAACGGCATTAAGTTCGCCTTTGTACATAGTGCAATTAAGTTTATAAATAACAAATAATAATAACATACAATTGACCGTCTCCGTGGTCTAGTGGTAACAAACGTTGCCGTGAACTCGGGAGGTCGTGGATTCGATTCCCACCGGGGGCAAGTTGTACATTGTATAATTTGTCTCGGTCTGGGTGTTTATATGTATATATTTACAAAAAAAAAAAAAAAGTATAATATGTAGTTTATCTATCAACATCTAGTTTCCGTAACACAAGCCTCGTAGCTTACCACGGAAATTAGATGGCGCTGTGTGACCTGTCTGGAAATATTTATTTATACATACCTTGAGGTTAATCTGAGAAATGCTGGGATAATCTTGGATGGTGGAGTGTGTGTATTCGCCTTTAGAATCCAAGTGACAAATGCCATCGTTAGGTTGAATAATACCACCCAACTGAAACAAGACATCATTATTAGTTTTTATAGGCTATACTACGGTGAGTGTTCGAGAGCTCCACAACCTTCTTACATCTGAGCACACGCTGAGATGTGGAATGTTTTGCCATTTCTATAACCTGGAGTTTTATTATATTATTACCAGCAAAGAAATACTATATCCAATTTTTAAGGTGCTATAATTCGTCACATATTTCCTCATGACAGCCCTAACTAACACGGAGTCCTAGAACATATTTCCGGAGAATTTGGCCTAAACTCGCCACACTGGCCAGACGAGTTGGCGAGGGTCTGATGTCAATTTATTAATGACTACAAAAGTTGGTAAGTATTTGTGGAAATGGAATGGAGCAACTGCTTAACGTGCTCTATGAAGAAGTGTATTTATTATTGGTTCATGCTGGGGTTAGAACCGCGACCATTTTGGCTTTTAAAGAAAGCATTCTTATAACCGGACCATCACCGTATTTAATTGACAAAAATAATAATTGTAATATTGGAAACCAGCTTGGAGTTTATAGCGGCATAGCGGTCTATACTAATGCCAATTGCTTCCATTCTTTGCGCGCTAAGCCGTTGTGGTCTTAAGTATTTAAAATCTTTTTAACAACAAAATACCTACCTTTCCGTCTCCTGCATAATGGAAGCCGGCATCGGTTGAGAAGACGAGCAGTCTTCTGGCCTGATCTCTCCATCCGATGTCATGTTTGCACACGATGGCCTGCATAATGGCGTCGAAACCACCTTCAGGCGCGTCCAAGTTACCAGAAACATTCGCGCGGGATACCGCTTCCTAAAAGAAAATATAATTAATAAAGTTCTCGGAACTCGCGTATCGCCACTTGTAGCGATTAATAATCGACAGTGGCCAAGGATGAACATTTTCGGCTGCAATAGACATCCTTTGCCTCACATCTTTTTTAAGAAAATAACTGTCAAAGTGATGTTCCTTTTAATACAATTTTACAATATTTTATAATTATACAATACTGATAAGCGCGAGGTTGTACTAGTATAAAAAGCATTACAAAACCCCGATTTTTGTTATAATATAGAATAAATCATAATATCAAACTGTTACTCAAAGATTTCAGTCTAAAATAACATGGAAGGGTCAGGTAATGCACCACGCTTAGGCCTGTAATAATAAATATATCTTAAAATCGATATCAAATTTGAAATCATTTGTCTCTTTTTAACAAATGTCTAATCGAGAAAGAATGAAAGAGAAAACTTGTTATCAAGTTTAACATCGATCTAGAGATTTATTTTCCTTAGTCCTTAGCAAGGGTTGGTGTGATTGGCGAAGCAATTCCCTTACAATCTTTCCTTTTGCTGTAAGACCAATTTCTATAAAATAAAAGTAGTTACTATGTCAAGGCAAAAAAAAATATTAGAACTATCAATTATTTAAAATTTATAAAGTACTTACGGTAAAATGTTCAGTATCAGTGCTTAAAGACATGGCATTAATGTAGCCATAGGGAGCTGTGCAGTTGTCGCATGGGGATATTAAACTGCAAAAAAAAACAATTCAGTTAACCATAGTTAATCCAATTACAATAATAATGTAGATTTCGAGAACAAAAATTATTCATATTTATTTTCCTTTAGTTATTTTTGTAAGTATAAGTACCTACTACAGGTGACAATTTAGCAATAAATTTATACACAAACAGCCGCAGCATAATACGGAGTCCAACAATCGTGATAGATATATTTTTTTATTATGTACTTTTTTTTTTAAGTTATGTGTAAATCTTTTAATGTAAATATGCTCCTGGCCTTCCTGGAGTAGATAGGATGGCTTCGATAACGCACAAATCACGCACAATGGTCTCCCAGACACTAAGTACAGAAACGTCTTAGAAATCATCTTATTTATTTATTTATAAACTTTATTGCACAAAGTACAAAGGCGGACTTAGTGCCCGAAGACATTCTTTGACAGCCAAACCTTGGGGACAAATTTGATCAAATGTGGGTGCAATCATAAAGATAATAAGAGAAATAAATAACTATTTAAATTAACAGCAATTTAATATATTCTTACTTACAATATATATGGAATAAATATTATAATATCGATACACTAAATACTAATACATCATATTATTATACATAAACTGGACTGCTCACGTGACTAATACCAGTCGTAAACTATTTGCTTCTCTGCACTCTCTCAATAAACTAAAGAATTTTCTGCCGTTAAAAGCTAAAATAACCCTTGCTCAAAGCCTTCCCCTTCCTCTCCTCGACTATGGTGACGTGTGTAGCGTCGATATCTCGGAAGTGCTGCTCAATAAATTGGATCGGATGCTCAACTCGTGTATTCGTTTTATCTACTGTTTGCGTAAATACGATCACATTTCCGAGTATCGAGCCAGGTTGAAGTGGTTGCCAATTCGTAGTCGCATAAATCTTAGAATACTTTGTTTATTATTTTCTGTACTTAATGAGCCTGCGACACCGAAATACCTCAAGAACAAATTTATTATACACGACAGGTCGTTGCGGTCATCGCATAACTGTGTTCTTTCTATTCCTTCCCATCATTCTAGCTTTATGGCCAACTCTTTTGCAGTTGTTGCCGCAAACTTGTGGAACAACCTGCCTGTAGATGTCCGACAAACGCCAAACAGATCGTTATTTAAAAGAATGGTTTTTACACGTTTCCTAAATAGCTCCATTACATAGATATATAAGTATATGATATTGTATTATATAAATATGTATGTATTATTATTTATATGTACCTATGTATTCTATTTATATACGAGTATAATCATAGTAGAGTGTAGTCTATTTAGTGTATACCTACTGATTAATATATAGTTTTGTATATAGTATATTAGTTTTAGTATTTAAGTTTGATTTATTTTGTTTTTTTTTTGTAAATTTTTCTCACAAATCTTAATGCTCCTATTATATTTTGCACCTGCCTCACATAACAAATGCTCTAAATTGTCCCTAAGGTTGACTAGTAAGAATGCCTAGCGGCATTAAGTCCGCCTGTGTACCTAGTGCATAAAGTTTTGAAATAAATAAATAAATAAACATACATATATACTACTTATCTTAAACACTGCCATTAGTTTTGCAATTTCATTGTCAAAAACATGTTTATTTTAATAAATTTTTTTTGGTAGTTTAGGCATAAGAGTGGGGACATTTTTTTTTGCATGGCTTTCATACTATGTCATATCTGCATTTATGTAAGATCATTAACTACTAAGGTGACTAACCTCTTAGGTACTGTAGACACGTAAGGCATGACAAGTTTGTCCACAAACGACCCAAAGCCAAGTCTGAAGTTAGAGGTGATCCTTCTCATGGTAGTAGAGAGAAGGTTGCCCAGTTCTGTCAGCTTTTCCTTGTCATTCTTCATAGACCTACTCAAGTCCATAAGGTAGTACAAGTCGACAGGATAGTCTTGAGCTTGGGAGTATGACACGCTTAGCTCCTGCATTTGATCTGGAATTAACATGTTTTAATTAGTAACTACTTAGCCCTTTGACGACAGCAGGGACAGGAGACACGGTTGTCTCAAGCCAAAAAAAAAACAAATTATTTAATAATTTTTAACATATTGAATGTGAATTAATTATTTTCTAGTCTCGAAACAAATCTTTTGTTATTTTTAAGCTGGCAAAACAACACCCAACTAACTACATCCATATGTTATATCTATACTCATTGGATGTTCATAATTCATTTGGCGCTATAATATGATTTATTCTTATAAAAGTTTTTATATAACCAAATGCTTATTTTTTACAAAACAAACCTAATAATAATATCTAAAGATTTTAAGATTAACTGCCTCCGTGGTCTAGCGGTTAGTCCGTGGATTTAGACTCGGAGGTACCGGGTTTGATTCCTGGTCGGGACACAAAAATATTCATTAATGTAAATAAATACATTTATTTGTGATATTTCCCGAGTTTGGTACGCTAGAGACATCGACGAGCTTGCCACTTGTCATGATTGGCCTATATTAAAGTTGGCTAAATGTGAATCCGCTTATTTATAAGCGTGGTTTCTGACCACCCCGAAAGGGAAACGGTCGTGATGATACTTTACTTTTTAAAGATTTTAAGTAAAAAAGTCACTTGTAACGACTATAGGGACACATATGTCCCCAACCCCCACTTCAACCCCATTGGATTTTTTAGTGTTTTAGTTATTAAATTTGTTTATTTGATACCCCATGACTTACTTAACGTGACTAACAATAAATAAATAAGTTTTCATACTCTTATGGTCCTAAAAGGGTTAAATAATAAAAATACTATTAAATGGGAAACCGGAAGAGGGAAAATTATATAAATAAATAAACTATTAAAAATATGTTTTACTTGTTTATGTATATATGGGGTGACTTCGTATGCCCTTACTCTAGACTAATATGTTATTCTATTGATAGAAACAAACAACATCGACGTGCTTGCCACTTGTCATGATTGGCCTATAGTAAATGTGAATACGGTTATTTATATATAAGCATGGTTTCTGACCACCTCGAAAGGTAAACGGTCGTAATGATACTTTTTTTTTTTAACTTTTCCTAAGAAACCATATGTCGAAAGTATCAAAAATTGTTGGCATCTCAATACAAACTGTTAAATTTTAAATAACCAATTTGTATGGAAAAGGAAAAAATCACGTGGTATATATCTGTGGTGTCAAGGAAAAAGGAGATGAGTCGTAAAATTTAAAAAATAGATTTTTGCACCTATTGCAATAAGGAAATGAGTCTATACACTGTACAGTTTATTTTACACCCCTACGTACATAAAGGGTCTAGTCGTAACATTAAAATGTATAAATAAGTAAAAAGAGTTCAATCGAGTTATCTCAGTATCGCGCTTTTACCGCCAATAATTCAGTTATGCATAGTGAGATGAGTGGACTCGTACCTAAAGTATACGACTAATGAAATTTAACATTTACTAATTACAATTTTCTAATTACAAAAATGAGTTGTTTCCTTAATTTGCCTCTAGTGAAAAGTTCAAGTTTTGTACTTATCCCCTTTTTCCTTGACACCACAGATATATACATACATATATTCAATAAATATACGTTATTGTATTTTAATTAAGTGCTTAGATATACTAACCGCTTCGATGTCGAATCAACTTTATATGTATGTGTATCATGTCGTATAATATCGTATCCATTCATAATATACTTAATAAAATACTATAATTTTGTGATTATGAACCTAATATAACTTAATACACTGATCCCTACAGGCCTGGCAGTTCTGTAGGTACTGACGTATTTGGGGACCGCAAGAGAATGTTTTTTACATTGTACTAAAAATATCTTTCAATGTAATATCTGATACTATATTCAAAATTGTACAAGTATAAGAAATAACCTAGATTTAAGGACGCAAATTTGTGACTTTATGTGGAAATAAATGATTATTATTATAGTAAACGAACTACTGAACAAAAGCGCGTCTGTGGTATATCCAAAGTTCTATTGTATAATAGTTATTTTAGCAGACATAGCGCTTAGTAATATATGCCAGAGAAGTCAAAAGCAGCAATTTCGAAGATTAGATCGAACCAACACAATATTGATTGTCGTAGATTTTAAGAGTAATCTATAAGACTAAGGCTGAGTAAAACCAAAATTAATACTCTATAATTGTAACGATTAAAGTTAAAAATGCTGTCGAATGTATCAGTTTTATTTTGTGGGCGTCAGCTACCCAGGCTTAGATTTAAAAGTAACACGATCAAAGGAAAGTTTAAAAAATATATACTAATTTTAAAAATGTCGCCTCGAATTATCATATACCTTGAGAGTGAGCTATAACATAACAAGGGTCTTCAGTTAATGAGCTGCAACATAAAATATTAACTAAAGAAAAAGTATCAGGACAAACTTACTCATTCTAAGTTTAAGTTGTACTCTTTGCGGACGAATCTGGACTAGATCTTCTCCACTGGCCCCGAAGGCTCCTCCAGCGGCACTTCCTCCAGCGCTCATACTCCCACTGGCACTGGCACTTGAACTGCCGCTTGCACTCGCTGATCCAGCTGCCATAAACAAATTTAATTAATACGAAATATCTTTGGACTATACATTTTATTGGAATTTATCAGTCAGCACACAAATGTATTATTATCATCATAGCCCCTAGAACTCCACTGTTGGAAATGGGCCTTCCAGATAATTCTGGAGAATTTGGCCTACACTCGCCACGCTGGCCAAACGGGTTGGCGAGATCATCCCTTAATTTGACTTTCTTTACTGTAAACATTCACGAAAAACAACTAGAAGCTATTCATTTTTAAATATTTATTTAATATTTTTTTAAAACTTTTAGTTGGTAAAATTACTAAATGAACATATTATCTTTGTGGCAAGACTTGAACAGCTTGTGAAGCCAAAATGATAATTCAGAAACTCAAGTAAATTGCCTAAATACAAAAAAAACATGCTGAACACAAAAAACATCAATGACTAATAAAGGGTTAATTAGCTACATAAAAGGGCACAATGTTATAAGCTTGTTTTGTTCAATCGTTAGTTAATTCGCTATAATGTTCATACGATCGTTTTTGAGATATTTATTGCCCCATTTAGCATACAATCACCACAGCCCCTAGAACACAGAGTTCTAGACTTCCAATGTTGGAGATGGGCCTTTGAGAATTTTCTGGAGAATATGACCTACACCCGTCATGCTGGCCAAACGGGTTGGCGAGGGTCTGATGGAAATTTAAGTTCTGGAACCGGGACCGAAGGCTAAACGTACACTCCCGAGTTACGAAACGGTGGTGTTGTAAATCTATGACAAATCTACGTATGTATTTGTCATCGGTACCTACATGCCGGGGCTTTTGAACAGACCTTTGTAGGATTCTTACAACCGAGCCACCACCGCTTACATACAAGCATTCAATATCCTTTGCTATTTCTCCACTGGTTTATGCCGTGAGTCAGTATTACACTACTTGCAAGCGTATTTGACGTTTTAAATAAGTATTTACAAAAAATAATAATGATATTGTCAGAAATTTTTATGATTATAATTTAATAGGTGGTAGGCGGATTGATGGTGGTAATTTGCTCGGTCTACCGGGGCGGGAAGTATTCACCGTTTGTGGCGATAAACCCAGTAAAGTGTATCCACACGTTGGCATAGTGTTAGAGACTGGTGTCAGTCATGAGTTTCTGATTCTAGTTGCTAACATTCATGGCCCTCGCACGCCATTTACCATCAGATGGGAGCAAGGTCACATGTCGTACTAGTATAAAAAATAAGAATAGCGTGGCCAGAGCGTGGTGAATTATGATATTGTTATTCAGAACACCCTCCAAAAAGGTATGATAGATTATTTTTCAACGTTCTTCTGTTATTCAGCTCAGCAAAGACGACGATAAAATAGTAAATATTTACCTCTGCTAAATTCCCGATTGTATCTAGGGTCGATCGATCGTTGGTTGTCAGGGTTATAGATGAAGGCCTCATCGCAGCCTGCCGTGCCTCGTTCCATTGCCGGGTTGAAACATCTCGGCCGGTTGAACACCTCGGCGTAACACCACGAACAACCGGATGTTCTGATGCAGTCACCGCAAGTGGTTTTACCCGAGCACGGGTTCTGGGCTAGCAGCTGAGCAGCAGTCTGACATGACGCTTGGGCAATAAACAAAGCCCCAATAACTAATATGAATAAATTACATGCAGAAGCCATCTTTATTTCTTCTGGTTCGAATATTCAGATCTAAATCTGTAACAAGAGATATGTATGTTATTGGTATTGCTTCATAGTTTCCACATGCTTTATAAATGGTTCTATCTAATACGGGACTAAGTATAAAGGTTTTTATTTGCCTTGTGTTTTAAGAAAATTAAAACCCTGCTACGCCAACATAGGTATGTATGTATATGATAAAATTTAATACCTACGAAGAAAAACACATAAAAAGTTGCACCCACATAACACCTGGTCAATATTTGTCACACACTCACATACAACATCACAATTTACACTATGTTACTGTAATCTAAAAATTACTCATATTATTTACTAACTATAACATTATTTTAACTCTTAATTTGTTTTTGATTTTATTATTTGAAAACTCGATCGGCATAAGTTTAGGTTTGGATACGCAACTCGTCGCACCTGTGGGCGGCCGCGAGTGAGAAAGGGCGGCCGCCCACGCCCAAAGACCGCGATATAAAACGAGGTCACTACACACTGGGCCACTACAACTTCTTACTGAGACAAAATAAAGATTCTTTAATAGGTATTAAGTAAAAAAAAAACAATAACAAGATATTTTAGTGTTCTTTAGTCGTACAATTTATCGTTAATGTGTATACGATCGTGCCTATACTCATATTTTGATAATGTAAATTAGGACGTAAACAAGTGTCTAATAGGTCCCTATCGTAATAAATAAAAATATACAAAATATTCAAATTAAAAATTGCTGCATAAGTCTTAAGTAAACTACAAGAAAATATATATTTTTTATTAGTTTTAGTTCATAAGTTATTTAATTTTCATTTATTAAGTAGTTGGTTTTCACTTTGTTACGGTAATAATTGTAGCTACAGCAAATACCTAGATAAGTTGTTGCTTATTTGAATTTTCTACTTCTACCATTTAGTTCAGACCTATCATATACTTTAATTATTGTTGTGAATTTTATAGTATAGCCAGTTACTGTCTAAAACAAACATACGAACCGGTTTATTAAAGTGTGATACATTATACAGTCATGATACTTACGTAATTCTATCAATGACAACTTATTCACATTACTTTATACATTCCGGTGACTTATAGTAATTAAATAACAACAATTGGACGAAATTGGTAATAAAAAAATATATTGTATTTTGTGTCCATATTTACGACCATGACCCAACGTGCAATGGCATCATAATATACAAACTGCTGGTAAAAGAAGCGGAACACCGGAACTTCACGTCGAAAGTCTATTATTGAGAGACATTGTATCTATAGGGTTTCTTGCTTTTAATTAAAACGTGAACTGACAGTGACGTGCAATTTATCTAGAGATTGTAATGTAGTAAAACAAAGGGTCGTAATATATCTCTAATTTTACCTACTGCAGTACAAATGTTCATATTTATTTTATATTATAATAGTAAATTCTCGTACTCCAGTAAGCACAAAAAGATAGAATATTATGTTTAAACATTAAGACAACTAATTTTAAAAAAGGTTGGAAATTAATGAAAATATGTTTCATAGGTATACAAAATAAGAGAAATACAGGTAGTACTAAATACACTTATAAACTGCCTCCGTGGTCTAGCGGTTAAGTCCTTGGATTCAGACTCGGAGGTACCGGGTGCGATTCCTGGTCGGACACAGAAATATGTATTAATGTAAATTAATACCTTTAATTAATATTTAATTTATTTGCGATATTACTCGAGTTTGGTACGCTGGAAACATCGACGAGCTTGCCACTTGTCATGATTGGCCTATAGTAAAGTTGGCTAAATGTGAATCTGCTAATTTATAAGCGTGGCTTCTAACCACGCCGAAAGGGAAACGGTCGTGATGATACTTTACTATAAACCACCAATCCTAGACACGTGTACTTATTATTTTTTCATACGAATCGCCAATCCTGAGATAGGTATCGCCGAAATGAAATATTGCATTAGAAACCTAATATTTACGGACTTATCTGAAACCTTAAGATTTAGACGCGTAGGTGCCGGGTTTGATTCCTAATCAAGACACAATAATTTATTTGTAATATCTCTCGAGTTTGGTGTGCTAGAGACATGACGAGCTTGCCACTTGTCATGATGTACCTACAGAAAAGTTGATTAAATGTGAATCTGCTTCTTTAAAGCGTTTCTGGTTGTGATGATACTTATCTAAAACCTTCGAGGTACGCTTCATTGTATAAGATAACTGCATTAGCTGTGTAGATAACAGTGTTGTGAATAAACAAACTATATGAAGTCTGTGTAGAGCGCCGGATACATGTGTGACTAATGTACAGAAAATAACCTAGCTCAATAAACACAACGACGCGGCGCATACTCATAGCTTCCCAGAAGCAATACTATGTGACATCATGTCAATGAATATGATTTTCGCGTAAAAGTTACCTAGGTATTTTCGACTTCAATTCAGGCAGCATACTTTATGAATTTCCTGCAATTAAATTTAAAGTGTAAAGTATTTAAAATTGAATGGCTTCATGATCTAGCGGTTAAGACCCGCGGTGGTGGGTTCTATTCCTGGTTTATTTGTGATATCTCACAAAAATAATTGAATTATATGTACAAATCAACACAGCACATTTACTCATAGTTAATGCTAATAATCGAGTTTATTTGTAAATGTTATTTGAGAGAATAAGTTGACACGGCCTAATTACAGCCACAAATTTATTTATATACATTAGGTTAAGATATATACGTAATTGTAACTGATATATGTCATGATGGGCCTATACTTAAGTCGGCTAAATGATAATCTGTTTTTTATAAGTATGGTTTCTGACCACCCCGGAAGGGATACGGTAGTGACGATACTTTAATTAAAAATAACTACTTTAACGAGAATAACTATACATAATGACGTAATTTGTTAAATCTACCTAAGAGTTCTCGAGTTTGGTACGCTAGACATCGACGAGCTTGTCATGATGAGCTTATAGTAAAGTTGGCTAAATGTGAACTCGCTTCTTATAAAAGCGTGGATTCTGACCACTCCGGAACGGATACTGTAGTAATACTTTTTTTTTTAAATAACTACTTTAATAATAATAACTATATTGAAGTAATTTATTAAATCTGCAAATAAAATACCTAAAAGTGCGTACCATATACGTGCGGTCGTGATGATATTTTACTGATACTTTACGTATTGCCGATGAATACGAAATGCACATTCGATATACATTATAACATATGAACCAACGCAGTTAAAGAACAAGTTATACCAAGTATTTTACTTGTACATATAACCACAAGAAATCAAGTTCTCGATACAACAAAAACCGGTGATTTTGTAGGTCACGAATTACGTCATAATTAGGATGAATCAAATTCATTGCTGACCTAATAAGACCATGAGACATAAGGTTCTTCACATCGAACCTGATAAATTATGTTTAATAAATGTTGTGTCCTTATTTATTTAGAACGGGCTGTTCTGTCAAACTGTCTAATTTTGTTTTTATCACGCAATTTGTGTCACTGAAATGTGACTTTTTGACATTCATTTCGCAAGAAAACAGCAATGGGGATGCAATAAAAGATATACATTTATTCGAAAAAAAATATTTACAACATATAAAATAAAATTAATATTAAGGATAGGGATATAAGTCCCGTCCGCGTGGAATGGTGGCAAGAACGCTGGCTGCATTTCCCCGCTGAATTGCAATACTGATTCTCTGGGCGAAGAAAGAGCCAGCCCTCTTGTCACCGGATGCAATTATAATTATTATATTTATCGAAAAACGATTTTCTTTAAAATATGATTACGATGTTGCGTGAAACTGGTATGAGATAACAGCTGTTTACCTAACTTGTTCGATATTATAACTGTAACTACAACAGCGTGCGACCTAGTAAATAGTCAATCGATTAACTAAGCGCAGCAAAAAGCTGAATTCCTAGTTGACGGTACGCAGCCTTCAGCGGGTTTCCATAAAAGTAACGATAACGGTTTAGGGGTGGCCTGCCGCAGGTCAACAACCCCACCAGACGACGCGGAATGTGTATCTTTGATTCAATAAGGGAAGCAGACTTATCAAAGTCTAAAAATACATGTGCTTTTGAGTGTACAGTGTAGTAAGATAGAATAATTACAAGATTTTATATTTTTCTATATGCATATTGTTTAAATTATAATACGACAGCTGGATTACTTCTCAAACCAACTTTTTAGGTACCAATATATTGTTTAAAGCTTTTAACTTGTAATAATAATTATAATAAATCCTTTATTGCACAAAAAGACACCATAGCATATCTAGCAGATATTCCTCCACCGTTGCTGCCGCTCGTCAGTGGAACAAGCTACCCCTGGCTATCAGGCGCGCACCGTCTGTCAATGTATTTAAAAACCTTCTAACCAGATTATTTCTTGAGAAACAGAATGTATCCATCTCTCTCGACGTGGAAAAGTTATTTGGCATTTTGTATATATATGTATTTATTTATATTGTATGTATGTATTGAATGTTATGTATGTGTATTGTATTTTTTTGGTGTACACGGTCTGATCAAATATGATCCGGACTGGTACATATAAACTACGGCAGCAAACGGAATCAGTGAAAATAAAACAAGATTGGTAGGTAGTACAACCTTTGTTGATGTTCACGTGAAATTGATGAAATGAGCGCGATTGTTATCTTTAAAAAAATAATTTCAACGAGTTTGCTTGAAATTTTGTGTTTCCAATGGAATTACGGCTACGGAATCGCGAACCCAAGTATTTGGGTGGCACAAAGCATTCAGTTAAGGTCGTGAAGTCGTCAAAAACTTGCCTCATGCGATTCGTCCATCCACCTCTGTTAACGACGATAACATCAAAAAAGTTGAGAAAACGGTGCTTGAAAATCGTCTTGTTGGCGTCAGACACACATCAAAGGCTTTCAACATCTCTTATGGATCGACTCAACACATTTTGGTTAATGTTTTTGGTATAAAGCGTGTCAAGAGACTTGTACCAGAAGACCTGATTCTTTTGCAAAAACAACGGCGAGTAAAGGTGGCAAGAGATGCCTGAGTACCCTACATTCATCAAACGCATAATTACTGGTGACGAGACGTGGGTTTACGAATATGACGTCGAAACTGCCCAACATTCTAGCAAATGGCGCTCCAAAATTGACCGCCGAAACAAAAAAAGAACACATCAAAGTTTGGTCGAAAATCAAGGTGATGCTCATAGTTTTCTTTAATTACCATAGTGTGGTCCACCATGAATTCGTTCCAGAGGGTTAAAAAACGATCAATAAGGAATACTACTTGGCTGTTCATCATGAGGCAATTCATCGTAAACAACCAGATTTGTGGCCAGACAATTCATTGATTTTTTACGATGATAATGCGCCGTCACATTTCAGCATGATTCCGATTTTATGGCCAAACCGACTGCGTTAATAAATAACCCTAATAAAAAACTGAATATAAATAAATAATAAAATCAATAAACCAAACAGAGTTCCGTCATTTTAAAAGTTTAAAAGCTAAATTACACCATTGAAATAATATTATCATTAATACACATAAAAGAAATGATAAATTCTAATGCATAGTGGCTTTAACGGTCTTAACCAATTAAAAACCAAGACCTTATTAAGACGCATTAAAATTTATTATTTGTTTAATGTGTGTATCAATCATAAAAGTATTTCAATGGTGTAGTTTAGTGGTTATGGTTTATATATGGCTTTTTATTTTCTTTTCAGTCAGGTTTATTATTATTATTTATTGATTTTTTTAGTTTAATTAAAGTTTTTTACGCAGTAGTTTTTTTTTTAAATTGAATCATTGTGCATTTATCCGGTTCAGCAAGGATACCATTATGCTTGAACTGTGAATTTGTGATGTATTTAAAGCATTAATCATATCTGTTTAAGGTACAAGGCATTAAAAGCTCAATCACTGGTTAAAACCTTAAAAGGTCAAACTCAGATTATGAAACCATTAACATTTACATTTGAGCTGCCTACTTTCACAAAAAAATACAGAAACAATAAGTAGGACTTTATATCCCGATTGTTGCATATTTAGTAGGTAACAAGTTACTTAAATGTGGTGATTAATTTATCAATCACTGATGAACCTGGCACCAAGCTAGGAATACTATGCTGTTTCGGCATATTGTGTCCGACCCACCCCGATCTGTGGTGAGCATATGCAGGTTTAATGCAAGTCTAGATTGTTAGTTATGGGGAACTGTAACAGTTTACTAATAACATATATATTTGCTTTGATTTCCATAAGATACATACTGTTCCAACATAGATTAGGTTAATTTGTTTGTTGACATTTGTTTATATATAATAATTAATTAAGTTCTACAAGAAAAAATATTCGTTAAATATAGTTTTGCTTAGATGTTTGAGATGATACCTGTCTCACTGCTAAATAAATAAACTGATTCATCAGTTTACAAAAGCTAAGAGCGTATAATTTAAATCCCTCTACTATTGCTTTTCATTCATAATAATTGATATGATTTCGTAAGTATCTATGAATTATTCAGGTCGAAGCTGGGTTGAGGTTGAACCATAAGATGAATCCCAAGTGCCATAAATGGGTTGAGGTGAACTAATTATTTATTACTCACCAGTCTTGTAGTTTATATACCTAAAGATGTGGAAACCCAATCATTTCAAAATTTCTGCGTGGACATAAATTGATATTACAATCAAATTACACAAATACACATTAAATAGTCGCTTCCAAATACTTGAAAAAACTGCAGCCCGTATTACTCATGCGCCCACCCTCTCCCCGCGCGTACACTAACTTCACTTCAATGAAATCGAGACTCCTGATTGGTTGAAATTGTATAACTTAAGTGATGCGCAACTGTTTTATCGATAAGCATATAAGTCGTGTTTGACTTTGCGCTTTATGCGCTTTTTTTAACTAATTTCGCTTTGGCAGTCCTCCGGAAGAGTGCTCGCAGTCTTGAGGAACCTCAGTCTAGGCGCAGCCACACTGTCGCACTCCAACAGCACATGCGCGGCCGTCTCCTCATTCGCCATGCATCCTCTACACAGTGGGCTATCTGTAATGTTCAGAATATAGAGATGTTTGTTAAATGTTGTGTCTGCTCCCCAAGATACAACATAATGGTTTGGGGAGCAGAGTTCTGTATCTCTTTCTTGTTTACTTGTTTTGATTATTTTTTTCTGTACCAAATTTTGTAACTCAATTTTGCTTCAATAAACGATTTTTACTTTTACTTTACTTTAAAGGCAAAGTGTCCCGTCAAGACCCCCACCATTATTCGAAGGCTCTGTCAAGGCCCAGGAGGCGTCGTGTGAGGTGCCTGTCTGGGTTGGAAAGAGCCCCCCTGGACTGTCTGCAGTCTGTGTTCGATGTCCACATCTGCTCGTGCAGTTTATCAGTTCTTTGGCGAAGCCAGCTTCGCATAATTTGGAACGGTAGGGGGATTGTTGGTCCTGGGCCTATCGGTGTTGTGGATGACCCCCTTCTGGCCAGTTCATCAGCCGCATCATTACCCAGGTTTAGGAGGAGTATTTATGTTATTTGGTTAGGTCGTATTGAAGAAATAAAGGGCAGGAACTAATGCCTAAATTAGATACCTATACCTCACTCTGTAGAGGCAGGGGGTGTAATTGTTGTTTTTCCTCCACCAAGTGTGACGTAGTATATATATATATATATATTTAGGGTTTGTATGCTTTGTATTAATAATTAAAAACAAAGAGAAGAAAAATGAATAACCGTTCGAATAGCTATGAAACGCTCGCGCTGTAATCGCTTTACTTTGCTTTATGCAAGTCGAACGACTGTTTGCTTGAGCGTACCCAGGCTGGTTGCCCCCCCCCCTCCTGGATTTTGTTTATGTACCTTTAAGATAGCTAATGTATATTTAAAAATACCTATTTTAATTTATGTTTATAATAATAGGTAGGCCCATGACTGTTTGTTTTAGCGTCAGTCAGCCCTTTGAGGTAACAATTTCCCAAGTTAAACACAGCCAATAATAAAAAATGCGGTTGTTTTTATTCATGATGAACTTAGTAAATAATTAAAATGTATATTGATAAAGGTTTGATTAATTTTTTATTAAAATTATAGCCTCTCTCATATTTATATATCATTATTGGTAAATATTACGTTATTGATTCGACAAATACAACTAACTCGTTATTTTATTTTTATCGATATCCTAACGCATAAATGGTAACACCACTAGGTATCAGGTGTGCCAACCTATAATTAACAGCTATAAAAATGTACGTTCGAAAACTTTAAAATAATATTTTGACAGTTATAAATACTACAGAAATTATATTATTTCCCGAGTCTCTCAGATTTTTTTTAAGGCTATCAAGTTATTATATAAAAAGTCTATCTATTTTCTTCCTGTAATTAGTAGATTATGGTTAATTTAAACTTTTGATTGATACTTTGCATCTAATTTGAACGTCTTTCATTGGGTTTTTTTTATAATGTTGCCAACTTGGCAAATGTTGAACCAATAATAATCTTCGTGTCCTTTCTTCATCGGGAAAGAATATGGCCGACATTTCGATATTGCTGTCATGAAGAATTTCCAGTGACTAGGATTTTTAACCTCGTAGTTCTTCATGCACGGTTACAAGTTCCAAAAACGTTTTTATTTTTAACGTGTAGACAGTGTTTAGTGTAATATATTTTGTAGTACACAATGGCAGCTGATCGAGAGATTGCTGCCGAGGACAGCATAAGAGTAGTGTGCCGATTTCGGCCACTGAACGACTCTGAAGAAAAAGCTGGATCTAAATTTGTTGTAAAATTTCCTTCTGGATCTGATGACAACTGCATCTCGATAGGGGTAAGTGCAGCCATGCTGGTCCTTTATGCTGCTTCCCTTTATCATCGCCTTAAATTAGATCACGATGACTAATGCGTTGCGCCTTATTCACCTGCTACTAAAGAGCCTTTCTTTTTCATTCCGCTTCGATGCTCACAATTAAATTTGTTAAATTTAGAAATAGTTTCCTTTATATCTTACGTAAACTTCATATCAAAGCTTTGTTTTGCCAAAAATCAATACAAATAAAATGTCGACCTTGACACATCCATAGGATCTTAAGTTAACTAATAGTGCTCTATGTTTGTAAATTGTACATCTTGTTACATTGACTAAACACAGCAAGTTATTAAATATAAAAATCTATAATCCATTATAATTATTTATCTTAATCCTTATAAATTCATAATTAACTTAACAATTTATCAGTACAGCTGATATTATTGTTGTATCTACTTGGTCAGAAGTTGACAACATAATTATTATAAATATATTTATTTATAAAGTTATTCAATTTGCATATTACAACTAGAATCTGATAAGGGTAGTTTCAGATAATATTCCTTTTCTGTATTTATACATTTTCCACAATCTGGAATTGGTAATTTGTTGTAATTTGATCAAATTATGCCATTATAATTTGATCAAATTATGCCATTATAATTTATTTTATAGTGCTAAAGTTAATATTTTCTTTCATAAGTTTTGTCCACAGTAATAGATAATGGCTTTCTCATCACAAGATGTCATCTTGTTTATTATTGGATTTCATATCAAAACTTTGGTCATCATTACAATCTTTATGGAGCATTTAAATTTGGTTATACTACTTGGGTACTTCATTCTTTAATTGATAAACTTCTATTTGGTGTAGTAGTTTGGATTTTATTTGATATTATTTGGCTAAAATCATATTAGAATTATCTAAAAGTTGGATTTTCAATTTTAATGAAAATGTTATATTATGTTATTTTTAATATTTAATAAAACAGCCTATGTGTAAAAAATATGTATACCTTAGGAGCAGCTTTGTATTATACAACTATTTTTTAAATGATCTTTCACCATTTTGCTTAGTCTATATTAATGTGAATGAGTTCCGAAACATGCCAGCTCCTTTATTTACTTCCAAAACAAGCCAGTTAATATTGCTTGCTGAAAAAACACTTAATGCCTTGGTTGTTTAGCTGTTAGGACAGTAGATTTAAACAAAGTGGTACAGGGTTCAGCTCCTGATTGAAAACACAAAATATATTAAGCATATGATTTTTCTCATTCTGGTATGCATGTATTCTTCCTCTCATTTCTCACCAACTGCTGCATGACTGACAAAAATGTAACAACACAATATATTGCAGGGAAAAGTGTATTTGTTTGACAAAGTATTCAAACCCAATGCAACCCAAGAGAAAGTATACAATGAGGCTGCCAAAAGTATTGTGTCTGATGTGCTCATGGGCTACAACGGAACTATATTTGCATACGGCCAGACTAGTTCTGGCAAAACACACACTATGGAGGGTGTCATAGGTAAGTGTATGTGTTGCCCCAGGTAAAAACAACAACCTGCATACCAATACAGTGTAAACTCCAATCTTCAGAACTGAACTTCTTAGTCAGATTAACAGGTCACTCCATTCATCTAAGCTGCTGGTATTCTGCTAACAGTTTATTCTTTGGAACACTTTGCTGCTTAGTCTTTTACTGACAGAAGTAGAATCATTAAAATTTAATTGAAATAATTACGTCACACAAATGCCTTTTATGTAAATAAATATATTTTAACTTGACTAAAATAATGTACCAGCTCTAACAAGTGTAATTAAATGATATGTATTTGTGCTACCCTGGTTAGTGTTAGCTTCAATAAAGCGTACTCTCTACTCCTACTATGTACATATTTAAATTGTTTTCAATAATCCTGTATAATTATTTGACTTTATATGTGTCCTCTTTCTCATTCTTAGAGAGAATCACTTTTATTTTCATATCAGTCATTTTATTAATAACATTAATTGCAAGGCTTATCTAAAATGAAATATAAGAATATTGTAATAATTAAAAAAACTAGAACTAATCTGCAATTGTTACAACATAAAAATCAATAGGCATTGAGTGTGTTATTAAATAAACATAGTTTCTATGTCATATTATAAAGTTTAACAAATTGTAATAATAATGCACAATTAGTACTTCACAATAAAGTGTGTATTAACAAATAATTTGCAAGGTTAAGTTTCGTTATATGTTGGTCTTCTTTTTTACTTATATTTCATATTTTTTATTAAAAATGATCAGTATTATGATGCTATACTTAATATTTTATAATATAAAAGATAGAGTCTGAGTTTGACTTACAATAAAAGGCGCCCATAATAATCTAAACTGATATTTAAAAAAAAAAGTTAATAAAAATCTGGTTTCATAAGTGACTCAAAATTAAAATAACAACACATCATTACAGCCCCTAGAATAGAGTCCTAGCCATCCAATGCTAGAGATAGGCCTAAAACATATTTTTGGAGAATTTATCCTACATTCGCTACAGTGGCCAGACAGGTTGGCGAGGGTCTAATGTCAATTTATTAACAATTCCATAAGGTCTATGGAACCAGGACCGCTTGCTTAATGTGCACTTCAAGGCACTCAGTAATGGAAATGTTTACATTTTATTATTTATTAATGTGAATTGATAAAAAAAAACTGTTTACTAGCATGTTTTTGTGAAAATCTGAGTAAGTTTTAAAATAACTGTTACCTATCGAAATAACTGGTTGGTAAATAAGGATATAATATAAATTATATAAATTTAAAAAAAAATGTAGAGGTGTGTCTGATCCTAAATATTAATGTGTAATATTTTTTCTTAGGTGATTCAGGGAAACAGGGTATTATTCCAAGGATAGTCAATGATATCTTCAACCACATCTATGCTATGGAGGAAAACCTAGAATTCCATATCAAAGTCTCATATTTTGAGATCTATATGGACAAAATTAGGGATCTCTTGGATGGTTTGTATCAAAATACTTTTTTAATTTTTGAAATCCCACAAAAAAATATATATTTTATAATTATATATTATATGTGTATGTTGTGATTTATAATCGACACATATAGTATGGAAATATTAATTTTATTATAAAGATTGGGAACATTAATTAGATATAAATTAAAAAAATATATTTTTTTAACTAACCTCTTAATATTTTTAGTGTCAAAGGTAAATCTTAGTGTACATGAAGACAAGAACAGAGTTCCATTTGTCAAAGGTGCTACAGAACGTTTTGTGTCAAGCCCTGAGGAAGTTTTTGAAGTTATTGAGGAAGGGAAATCCAACAGACATATTGCTGTCACAAGTAAGTTATAACTAATTATTTATTGTAATATGTTTAGCTAACACTTTGAGAAAAATAAGGTTTAATATTACTATAATATAAATTAGGCTAAAGCTAATATTTTTATTTCACATTTCACAATGGTTGCATAGCCTAAGAAAAGACAGCAATTAAATGTACCAAATAAAACTTATTTTAAGACATTTTTTTAAAATACTTAATGCCTTAGCAATTGAAATCAGAGACTTATGACTGATATCAGTCTCTAACACTATGCTAGCTGGACTAGATGATTAGACACTTCGCTTAAAGGACTCCTGGTTATAGGAAAGTGGAAACACAGGCTGGAATGCATTTCACATCTTTATTGTGCGACAGATTTATAAGTCCCCAAATTTATATGTAACTAGCTGACCCAGCGAACTTCGTACCGCCTGACAGTCAATAAATGTACCCTCGCTCAGTATGCCTCACAAATCGGCGTTGATGTGTGCCACCTATCGGACAACAGTAGTACTATGTCAGAAACCTTCGCCGATGTTCACACAACATATTCCCTAAGTTTCATCGGTCAAGTAGTTTTGAAATGCATAGGGAACATACATAATAAATTCTTTATTGTACAAAACCAAAACAAGTGGTACATAGGCGAGCTTAATGCATTTTCTACCAACCAACCTTTGTGACTGAGATATGTAATAAGCATAGGCATGTTGACTGTGGTATGTTTGGTTTAGGTTAAGGTTTAATATTGTCAATAATAAATAATTTTATTTCACAGACATGAACGAACATTCGTCTAGATCTCATTCTGTCTTTCTCATCAATGTTAAGCAAGAAAACTTAGAAAATCAAAAAAAGTTATCTGGCAAACTTTACCTTGTGGATTTGGCTGGTTCCGAGAAGGTAGGCAATATATATTTAAAAAATAACACTTAATCAATATAATTAGGCACCTACTGTAATTATTCAAATAACAATTTAGGTAGGATTTTCTTAGTGTTAAAATAGAAAAATACATGAATAATAGCTGTGAATGGACCATTGTATGATTTTGGCTCAGGCTCAGCTATTTATTACCAAGGCCTACGAAAAAAAAAACATAAATACATTATAAAAATATCTTTGCAATCAAAATCAACAGAGCATTTTTTGCTAAGTTTACCACAATTAATTATCATGGTAAAAAAAAACTGTTGTTTTAAATGCTAGGATATTATATTGCATAAGTACAACAGTTTTTACAGTACTTAAGGCTATTTGTTAGTCGTACAAAGTATGTATTATAGTGGACTTGCTATTTGTGTTATGGGAGTTAGCCTATTATTCAAGGTTGTTACAAAAAAACAGTACTGTTAATTAATTACGTTGTATTATTGGATACATAGGTTACCTTATTGTTTGAACTGGTAGTGACTATTTGTAGAAGGCTATCTTACACAAGTATTAAGTATTGACCGCCTCCGTGGTCTAGTGGTAACAAACGTTGCCGTGAACTCGGGAGGTCGTGGGTTCGATTCCCACCGGGGGCAAGTTGTACATTGTATAATTTGTCTCGGTCTGGGTGTTTATATGTATAATATGTATATATTTACAAAAAAAAAAGTATAATATGTAGTTTATCAACCATCTAGTTTCCGTAACACAAGTCTCGTAGCTTACCACGGAAACTAGATGGCGCTGTGTGACCTGTTTGGAAATATTTATTTATTTATTTATTACATTCAACAGGTATCTAAAACTGGTGCTGAAGGTACAGTTCTGGATGAGGCTAAGAATATTAACAAGTCTCTATCAGCTCTGGGCAACGTGATTTCCGCCCTGGCTGACGGTAACAAGTCCCACATTCCATACAGAGACTCCAAACTCACTCGTATCCTACAAGAGTCACTCGGAGGAAATGCAAGAACTACTATCGTTATCTGTTGCTCGCCAGCCTCCTTCAATGAGAGTGAAACCAAAAGTACACTGGATTTTGGTAAAAGGTAAGAAACTTTACCACTACTTAATTTTTTTATTTTTTATTTCTAAGTAAAGAGGTAAAGTTAACCTCACAACACAAATCGTTTCATTGTCCCAAAGGTTGGTTGTAAGAGAATGCCTAGCGGCATTAAGCCCGCCTCTTGTACATGTGCAATATTTTTTTAAAATAAAAATAAATAAAGTTAAGTATCATCACGACCCTTTCGGGGTGGTCAGAAACCATGCTGATAAATAAGCGGATTCACATTTAGCCAACTTAACTATAGGCCAATCATGATAAGTGGCAAGCTCGTCGATGTCTCCAGCATACCAAACTCGAGAAATGTCACAAATAAATTAAATGTATATATACATTAATAAATATTTTTGTGTCCCGACCAGAAATCGAACACGGTACCTCCGAGTCTAAATCCACGGACTTAACCGCAAGACTCGGAGGCAGTATTTTTTTTATTTCTATCTATTTCTATATATTCCCTTGCTCTGTGGTCAGGTTTTTAAAGGAGTTGACCAACTTTACTATAGGTCTATAAATATCACAAATAAAAAAAGATTTTTTCTGCGCTCTTGACCAGAAATCCAACCTGATTTAGACTCTGATTTTTCAGCTAAAAAATAGACTTTGGATAATGTTATATACATTATATCGAATTAGTAATAATTTGCCAGTGCCAAAGTTAAGAAAATACAGCTTAAATAAAAAGGATTGAAACAACGTGATAGATATTTTATAGATATATACAAAAATAAAAAAAACTATCTCCCGGTTTCTCGTACGTCTATCAACGGAGAAGCTACGTAATAAACATTTGACATAATTGTTCGTTAATCAACAGGATATGATCTACCATACATTACAGTCAATTAACAAATTGTTGGAACTTGAAACTTGTCAAATATATGGGATATGTATGGCTCAACAGTTTGTGATATGATGATATCAACAGTTATTTGATTATCAGTATTATATCTGAAAATGTATAAAATTATTCTACAACTTTAATTTTCTGCAATAATATGTAAACGCGATGAATACGAAAGATAGAGTTTGTTTGCAAAATAACATTGCAATAGTGTACGTGACATTTTGCGAGTAGACCCTATTATGTATTTCGCAATTGCGATATAAATACTGATATATTGTACGAACGCAAATATATTCTTGGAGTCGAAGCTATCGCAAAAACAAAGTAAAAAAATGCATTGTAATGGTCGAAGTCGAAGTCTTACATCTTTATAAGACCTACTTACAAGTTACAAATTACGTAATATTATTCTCATTATACTTCACGCACGCTCTGCCGTTACTATAAAATATAAAGTACAGTGAACTAAATACAGTAAAAGTAAGATGTACTTATCTCACTTATAACAATTACTCAACACATATTAGGTAACAAGTAATTGATGCTACTAATGATTTGTGCCACTCACGATAATAGATCTTAAATCCTGAAATAATTATTATATCACTGATTTAATAAAGAACGTAAGAACCCGTGAGTTTTGAGATTTTCTAATAAATTTAGTTTTTATTGCGTAAAGAATAGATAGACTTTGACAAAAGCGCATTAAAGTGAACGAGATAAATAAGGAAATGAAGTGTGTAACGTGTGACCGCCTCCGTGGCTAGTGGTAACAAACGTTGCCGTGAACTCGGGAGGTCGTGGGTTCGATTCCCACCGGGGGCAAGTTTTACATTGTATAATTTGTCTCGGTCTGGGTGTTTATATGTATATATTTACAAAAAAAAGTATAATATGTAGTTTATCAACCATCTAGTTTCCGTAACACAAGCCTCGTAGCTTACCACGGAAACTAGATGGCGCTGTGTGACCTGTCTGGAAATATTTATTTATTTTATTTTATTTTATTATAATAAAATAATAGGGGATTGTCAATTAAATATAGCATAGTAAAAGTGCAAAATTGATACGCTAATTAGTGTTGCCCAGTCTTGGTCTTGCAGTGTCACCGATATGTTTGCAAGACCAGCTCAGTTTTTTTTTTCAATTGTAATTGCCTTGTGTCCGTCTATTTAAGGGTTTAGAAGGAAAAATATTGAACCCTTATAGATGACTCCATAAAATATCTCCATAACTACCTACATTTTCGGTGTGAAACTGACAATGTTTTTGATATAGGTAGTTGTTTGTATGTTTTTCCCGGAACACAGGTACTCTTCGTTCGGGTTGCAGGGTTTTACTAATACTGGAGGATAGTTTACGTCACTATGATCTGCGCTAAATATTTGTTGTATACCTATTTACTTACAAAATGAAAACTTGAACTTTTTGACTTCGAATAAAGTTATTTTGTAGGTGTTCAAGACTTGACCAGTCTTGACCTTGCTTTATACTAAACGCTTCTTTTTTATATTAAACGTGCGATATTTTAGTATTCTCATCTTAACACATAATATACCTTTAACTTAAAAAAAATATACATATAGGTACTTGTAGCTGTAAATTATAGTTGATGTATTGATTGTGGATCGTCCATTACTCGAGTTTTTTAACTACTTTTTAGCTCCTCCCCTCCATCCTGTTGATACGTGGTGAGGTCTTAGACTACCATCCTCCCCCTAATCAAAAACAACTGTATTTTTTTAAATACGAATTATGTTAATAATAAATCAGTATATAGTCTTTAAATACAGGTGTAATCTTATTCTAAGGATAATGAAGCACCGTATACTGCCTCCATGGTCAAACGGTTAAGTCCGTTTCACACAATCATTTATTTAATTTATTTGTGATATATCACGAGCTTGCCACTTGTCATGATGCGTCTATAGTAAAGTTCGCTAAACGAGAATCCGCTTCTCTAGAAATAAGAATCGTGGTTTCTGACTACCCCGCAAGAGTACGTACAGTCGTGATACTTATTTTATTTTTATAAATAATAGTAGTAAAATTCAAGTGAAAATCAGTGTAGTATTTTACTAAGATAAACGCTTTATTGGGACATAGTGCACAAAATATAGACAGAGTCAAAATGATTAATGAGAATAATTTGTTTCAGAGCTAAAACTGTTAAGAATGTGGTGTGTGTTAATGAGGAACTCACAGCCGAGGAATGGAAGCGCCGTTACGAGAGAGAAAAGGAGAAGGGGGCTAGGCTGAAGGGAAAGGTATAGTCCTTATTAAATATTATATTTATTTACAATAAAATATATATAAAAAAATACGCGTATATAACATGTAAATGCATGTTACTCTACAAAAAATCACAATCAAGGATAGATAGTAATTTTTTAGTGAATTTACGTCCTTTTCACTTTACATAATAATAATTAACTTTTAAGTATATATAACTACTTTTTTTTTTAAAACAGTGGGAGATCCATTTACGTAGATTTTAATTTAAAAAAATGTTTAGTGAAACAAACTTTCTAAAATTATTATAAACTCTTAGATATTATCACAATAGTAAACTTTATATGAAAAATAAAAGGAAAGTAGCTATCAAAAACCACTACAATATTAAAAATAAGTATTTAACTTTACTTGGAACTATTTCACAATTATTATATTTGTAATAAGTCGATGCTAAAGGTTAATGAACTATTGGCTATAGCAATGAAAATTTGTAGGTGGAGAAATTGGAAGCCGAGTTGAACTGTTGGCGGTCTGGTGAGACCGTCCGTCCAGAAGACCAGGTCAACTTGGCAGAGATCGAGGCTGTCACTCCTGTCACATCATTTATCGAAGAAAAGCCACCAGTACCTGTAAGTATACTTAACCGTTACACCTATAAAACCAAAACTATCATTGAAATAATTGAATGTTTACCAGCCTTATTGTTTCTTTTCTTATTTGTCATACTTTGGAGCGGTGGTGGCTCGGTTGTAAGAATGCTTTCCTTCAAATGCTACAAAGGTCGGTTCAAACTCCGGCATGTATCAATAAGAAATACACTTTTCTTACGTACATTTGTCACAGATTTACAAACCACCGTTCCCGTGCCTCGGAGAGCACGTTAGCCGTCGGTCCCGGTTCCACTAATACCAACTTGTGGAATCGTTAATAAATTGTCATAAAAAATTGACTTCAGATCCTCGCCAACCCGTCTGGCCAGCGTGGCGATTGTAGGCCAAATTCTCCAGATATATGTTCTGGAAGGCCCATCTCCAACAGTGGAGGTCTAGGACGCTGTGTTAATAACAATAACAATTGATGGTTTCCTCTCAGCGAAAATATATGTTGTTGGCTGGTTACATTAGATCTTATTAAATGTTACCAGCTCGCTTAAATGATCTTCGAACAACATTTTAACACCTTATTTTAGCTTATTTAAATAATACACCATTTACCCAATTATTGACCCCACATAATTAATATTAAAAACATCCAAAACTCCACTTTATCCTGCATGATATCAAACAATAAATCAAAATCGATACTTGCTAACTTTTGTATTGCACATAGTCCTTATTTGGTGGCGCGCATCAGCGCTGATTTGTGGGGCATACCGACCGAGGGTACATTCATTGACTGTCAGGCGGTACGAAGTTCGCCGGGTCAGCTAGTACCCTGTATAACAACCCCACATTATATCATATACAAATTATTTATTGGTAAATTTCCTAAGTAACGGCTAGAAAACTGTTGTAAAAGAATATCTGTCTACCCTACCCTCTTTTTTACTACATGCTAAAATTAACAAGAAATATCGGTGTAAATTTATCAGTTATCTATCAATATCAGACATCACTTATCTTACGAAACTAGACCACATGTTGTAATAAAAACGTGTTGCTTTTTCCATATCAATCCAATTTACATAATCATTGTACATTTGTAAAGACAATATCTAAATACTTTTAAATCTT
Source organism: Tinea semifulvella (assembly GCA_910589645.1). Lineage (NCBI taxonomy): Eukaryota > Metazoa > Arthropoda > Insecta > Lepidoptera > Tineidae > Tinea > Tinea semifulvella. The sequence continues at coordinate 10,028,125 of OU342585.1, forward strand.
GTAAGGATATCTGTAAAAAATCATAAATGTTTATGCATTTGGATGAGCAGTATAATTAGAAGATTGCTAATCTAATGAGTTTCTGTTGTTAGTTCTAATTTTAGCACACATGCTAAATAAAAGTAGAAAAACAATACGAAATTCTGTTTTTGACCATGAACATTGGGGTTAATTACACTTGTTTGATACTATGCAACCATCAGTACTATTTACCTTGATAATATTGTATTTTTGTATTTCTTGTAATTGATTAGCAGTAACACTTAACTTTCTATTTACATTTTACGTTTTATTTTCCAAATATTACCTAGGTTTATACAAAAAGCGCGGTGGTGGCTCGGTTGTAAGAACGCGTACCTTAAATCTTACAAAGGTCGGTTGAAACCCACCCGGCATGTACGAATGAGAAATACACTTTTCTTACGTATTTTTGTCATAGATTTACAACACCACCGTTCCCGTGCCTCGGAGAGCACGTTAAGCGTCGGTGCCGGTTCCACCAATGCCAACTTGTGGAATCGTTAATTAATTGTCATAAATAATTGACATCATATCCTCGCCAAGCCGTCTGGCCAGCGTGGCGAGTGTAGGAAAAATTCTCTCAGTTCTGGAAGGCACATCTCCAGCAGTGGAGGTCTAGGACGCTGTGTTCTAGGGGCTGTAATGAATGAATAATGAATACAAAATGCCTCCATGGTCTAGCGGTTAAGTCCGTGGATTTAGACTCGGAGGTACCGGGTTCGATTCCTGGTCGGGACACAAAAATATTTGTTAATGTAAATAAATACATTTAATGAATATTTAATTTATTTGTGATATTTCTCGTTTGGTGCAGCTGGAGACATCGACGAGCTTGCCACTTGTTATGATTGGCCTATAGTAAAGTTGGCTAAATGTGAATCCGCTTATTTATAACCGTGGTTTCTGACCACCCCGAAAGGTGACTCGTGATGATACTTTTTTATACAAAATCTATTTCTACATCTAAATGTTGGTAAATCATTAATTTTATTGTCCATGGTACAAAGAATCTAAAATATACGTTAATATCAGAAATGTCATCTGTTATTGCGCATGAGTTCCAATCTAATTGTGTAAATCAGGGGTTACAAACTTTTTTAGATCGCGGTGCTCATTTAATATTTTGTCCCGGCTCCCCGTACTAGTACCCGAAAAAAGATACAAGAATAGTAGATCAATACAAAAATTAAAACATTAGAAAGGCTAACAGGTGTGAGAGCGACACATGTTTATTATGCAGCCGCCTAAACCCAAATTACCTTCCCAGACATTGGTAAACAAGAGCGTCTCATGGCGACCTTCTATACTCTTTATTTAGTGTTTTTATATATAAATGTTATTATGGTATTGTGGAAAATAAAAGGGCCTTTAGCAAATACAAAAACTGCAGTTCCATTTATTTTTATTTCATCATTACAGCCGCTAGAACACAGCGTCCCAGACCTCCACTGCTGGAGATGGGCGTTCCAGAATATATATCTGGAGAATTTGGCCTACACTCGCCACGCTGGCCAGACGGCTTGGCGATTTTTATTTATTAGAATCAAAATATCGCTTGTGCGGTGAAGTGCTACAAAGTGAGAAAAATCTAGTGGCCTAGACTAGTTGAAATATGGCCTGAGCTCTCCACTTTTCATTTTGTACAGTAGGATGTTACATGAACATGTATTAAACTGTATAATAATGCATGAATGATGTACAGGCGGCGTTAGCGTTACCCGTGGCTGTGTCGAGCTCAGTCGAAGAAGCGGCCATGCAAGGCAAATTGGAGACATTGTACCAACAACTGGACGATAAGGATGAGGAGATCAACCAGCAGTCTCAGCTTGTGGAGAAACTCAAGGACCAGATGATGGAGCAAGAGGAACTCATCGCATGCACACGGTAAGTTCTTTACTCCATACATTTTTTTTGTAATCATAAATATTAATATTTACAAATAAATAACTTGCCAAATTCTAAAATAACATAACGCATTTGGCGTAATGTGAAATGAAGACCATGATAACCAGATAGACATGAAACCTATGTGCATGCCTAACTCGTTACTATGGTCGACGGAACATAGGAATAAGTTAAAGGTGATGAATGAGCAATTGATTAGAATTACCCATAGCATCTTCCGCTGTTCTGGACCCCTAAGAAGGCCCCCCTTTGCCAACCTACTTATTGACAAAGAGGACCGCTCTGGCTATCCACATCCTGCGAACCCGCTCGGTTGCATTAGAAGTTGCCTCCTCATGGTAGAGCTCTGCTAAGTTATATGACCGTGGGGGTCGAGCCACAGGCCGAGTTGACTGCGGGAGTTTTGTCAACTTTCGGGTTGCACATAGGCATGTAGTCTATCTTAATTCTGACTTGCCTGGTGAGTTACTGCTGTACCAGGTATTGTAATCTCATAGGTACTGATAACTAAATGTAAAAGGTTATTAATTGATCATTGTGGTGCAGTTCTGTATATGTTTTATTTTGTAAATCTGATATAGCTGAGTTTTCCTTGCAGATTCCTTTATCAGTCAGATTAAACATTAACAGGTCCCTGGAATCTGCTAAGCTGCTGGTCTTCTGCTAACAGCTTACTTATTGGACCACTTTGCTGCTTAGTCTTCTACTAGCAGGAGTAGAATCATTCAAAATAATTAAATTAATGACGTTTTATAAAAGCCTGTAATAGGTTTACGTGAATAAAGATATTTTGACTTTTTTTTTTTTTTGACTTGACTTTTGGAGGTTGGATGAGAGTTACAAAAAAACACGTGCAGTGGCGAGCCTTGCAGGAGTGGAGAGACATAGGCTGATAATGATGATGAGATAGAATTTTATCAGAATGACGCGGGCGAGACAGAGTGCATAGAACGCGTATAGCGTCGCGTCCTAGCTTACTACTGCTCAGTTAGACGTAGTTTAGTAGTTCCACACGTAATGTTTTCGTACCGTAACTTCCCCTTTTGTTTAAATCTGAGGCCGAATGGGATGGATGAGGGATGCTCACCTAAATCCAAAGGTCGCATGACCTTGATAAATAATAAATATTTCCAGACAGGTCACACAGTGCCATCTAGTTTCCGTGGTAAGCTACGAGGCTTGTGTTACGGAAACTAGATGGTTGATAAACTACATATTATACTTTTTTTTTGTAAATATATACATATAAACACCCAGACCGAGACAAATTATACAATCTACAACTTGCCCCCGGTGGGAATCGAACCCACGACCTCCCGAGTTCACGGCAACGTTTGTGACCACTAGACCACGAAGGCGGTCAAGAATACCAATGTGCCTTTCGTTCTAACATAGTACTTTTTGATATATTTGATACAAAATCGGTAGCACTTACGTTGACGGAAACATTGTGGGAAAATTCTCATTAAATTTGGCTTGGTTGGATTATAGCTTGGACTTCTGTCATTTAATAGAGGCTCACGCTCAGCTGTGGGAAATTATGGCTTTGACGATAATGATAAGGTGTAATATTTTTATTTAGTCGTGACTACGAGTCTCTCCAAGGCGACATGAACCGCATCCAGCAAGAGAATGAGGCGGCCAAAGAGGAGGTGAAGGAAGTGCTGCAGGCTCTTGAGGAGCTCGCCGTCAATTACGACCAGAAGTCACAGGAGGTCGACAGCAAGAGCCGAGAGTGCGACCAACTATCAGAGGAACTACAGACCAAACAGGTAAAGAGATCCTTTGCATAATATATACAATTGAAATCGAGAAAACAAAATAATATTGGCAAAATCGTATAAATAATTGCTTTATATTTGCATGTAACACGGCTATTTGTTTAAATAAATAAATAAATATTTCCAGACAGGTCACACAGCGCCATCTAGTTTCCGTGGTAAGCTACGAGGCTTGTGTTACGGAAACTAGATATAATACTTTTTTTTTGTAAATATATACTAATTATACATATAAACACCCAGACCGAGACAAATTATACAATGTACAACTTGCCCCCGGTGGGAATCGAACCCACGACCTCCCGAGTTCACGGCAACGTTTGTTACCACTAGACCACGGAGGCGGTTGAAACACTCCTACTCCCAAAGCTCAGGTGGTGACAATTTTCAGTAGGTTATATTAGGAAGAAGTTAAAAATGGATTCTATGGAAGGTCGTTAATGTTTTATTTAAGCCTAAAAAGTTCCAATAATTTAAAATAATATTTGTGCCTTTATTTAAACTTGGTACATTTTAAAACAAATTGAGATGATTATTGGTATTTCGTTCTATGAACCTCCATAGTTGATTATTTGTTTTACAAGATGAATAATAAAATTTACCTATTATATATAAAAATTTAAACATGTTCAAAATCCAAATATATTTTTTTTCTCAACCTCGTAGGCAAAAGTATATATTTAGACAAGGTAAAGCGTTTTTGTGTCTAGGCTCGTAAAGCCTAAAAAAATATTTGGGGTTAGGACCTGGTCGGTTCTTTATTTTAGTCCAAAATAATAATAAAAGATTGTTCTATAAATTCACAAACAACCCTATTTGGCCTTCAATTAATTTTCTTGTGGTTTCCTAAGAGATATGTCTGTTGCAGAGCGCCCTCACGACCGCGACAGGAGAACTACAGCAACTGCGCGACATGTCTGCTCATCAAAGAAAACGTATCGCCGAGTTACTTTCAAACCTACTTCGAGATCTGGCCGAAATCGGCGCAGCTGTTGGAGGTTCTGAACTGGACCTAAAACTCAATGTGGATAGCGTCGGAAAACTAGAAGAGGAGTTCACAGTCGCCCGCCTCCATATCAGCAAGATGAAGAGCGAAGTCAAGAACATTGTGCAGCGATGCCACGCGTTAGAAACCTCCAATATAGATGCTAATCAAAAGGTATTTATCATCGTAATTTCAACTATAAAATAAATTGTATTATTCAATGTCAAGTTTAAAAAACAAACTTGTTTTTTTTTTTTTTCGTTCAGCAAAATATATATTTTAGTACATTTTTGTCTTACTGCATACTTTAAGGATTTACAATTACTTTTAATTCTTATGGCTAATTTAAAGGTTAAGATGACAAATAAAATATATTGACGTTATTTAGTTAAGTAACTTATTAACTGTATGATTAAATTTTCTTTTTTTTCGATCCCCAAGGTTAGCTGGTAAAGGATGCCTACTGGCATTATAACTCGCCTCTGTACTAAATTTAAGTGCATTAAAAAATTAAAATAAATATATATACTATATTGCTAGCTGTATCACCCTATATTATAACTGCCACATAATGTGCATTATAGTATATAATAAAATTCCTAGAGGGTTACCTATGAAACGTTTTACTATTGCGTTAAAGAAAATTTTTATTGACAACTGTTTTTACTCAATAAAGTAATTTTTAGCATGCAAATTTTGACATTAACATTGTATTCCAATAAATTGACAAGAACAATATTAAATATAAACTATATACAAATAAATATTGTAAATAAATATCTTTTGACATAAGCATATTGTATGCCCATAATATGGGCAGATTGTATCATCATGACATTGTATATACTGTAATTAGAATAAGCAATCTATACAATAAAGAAATTTGAATTTGAAAATTTGAATTATAGGTCAGACATCTTAGCGTTTTCTCGGAACTCGAAAAAAGTTATCCTTATTGAACTTACCGTTTCGTGGGAATCAAATATTCCAACAGACTATAACATGAAGTTAAATAAATATTATGAACTCACAGAAGAAATGATCAGGAACTGGTTTAAGACTCAGCTTTACGCAGTGGAAGTTGGTGCGAGAGGAGTTCCAGCAAAATCTTTGCACCACTTACTGAAAGAATTGGGCCTAAGCAGGTCTGCCGTCAATACATTTTTGGACAGAGCTTCTAAGACGGCATTAACGAAATCATACATTATTTGGTTGGGTAGGGTGTGGAGTGGAATGGTGGATGGTGAGCGAATTATCGCGCAATTAAATAAAAAAGGATGCCTCCTTTTCATATCAGCCTATTGTCGGTCGCAAGCCCGAGACACCATTCTTCTCATCTCTTAGCCACACACGGTGGACCCGGCACCCGCACAGTGGATCCATGGAATGCTTAGAAATTTGTCTTCCTCTTGTCTTCTATTATTGTAAAATAGTTATTAATCAATGTTGCATTAATTTTAAATTGTGTTTCAAGTAGCTGATTCAATTTCCGATGCATTTCAATTTGATTGCCCCATTTAATGTCGTTATCTATCTATCGCCTATATCGGTCGTTACACTACAAATGGATTTTATCGCAGTTTGCGTCACAAACTAGGAAAAGTCATTGGCGTGTCGGAAGTCAGACGTGCGAAATGGCACGTCACCATCCGATTTGGCGTTTGAAAGCTATTTACAGCCAATGTATTAAAATATATTTTCTGCTGCTCAATCTATGAAACTATTTTTGGATGTGTGTAATGAACTGGCGCTAATATAAAGTTCGCTTTTATCTATTTTCCTTTCTCTTTTAACTATGTTTAACACAGGAATAAGATTTAATATTATTGATATGATAGTATGTATAACTAAATATTAGTTAGTGTTTTAATTATTGCAATAATATTCCAATGGTAAAAAGGCCTTAAACCTAAAACAGCATGTATACCAATCAACTAGATAGATAATACTGGCATTGCTATTTAGAAATGTTTCGCAAACAATTAAAAACATTTCATAAATAAAATATGTGTCTTTTTTTCTAGTATAATTTTACTATTTCAAACGTTTTGCTAAACCAGGGTTAGTATAATCTGTTATCTGTCACATATCGACATGAAACAAAAGTGACAAAACACATTCATTTCCTTTAGTATAGAGGAGTTTAGTTAATTGTTTATGCTGGGTGATAGTTTACGATTTTATATCACTTTTATAACCTTTTTTTTCGGTCAGTCAAAAACAGTAGTGATACAATTTGTTACCACTAGACCGTCTCCGTGGTCATACGATTCTCACCGGGTGCAAGTTGTACATTGTATAATTTGCCTCGGTCTGGGTGTTTATATGTATATATTTAAAAAAAAAAGTATAATATGTAGTTAATCAACCATCTAGTTTCCGTAACACAAGCCTCGTAGCTTGCCACGGAAACTAGATGGCGCTGTGTGACCTGTCTGGAAATATTTACAATATACTTTTTTGAGTAATTGAAGTTTGAAGTTTTAGTCATACGAGAGTAATAATAGAATATATTTCCTTTCAATTAGAACGATTTTTTTGTTTTTAATTTAACATTAACTCAAAACACATGATGTTCCGGTAATAAATCCGACGGCGATATTTTACAATCATAATTTTACCACAGATTGAGGAATACGAGCGAACCATCGGCGAGTGTCGTCTGCTAATATCTCAGCATGAAGCTCGGTGCGCGTCTCTGGCGGAGTCCATGAGGGAGGCTGAGAACAAGAAGCGACAACTGGAAGAAGCTGCCGATGGCCTGCGAGAGGAGTGCGCTCGACTGCAGGTCATTTGCTTACCTACCTATTGCTGCAGATCAACTTTTAATGAACATAAAAGTAAAGTATCATCACGACCGTTTCCCTTTCGGGGTGGTCAGAAACCACGCTTATAAATAAGCGGATTCAAATTTAGCAAACTTTACTATAGGCCAATCATGACAAGTGGCAAGCTCTTCGATGTCTCCAGCGTACCAAACTCGAAAAATATAACAAAGAAATTAAATATTAATTAAATGTATTTATATACATTAATAAATATTTTTGTATACCGACCAGGAATCGAACCCGGTACCTCCGAGTCCAAATCCACGGACTTAACCTCTAGACCACGGAGGCAGTTAATAATGAACATATATCTGATTATTTTGGCCTACTTTCGCTACGCTGAACAGACTCATTGGAATAACAGGAGGACGATGTCTGCTTTTCCTTTTGAAACCGCTCTTAATAATTCTGGCTGCACATTTTCCTAAAGTTTGAATTTAGGTCATCATCATAACCACTGCTGAAGATAAGTATAGTGTTTTAAAATAACGTACAGGAGTTACAATTCTCACGAGTTGAAAGGTTAGTAGAATTACCGCCAAGATCCTGCTAGGGAAATTGGGGGATTATCACTAAACTCAACCCAGGCCAGGCCCATTGAACATCCGGGCCTATTATCATTTCTGTCCTGTACAAATTTCCAAGGAACTCAACCTACTCTTGCCAAACCAGCCAGCAACCCTATTCGATTACTTTAGGCGCAAACATTATTAGTGGATTTTTTTATTATTATTATATACGTCAGAGCTTGCATCAAAATCACAAAATATTATTCAATTCTTAACCTTTATAAGCGCTCGATCTTGACAGTGTACGTACAAATAACAACTTTAATAGCGTGAATATACCTAGTTAACGGATTCCATTATATATGCGCTTACATAAAAGGATTGGGATGCAGGCAGGTTAACAATATAAATTTGTGTTAGTGAAACTGCGTCTGACGGTTTGCCGTGCTCCAAGATGATTCTTTTTAAAATAATAGAATCATACATATTATATAACACTTATTTTTTTAAGGCAAAGGTTCCATTATAAAAAAGTTTTAATTCCAATTTTTACTTGTCTATGGCAGGCCCGCCATAGCGCGTGCGCGGTCATAAGTTAGGTTTTGGCGCCATTTCATTGTTTAGGACTTATGTATTCTGTTCCATGGTCATTTAAAAAAAAAAAAAATTGGCGCTATTCAATACGTTTTGTTGTATAGCATTTCGTGTGATTTTTTTATTTAGCAGGTTCAATCCCAATGTATGAGAGTAGATAAATTAGTGTATGAAACTGCACATAACTAGGTATTAAAACACTCGTATGCATCAGTTTCATAAACTACTATTTTTACTTACTGTACTTTTATTATTTTTATTTTTATGTACTTACTGCTCTCGTTGTCCCGAAGGTTTGACCGTCATAGAATGTCTAGCGGCATTAGGTCCGCCTTTGTACTTTGTGCAATTAAGTTTAAATAAATAAATAAATATTTTTATATTGTAGAGAGACATGTAATAACCATAAAATGTTGATGATATTATGGTTTTATTGTTATAATAAGGCGGCCGAGCGCGTCCATGCAGCGGCGGCGGAACAACGTGCCGACTCCCAGGTCCGCGGAGCACTGGAGGCCCAACTGGAACAACTTCGCGCCACACACACCACTCAGCTGAGCGCGCTGCGGGACGAGCTCGCTGCACTGCAGAGACAACACCAGGAGCTCAAGGAGTACGTATTCTACTAGCTGTTTGACACGACGTTATACTATAGCGGCCGTAGGGTCATGACAAATATGGAGGCGAATCTTATGTGGTTATGTCGTGGTCAGATGATGACGTCATTAGGGTTCGTTCGTGGTTTCCAAGCAATATATCTGTCGATTTTTTTTAATATAGGCGTCAAAGATCGACAAACATACATACAGACTAAGTTTGTTTTATATTTATTTATTATATACTATTTAACACAAAGTACAAAGCTAGGTTTCCAAAGAACTTCGTTGCCAAATTTTATCAAAAGTGGTTTAGTATAGAAACACCATTGGGGGTTACATATCTCACCCCGAACATGACGTCTATAGCCGTCCCTTGTTTCCGACTTTCTGCAGTTCCAGTTTACTTCCGAGATATATTTTACGAACAATTAAATATCATTGTGTAAATTCAAGGCTATAAAATATATGCAGCTGCGCAAATAATATGTAATTGTGTTACAATTTGATTATTTCAATTGTAAATGTTATTTTATTTATTTAAAAACTTTATGGCACAATGTACACAAGGCGAAGGACAAAAGAGATATCAAATAGAAATATGATAAAGCTTTTGCTTTAACTAATACTTAACCTAACATCAAATTTATATACTACTCAATATACATCATATATAAACCTACATATACTCATATATACATAATACATACATATATAACTACATAATAATTAGAATAAACTAAAAACACATTAAAATAGATATATATTTATTGGCGCTTAAAACACAAGCCTCTTAAAGGTGGCCCTATTCGATGCTTGACGAATACTGACTGACTGAAGGCTGTTCCAAAGGGATGCGCTGCGACTACGAAAGACTTTAAGAGAGTGATGGGAAGGGATAGAAAAACAAAGTTTTGTGAAGATCGAAGTGTTCTGTCGTGAAAGGAATGAGAAGTATTGCTTTAGGTATATAGGAGTATTAGGTTCATTTAATATCGAGTATAAAAGACGATATAATTAAATATAAAAACATTTAGGGATCTCTATCCCAATGTACGGTGTTGTCTGATCGTGATTTGTTTTCATTATGATAACCTTATCTTTCATCTATTTCGCACGCTCTTGCCTTTATTATTTATTGATTCTAGATTAACATTATCACCGATTCTCATAATCTTGATATCACTGCTAAGTAAATAATATGATGACTGTCAGTTGTTTAATTAGAAATGTGGGTGTTTTATCAACAAAATGATTTCATAGGGATAAATACATAGCTTTATAGCATAGGGTTTCTTAGCGTCAGGGTAGAGCTAACAAGGGATTTTAGGTAAATGAAATGTGTATTTCGGTAAATTAGGAACAAGACTGCGTCAAAAAACATAAGCTATTAAAAGGTAAACAAAATATAATTCTATAAATATTCAAATAAAATTCTTTAAAAATTGTCGAAATTACGTTGCCAACATCGCACTCCCCGGTGTAAACACCAGTAAATTCAGCAAGGCGACGTATGGTGAACTTCGAATGGCATCTGTTGGACTTCAATATTCGTAACAGATGTTGTCATCTTTTGGCCAGACAATTTGATTTGCTAATGCAGCTAACAAGCTTGTGGTAGACTGCATATCGCATGTTCAGTTAAAGTGGCAAGAGTGATATTTCATTGTCCACCTGTTCCAATATTAGTGTATTTATTTATTATTGGCGTAGATATTAGACTCTTCGCTTCTTGGAAAAGTGTGGTAGCTTCTTCGTCGTGAGGTTTGACTGGAACATACAACAGTTGGAAATGTTAAAATATACATAGATTCGGCTTAGTAAATTGCTGTGAGCGAATAAAATAAAATAAAAATACACAATATGAAAATAATACAAATACAAACCATATAATACGTACATAATTAAACATACACTATAAATAAATGGACATCTAAAATACCAAAAAACTTTGTTACATAGACAGAATTATTAAGAATTAATATGGTTAGTAGGTTTTTAAATACATTGACAGACGGTCCGCGCCTGATAGTCATTTAAACGATCGTGTAAAACAAAATATTGGTCATACTGAACTTTTTTTGATATTCTATACTCTTCCCAAATATTTTGAATCGAGGTTCTGATTATTGTTTTTGTTCCAGCACATACCAAGAGCTGAGCCTGGCGCGCCAACAGCTGCTGGACGACTACGAGAAGCTGAAGCGAGAGGAAGCCGACAAGTCCGCCAAGCTCAAGGAACTCATGTTAGTCTCTCCAAGACGTACCCTACACAAGGCCGACAAAGAGATCGCCAACCAAAAGATCATGTTGAAAGAAAATAAATTCAGTATCAAAGATTTCATATCGTCGCCAAAGAAGGAGAAACTGTTTTATAAAGAGTACAATAATATCGATACGGAGAATGTTTTGGCTAAAGAAAAGTCTCTCTCGAGTCCTCCTTCCCGCCACTCCTGTCACCTCCACCCGCTCCAACTTCACCTCCTTATCTCCGTAACCATGATCCTGCTCACCCATCGTTACCCGCAAATTGTTGTGCTAGTCTAACCTACAACAAGTAAACATAATGATATGTGCAATGATAATAACACTAATCTGGACACTATATTCCTGAGATCATCAGATCAGATAGATATATCCATGCGCTGGAAAAAGCTCTTTCGACTCTATTTTAACAAGGTTATTAAGCTGTGCATTCTTCTCGCTTGCACACTCCAACATGTCCAAAAGTTATTCAAGTGGATTCGCATTTAGCTAACTGTCATCACGACCAGTGGCAAGCTCGTTGATGTGAACAACACAAATAAATAATTGTGTCCCGACCGGGAATGGAACCCAGTACCTCCACATCTAAATCCACGGCTTAACCGGTAGACCATGGAGGCTGTAACTTAATCAGCTTTCTAGAAAATTAAATTACGGTCTTGAACTTTTAAACTTTATTGTACAATATAAATTATGGACATTGTAGAGATGTTTTAATAATAGTTTTTTTTTTTTTAGTTAAATAGAGGCAATCGTTAAATGTGTTTGATATTTTTATCTGTATATAACAGTGATTTTATTACCTAGAAAGCTGATTAAATAAAAATGTTTGATAGTGGTGAAGTGTACGAGCGAGAGGGATAGAAAGCTTAAGCTCTTATGAGGATTAAGCTTTTGCATCTCTCTCGCTCGCACAATTCAGTACTTTAAAAAATGTTGTATTGTGTGAGCGAGAGGGAACGCAAATATATTAAACCATCTTATTACATTTTACGAAATCCCCAGCCAAATGAAATAGATTATCACATGGCTAGAAACAGTAACCATATCAAAAGACTGCACACATCTTGTATAATTTACTTGTTGAAAGTATGACCTTGCTTGTTGGTTTGCGGATCTCGCATCACTTGCAATATATTTTCTAGTGCCTTTTCTATATGCAATAATGCTTAAACAATGTATGTTAGTGAGTGAGATCCATAGACTAAGCTTAGTTGTGTTTGCTTTTATTGGGATCGAAGTTGCAATAACTATCAAGTTTTTAAGCAATTTAAGCCCATTTAGTGATATTTTATAACTATACCGTAAGGATAACATTTATATTTTTACACCTTGTTACATGTACAGTTGTTGATATAATCATATAGTCTAGTCGCAATGCATTTAACTAAACAATAATACCAGTATTAATACATTATTTCTTAAGTTTAATATAGTAGTAGTTAAATATATTAGAAAATTACTAAAAAGTACCTGATTGAAGGCATTTTCGATACTTTTTTTTTTTTTTTTCAAAATGAATACAATTTAATAAGCCCATAAAATTCCATAAGGCTTTAGAACTGAAAATTGTGTTCTAAATGTAATAGTAAATAATTACATTAAAAAGGGCTCAAATGGTAATAATTAAGTAAAATTGGGCTCCTATATTAATTTATTTTTATGTTAAGCTATTTATTGTTGTAATTCTTGAAGCTGTTTTTATTTATTGGCTGTAAATTTGCGGCCCTAAAATAATTTTACTAACCAATGACTAATTAGTATTAAATAAAATATAGTACTTCAAAAGTTCTTAGTTGCTTGAAATTAATTTCCTTTGTGTGTTGTGAAAAAATAATAATAACTGCCTTTATTAATTATTTTTTTTAGATAAATTTGCATTTCTAGGCAATAACTAGTTGTTAACTGTAAATAAGAAATGTACATATGTACAGAAATATAATGTTGTTAACAATGTTATAGTTATATATTTTTATAAGATATATCGTAGTCTAGGTGTAAACAAAAATTAGCCTAATAATATATATATTTTTCTTACAGTTTTACAATAGGTAATTTAAAATTAATTGATTAAATATATTTTTATATCACTATACTGCGTGGAATTTATTAAAGAACAAATATTTTTGTATTATAATCTAGAATAAAAATAAAGAAATACGTATTTTTTATTTTAATTATTCAGTAATAAAATCTTAAGTTACGGTGCAAAGAAGTTTTCCTAAAAATATCGCCACTCATACTGAGCCTAATCAAGTAGGTAGCGAAAGGTCGACTATCGCGCGAACGTTGACTTCTTCTCTCGACTGTGGGCGGGATCAATTAATAATAACACTCCCCAAGCCTTTAGGTATTAGACCTTATTCACCATACAGTAGTATTTTGTTTTTCGGATAATGATTTTTATCATTAAAAGAAAGTGACCTTTTTTAATTCAAAAAGGGGTTCTAAAAAAATATTTGTTTTTTTAACAATTACACGCGGTATATTTTTCATAGATAGCTAATTATTATAGACTATTAAACATAACTAACACGGATCAACTATGTAGGTGCAAGTTTGCATGCTAACTTTGAAATTGCTTTCGTTTACGTTGTCATTAGCTTTTTGTTTCGACATTTTGCATGGTATCCTTTCCAATCCACTGTCCTTGATGTTAGATGTAGCATGCTTGAAGTCCCGAGTCCCAGGGATCAGCACTTGACCAAGTGCCAACCGCCAGAGAGTCAATGTTGCCTTACAAATAAAACACACGAGATCCTCGCAATGAATATCTAGTTTTCATTGACGTTGTTAAACTGCGTTGTAACATTTGATCTAAAAAACTAAAAATATTCAATAATACACATAAATGTTTCGCTAAATACAAAACTAACTGGATAAATAGCCAATGTATGGTCTTTTATTAGACTAATATATAAACAACTTTCCCTAAGAAACCATATATCCGTAATGCCATTTTTTTTCTTCTCCGTACAAATTGACTATTTTAAAATTAACAGTTTGTATGAAGAACCTATTTTTTTTGTCATTTCCTACATATATATAACATTTTAGTCTAACGTAAGACGACAAGTCACATATATATAAGCTTTACTTGGACTGAAACCAGGAGACAAATATCGTCATGATCGTAGAACAGTGACGGATCTGCTATATTTAAAATTTTCATGGCGGCCACTCAACTGTCATTTCGACTGTTTTTTTTGTCACTTTTTAAGTCTCATATTATGCATAAGTGCAAACCTTCTAGATTTCATTTTGGAACCCTTTCTAATATTTGCACTATAAATTACAGACCACAAACAATATAAAACTATATATAAATATATATGCAAAATTATGGGTATTTTTTTAAATCCGACATTGTTTTACGATCATGACGAATATTTCCTACAATTGTTCCATGTTAATGTAATGAGAGAATAAACAACCCAGATTTAGCGAAACGTTTATATGAATGTGTTACATGCTATTAAAAAATTGGGAAAAATGTAGCAACTAACAGTATACGAAATAAAGCATTACACGTAGTGACTGTAATGTGGGTGTAGTTGTAGCCGTACGTACTGTAATGCCTTCCGCTTGTTTCAATTTTTATTTGTCATTTTATTCCGCACGTATCCCATTCATATTCATTCTGCCGAGAGTTGGCATTGAGAGAGAGTCGGCCTAACACGACGCGGCGGCCATGGATATGGATGGGTGCGTTGTGAACTCACACTCGCATATCTTACAGGTAAATAACATTCGTGTTAATACTAATTCTAATGTTCTACCATAAAGCTTCTTAATTAATAGTTAAGACGACACTCTGTAGAAAATAATTTCTTTTTTTTTTCTAAGATTAGGTTTTAACACTACTTCTAATAAGTTGACTGCAATATTCTGTTTTTGGATTAAGTGCTCCGTAGTCTATAGTTTCATAGAAGGAAAACTAGTTTCAATATCTATATTGTATAAAAAAATTGGCACTATTTTTTAATTTAACTGCCTCCGTGGTCTAGCGGTTAAGTCCGTGGATTTAGACGCGGAGGTACCGGGTTTGATTCCTGGTCTGGACACAAAAATATTTATTAATGTAAATAAATACATTTAATTTATTTGTGATATTTCTCGAGTTTGGTACGCTGGAGACATCGACGAGCTTGCCACTTGTCATGATTATAGTAAAGTTGGTTAAAATAAAATAAATCCGCTTATTTATAAGCGTGGTTTCTGACCACCCCGAATGGGAAACGGTCGTGATGATACTACTTTACTATTTTTTAAAATTTAAACCCCAGTTACATTGTCTAATGCTATTTATCTCTCCATTTTAAGAGGGATTTTAGCTTTGCATCTCTCTAGCTCGCACACTTTAAGTAAATTAAAATAAAATGACATATTTTCGTATTTTAAATTCAATTAAAATATTTTAAATTCATATATATAAAGATATTTAAGTATTAATAATAGATTTATTTTAGTAGAATAGAGGACAATCGTTATAAAGGTTTTTGCTATTTTTCTTTGTCTAAAATTAGGTATATGAAAATATGTCTAAAATGGAAGTAATTTTATTTCCTAGAAAGCTGATTGACTATTCCTAAAAAAAGTACGCCCAGAGTTAAAAAATCTTTGAGATGCAAAGCTTAACATGACAGTTCCTCAGTGTCTTACTCTTAAAAAATTTTACATAGAAAATGTTGAATTACTGACCCAAACCGTATAAGGTTTTGTGGGTTGGTTTCAGTATGAGTTGTAAAGTGTTTTGTGTAATGTTTCAGCCAAAGCGTGGAGCGTCGAGAACAAGCGCGCGCCGACCTCAAGGGTTTGGAGGACACCGTCGCCAAGGAACTGCAGACACTACACAACCTGCGGAGACTGTTCGTCCAGGACCTACAGGTAACTTAGGAGACAAATGAGAACCTTACTTTAAGCTTATCATTTTTTTTTAATTATTTTATTTAAAAACATTATTGCACATAAGTACAAAGGGCTAACCTTAAGGACAATAAGAGAGTTTTAAGTGACAGAAGTAGGTGCACAAAATATAAAAATGATTGAAAAATAATAATAAATAAATAATAAATAATTCCAGACAGGTCACACAGCGCCATCTAGTTTCCGTGGTAAGCTACGTGGCTTGTGTTACGGAAA
The DNA here is from genome assembly GCA_910589645.1 of Tinea semifulvella. Taxonomy (NCBI): domain Eukaryota; kingdom Metazoa; phylum Arthropoda; class Insecta; order Lepidoptera; family Tineidae; genus Tinea; species Tinea semifulvella. The sequence continues at coordinate 10,044,751 of OU342585.1, forward strand.
CTAGATGGTTGATAAACCACATATTATACTTTTTTTTTGTAAATATACATATTATATAAACATATTATACATATAAACACCCAGACCGAGACAAATTATACAATGTACAACTTGCCCCCGGTGGGAATCGAACCCACGACCTCCCGAGTTCACGGCAACGTTTGTTACCACTAGACCACGGAGGCGGTCATGTACATTATTTACTATCTTAATTCTAAGAAATAATATAGACCTACGTAATATACCTATATAAGTATAATAAACATACATATACCTACATACAAATACTATATAATAAATATATACTAATAAAACTAATTTTATAGTATTACTATTTTGTTTTGGCTATTACATCCCGTAAATAACGGTTCCACAAGTTGGTATTAGCGGGACCGACTGCTTAACGTGCTCTCCGAGGCACTGGAACGGTAGTGTTGTAAAGCTATGGGAAATATACGTAAGAAAAGTGTAGTTATAATAATATAATCATTGCATCTATAAATGTTCTAATTTGTCCCCAAGGTTTGGCTGTCAGAAAATGTCTACGGGCATTAAGTCCACCTTTGTAATTTGTGCAATAGTTTTTAAATAAATAAATGTCAACTTAGCACAATTATTGTATTTTAATTTACTATATATTTTTTTAGGCCAGGATAAAGAAATCAACGAACTCGGAAGAGGGTGGCGAGGAAGAAGGCGGCTCGTTGGCTCAGAAGCAGAAGATCTCGTTCTTGGAGAACAATCTGGAACAGCTGACGAAGGTCCACAAGCAGCTGGTGCGGGACAATGCCGACTTGCGTTGCGAACTGCCCAAACTAGAAAAACGACTCCGCGCCACCATGGAACGGGTCAAGGCACTAGAAACCGCACTCAAGGTTTGTACAATGATATCTATGCAAACTGACACAATAATAATATAAAGCAGGCGCATCAGCTTCAGCGGGTATCCATAATAACAGCTCAGCGTTAGTAAGGAGTGTTTAAAAAAAAATGTATTATGATGCTGCAGTATGACTCATGATCAGCTTGACCTTGCCGTCGAAAACTTAAACTAACACAATCCAATAATAAAAAATATGTAAGAACGTCATGGACTTACGGTGATGTTTGTCATGTAAAAAAGATAAATTCTCATTGAAATGAAATGAAATAATATTTATTTGTATGGAATATGGTAAATAGGTATGTTTTTAAATAGCTGACATACTTCGCCATTTCTGGCACACAAATTTATACTAACTTAATTAATTACTAATTTATTAACCAACATTGAATTTGTTGAGCAGACCCACTGTAAATCTCTACATCTCTGCTGCACTTCTTTTGTGTCCAGACCTTGCAGTTTCTCGAATGAAGCCCATCCTAGCTGAATGCGTCTGTCGGCTTCTTTGCCTATAATTGTAACCCTATTACAGGCCTATTTCATTTCTACTAAGAAATTTCTTCATTTTGTAAAAATATGTTTAAAACAAAATATTAATTGCAAATTTTCCCAAACAGGAGGCTAAAGAAGGTGCGATGCGCGACCGCAAGAGGTACCAGTTCGAAGTGGACAGAATCAAGGAGGCGGTTCGCGCCAAGAATCTCGCACGAAGGGGACCTCAAGCACAAATTGGTAAGTACTTTTGATCAAAATGTCGATAGAACATAATCCCACACAGTAAATCTATATCCTAGGACTTTGTGTTTTAGGGGCTGTGATAAATTCAGGCATTTAGTAAACTTTATAAAATCAATCAATCAGTCAATTTTCACTACAGCTTATTTGGTACACTAGCAAGTGGTTACAGTTGGGTCTTCGATATCTCTTCTGGTAGTTTCCTCTATATATTAACAATTATGTTATTTATAAAGTGATATCCTACATTTCGTCCTGTGACCTGCATCCTACAATATTTTTGAAAACATAAAAAAAAACACTTACTTGCCACTTTCATTCTTTCTTCATTTGATAAAAGGAGATAAGTCCTACCTGCTGGTTGACCCGGGTAGCTAGTGTAAACACAGTGGTTAGCAATAAAAACATTCAGGTGCAGATATGTTTTGGAAGGCCCATCTCCAACAGTGGAGGTTTAGAACACTAATGATTAGTGATGAGAACTTAAACGTTTTACTATTGAGTTAAAGAAAATTCTTATTGACAACTGTTTTTACTCAAAAAATATATTTTTTAACATCCAAATTTTGACATTAACATTGTATTTACTATCGCCGCCGCCTCCGTGGTCTAGTGGTAACAAACATTGCCGTGAACTCAGGAGGTCGTGGGTTCGATTCCCACCGGGGGCAAGTTGTCCATTGTATAATTTGTCTCGGTCTGGGTGTTATATGTATAATATGTATATATTTACAACAAAAAAAATGTATAAAATGTAGTTTATCAACCATCTAGTTTCCGTAACACAAGCCTCGTAGCTTACCACGGAAATTAGATGGCGCTGTGTGACCTGTCTGAAATATTTATTTATTTATTATTCCAATAAATTGACAAGAACAATATTAAATATAAACTATATACAAATAAATATTGTAAATAAATATCTATTGACATAAGCATATTGTATGCCCATAATATGGGCAGATTGCATCATCATGACATGTACATGTACATACAACTGTAATTAGAATAAGCAATCTATACAATAAAGAATTTTTAATTTGAATTTAAACGAGGGTTTAACGCTTTCATATCTTTAATCCCTCTCGCTCGCACTATGCAACTTTTTCAAAAGATATCTATGATTAATATGTGTCAAAAATGTATGTTATTTTATTTCATAGAAAGATGATAGACTACATTTCCCAAAATAACAGTCAGACTTGAAAATCTTTAAAAATAATTTATTGTGCGAGTTAGAGGGATGCAAAAGCGATAAACCTAAAATTTATAAATTATGCAAATAAGTTTTTCTTGTTTCGATTTTAAAGTAATAACGACTGGTACATACATACAATGATATTAATGTTTGTTCGTTTTTAGCGAAGCCTATTCGTGCCGGCGGCGGTCACCTGCTGGGCGGACACCAGGCGCCCGGCGTGGTGCGGCCCGCGCCTGCCGACATCAAGCGCAAGTCCATCGTGGTTGGCGGACGAGGTAATTACTCTATATTCGCTATAGCAAAACATTTTATGTAAACAAACAGCTCTCATAAATCAAATAGCGTTTTAACCTAATAGGATTCGTCGGATTTCTGAAAAACACAAAATAAGTAATAAAAGTAGTAGTCCACGTGGAATGATGGCAAAAATGCTGGCTCCATTCCCTGCTGAATTGCAATATTGATTCTTTGGACGAAGAAAGAGCCAGCCCTCTTGTCACGGGAGAAGACTACAAGACGTATATGTCTTTTTAAACCTTTATGCTGTGGACTACATGGGCCCAGAGTTTCCACACCAGAGCACGTCCCCGTTTTCAGGGGACCAACGTCATACCATCGGGTCTCTTATCATTTGGATTACTCCAGCAGGCTCCACAAAAGCTTGAACCTTGGAATTTAGGCTAGACCCATTTAATAATGTCATTAAGGGGGCCGTAACGAGATAATCTACCCGCACTTTTAAAACAGCATAACCCATGAACTCTAAGATTGTCGATCTTCTTTTCAACCAACGTTCATTCAATATTTATTTATTCCATCATAGTTTTGAAGGTATATCTTTATACCTTCTTCTTTATATCTTTATGTCTTCTTCTTTAAGAATATATCGAATCATATCCAATCCACACACAATGAATACTGATTTCTGGAACACAGATACTCTTCGTTTGGCTTGCAGGGCTTACAAATTCAAACATTTTATTGCATGTCACAAAATAGTACAACTACTAACTACTACATATATGACACTCCGTAGGGACGTAGCAAATAATTACATTATAATTAAAACTATATAACAATTTCAAACCATCAAACACCTCAAACCATATTACAACACATTTATATTAAGTAAAAGAAAAGAAAAAAACAACAGGAATTTGGAGAAGGATCGAAAATAATAATTACTATGTTACAGTTTATCTTGCGTAAATTCATTTAATGTGTAATAACATTTTTCTAGTAATATATCCGTTAGAATTTTTGATAAGTATGATGGTTAGTTTAATAGATTCTGGCAATTTATTGTATCTACTTACGGATATAGCATAGGGACCTCTGCTGTGTATTTTTAAATTTGATTTTGGTAAGAGTAACCTATTTTTGAAACGAAATTCATACCGAATACTGGATTTACTAGTTTACGTTACTCTGTGATCTGCGTTAAATATTTGTTTTATACCTATGTTATAAAATGTAGACTTGTACTTTTTGATTTCTAATAGTTAATTTTATTTATCTACTCTCATTTCGTAAAATGCGAATTACAAACTTCAAAACGATTTTCTATTGACATACTTTATAAACATACTGCTGAAATTTAAAAATATAATCACATTATAACACTTTTTCTCTAACAAAATAATGTCATATTTCATTTTAAAAATATAATCATACACATTATATAACACTTATTTTTTTAAGGCAAAGACTCCATTACAAAAAAGTTTTGATTCCAATTTTTACTTGTCTATGGCAGCGCTCGCCATAGCGCGTAGCTAGGTTTTGGCGCCATTTCATTGTTTAGGACTTATGTATTCTGTACCATGGTCATTTAAAAAAAATAAAAATTGGCGCCATTCAATAAGTTTTGTTGTATAGCATTTCGTGTGTTTTTTTTTAATCTTGCTTAAAATTCTTGCGCTTTTAACTTTTATCTTTTTTTTAGTAATTTTAATCCCAATGTATGAGAGTAGATGAATTAGTGTATGAAACTGCACATAACTAGGTATTAAAACACTCGTGTATAATACCCCTTATTATGCAACAGTTTCATAAACTACTATTGTTTTAAAATACAAGTTTCTATGCAACTGACGGTTATATAAGGTACTATCTATCACCGTGATAAAAAAATTCTGCAGGCCGATTGGACGAAATATTAAATTCGACTATTTAAAACTGCAATAATAATTATTAACTTTTCTTTTCAGATGAGAGTTGAAGAAATAGCTGATACAACATAGAGAATTTAAATGAAACTTATTACATGTTCCGAACCTAACTTTAGGCACAATCTAAATGTAATCACTATTTCTTCATTATAATGTAAAGCCTAAAATAATAATACATATTATAAAAGGGATATTGTAGACATTTAGTCGGCAGTAGGGATGACGATAGTAACTAAGAATTATGTATTAATGTAATGATATGATGGATTATAATAACCTAATAAGTTTTTTTTGGTTTATTAAATTCATAATAAACTGCAATCAAATATAATATAATATAATATAAACCAGAGTTTATGACGTCATAGTTTCCCAGCGTTCAAATATATAAAAAATATGTCTAAATAAATCAAATGTTTTTGCTGTCAGATGAATAAGTATTGTCACAAAAAGACACACTTATGGCTGACAAATGTGCTGGAGCAAATTATCATTCAAAAATAAGTCATCTCGTTTGTAAACGTCATTTAGCTTGCGTATTTTAAAATATAAAAATAATAATAAATATAGATAATAAAAGTAAAAAAACCCCTTGATTTTATATAGTTTATGTGTGCAAAATGTTTAAATTATCACCATGTCAGTACTAAATTGATAAGAAAACTACATATAGTAAAAATAACATTAGTCTTATTAACAAAAGTCGATTTTCATATTTTTTTATTATTGTGGATCTTTAAAATGGATGATCTCATCCTTTATATTTAAATTACTACTCACTCGTAACATTGTAACATCGACGAGCTTGCCACTTGTCATCATTGGCCTATAGTAAAGTTGGCTAAATGTGAATCGGCTTATTTATAAGCGTGGTTTCTGACCACCTCGAAAGGGAAACGGTCCTGATGATACTTTACTTTTTTTACTACTCACTCTAGTACTTTTGACAGCCATAAGTCTTTCTCTTAGGCTGAATATTTATTTGACAGCAAGATTTTTTTTTATCGGGTTATTATGTTAATATAAATAGTATTTTAAAACAACGCCGTTACGTCACCGGAAAGCGTTTTGGCGCAATTTTTATATATTAATGTTTTCTTGCTAAAAATATTTTTTTTGTAGATAGAAATCAATTTTTAAGAAACAGTCATCATCCCTATTGGTTGTAAGCTATGCATGACTATATTTGCTTACCGCAGACGTTACGGGATAGGGCAGGCATAGGTTTCATGTAAATTCACTAGAACTATGTTATGTTAGGTACCAAGTGAAAAAAAAAGTATTAAACTAAGCCCCAAAGCTTCGAATCGCTATTTTATTATTCTGAGGATTTATATTTTTATTCAATGACTAAAGTATAACACCGGTTTTCATAAAAAAATTAAGGCTTGAAGAACTCTTTAGTTATAGTATGTTTTCCCTTTTTTTATCAACAATAATGAATATGCATAAAAGAGATTTATTTATTTACTATAGGTACACAAACAGATTTCTTAAGTTCCAGATTGCAATCCAAAAGCAGTGTACAGTATTCCCAAATTAATAATGCACATACAGATCTTCGCTAATTGTCGTATACACCCGAATCATTGAATCGTAAGAGCCTAAACATTGCACTTGCATTTTGCACCATGTTCGAAAGAAATAGAAGTCAATATCATGTGTACACAATCGAAAACAATTCGGGCAGTGTTTTTTTGTTTTTGTTTTTTTGGCGGTGACTGCACGTGTTCTCTCTGTGTGGAATTATATAGAGCTGATATTACACACCCTTCTTGGTTTTGTTTTCAAAGGTGAATTTAATTTCAACTTTAATTATCTTATTTAAATAGTTTATTTGACAATTGCTTGTCTGTCTGACACAGGCAGAGATTTTATATTTAAAGGAGGTCACTACAGTACTATAAAATTTTAAGAAGTAAATCAATTCAACAAAGATTGTAGCATATTCTCAATCGTGTGGTTTTCCTCGCTATTTACTTACATGGAATTATCGAATCAAATTTTGTTACTGATAAATCAATATTTATCTCTTTTAGCACAAAACACATAATTCTACTAAATTATGCATGAAGAAAATGCACTTAACCACTCTATATACATATCGTCTTTCGACGCTCGGGGAATACGACCGTTGCCGAACAGTGACGAAGATTTCTATGCGCATTATCACTTTGGGAGAACTGTACACAGCATGCTTATTGTGATTTAGCCATGACATTGTCATTTCAATTAAATTATTTCATTTCAGTGAAATATGTCAAAAGGAAAATAATAATAATAAAAAAAAATGGTATGTCAAAGAATAAGGTAGTAAATCAATAATAATAATTAAAAAAAAAACAATGAAAATTTTAAATAGAAATAATAATGTCATTTAATTAAAGAAATAATAATAAAATAATATAACAATCATCAATATATAAAAAATAAAATCCAGAATAGACAGAACAAATATCAAGAAACAAACAAAACATCAGCATATTACATTAATTAAGAAGGTAGGATTATATTTTATTATAAAACATATTTTAACTAAGGTGTTTTTCAAGTACTTGAAGTTATTATGAATAAGGCTATTAGTTTTTATTTCGGACTCGAGTGCTTAAGCGCATAGTATTGGAGCTTGCGGCACTACGGAGGGAAATGGAAGGTCACAGCCAGTTACCAAGTACCAATGCGGTCGCAATGGGCGCCCTCCATTTCTTCTCGAATAGTAGAACAAGTATAATGTTGAGATACAATATTCATTATCTTTAAGGTTATGCTGTGAACTTGCATCAGACTGCATTCGCTGCCGCACAAAATATCTACTTATTAAAATATTAAAAAAAAAACTAAAAAAAATGTGTGTGGTGGCTAATGCGAACCAGTGTGCATATTAAATGTGTAGATGTAGATTAAGCTTCTTTATATATATATATTTATATATTGTGATAAGCTTCGATTAATAATACACCCGGATTAAAGGTCCCTGTTGCGAACTCCTTAAGCATATTTTTTTACTGCATTTTATGAATATTTTCCGCCAATTTTATTTATACTTACTTTTACTTGCCAAATCTTCAATGTCAAATAAACAATTTAAAAAATCATTTAATATAGCCCAGTCCGCTATAGTTTTGGTCCTTCGAGCCGGATATAAATTCTAAATTACGTATTTCGGTCCTTCGCTCATATTTTTTATATATTTTTGGAATTTTAGTGAACCAACATATTTTTACGAAGACACGTCTGCTTGTTACAATTGTTTATTTGACAAATAAATATAAGTATTATATAAAATGAGGTAGAAAAATATGCTTAAGGGGTTGGCAACAGTCCTATACTAAATTCAAGCAAAAATCTGTCCGTGTTGATTATACTTATGTCTATATCTATTTATTATTTGAAAAATTGCCCAAAACAGTTTTATAGTAACTTTAAATATATCATAAGTCTAAACAAATATTATCTAAATTTGTTTGATATATTTCATATATTTGATGTAACTGCCTCCGTGGTCTAGCGGTTAAGTCCGTGGATTTAGACTCGGAGGTACCGGGTTCGATTCCTGGTCGGGACACAAAAATATTGATTGATGTAAATAAATACATTTAATTTAATTATGATATTTCTCGAGTTATGTACGCTGGAGACATCGACGGGCTTGCCACTTGTCATGATTGGCCTATAGTAAAGTTGGCTAAATTTGAATCCGCTTATTTATAAGCGTAGTTTCTGACCACCCCGAAAGGGAAGCGGTCGTGATGATTCTTTTTTTATACTTATATATTTGTTTTAGTTAAATCGTTATAAATGTTTTTACTATTTGTATATGTCTAAAATTAGGTATATAAAAGTAAAGAACAATGGACAGCAATTTTATTTCCTAATTTGGAAAATATTTGACAATACTGTAATGCGAGAGGTATGCAAACATTAACAACCTTATTAAAATGCCACAGTATAATATTTAAGATCATTAACTGTTTTGGGCAATTTTTTGGACTGTAGTTGTATGGTCTCGGGCCTTTTTGAGAAGCTTTCATCTAAGTGTATATTAATCGAAGGTGTTAAGCCTTGTTATGCGGAAATGTAAGCATTTAGTGGGGAGTGTGGTTGGTGGGCGGGGGCGGCTGTGGGCGGGTCTGGGCGACTTGCTGCAGCAGCAAGTTCTCGGCTGCAGGCACCGACATGACGCGGTCCGACTATTTAGTGGGTGATTTTTATATTCCTCGCGCGAATATCAAAATCTATTTCAACTAATCAAAATTATTATTAAATAGTAACGTCGTTGCGCCTGACAAGTTACATAACAGTAAGTCTTGTTTTATATAAATATCACCAAGGCAAGCTTACAATATTGAAGTAATAATTGGCATTTGACATTATTGCAAATGGAATATACTTCAAACGAGTACAACAAATAGGTGGTAGGCGGACTGATGGTGGTAATTTGCCCAGTCTGCTGTGGTGGGGATGTATGCACCGTTTGTGCCGATAAACCCAGTAAAGTGTATCTACACGTTTCGGGATCAGGCACGTATTGCCGTCATGCCCAGTCAAGTCGGAATAGTGTTAGGGACTGATGTCAGTCATGAGTGTCTGATTCCAGTTGCTAGCATTCATAGACCTAAATGGATTATTTATTTCCAGTTATTTATTTATTTATTACCAAAAAAAAAAAAAATTACAATATACATGGTATTACAGTATATACTCCAATACACCATGCAAGGAGGAGTCAGAAACACTTAATATTATTTACAAACATTCATAAAAATTAAAGAAAAAGCAACAAACTATATTAGGAATCAATTAAATACATGTCAATGTTGTCATCCTTAATTAAATCTATAATTTGTTGCCAAAGAAATGTAGTATACAATTAATAATTGATAATTATAATATTACAAGGACTTTATCAATACATAGATAATAAAACGGAGAACAAAAACTATGCACATATGGAATTTGTGCAGGCGCAGCAACGATAATCAAATGTCAATGCTTTGTAAATTTAAATTGTATTCCATGCGCTACAGCGGTCAGTCGTCCCCGTACCTCGGCTTTGTTTTGCACTATCGCGAAGTCCCGAGCTTCTCTCGTTATACCGATGCTTTTATCTCAATATGTAATACCCAGCACGATCATCACATTTTAGTTGTAATGCCCCTATTTCTCTTTGGGCTAAATTAAATGAAAATTACCTATTGAATTATTATAAGATTTTACTAACACCCGTTTACTAATACGTTTTCTAAACGGCTTCTCCACTCAAAATTTCCCTCCAACTGTCAAACAGGAATCCTCAAAATGGCTATTTTTAGTTGTAACGTATAAATATCACCATTTTTTTTTCTCTGGCAGCATCGAAAATTGCGTTCCTCTATTCTAAATATTTACTTTGACAGAATTACTACACGCTCTAGCACAAAGACATCCATAAGTATCTTTCTTTCATATTATTAATATTCATGTGTCACAAAATTATTAATAATTTTTAACTAATTATTAATAAGAAATATAAGGAGAGGTTTCAAGGTACGTCTTGATGTATCTTGAGTTTGACAGTTATATTCCTCGAGCGTAGTGATATGCCAAGGCGTCCCTCCGTTTGACAGCTGGAAGGCATAATTGAGTGGAGGAATCGTAGAAAAATACGGGTGTAAAACTTGATATATTTATTTTAAAATAAGTTAAAATTCTAAAATGACTAATAGGTGCAAAACAAAAGAAATATTGTTGTTTTTTTATATTTTTTTAGTTTTTTTATATACAATGAATTTAGTTGAGAATTGTTTATCAAATGGCTTCTCATGTTTTCTACAGCTTAATTTAGATCTGTAACTGTTAGTACTTATGAAATGTAGCGGAGCCGGCACTCGGTCAGCAAACCAAAGAAGACGAGAGCTGCCGCCAGTCCAACACGGAGTGCCGGCTCTCGGTGTTGCAATACTTTATATCGTTTCTAGGTGTAAAAGATTTAGTAAATTATTTGACACTTAAGTTAGATACTCGTTTTATTATTAAACTTTTATTTATTAGCGTTTCGTAAACCAAATTTTTCTCGTTTCACTTTAAAAGTGTTATACGCTTTTTTACAATACCTCTATTTACATAATTTTATAATCATGATCAAATATATTATTTCCTAAAATTGGAAAGACTTTCAAAGATACATTCCAGAGGGAACGCCGATTGTATCTTTGTTGTCATTCAAAGTTTGTTTTGTTAAAGCTTAGGTGAAGTGAAGAGGCTATCCTCGGTGAGTGTCGCTTGTGTCTCGCGAGGGGACCGGCTTGCCTTTGCACCAAGTGATTTAGTTTGTATTTGCGTCTTTTGTATGATGTATTTAATATATCGGAAATTCTCATAAAGAGCGTTTTCTTGATTTTATTTATTATGAAAATAAAATTATGAATTTAATTTGCTAGACTGAGTTTTTTATTTCCTTCCCATATTTATAATCCTTGACGTTAACCAGTTCTATTAACTATAACTATTCTGTTACTGTAGCGCAAACGTTTATATAATGGATTACGTTAATTATATATAGAAAGAAAGAAAGAAAAATATTTATTTGCACACAACAGCTTATACAATAATAAAAAACGTAAAAAATATATATATATATATATAAAATTACCAACAAAAAATAGACAAGATAAATACATAAATCTACTACTATATCACGCTATTAAAGTTGATATTTGCCTGGCCGCTGTCAAGCGCTTATGGAGTTAAGAATTGAATAATATAAATAATATAATATATTTTGTAACTATGACGCAACCTCTCTGACGTAAATAACGAAATCCACTAATACCGTTTGCGACTAAGTAACAGAATAGGGTCGCTGGGCCAGATGTGACCCAGCTCTTGTCCCGTCTTGATATTTATTTTTAATATCTTTGGTCGCAATCCATGCCTTCATATGGTTCAGTAAAAATAAAAAAGAAGGTAGTTATATCATTATTATTTATTATTTTCTACAATTGTAAATAACATATTTTTAGACAAATAAATATTTGATAATGCTTTTAATGGTAAATGTACTGTCATTGTTATCACAGATGAGTGGGATGTATTATAAAATTAAAACTTTTCTTAAAATTAAAATAAATAATATCTTAGATCATATAAAAATACAATAAATTATGCAAAAATATCTCTAACTACCTACGTTTCGATAATTTTCAGCACTATAAAATTGCAAAAATATTTTACTGTTTATCCTACGATATTCGTATCCTTCAATAAGCTATCTCTGCAAAACGTACACAATATTTATTTTTATTTTACCTAGTTCAGGGTGTGGTGACACAAAATGGCACCTTCACCACAAGTTCGATGACGATGTGGTGGGGGTGCCATACGGGACCGTCCTACTATGATGTGGGCTAAGTTGAATGACCTGACTGGTCTGACCTACTACTTCCCAATCCTAGTTTCTGGCTATAATTACATTTTTGACATTAAATATTTTTACCGAATAAGCAGTTTTACTCTTGAGAACTCCCAAAAGACTCATAAGCTTTTTAAATTCTCTATGCTTACTCGTACTTATATCACTTGCATAAAATCGCGGTTTTGTTTGTCTATATGCAGTTGAATTAGTATTAGTTAAGATTGCGCCATAAATATGCAATTTTTTGAGTCCCGACGAGGAATCGAACCCTGTATGTACCTCCGAGTCTAAATCCATGGACTTAACCGCTAGACCACGGAGGCAGTTATGAATAATACACAACAATTAACGAAATACGCAAAAGGTTATTCATAAGCGTGGTTTCTGACCACCCCGAAAGCGAATCGGTCGTGATGATACTTAACTTTATCTATTTTGTATTATTACAAAACTAATGCTTATTGCGCTATTTTAATTAATAATCTTGATATCATACCAGCAGCATCTGTGTTTAATCTAGCAATATTATGTAGTTTCTCTTCCTAGCCCTTTCATGGATGCGTTTCTAACTCCAAAACTTTATACAATAATCGATCGAAAAATGTTAGAACAATTTCGGGACAACATAAAATTATTTTGGTGTTTTAGCGTTACGTAGATCATAGAGCAGCGTACGGGACGGTGTCGTCGCTTTGTCGTGACGTCACTACGTGGTTTGTCATGCCATTCTCACGGTTACTTGATATTCTGAAAATAAATATAGTATTAATATATTAAATTTAAATCCTTAACTTAAAATGTTACCAACCGCGCTATTAAGAGTTCTTCGTATCCCTCCTTGCTTACACACTCTAACATTATCAAATATTTGTTATTAGTTTTAAAGTAAGAACTTCATTGCGCGCGCTTGGATGGGGACCTATTTCGTTGAACGTACGTCCGTACGTCAGAACAGCGCTCAAGGGGAAACAGCGCGGCGGGGAAGGGGAAGAGGGGCGGACAGGCGCGCGCGTATAGCCGCTGCCTCTCTCTCACGCTCCTTCTTTCTTCCTCTCGAACAGCGCGGCGGGGAAGGGGAAGAGGGGCGGATAGGCGCGCGCCGTGCGTTTAGCCGATGCATCTCTCGCTCTCTCCCGCTCCTTTTTTCTCTTTCTTTCTTTACGCGTCTGCAACTATGCGCACGCAGCCACGCGTATTCATTTAATCTCCATATTCCTACCAACTATGTGCGAAATCAATAACCTGCAAGTTTAGTTATCACTTTTGCGGTACGTCTCGCGACGCACCCGTTTTTATTTTGGTATATTGTATATCTATTTATGTATAGTGGCGTTACTGTAAATATTCCAATCGACTCAAACAACGACACCGCCATTTGTAAAATTGACGGATCCAAGCTATGTCCAAGTAGCAGCTCTTGTTTTCGAAATGGAGATCCACGGATGACAGAATTCAGATCTAGTGCGCAATCTCTAATACAAATAGTACTACTGCCAGTTTCGGATCGGATGCTCTAAGAGTTTACCCGAAGAAAGGTAGTCTTGAAATGAGTTCTGCCCGGTTGGAGCACGACCTGAGGTCTGGCAACACCAGCACCACGTGACGGAGGTACGTCTGGAGGGAGGCACGACGACCTTCCACCAACCGAGTGTCCTGAAACAAAAAAGTAACTCGTCATCATCACAGCCCCTAAAATAGTCCTAGATCTTCACTGCTAAAAAAAGCCTTCCAGGACGTACTTCTGGATAATCTGGCTGGGTTGTAGGTGTACCAAGATTACCTCATTACAGCCCCTAAGGACATATTTCTAGAGAATTTGGCCTACACTTTCAAGCGATTTTTTGCAATATTCTTAACGATTCCACAAGGGTTTACAGTGGTGTTATAAATTTATGACAAATATATATATTTTATCTACTCTCATATCGTAAAATGCGAATTACAAACTTCAAAACGAATTTATTGACATTATAAACATACTGCTGAAATTTAAAAATAGAATCATACATATTATATAACTAATATTTTTTTAAGGCAAAGGTTCCATTACAAAAAAGTTTTGATTCCAATTTTTACTTGTCTATGGCAGCTCCCGCCATAGCGCGTGCGCGGTCATAAGCTAGGTTTTAGCGCCATTTACCATGGTCATTTAAAAAAATTTAAAATAATAATTGGCGCCATTCAATACGTTTTGTTGTATGCATTTCGTGTGATTTTTATTACTCTTTTAACTTTTATCTTTTATTTAGTAGGTTCAATCCCAATGTATGAGATATTAGTGTATGAAACTCAGACAGACAGTGGGGTCGTCCAGGCCCGGATGCGTAATGGGCGTGGGTTGGGGATGGGGACAGTCCCCCGTTTTCCCCGGCAGGATCTCAGCGGGTAACCACCCGCCGGTAATTCATGCACGTTTAGTGCTGGGCGCCGTTACTAGTATAACAGCGCCCGTGTGGCTCACGAACCCAGGGGGCTAAGTTCGACTGCTTCAGCTCTCCTCCAGGAGTACTTCTCTAGGAAGTGGTCTTCCGTTGGGGGGCCGTGCACAAGACGGAGCGATGTTCTGGAGATGCTTGAAGTGTCCGTTGTCGGCCCGAGAGAACATACGTCTAGTCAGGCCAACGACAAACTCCTCAATAGTAGGCATCTCCAAATCTCGAGCTAAGACGGAATTACGCACGAACCATGGCGCTCGGGAAACCACTCTGAGCGATATGTTCTGCTGACTTTGGATGTATGAAACTGCACATAACTAGGTATTAAAACACTCGAGTGATACTATTAAAAACCTCGCCTAACGGCTCGGTTTTTAAACACACACTCGTAGATAATACTCCTTATTATGCAACAGTCTCATAAACTACTATTACAAATAAACAAAAACTTGGTTACATTATTACACTTACTTTTTTGCCGAGAGTTTTCTTTGGCGGGAATTTATAGCTGGCGATATCCGGATGGCACTTTTTAAGTTGCATGTGCAGTTCTCGGAACTTGGCGTACCTGTGGTACACGTTCCATTCTTCGTGACCGATTTTGACAAATATCTGGAAAGAAACGTATGAAATTATTAGTATGTATTGTATATTATATATTATAATAATTCACTCTGCAAATTGTAACCACCCAAAGATGATCATGTCTCTCAATTTCGTATTCAATTAAAGTGGCTTAACATCTGTTTTTTGTATGGCATTCTTAACATCCCCATGGCTCCTTACCTGAGGGATCGTTTCCAATATCTGTACGATTCGCACAATCGTTCACTCCGTTCTCATAATAATCAACTTCCTATTCCTTAACACTACTAGCAGATATTCAGATTCACTTACTGTTACGGCTGCTCGCCAGTGGAAGTTTGTGATCAGGCAAGCATCTGTTTTTCAACATCTTTAAAAAAATGGCTAACATTCACTTTCTTAAAATGCAAAATGTCTCCATCCCGCTCTGATATGGTATATATATATATGTATTTATGTAGGTATATAAGTATTTATTTATTTGAGTATATGTATGTTAAGATATGTATTGTTTGCTTTTATGTATATATTTTGGCTATTTATTGTTATTGTTAAGTATCTATATTCATAAATAAACAAATAAATATCTAGTTCTATTGACTTATCGTTTATAAGCACCATGTAACCTCACTTATCACTAGTTTTTTTTATAATTTAACGGGTCTTTACCCGATTTACCTTAGAGACATATTTCTCCCGACGTTTCAGCCAAGTTGCATTGGCCGTGGTCACGGGTCGACTGAAATCCTGTAATCAATAAGTTTCGACGCCGGGAAAATTCGCCCGGTGTCGCCAAGGATATTGTAAGTGTCGTGTGTCGTGATTTCTAAAAACTTTTAAAGTGATAAGTGGGTAGGTCTACCGCCCAGTATGTACGAGACTACACCGCATAGCTCCAGTCGACCCGTGACCACGGCCAATGCAACTTGGCTGAAACGTCGGGAGAAATAAGTATGTCTCTAAGGTAAATCGCGTGAAGACCAGTTAAAATTATAAAAAACTATTATGAATGTGCGCGAATGTTTAAAAAGTTCACTTATCACTATCACAAAGGTTAGCTGTAAGATTCTCTAACATCTCGCCTACGGCATTAAGTTCGCATGGTACACTACTTTTGTAATTTTGCGCAATTAAGTACCTACTTTATTATTATTAGCTGTTAAAAATGCTGGAAAGGATTAAGTTCGCCCTGTACATAACTTTTAGGTTTATTTATGCATCAAAGAGTTTATAAATAAATAAAATGAAATAAGTGGCTGAAGATGTGATTTTTATCAAATTTCAGTAAGGTGACAACCAGACGCCATATTGTGGAAAAAAAATCTACGAACTGGGTATCATCGAAGGTTTCCCTTATCATTTTTAATTACCATTTAGGATCTATAACGTAATGTTTAATTTAAATAGAAAAATACTAATCTTAAAAGCACACAAGAGACAATATTACTGATCATTTGTTAGGATGTAATTCATCACCTAAGAGGAGAGATAAAATCTTAGCTTTCCATCGATTTACAGCGCGGGTGCCGGGTCTTTTAATTGTACAATGAGAGGCTTATCATCTTCCATTCTGCTCCTCTTCCAAACATTATTAAGACGAATCGATTGACGTGAGCATCATCACAATCAGCCCACGAGTGTCACAAAGGTTCAAACACACATACATACATTAGGCAGATAAACACATAAACCTTCTTTTCGTCGCGCAGTCGGGTAAAAATAATGTTACCTGATAAACGTGGTAGGAATGTGTTTTCTTGCCGACAAGGAAGGCTGTAGGAATGCACACTTTGACATTAGAGTTGGGGCAGTCTATAATTTCTATGCTGGCAACACTCTCCATTTCTTGAAGACGCCTTTGGAGATGGTTGTTGAATTCCATTAGCTCTGCGTGCATTTCTGCTACCTAATTTAAAATATCAAAATATATAAAACTAGCAAAAAACGTGGTAAGTGGCGCGCGAGGTCCACGAATGTTACCAACTGGAATCAGACACTCACGACTGACATCAGACCCTAACACTATGCCGGCTTGACTTAGCAAGACGGCAATTCGAGTCTGATCCGAAAACGTGTTAATACACTTTACTGGGTTTATTGGCACGAACGGTAGATACCTCCCCGCGCCGACAGACAGGTCAAATTACCACCTATTAATTTAATTGTTTTAAAATGGATATAGTATGTTATCTTTAAGAGATAGACATATGCCATCGTAAACTTTTCTGTAGACCTATATAAGATACACAATTCCACCATACATTATTTTGTTATATCTCAAAGTTTTCGTTGAAAGCTCCCAGACGGCAATTTTTTTCCGACACCTCCAACAAATATCGTTAATTAATTATTAATGTATAACAACTCCGTGGTCTAGTGGTAACAAACGTTGCCGTGAACTCGGGAGGTCGTGGGTTCGATTCCCACCGGGGGCAAGTTGTACATTGTATAATTTGTCTCGGTCTGGGTGTTTATATGTATATAAACTATATATTTACAAAAAAAAAGTATAATATGTAGTTTATCTATCAACATCTAGTTTCCGTAACACAAGCCTCGTAGCTTACCACGGAAATTAGATGGCGCTGTGTGACCTGTCTGGAAATATGTATTATTATTTAATTATTAATTATATGCTAAAACCTTCCTCGAGATCCACTCTATCTATTGGTAAAAACAGCATAAAAATCGAGGGCAGTAGTTTTTGAGTTTATCGTGAACAGACAGACAGACAGACGTGGCGGAGGACTTTATAAATAAATAAATATTTCCAGACAGGTCACACAGCGCCATCTAGTTTCCGTGGTAAGCTACGAGGATTGTGTTACGGAAACTAGATGGTTGATAAACTGCATATTATACTTTTTTTTTGTAAATATATACATATTATACATATAAACACCCAGACCGAGACAAATTATACAATGTACAACTTGCCCTCGGTGGGAATCGAACCCACGACCTCCCGAGTTCACGGCAACATTTGTTACCACTAGACCACGGAGGCGGCTTTGTTTAATTATATGTAGTAATAGTGATATGTTATTAATGACCTGGACCAATTTTCGTTCGTATTGTGTGACTTCATCATTATCACCATCTCCCGTCTTCAACGCTATCCCGGCTTCTACTGCCGACATGTACGTCCGGAGCTGCTCTTTTAACCTATCATTCTCTCTGAAACACACAAATGTATTCTTTATTGTTACATAAAGTTGGCAGTAAATAAAATAAAATCTTGGGTATGAATCGACACGGCGACGTCTGGCCAAGAAGTTGACCAATGTCGTGTTCAGATGATAGAAATAAGAAAAAGAAAGAAACAAAATTGTTTAATTGCTCTCAAAAACAGCTTAACTAGTTACAAGAACAGAAGATAAAAATAATTAAAAATATAACTTTCTAAAAAGAGATGATAGAAGTAAGAAAAATATATAAACAAAATTGTTTATTTCTGAAAAACAGTTTAAGTATATAGTTACAATAACAGAAGATAAAAATAATTAAAAATGTAACTTTCTAAAAAGAGCATAAGAAAATGAGCTGATATGACAAATAGGTGTTCATATAAGCATAGGCTGCAACAGTACTGCTGCAGCGCTGATTTTCAATTCAATTCAATTCCATTATTTTGCAAGTAGGCTTAGGACAAAAAGAGATGTATTCTGCACTTCTATACGTCAATTTTTACAATATTGATATAAAACAAAATCATTTTATAGTACATATTGGTGAATCTGAAGCAGTACATGATAACCATCATTTGGAAAGAGAAACAATAAAATACTAAAAATAACAAAATTATAAATACAGATTAACGCTTAACATTATAAGCTGCTGTAGAAAGGCATTGTCACATTAGAAGTTAAGATAGACACAATTATAAAAATATAAATGTCAATGTCAGTTAAATGTCACTGAACCCTTTATGAAACCAGTAAATAAAATAGGTGTAACTCTCACAGGCAGTTTATCGAACGTATTTTTGGTACCTAATTATTACTTAAGTAAAAATTAACAGGTTTATTTTTACTTAAGTAATAATTAAGTACCAAAAATACGAGCGAGTTTTCGCCGTTTTCCTTTCGGGGTGGTCAGAAACCACGCTTTTTAAATAAGCGGATTCACATTTAGCCAACTTTACTATAGGCCAATAATGACAAGTGACAAACTCGCGAAATATCACAAATAAATTAAATATTAAATAAATGTATTTATTTACATCAATAAATATTTTTGTGTCCCGACCAGGAATCGAACCCGGTACCTCCGAGTCTTGCCACTTGTCATGATTGGCCTATAGTAAAGTTGGCTAAATGTGAATCCGCTAATTTATAAGCGTGGTTTCTGACCACCCCAAAAAGGAAAACTGTCGTGATGATACTTTACTTTTTTTTACTCACTTGCTCAAATCTAAAACAACTTTTTCTAATTTGGCAACTTTGTCTTTGGTTGTTACTTCTATTTGGCTACATCTGATCTGTAAAGCTTGGTATTCCTGATCCTTTTGAGCTAGTATGGTTTGGAATGTGTCTTCTTGTGCTGTCTCGTCTTCTGTGAAACACAGTTCTAGACAAGAGGTGCTACCATTGATGCTACCTGCAACCTCTTCACTGTCGCTTTCAGATATTTTAAGGTTGGTAAGGCTCCGTTCTGAGCTCGCGTCCATACTATGTGTTGATGAAAACATCTCTTTAGCACACTCGGACAATCGAGACAGTATTTGCGATGGACTGTCCATAGCTCTTACACTTTCAGGAAAAAACTGACGAATACTCTTCACTTCGGAGCTACTCGGCTCGCTAGTAGAGGCAATAGCATTTTGGTAAGTCTTAGGATCGGGAGAACTGAGACACGTCGGAGGAGCACTGTAACATTCATCTACCATGTTACTTGATGACGCCTTTCTATCTCCTTTAGATTGTAACTCATCTGATTTATCAAACGAAATAACTTGCCGCAACGGTTTCTTTCTCATCTGATTAGTCTTAACAGGTACCGGTAAAGGAATGATATGTTCAACTTTATTAATATTATTTGTTTGCTGCGTGTCATTCAACTCGGATCTGTCGATGGATAATGCAAACAGAATTGATGACAACCCTGAAATATTATTAATAGTATGAAATTGAATACGCAAACACATGTGTTGATTACATTTGATAAGAGCACTATTCCATATAATAGCAATGAATATAGAATTGATACCACAAAATAGTAGTTTATGAAACTGTTGCATAATAAGGGGTATTATACACGAGCCGTAGGCGAGGTTTTTAATAGTATCACACGAGTTTTTTGATACCTAGTTATGTGCAGTTTTATACACTAATTTATCTACTCTCATACATTGGGATTGAAACTACTAAATAAAAGTTAAAGGAGTAAGAATTTAAATTAAGAATAAAAAATCACACGAAATGCTATACAATAAAACGTATTGAATGGCGCCAATTTTTATTTTTTTTAAATGACCATGGTACAGAATACATAAGTCCTAAACAATGAAATGGCGCCAAAACCAAGCTTATGACCGCGCTATGGCGGGCGCTGCCATATGAGACGTTCTACCAAAAAAAATATTATTTATTCGAAAAACATATTGACAAAATAAAAATATTATAGGTAACGCATATAAAAATAAAAATAATATAATTAATGCATGAATATGATAGTTTAAGCTAAAAATTATAGCATATGATTTAAGCGAGGCTTAGAACCGGGGATTGTTTAATTTACAATTGAGCGCCATTTGTCACGGTCACCACATAACTCTTTCCTTTTGTCGACATTCATTAACCTTCTCATACATCCTTTTGTTTCAAAGACTCAAATAATGTTAAATAATAAGATCACTATACTGGACATACCTACTTCAAGTTGATCGGATTTTTTTTACAACAATGTATTCGCATGTTTTAGCAAAAACCTCACAAATTAAATCGTCGACAAATAATTGGAACAGTAAAGACACATATCAAGAAAGCAAGGAATACAGAATTCTACTTCCCAAAATTACATATCTTAACGAGCAGATTATGTAGTAAATCACCCAAATATATAAAGAATATGTTGTTATCACCTGCTGCCATATTAGGCAGTAAACTGGATGTCTCTGCCACTCGAACTATTGCTCCTTCCTCATAATATTCCATCAACAGACCATGACTCACCCAACTGTGTAAATACCTACAACAAAAATAATTTTACACTAAATTCAATTTATATAAATTACGTCTGAAGTCCGATTTAAATAATTATTTGAATTATGTGAATGGGTTTTTTCTTTTAAACATCTGCATTTATAAAAAGTTTGCTTAACTGCCTATGTGGTCTAGCGGTTAAGTCCGTGGATTTAGATTCGGAGGTACCGGGTTCGATTCCTGGTCGGGACACAATAATAATTATTAATTTAAATAAATAAATTTGATTAATTAATTTTTTTTTTTTAATTAATTTAGGGGAGTAGGGGGAGAACGGCACCAACATCTTATCCGGCCCAACAGTCAACCTCACCTGCACGTGGTGCTCCCTGCTAGATTACTAACGAGGCTCTGGCGACCGAGCAATGGCGGTATAACCATACACCCAACTGGAGAACTGGTTGGAAGAGGCTGCAGAGAGCCTTGGAGTAAAATAACTCCTAAAAAATTCTGGGTAGAGGAGAGGTAGAAGTAGGAGGAATAAACAATGGAAAGTGCAAAATTTAAAAACAAACTACCCCAGGAGGGTACCGACAATGTCGGAGAATCCCTCCCCGTTAATTCGGGCAGCCCCTCGTATTCTGGGGGGGGCAAAATTTTGCTTCACCAAAAAGATAATTATAACCCTTTCAGTCGACGAGACTCTATTACAAGGACGCCACCGAAAGCCAACAAAGACAACAACACAACTAAAAGTCCCACTAAAGATGACAACAATACGAATATACCTAATGCAATGATACAACAAACATTTCATAAAAGCATGTTTACAAGAAAACGAAGTGATTCTGACGGCTGCCTAAAGGAATACACAACAAAAAGAAATAAAGATCCACCCTCAAAAAATCAAACAAGCTTTCAAAGTGATCGTTCATACATCAGCAAGCGTAAACCAGAAACCAGCCCAACAGAATTAAAAAACCTTGACACCCGTAAGAGAACAAAGAACCAGACAATGTATACTATACCAACATGTAATCAATTCGAAATTCTGGACAACATACCTCAAGAGATTACCACAGAAAATACAAGACCACCAAAACCAGAACCTATCTTTGTAACAGGAGTGACAAACATATCATCTCTAAAAGATACACTTAACAAAGTAACTAGTAATGAAAACTACACTATGACAACACTAAGATCGGGGCATATGGTTAAAATTCTCCCTAATGACATTGACACTTACAAACAAGTAAGAGACAACTTTATTCAAAATAATATAAGCCACTACACATATAAACTTAAAAGCGAAAGAGCATATAGAGTTGTACTTAAAGGAATTCACCCAACGGAAGATACTGCAACTATAAAAAGCGAACTATCTAAAATTGGACATGACACCAGACAAATAGTGAATGTTTTACATAGAACATCTAAGGAACCGCTGCCGTTGTTTTATGTTGACCTTGAACCAAAACCTAATAACAAAGACATCTTCAATGTAAAGAGACTGAACTATATGGTAGTTTCATTCGAAGCTCCATACAAGAAAAAGGAAGTCCTTCAATGTAAAAGATGCCAGCGTTTTGGACACTCCAAAAACCAATGTTTGAGACCACACAGGTGCGTTAAATGTGGTAAAGATCATCCCACGTTATCATGCTCTAAAACCGCTGATACAGAAGCAACTTGTGTAAACTGCCAAGGAAAACATCCAGCTAGTTACAAAGGATGTCTTAAATACAAACAGTATAAAGAACGAATATTTAACCTAAAACCTGTCACAACTCAAAAACAATCTGACAAAGGGACGAAAACTACAATGCCAAGCGACATTGCTAGCTCAGAAGAAATTCGACATATTCGCACAACACCGACAAAAACGTATGCAAAAATTACGCAAAATAGACCAGAACTAACAATAAGTGATAATAATAATAACGACAGCCTTATTAAAATAATGGAACATATGTTTAATAAACTACAACACTTCATGACTAACATGATAGACAACATGATGGATCGAATGATTCAGCTCTTCAGCAACATTATATCAAAATGACGCCTAACTTACGTATAATGACTTGGAACGCCAACGGGCTAACAGAACGAAGACAGGAACTGGAATTTTTTCTAACATCCAACAAAATTGACATTGCCCTTATATCAGAAACAAGATTTACTGATAAAAGCTACATAAATATCAAAAACTACAACATGTACACAACTAACCATCCCTCAGGAAATACCCATGGCGGCACTGCTGTTATTATTAAAACTAATATTAAGCATTATCCTATACAATCGTATCGAACTGAAAAAATCCAAGCTACCTCAATTAAAATTAATAATCAAAATGCTAATATTTGTCTATCTGCAGTTTACTGCCCACCTAGACATGTGATCACTACACAAGATTTTGAAGACTACTTCTCAATCCTGGGAAATAAGTTTATATGCGGAGGAGACTGGAACTCCAAACACACCTACTGGGGGTCAAGGTTGATCACCCCTAGGGGTAGACAGTTGTATCGAACTAGTGAAAAACTTAAATTGGATTACAGAACAGACGGAAGACCCACGTACTGGCCTACAGACCTTAATAAAGTCCCAGACCTACTAGACTTTTTTATTACCAAAAACGTACCGAATACCCAAACACAAGTAGAATCTGTGACTGATTTATCATCTGATCACACTCCTGTTGTACTAGTTGTCAGTACCAAAATAACACTGTCTGAACCTCCCTATAAAATCTACAATCATTCTACTGACTGGGAAAAATTTGACAAGCTGATAAATGCTAACTTAGACTTAAAAATCTCATTAAAAACACATACGGAAATAGAGGATGCTATTGAATCACTTAACAAATCAATCCACGGGGCATTATATGAATCAACCTTAAAACAAAAAAAACTTGTCCCTAAACATCATGTGTACCCCCAAACTGTCCTGGACAAAATTAAAGAGCGTAGGAGACTTCGAAAGATCTACCACAGAACAAGGTATCCATGCGACAAAACAGCATTCAATAAAGCCTCGGTGGAGCTCAAATGTTTAATAAGGGATTTTACCAATGACAACCTACAAAGCTACCTTAATCAACTGTCAGCAACTAAGGACACTAATTATTCTCTCTGGAAGGCCACTAAGAAGCTTAAGCGTCCTAAGACACAAATTACTCCTATACGGAATGACCAAGGGAGCTGGGCATGCTCAGACCACGAAAAGGCCACTGTATTTGCAAAGCATTTGCACTCAGTATTCCAGCCCTTAGCAACTAAGCAACCATCACATGACATACAAGTGATGTCATATTTGGATTCAGCCAAGCAACTTTGCACTCCAATTAAAAATGTTACACCAAACGAAGTAAGGCAAAAAATTAAAAGTCTTCCTGATAACAAATCTCCAGGTTATGACCTAATTGATGCAAGAATATTGAAAAACCTTAAAAAGAAAGGCATTATGTTCCTTGTAACAATATTCAATGCATGCATTAGATTGGACCATTTCCCAGGACAGTGGAAGATAGCTCAAGTAGTAATGATTGTGAAACCGGGTAAACCACCAAACGATGTGACATCATATCGACCAATAAGTCTTCTTTCTGCAATTGGCAAGTTACTTGAGAGCATTCTACTGGATAGGATGAGACAATACTTACCAGACGTCATCCCAGATCACCAGTTTGGATTCAGAGAACAACATGGCACATTGGAGCAAATACACAGAATAACTGACGTCATTAACCGTAGCTTCGAACAAAACATTTACTGCTCAGGAGTATTCCTTGACATTAGTCAAGCTTTTGACAGAGTTTGGCATGAGGGACTACTATATAAAGTTAAAAAACTACTCCCACACTCCTTCTTTAACATATTAAAGTCATACCTGGCTAACAGAAGCTATGAAGTTAAGTATAACAGCGAAACCTCTGAACTCTATGACATCAAGTCGGGTGTGCCGCAGGGTAGCATACTTGGACCCGTCCTTTATGTAATATATACATCAGACCTACCTACCAACAGTCGTACCACAACAGCTACATACGCAGACGATACAGCAATGCTAGCTACACATAAAGACCCTGAAGTTGCATCTGCCTACCTGCAAATACATTTAGATGAGGTGGAACAATGGCTCGATCTCTGGCGAATTAAAGTTAACCAAACCAAGTCTGCGCACGTTACTTTTACACTAAAACGCAAAACTTGCGCTCCAGTTACACTTTACAACCAACAAATTCCGCAAATGGAGGATGCAAAATACCTGGGAATGCACCTGGACCGTCGACTCACATGGCGTAAACATATATGGACGAAACGCAAGCAGCTGGATACCAAACTTAGAAATATGTATTGGTTGATAGGCAGAAACTCACAACTAAGTGACAATAACAAAGTTCTTATATACAAAACCATCCTCAAACCAATTTGGACATATGGTATTCAGCTGTGGGGAACAGCTAGCAATAGTAACATCGACATCCTGGAGAGATTTCAGAGCAAAGCTCTGAGGCTTATGCTTAACATTCCTTTCTATATTAGAAACAAATATATTCACGAGGACCTAAGAATGAACACTATAAGAGAGGAAATAACCTCATACAGCCACGGGTATCAACTGAGACTCGCATCACACCCGAACGTGCTCGCCTCAGACCTGAGCGGGTCAGGCAGCATCACACACCGCAGGCTCAAGCGAAAGAGTGTCCCTGGCCTTGGTGCCAGATTTAGCAGAGATTGAGGAAGGAGCCAATGGGTTCCCCTCCAATACTGACATTAATACAGATAGATATCAAACAAAAGAGTGGCCCATTGTACCTGTACAGATTGCCACGAATGCAGAAACCAAAGGAGAAAAAAAAAGAAAAAAAAAATAATTTGTGTTTTCTCGAGTTTGGTACGCTAGAGACATCGACGAGCTTGCCACTTGTCATGATTGGCCTATAGTAAAGTTGGCTAAATGTGAATCCACTTCTATATAAGCGTGGTTCCTGACCACCCCGCAAAGAATACGGTCGTGATGATACTTTACTTTTATGGTCTATAAAAAAACATATGACTGTCTTACCTTTCTAAAGATCTTTCATTCAACGATGCCCTTATGAAAGCTCTGAAATAACCAAGTGGAGAGTTGATATTGGATAGGATTTTAAATCTTTCCTTTTCATGTTTTGTTAAATGAAGACAGGTATAACTCCATAATGAATTACCTAAAATTATTAACAAATGCATTTTACACAATATTATAATCATATTTTAGGCTATAACGCCATTTAACGTTTTTAAAATCTTTATCACAGCTCCTAGAACACAAAGTCCTATACCTTCACTGCGGGAGATGAGCTTTCGCCAAGAGAGAATTTGGCCAACATTCACCGTTGGTGTCAATTATTGTTAATATTAGGTGCGGTGGTGGCTCGGATGTAAGAATACATTCCTTAAATCCTACAAATGTCGGTTGAAACCCACCCAGCATGTACATATGAGAAATACACTTTTCTTACATACATTTGTCATAGATTAATCATTGTAAGTATTGGGTTCATGGTAATCTATACGAATACGGATTCGTCTCAACTGCGCCACCAAATTAAACCAGCTTGTAATCGGCGGACTGGCTTCCCTTAAGACCCGCGGACTCCAACAACACAAACCACGTGCCTCGGTGAGCATGTTCCACTAATACCAACTTGTGGAATCATTAATAAATGGCTAAAGCCATGCGAGTGTAGGGCAAATTCTCCAGCCGTGGAGGTGCTACATGCTTCTAGATATAGATAATGATGATAATTATTTCTCACTTTAATAGACTCGCGACTTGATTTGATTGTTTTTTATTTTCTGTTAACTCAGAATAAACAAATATTTAAAACTTATAATTAGCTATCTTACGACATATTACATTAAAGCTAGTATTTATATATAAATATGTATGAATAGTAGAAAAAATAAATGTGAGACAGAATTAAGGGTTTGGACTCAAAATCACCAAGGTGGATAATTTTCTTCGCCAGAAAACAAAATTTACTAAAATAGTAATCTTGTAATATTTAATAAATTATTACATAAATCTTGTAATAAAAACAATCTTGTAACTTGCGACCTTGGTGGTTTTGATCCTTAAGAACCACTATACAGGGTATTTTATATATGAATCTTCTTACCAACATTGACAATATTGAATGTAAAATTCAACCCAGCTGATACTAGATTCTGTATTGCTGAGTTAGATAAGTTTGTTCTTATCCCATGACTCAACACATTTTCCCATTTATCACATAATTGTACTATTCTGAAATATAAATTCACATAATATATTCTATATCTATATGTCTAAAATAAATATATATATAATATATTGTCTAATAGGTACAGCTTGTTGTTCCAACTGGTTTATATCACATGAAACACTTTTGATAATATCTGAACTATACAAAAAATGGTTTTGTGGTGTAGTGGTTAATCCATGGATTTAGATGCGGAGGTGCCGGGTTTGATACCTGGTTTGGACACAGTAATTTATTTGTGGTATTTCTCGACTTTGGAGCTATGCTAGAGACATTGACGAGTTTGCCACTTAACATGATAGGTAAATTCACATTTTAGTTTTTAAAACATATTTTTTTTTGACCACCCAAAAGGTATTCAGTTGTGATAATACATTACTTTTTTTCCATATTGCATGCAACATTATCTATATGCAGAGTTGGGCAAAAAATTACTTAATAAAAATTCAAATAAAGTAAATTTTTTTTTAAATATCACAATTATAATAATTTTGTATTAAAGGAAGGGGCAAAGTCAACAGTAAAATATTTTTTCCAATGGTTAGGCAATTGTTTGGTGCAATAGCATTTTCAGCTTCTGTAGAAAGTGTTCTCCACCTATAACCATAGTTATTTATAAATTCTTCATTGAACTTGAAAACTTAACAGTTATGTACATGGGCAATATATAAATAAAATTAATTACTAACCTAATACCTATATAAAATAAATAAACATTATTTATTTAAAAACTTTATTGTACAAAGACTTAATGCCCGTAGACATTTTCTGACAGCCAAACCTTGGGGACAAATTAGAATATTTATAGGTGAAATGAAAGAAATATGTATATGATAAATTTAACAACATAATTATATATACCTATATAATATACTTTTATATATACTATAATATCAATATACTAAATACTAACACATCCACAAAAATATACATATATACACATATTAAGGAGCTATTTAGAAAAAAATAATGAAATTGGAAAGGCTAATCTAGTTTTCTGTTTCTTAAGTACCAATTATGATATTGATTTTTCAGATTTAAAAGTCCCTGTCTATAATTTGGACTCTATAGCTTGGAAATTTCCCCCCATAATTTCCGTTTTCTGGAACCGGGAAACAAAACCATAATAAAATACAAAGTTAACAATTATTTTTTGTTTTGTAATATTAATTAAGTTGCTTTTCATTTAAGTTTCCCTTTATTAGCAGTCTGTCTTTTGCTAACAACAGTCAGCAATTGCACCCATTTTTTAGGTGTGAATTAATTTAATAATAATTGAAAACAAATTTCTGTATGATACTGCTAATCTAGGCTTAAAGAATCTAGGTTTAAAACTCAAAAAATAGAATAGCTAACAAAACAATGTTATGGGTTGCTGATGAAGTCATGAAGTCTAGAAGGGATTATTTTTATTATTACTCAATTGATACACACATACCTTACATCATCTTCAGTGGCAAGCTCAGCCTTCCCTCCAAATCTGTTTTGACAGTTTTGAACACAAGATAATAAGTCTTGAAGTACAGCTTTTCCACTTTCTATGCGTTTAGACACCTCCTCTTTATTATCAATAGCATTTGATATTGAACTAAGTATTCTGCTATTCTAAAATAATGATCAAGTGTTTCAGTATCTATGGTGTTTCTATAGGGGCAATAAAAGAGTAAAACAAGTACTTGTAAATAATCAGCTATCATAATCACAGTCCCAAAAACACAGCCTTAGACGGGCCTACCAAAACATATTTCTGGCGAATTAGGCCTTCACCCGCAACACTGGCCAGACAAGAGGAATGCCTTTTTATAAACGATAATAACTTACCATCTTATTACTATAATATGTTTTTATTTATTTATTACTGCCGTTCTCTTGTTGGTTCTCTTTTTTTTAAGATTGAGTTACATTATTCAAAATATTTTTAATCTGTCATTAATACTACTCACTCTAACTCTTTCTACAGCCATAAGTCGGTCTTTTTTAAGATAAATATTATTTTACATATTATTTTGAATTTTGGAACACAATCTAAATATTTATTTACGCAGTGAATCAAAGTCCTTCAGCCATCATTTTTAAAAACATATTTTAACGTCCAATGGCGCTAGTTGATCGCTACAGGCTCGCGTGTTCATAATTATCGTTTATCAATATACATTGTATTATGTTTGTTTGTTTCACAGAGTTAAGGAAGCAGAGACAACATATTATTTAGTCGTATAACCATATAAGTTGCGCTTACTCATTCTCATCGCAAAGATCATATAGCTATCTCACTTCCTCAGTTCACATACACACTGCATAAACGAGCAACCGTGGCATTTTTTCATTGAAACCATAGACTACAAGGCAATTGACAGACAATAAAGTAACAACAGCGAACTCAACCATCTCGACTTATTATTGTGATTATTCATTATTTAACTAAAATTACATCTTGAAAATTTTACTAAATCATGGTCTAGTGTAGTGCTTATATGTGCGACAGTGCAAAACATAAAAAAGTGCTAGGAATAACCTTCCACAAGTAAGTTTTAAATGTTGACACCATGCATTCAAACACATAATTCAATAAAATTAGTGATTATTCTTGTAATTTCAAAATATGTGAGAGACAGAAGATATATTTCATTGTATTCTAACGAAATTAAAATAATAATCTTACAATTTTTGTTGCTTTATTAGAGAAAAACGTAAAAATTGTTGCAAAACAACAACATTGACAGTTCCATCAACACAGGGTCGGATTTGTAAAATTAATAATTTTTATATTATTTTTTTACCGTTTTATTGTTGTGACCGCCTCCGTGGTCTAGTGGTAAATCCTATGGAATTGTATCCACAGAGTGCCCGCAGTGCGTAGATTCGATTCTTACCCAAGGCCAAAAATATATTTACGTTTTTCGCTTAGGTTGTCTGGGTGTCCATACTAATATTATAAACGTGAAAAAAGCTTTTTATGTATGTGTGTATGTATGTATGTATGTTTGTCCGTCTTTCACGCCTCTATTTATCATCACAGCCCTTAGAATACAGAGACCTAGACCTCCACTATTGGAGATGGGTCTTCCAGAAATATTTCTGGAGAATTCGGCCTACACACGCCACGCTGGCCAGACGGATTGGCGAGGGTCTCATGTAAATTTTAATGACAATTTCTTAACGATTTCACAAGTTGGTATTAGTAGAACCGGGTTAATTAGTAAAAAAGGTTTTTTTTTTTTTTTAATATTTCCAGACAAGTCACACAGCGCCATCTAATTTCCGTGGTAAGCTATGAGGCTTGTGTTACGGAAACTAGATGGTTGATAAACTACATATTATACTTTTTTTTTTTTTGTAAATATATACATATAAACACCCAGACCGAGACAAATTATACAATGTACAACTTGCCCCCGGTGGGAATCGAACCCACGACCTCCCGAGTTCACGGCAACGTTTGTTACCACTAGACCACGGCTTAAAGTGCTCTCCAAGGCACGGGAACGGTGGTGTTGTAAATCTGACTAATGTATGCAAGAAAAGTGTATTTCTCATTGGTACATGCCGGGGTTCAAACCGACCTTTTTTGGATTTTAGGGAATGCATTCTATCAACCGAGCTACCTTTTTGGCCTTTTTGGTTTGGTTTCTGTCATTTCTAGTACTCAAACCTCAGTTGCTCCAGTAGAGACTTTTGATCCATATAAGAAACAGGATCGATCGGCATAAAAACAAAAGTTTTTGCTGACTATATTTTTCCAAAATCTGTGAATGAAGTTCAGAATATCTCAATAAGTTATGGATGGTCTCCTAGGAACGTTTTCCTGTAACTATAACGGTTAAGATATTTGCCCTTACTGTCCCGTCTCAAAACTCCACCTTGTATAGATACAATACTTAGATTTATTTCATACTTACAAAACATTTATGGAAGTTAAGTTATAAAACAATAATTATTATTTATTTTTCAGAATAATATGAGAGCGGTAAAAAAAAAGTACTTTTTTGGATAAAAGAAAAGAGACATGTTTGAAATTTTAAATAGGGTATAAACATTACAGAAAACTCCAAGCAACTTCAACCGCATTACCATCTGGTTGTCTCGTCATAATTTTTACGTTCCCCCCCCGACCATTTAGGGCCCATTCGGCCGGTACAGAGGGGTTCGGTATCTCTTCGAGACCCAGATACCACTCGCCATCCGGTCCAAAATTAGCGTGCCATTGCTTTGAATAATATATGTAAGAAAATATAAATAAACGATTTTATTATATTATGTTGTATTTTTTAAAAAACCATATAGCTAAAAATACTCATTTCATTATTTTAATCGTAGAACACAAAACCTATCTTCCGAAGTGGGCTTTATACACTGATTCAGGACGGATTTGTGAGCGATATGCATAATTATACTTATATAATAATATTTTGACATTTCGCAAATGAGTCCGGTCCTGTCTTCTGTATTAGTGTGCGAACATTACTTGTGTGTGAGAAATGCCACGCTTTGACCGCAGTTAGATCACCTCTGCTTCCCTATCTCTGTGGTTTGTTTAAAATATTTATATTTTTTAAATAAAATTTTACTCTCTGTCTACGTTTGACCAAAATAAAACAAAAAAATGTGTATTCGTTTTATTGTAAATCAATGATCATGTGATTTACATATCAATCATATCACTTGCGGGGTAGGCAGAGAAAATTGAGCACCACTTTACACAATCACGACATACCTCTTTCGTTTCGTCAACATTTATTAATTTCTTCATACATGCCCTTTTGTTACGAAAGCTTTTTAATGTTTTTACATGTGATTTAAATTATTATATTTCGTTTAAAAACATTATATATTTTAATTAAAAGTCAATTATACTGATCTTCCTATGAATGAGACAAACTATCAAATGTGTTAGAGCGATTAGGTAATAAGTCAATTTATTTTGAATTCAGAACTCATCTATAAGGAACGCAAATATAAATAAATGAGTTCGGAATACTGGCGGCGAACGAGTGCCTTGTAGCCACGATTAAGACAGTACTCTTTGTAGTCTGTGCGCAGGGCCAACAGTAAAAGAGAGACGGTTTATAGGGTTTTAGTACAGGGTTTTAGTCCGTAGCCGCTTTGGGGTCTCCTTATGAGGCCTCACGATGATTCGGGTATGAGACCTTCCGCGGTGACTATTCAGGCTGGGGTCGTATCGTCAGACTATGTTTCCGTTTAAAAAAAAAACCTGCGTTCATTCCACAGAGTTAAGGTTCATTCGTTTGTTCAATTAATCTGTGGTACGCGAAATCAAAATGGCGGACGTTTGATTTTGATTGTTCAAGTGAAACTTGGTTAAATATTGTTTTAGGCGTGCCTGTTCTATTTTTCATTAAAATCATAAGTGGGTTTTAAATTGTCGAGTGCTGTTATTTTTTGAGTTTATCAAATATTTCTTAATTATTTTGGTGTTATATTGAATTTGTGTAGCGATGAGTAATTACGATGACGAACAAAGTGAAGATGGTGAATTAGCTCAAAGTCCTATTCAGGAGGAAATGGATTTCAGGTATCTATCAATATTTGACATCATAATAAACCTAAGTAGTTGTAACAAACAAGAGAAAACTAGTTATTTCGAACGTGGTGCAGCCGTAACCAATGTTACGGTTCCAAGCCTAAGGTCAGTCAAGTCCTTATGATAGTTTATAAAGAGTGTACATATGCATATCTTAATGTCGTACAATTTATCTCGGAACTTACCAACCATGGTCACTTAACAATATAATTTATTGTGATAAAATAACCATTTCTATAATAAACATGTGGTGTATTAAATAACAAGCTTCGCACTAGCAAATTAAAAAAATGCGATCCATAATGCTATTAACCTTTCGTCTGAGTATGTTTAGGATCCTGACTAGCCCCGTATAGTATTATAAGGATCCATACTCTAACCATACTACTCTACCTACTACCATACTACTCTTGCCTATTTTTATGATATTTTACGCTTAATTACATAAGGTTTAAAATTAAATTTTTAAATATATTTTTGTGATTTGTCAATCACATTAGAATCAACCTGATAAAAATAACAGCTAAATTTGTATGTAATAATTAAAACATAAACTGACCGCACGCTGGCTGCACTAATACAAAACTATAACTACCACAGACAACAGGTTGTAGATTTTGTAGCACTTTCACAGGTAAAAGGTTAACATAAAAAATGTGTTGGATATAGTTATGGTTATAAAGAGGGCAACCCAGTCTTTGCTAGCCAATAGCCCTGCTCCTCACTACTCACAATGTATATAGCTCTTGCACACTGAATCCATTAATTTCTTTGTTATTTGGCCCTTTGTACCTACATGATTATTTAAACTTTTTTATTAATATAGAAAAGTTAAAATTCATATTTGAATAATTGCCATTTTGTCTTTTTCTTAAAATAATATATGTATACAAGATAATAATAAGTACAAGTATTATAAGTGCGATTTTTTAGCCATAACAACTCATTACTGAACAACCCATGTCAGACTAAAGGTCAAATTATTGTGCTCTCGGAATTTCCATTTAAATATAAAAAATCTTAGCATTCCATTAATAAACCGGTGCCAGGTCCAACATGTGTGGGGAGAGAGTTTAACCAAATACTGTATGTTTCTACAAAAAGTGTCATGATGCTATGGAAAAACAAATGTTAAAATGTATAAAACACTTTTTTATAAAGTCTTAGATCTCTACTGCTAAAGATGAGGAAAGAACATAATTTCTGGGAAATTTGGCCTTTTGTATCCATGCTGGCAAGATGGTTTGGTGTTAATTAATCACAATATTATTAATAAATTCACAAGTTGGTATTAGAAGAATGGGGATTGTCGGCGTAAAATGTCCAATTTTTTGCAGGTATGTCTAAGAAAATACCCATCCAGTTTTTTTTTGTTATTGGCTCTAACCCTTTAATCTGCCACCCCACTCTTTAGTCTAAAATGAGATCCATGAAGTGCTATTATGGTTTGGCAAAAACAATTTCGTATGATTGTACTCCAAATAATTAAAATAAAAAACCAAAATATGAATAATTCTAAAATAATATTATAATTTCTTGCCTAAATAATATTGCAATTTACTGACATATTTAAAAATAGTTTATCAGATGATGAACAAGGACATGACTCCTTGGACATTAAACCACCTCAGGCAGTCATTCAAATGTCCCACAGAAGAGGACATAAGCGCAGTGGAAAAGATCGGCATAAAGATACTGCACACAAGGAAAAGAAGCATGTTTATAGGTAAGTAATGATTATTCTTTTTAATTAATAAAATCTGTTAACATTTTTTCCTAGGTTGGATGGGATATCATTGTTTCCTTAAAGATGTAGGTCTCCCTTCGATGCAGTGTTTTGTATAGGTAGGTGGCCTCAAAGTATAGACCCCACTAAGGAAATAAATTAATAGCCCAGCCCTAATAAATCCACACTATAAATGTGGAAGAACCTTTGTCTGTGTGTCTGACAGTCTGTATGCATGTATCTGAACCGATTTGATAAAATTTGTCAGAGATGTTCCTTAATATCCAGGGAAGCACATAGGCTATATGACATCAATATCTGCATCTACCCTAAGTGTTTTTGCTGATATTACATGGATGTAGCCGTGTGACAGTTAGTATAGATATAAATATGGATAAAAAAAATGATTGAGTAGTCAGGTATTTTCTGATTGGTGGGTTTATACAGCACAGCATAATATCAATTACCTGATTTAACATATTTAAATCTAGAAAAATATTGCAACTATATATCATCTATGAATAACTACTTTACATTTAGCTAACTTAACTGGGATTTACAGTTTATTTATTTTTTACATGTTTTATGAAATTTTGTACTATATACATTATTATTACTATAGGGACAGGGACAAACTTGAAAAAATGAAATTGGGAAAGAAATTGGATCGTGAGGAACTCTCCAAAGAGTTCTATAGAGAGAAACAATATTACCGAGAAGCTTACAGGGAAAAAGATGTTTATAAAGATGGCAGAGAGAAAGAAATATATCGAGAGAAAGAAGTGTACAGAGAAAAGGAACTTTATAGAGAAAAGGATCCTTATAGGGAGAGAGAACAGTATCGGGACAGAGAGGCTTATAGAGAAGCTGGGCCCTATAAAGAAAAAGTAAAAGAACATTACCGAGAAAAAGAAGTCCAGAGAGAAAGAGAAAGTTTATCAGCACGAGAAAGACAAAGGTATCAGGAGCTAGAACGAAAGCAGAGGGCCGAACCGGATAGAATAGAATCTAGGCTACGGCTCTTGGCTGATGATGGACAGTCAACACTTAACAATGAAAAGGAAAACAGAGACAAAACTTCTGGTGACAAAGAATTAGAAGACCTAAGATCTAGATTACTAAACAAAAGAATATCCAAAGGATTACACGAAGCTAAAAAGCATACAGACTATGCAGAGAAAAATAGTAAATCTACCGACCGACACTATATTTTAGACAAACATCAGGAAGAAAGAAGAAAAAAACTTTTAGAAGCTGGTAAGTTCTGAAATTACATTATTACTTTAACATCATAATTTTATTGTATTATCTCCTTCACTTCTCTTTGAAAATATTGGTGATGGTAAATGTGATTTTTCA
The DNA here is from genome assembly GCA_910589645.1 of Tinea semifulvella. Classification (NCBI taxonomy): domain Eukaryota; kingdom Metazoa; phylum Arthropoda; class Insecta; order Lepidoptera; family Tineidae; genus Tinea; species Tinea semifulvella. The sequence goes on from OU342585.1 coordinate 10,081,225, forward strand.
CTGAAAAAAATAAAAAAAATGGTCTTGATTTAAGTTTTTATGTTTTAGAACGTGAAATGGAGAAACGTAAACATGAATCTAGAACTGAGTTGGAAGCCAGAAGACAGGAGCGTCGGCGTCGAGGGAAAAAACGCTCCGTATCTCCTTCTATTGACAATAAAGCTAATCAATCTAATAAAAAAAATAAAACTGTCTCTCCTGAATTTGAAGAAAATTTTGTCACAGTATCTGATGCTAGTGATGTTGAAATAAAAAGTGAACACTCTGATGATAGAGAAGGTAAGTTAAAAAATAATATAAATATGTTTGCTGAAAAAATATTAATCCATAAATTATTCACTAGGGGATACCCCAGCAAACATAATAATGGACCGACACGGTCCATTGTGTCTGGGAGAGGTGAAGCATAGTGTGTGCCTGTAACCAAAATTTCGTTTTCTGAAGTTTTACATAAAACACTATTTGCGGCCCCTAACTCTACCCAACCAAATACTAAAGAAGGTTGTTTAGTCTGCATTCCCCTTGGTCGCACACTACAACATTTTTGAACACAAAGATTTTCGAGTTTCTAGGAAATTAAATTACAGACTTTTAAGTGGTCATAGATTTGTTTTATTAGTGGTAAATAGTTATAAACATTTTTGCTACTTTCTCTGTTTAAAATTTGTTATATGTAAACAAAATATGTCTAAATTGAATTTACTTTGTTGATGTACTCAGACTTGAAAAATCTCTAAAATGTTGGAGTGTGCGAGCGAGTCAGATGCAACCCTTTACAACCCATTTAATAATGAATGTACAGTTACATAAAATTTAACCAAACATTTAGTAAGTTATAAATCTTGCATGTTTAACTTCTACAGCAACATAAAACTATTATGGTATTTGCATCAATATTTAAAATATTTATGTAAATTCCAGAGGACCATTCTAAAACAGAAAGTGAAGTTGATTCAAGTACAGAGTCAGATTCTGCTGAATCAAAAACAGATGATGATAAAGATGAAGATGACGACATATCAGATGTTGAGAATGATGAGGAAGATGATAGTAAACAGTTAATCAGAGAAAAATCCAAATCACCTACTGGAAGATCTATCCAAAGAAGTCCTTCATTGAATGAATCTCCAAAGTAAGTTATAATTTTTCTATATTCAAGATGACATAGTCATAATGGCTAGCTCCCTGGAGGACCTCAGCAGAATGCTGAACAGCTTAAATGTGGCATCCCAGCGGTTGGTCCCGGTATGTCCTTGGACAAGACAAAAAAACATCTTCAACGGCCATGTCATACCAAAATCAATCTGAAATGCCATTATTGAAGTTATACAAAAATATGTCTACCTTAGGCAGACTATCCTATTAGGAATAGCCTACTTCAAAAAAGAAGCCGACAGACACATTCATCTAGGATGGGCAGCATTAGGGAAGTTACAACATATCCACAGTGTTTGAAGACAAACGTTTTCAACCAGTGCAAGAATTCCAGTCATTATGTATGGAGCAGAGTCGTGGACACTTACAGTGAGCCAGCATAAGTTCAAGGTCGCTCAGCTAGCTATGGAGAGAGCTATGCTCGGAATTTCTCTGAAGGATATAGTCAGAAACATTGACATCCATCAAAGAACCAAAGAAGCCGACATAGCTTTTAAAATTAACAAGCTGAAGTGAACTGGAGTAAAAGAGTTCTGTAGTGGAGACCACATACTGGAAAATGCAGTGTGGAACAACCCCTCACCATATTGATTGATGACTTAAGGAGGGTTGCTGGTGGGGGATAAATGAGGGTGGCAGGAATTTGTGTAAAGTCGCGAGCCTTAAAAAAGGCTATCCAGCAGTAGAGAGACACAGGCTGATGATGATGAGATACATAAATTACCATAAACAAAAAAGGATTTTTTACTATTAAATGTTTTTATAAAACTTATAATGGACCAATTATTTTCTTCGTTATGAAATGGTTTGATTTAATTTACTGACTGCCTCCATGGTCTAGCGGTTAAGGCCACAGATTTAAATGTGGAGATGCTGGGTTTAATTCCTGGTCTCAACCAAAGCATTTTTAAAATTTATTAATAACAATTTTAAAATATGGTTTGCTAGACATTACGAGATTGCCACTTATTATATATGATAGACCTATAGTAAAGTTGGCGAAATGAACCAAATGAAAACTTTTTGGGATGGGTTATAATTGTATTTTGAATTACAGATCACATTCCAGGTCAAAATCGAGGTCTAGAAGCAGGTCCCATTCATTTTCTCCTCCTCCACCTGGAGAAAATGGAAAGCCAGCAGAAGATGAAAATTTAAAAAATGAAGAAGAAAGTAAAATACTAGAAGAAAAAATTAAATTGTTACCACCGTATTTCCCTGCACTACAGGTATGTTGAATTTCTTCCTATAATAAAACACTTATCCTTTTCCCCAATAATCTAGGGTCATGAAGATAGACAATTGAGGAGACTCAATTATAGCTTAAAAGTTGAACTGTCCAAGTCAACTACTAACAAGGGTTAGAAGCTTAAACTTATAAAGGTATTTCAAATACCAACCGTAAGTTTTGCCAAGTTATGTATTAAATAGTTGATACGAAGAACCATGCACAGGAACATCAGGGAGGCACTACAGTCCACCATTACATGTTGTTAACACTAATTCTATTACAGGGATGTCGATCCGTAGAGGAATTTCACTGTCTAAACAGAATAGAGGAAGGGACATATGGAGTGGTTTACCGAGCCCGGGACAGAACTACCGAAGAGATAGTGGCTCTTAAACGTCTCAAAATGGAAAAGGAAAAGGAAGGGTTTCCTATCACCTCCCTGAGGGAAATCAACACTCTTTTGAAGGTAGGATCTCCGCTTGTGACTATTTCCTAGTGTAAGTGCCCGCGGGCGCCCCTCGCTTGTTATTAATGCTTGTATTTTATTCCAACAGGCCCGGCACCTCTTACCTGAAGAGGGTGGTTGTGCTTGAGGTGTGACCCCGTTGCAAGGGTTAACTACTTCGATACATTCGCGGGCCTAAGTATCTTTTAACGGATTTATTCCAGGGGAAACTAATAAAATTTACTCCCGAAAATATCAATGTACGAATCCGATTTATCTTTTTAATTTTCACAACCATTACCTTATTCGAGACGGTGCTACAACTCAAACATGGTCTATTTAAACAGTTCTGAATGCTTCACCAAAGGTAAGGGTATTTATATTATGACACAATCGTTAGTGCACACGCTGTGATGAACAGAAACAGCTCAACAAGAAGAGCCATCCACATAGTGTTGGGGGCAGCTTTTTGAGTTTGATGATCTTACATAATAGATAAAATGACACGAATATTTAGGCCTTTGGAAATAAAATAATAATGTGCACTGATGGTTGAGAAAACCATTATTTTTTTGACATTGTAAAAACTCATAATTTAGGAATTTTTAATATTTTATTTAAAAATGATATTTACTGTAACATTATTATCCTTCTGCTAATGTTGGTCCAGCAGGAGTTGAATGATAAAATTTCACGAACTTATTCTTTCCTTGAGGTATTAAAAAATCCTGCAACCTTTGGATTTCTGGTCAGCGTCCCAGACTATTTGGGCTCTAAACGGATTGATTATAGGAACAATTCTAATTTGCATTATTTTTCATTTTTTACTTATTACATTTATTGAGTTTTGCATTGTCAACAAAATATCGTGCTCATATTTATTTGATATATTTTTTATTAAAGTTTACTTTAATACCTAAATTCAAACTGTTATTTCAAAACGTAATGTCTACATCTGAGGATAGAATTTTTAAAACTTTAAATAAACATTGCGATGAGACAGTATTAAGGCACATTTTACGACATTACGCTTTGAGATAAAGGTAGTTTAAGTATTATGAACGCACCTCCACCAAATATTGAAATATGGAAGTGGGGCGCGTTTATTATAGGCCTAGTTCCAAAAGTTATCGTCGTACCTATAACATCCTACTGCTGAGCAAGCGACTCTTCTGTATAAGTGGAGTTATGTCATGATCAAGATATGTAAATTCCTTCTGATATTTATTTTCACCGTAACTTTACCCAAAGTCGAAGATAGATGGGGACTAGCCAGCATCTTAGGGATTCGATCCTGTGACTTTTGGATTCTTGTTTTTTTTGAACAGTCACATTAAAAATAATTTTTTGACTGAATTCGGATAAATAAAGAAGACAAGGTCTTATCTTATTTAATAAAGTGTGGCTAAGATAGACCAATTTACGTGTATAAAGGATCCAAAAAATGGTTCAACTTACTTTTTTTTTTTCATTTTTTACAGCTCTTAGAACACAGCGTCCTAGACCTCCACTGCTGGAGATAGGCCTTCCAAAAGATATATCTGGAGAATTTGGCCTACACTCGCCACGCTGCAGCGCTGGCTAGACGGGTTGGCGAGGATCTGATTTCGATTTTTAATGACAATTATTAACGATTCCACAAGTTGTTATTAGTGGAATCGGGACCGACGGCTTAACGTGTTCTCTGAGGCACGGGAACGGTGGTGTTGTAAATCTATGACAAATATGAAAAGTGCATTTCTCATTGGTACCTACATGCCGGGGGTTTAAACCGACCTTTGTAGGATTTAAACAAAAGCAATCTTACAACCGATACGCATACCCACATGGTACCAAACGATCTGAGCCTGGTTTGCACCAAATCAAAGTCTTTGTAATTGTATTGATTACAGTTCATAATGACTTCATTTTGGTGCAAGCTTGGAAAATAAATTGTTTACCGCAATTAATGTAAGCTTAAACTGGGGCTATCCACAATTAACATCGCACAAGTTTCGACCATTTAATCCCCCCCCCTGTCCTTGTTACAGATTCACATTTGTAATTCACCATCAGCTGATGAGACGTCACATATTTTGACATCTCAATTGTACATTTAGACACAATTCAACTAAAACATTAGTTCCAAATAAATAAATATATACATATGTATATATATTTTGAACTTTGAATTAGGATATTTTACGTCACAAAGCTCGTCCCACTCGTGGTTACACATTGTCACCCATTCATTGACCCCCAACATAATGTATTAAAAAAGTAAAGTATCATTACGACGGTATTTTTTACATGGTGTTTAGAAATCACTCTTTTATAAAGAGCTATAAGCTAACTTTACTATAGACCCATGACAAGTGGCAAGCTCGTCGATGTCTCTAGCGTACCAAACTCGAAAAATATCACAAATAAATTATTGTGTCCCGACTAGAAATCGAACCCGTTACCTCCGAGTCTAAATCTACGAACTTAACTGCTAGACCACGGAGACAGTTAATATGGATAGCCCCTAATAAAGTTGAAACATTTTTGAAATCATCTAGTTGAACAGTTTCGTTTGTTTTGGAATTGGGCCTAAGTTTAAACGACCTAACATCTTGACCTTCTGGGTATCAAACGTAGTAATAGCATTTTAACCAATATGGTCATTTTATACTGTTGTAATCAGTGTTTAATTCAGTTTTGTTTATTAAAAGTTAAAATATATTTTTATGTCTTTGCACTCTCTCATTCGACAATAAAAAAAAAATAAGTCTGAGTGTACTTTATGAAATGTAGTCATGTCAAAATTGGGAATAAAATTACGGACTTTTTCGAGATATATTAATCATATATTTGTTTTAGTGAAAAAGAAAAATGTTTTTGCTATTTTTATAAAATATGTTCAAAGTGTCCATTTTTTTTTCTAAAACTTTACTGGACTTATTTTACTCGGAAATTAAAAATCTTTGACAACAGTGGATTGTGCGAGAGGGAGAGAGTTGCAAAACGTTAAACCCTGTTAAATCAAATATTGTACTATACAAATAAATAAAAAAATGTATATTACAAAATAGCATTAACCAAATGTAATATTTAACTGTAAATTGGAAACTAATTTTGATTTTTTCTGTAAAGATTTAACTATTACTACATTGAATACTCAATGGTCGACATTTTTGTTTTATATTGTGTCCCCAAAAATATTGGATGTCATTTCAGATTGTGCCTGTGACGCGGACGAGCGACCTCCTTAATGTGTAAAGAAAATGAACCGATAAATGAGATAATTTTGTATGTGTTTAGTGCCATAACTTGCAATAATTAGGTTCGTCATACATAGTAACTCAGCATGTTTCTTTTAAAAGTTTTGTATATTTATCGTAGTGCATTTATCTACATAATTATATACCAAAAAAGTTAAGAATAATAGAAATGACAACAGAATACTGAGCCTGTAGAAATATACCTCTTTATATATCCGAAAATGTTATAGGGATGATGACGTACCCAATAATCACACAAATTATTAATTTATCCAATGAAATAGGTCTGACATAGGTTTTAACAAATGGAAAAAAAAAATGAATAAACAAAAAAATTTATGGGGGGGCTATTAATTAAAATTGCTTATCCGCTATTTTCTCGGATAATTTGCTGGTTATGTTGAGATATCAAAATACAAAAGATTCAGCTTTTTTTATCATCTACAACTTTTGTAATATTTTAAACTAGGAGGTCATGTTTCGCCGCAAAAGGTAAAAAAAAAAACATTTTTCCTCCATTCCCCCTATTTCATTTTGTTTCATGTTTAATTTTTGTTATTACCCTAAATACATTTTCCAGTCGGTCCTGGACCTGTTACTAATTTTACAGCCTATAAAGAACTAAAAATTTTAAAAAATATGTTCGAAGACGGTTTAAATATTTAAATTTTACTAGCTATAGCTATTAGCAACCTAGGGACACATCTTTATAAAAAAAAAACTTACCTCATTTTAAGAGAATTTAACGCTTGTGCTTCCCTCTCGCTCGTACAGTGCAATATTATTTAAAGTTTTTTTGTTGTTCTCCCGATGGATGATGAATGAGGTGATAGGGAAGGCAAAGGGTCTAGCTCATACAGCCAAGTCTGACGTAATATATCTTTCTTTTTCAAGAGTTAATGAGGTCATCATCAAATTCCAGATGCTGCAGAGTTTGATGCTTTTCTTGGAGTCACTCGCGGCACCATAGCTCAAACACGTCGGGTAAAATACTGAAGTTGGCAGCGCGGGAAAACCGCAAAAAATAAACTGCAACTTGTGCCCCATATTTCAAGTCCAAATTATCGTTTTTCATAATTATTCACATTGTGTACATTATTAAATAAAACAACACCAATTTTGACCAATAATAGCCACAGTAAATTAATTTACAAAACAAAAACTTGCACTTGACATGTCCACGCAAAATGACGCGAAGAACTCCACTCAAAGTTTTTTTTTTAAATTTCCGACATATGTTTTCTATGAAAAGTTGTTTGTTCCTGTCGTAGCTTAGAATTTTTTTTTTTTAATAGGTTGCTAATAGCTATATCTTATAACCTCTTTTTTTTTTAAATGGGAAATTGTTAGTCACGAACCTATTTTTCGTAAAAACCCAAATTTTCTGCAGAAATAAGTTTTTATTTGCAGATTAGTTTTTCAACATCAGTCATCATGCCTATTCTTAAAATAAGAAAATAATTTTGTATTTTGACTCTATAAAACCTGATTATCGTGACATTTACTTCGATTTTATTTATCTGTAATATTATTAGCTTAGAACGGAGTAATTATTTATTTATTAAACAACTTCAGTACTCCAGTTTCTTGGGATCTCTTAAACATTTCGAACGTTTATCTTGATTATAAGGCACGTAATTATAAAAAAGACACGTTCGGTATCTTATTGATTTCGTCAGAAACTGGAGGTAAGTAACATTAGAGAGTCACAATAGCTAATTTAAATGACGTCAGAAGTTAACATCTCATAAATCAGTTTATATTCTTTATACAAGTTTAATTTCATTTTTGTATAAATCAATTGGGCTTACGGTCTGTTGAAGAAAGGCTCATTATTATTTTACATGTCTAACGTATGCTTATAAGCCACGTCATTGAATGAAATAACCACAGTGAGAGCTAAATACCAATCACGTGGCTTATATCAAAATGTTGTATATGGATTATTTTAATCATACATTCTGCAACCGGGCGGTTAGTCCCATTTGTCATGTTTTGAACTCATTGTTTGCAGAAGAATGCGAATATGCATTAGTTACATAAAAAGCACGAATTTAAATGTATACATTAACGGGAAAATCAAATTTTCTTGGGACAATCGGATATACAAATTACGAGTTACGAGTACATCTTAAAATAAATGTAATTACAGTTACTAAATCTATTTGGCACTAATTTTGTAACAAAATAGTACACGAGTACATAGAGCTAAGTATTTTGGTAACGAAATAGTACACGAGTACATAGAGCTAAGTATTTTGGTAACGAAATAGTACACGAGTACATAGAGCTAAGTATTTTTTGTAACGAAATAGTACACGAGTACATAGAGCTAAGTGTTTTTGTAACGAAATAGTACACGAGTACATAGAGCTAAATATTTTTATAACGAAATAGCAGACGAGTACATAGAGCTAAGTATTTTTTGCAACGAAACAGTACACGAGTACATAGAGCTAAGTATTTTTATAACGAAATAGCAGACGAGTACATAGAGCTAAGTATTTTTGTAACGAAATAGTACACGAGTACATAGAGCTAAGTATTTTTGTAACGAAATAGTACACGAGTACATAGAGATAAGTATTTTTGTAACGAAATAGTACACGAGTACATAGAGCTAAGTATTTTTGTAACGAAATAGTACACGAGTACATAGAGCTAAGTATTTTTATAATGAAATAGTACACGAGTACATAGAGTTAAGTATTTTTTATAACAAAATAGTACACAAGCGCCCGCGCCGCAGCAAATGAATGAATGACGTTCAATAAAAAAATGGTCAAGACGTGCCTCGTGGTCTCGGCACACAGTACATGTTGCATGGACAGATAAAATACAGTGGCAGTATTAAAGGTACACAATATTTAGGTAAAACAATAATAAAACTTAAACATAGAGCTAAGTATTTTTATAACGAAATAATACACGAGTACATAAGAGCCAAGTATGTTTGTAACGAAATACTACACGAGAACATAGAGCTAAGTATTTTTATTTTAGTTATTTATTATGATAGAAAATCTTACAGGATAAATTAAACATAGAAAGTTATACAAGTTAAAAATATGTTGGAAATAGCGAGGCTATTTCATATAACAATTTACATCCTTAGTATTATTTCATTTCAAAAGGCCAAAACAGATTTTTAAATATGTACATCGCTAGGACTTGCCGTCTCAGTTGACTCTCATTGATTTTAAATGTCAGAAATGTTAATTGGAAGAGAATGTCTTGCGGCATTACGTTCGCCATTTGTATAGATATACAATATAGTTTTAAATATATATATATATACTTGTAGGGGATCTAATGAAACCCTTCATAATGATGATTATTGATTTATTTATTTTATGATAATGCTTCTTGCTTTGATGTTAAGAACACACGACGTACTTGATAGCCAAACGTCGTCTCATTTTGATACTTAATGGTAGTGAGAACACGCGGCGCGCTTCCTTAGTTAAACTATACATACAAAAGAATGCAGCGAAAATTGTAAGTAACATATAAAATCAATTACTTAAAAGATAAAAAATGTAAAACAACAATTTAAAATAAAAATTATACTTAGCTTAATGTTATAATTTCGTAACGTTGATATTTACTATTTTGTTGCAATATTTGGTGTCAAATTCTTTTTTAGCGTGAAATGAAGGGATAGGGACAAAGCTTGCATATTTTTTTATAATCTGACTACACTCAGTCGCAATGTTTTTGAGGATTTAAATGAAATCTAATCATTTCGGATTTAGTACAGAAACCAGCGGGATTTACTTAGATATAAAAGAGAGAAAATAAATCGTATCAGTGTTTTTTGAACAGAATAAACTAAAATGTTACTTTTGTAAATTCATAATATTTCCAAAAAAACAAAATCAAAACTATTTTTCTCTTATGTGTCCCAATTCACCCCAAAGCCAAAAAGCAGTTTTTTTACTTTTTTTATTTTTTTATTTTGTGAATATTTATTAATTAACTCTAAAATGTGACGGAATTAGAAAATAAAATTTTAATCCCACTTTTAATAGTACACCCAAAGAAATAAAATAAAACTTTAAATATAATGTTGAACTAAAAAGTAAACCGATTCTCCCCCCCCCCCCCCCCATTTTACGGTAGGTCCGTAGATTTATTTTGAGAGACTACATGAGTTTATACTGTATGTACTTGATTATTAACTAAACTGCCTCTGTGGTCTAGCGGTTAAGTCCGTGGATTTAGATACCGAGGTACCGGGTTCCATTCCTGGTCGGGACACGATAATTTATTTGTGATATTTCTCGAGTTTGGTACGCTACGTCACTTGTCACAATGGGCGTATATTAAAGTTGGTTAATAGTGAATTCGCTTCATTAAATAAGTGTGGTTTCTTACTACCCCGGAAGGGATACAGTCGTGATCATACTTAACTATTTTTTTTATTACTTGAATATTTCTGCAAAACACTTCGAAACATGATGAATGAGACTGGCAGTTTCCGAGGATATGATTAAATTAACACACACGCGATATTATGTTTGACATTTGGTTATAAAGAACGTGATTGGTATAAAAATGACAAGCTAACTACGAATCGCGTGGCGTGTAACATAATGTTAAACTAGGTTTATTTTAATCGACTTTTGAAACCGGGCCTTAAGTTGTTGTCTTTTTGCACGCTTCCCTATTGCTTTTATTTTACAAATATAAATAAATAGCATGATACAAAGCTAAAAGTTTCATAATTGTATACACAAATACTGCGATCATGGCGTATAGTCTCTTTACGTCAGTTGGATTTTAAAGTCAATAGTAACATTGTAAGAAATCATCCCTTAAACAAAAGCAGGGCTCTTTGTGATGGATTTTATAAGTTAACAATCACTGTTTTATTTTGGTTAGTGGGGCCAAATTCTGCATAAATATATGTTCTGAATCCATAAATATGCGTAGGTCTAAAACTTCTTTGCCCAGTTTGGCGGGGCGGGGAAGTATCCACCGTTCGTGCCGATAAACCCAGTAAAGTGTTTCTACACGTTTCGGAATCAGGCTCGGATTTCCGTCATGCCCAGTCAAGTGTTAGGGACTGATATTAGTCATGAGTTTCCAGTTGCTAACATTCATGGACCTCGCGCGCCACTTACATTCAGGTGGGCGCAAGGTCACATGTGCTAGTATATTAAAATAAAAACTCGTGTGTTCTGCAATGATAATGATAAGAATATAACTACAGACGTATTACGTATGATATTTATAACACACTTTTCCAATTATTGTTTTCGAGTATATCCTGAAAATCATATCAATGTTTTCCGTTATGAACTCTGCCGCGTATTTTCGCAAATATGCGTCCCATTTCCATGATGCCATGTTTGTTGCTCTAATACTTTTATTTAGGCTGTTTTTATAACTGTAGGTTAGTCTATTCTGTGACACGCTTTATATGTCATCCCTCTTAGTGTTTCCCCCTTGTTCCATTTTTTCAGTATTGTATAAAAATGTTTGTATGGCCTTAGATGATACAAGAGATCCATGTCCGAGACGCCTCGTGCTACTCATTTTATTGACGGATTTTGCTTAATTGTTATTACTCAAACTTGCTCTGGAGAGTTCGTCTGCACATCACAAAGGCGTAAGTAAACAATTAATGCTTAGACTGAATAATATTGCGACAAGTGACGGTGTTTCCACGTAGGTACATTTGTTGTTGCTTCTTGTTTGCTTGATTCAGGTTTTACAATCAAGTTGGGGCGGTACTTCTGATGCTTTTCACAGAAATAACTAAATTATATATAAAAGTTTTCGTTATACATTGGGCTTTATAAGCGTTTTCTTTATTAAAAGTCTGTCTTAACTGTTTACGCGCTACTTAGGTACTTGTCGCAACTAGTTTTTATTTTTAAATGGAAAACAACTTTATTAACTAAATCATTTTAACTAACTTATCCTAATTTCTGCTCTAATATAAAATGCTTATTGAAGACTAGTGTTGCCCAAAGCAAGACCAAAACCAAGACTTAGCCAGTCTTGGTCTTGGTCTTGCATCAGAATAGGTGGTCTTGGTCTTGCGCAAGAGTCTCGCAACACTTCTGCAAGACTGTTACTCTGAATAAATATAAATTTTATTTTTCAATTCTACTAAGAAAATCTCTCACCGCGATGTCTTTAGGGTACCAAACTTGAGAAACTTCACAAATAAATTAAATAGTTTATTGTGTCCTGACCAGGAATCAAACCCTGTACCTCCAAGTCCAAATCCACGGAATAAACCGCTAGACCTCGGAGGCATTAGGTATAGGTAGGATTTAGGTATACTAAAATAAAATTATTTGCAAACGAGCTCTCCCAAGTTCCAAATACCTAAACGTTATTTTTTTTCGTTAGGAACAAAAAAATATTAAAAATCACGGACACGACGCAATTAAAATGTATTGAAAACAAAAACCTAACCCCTAAAAAAGTATACACTTTAGCAAAATTTGGACAAAAAATATGTGCTCTTGCGAGACTCGGTCGCAAGACCAAGACTAGGGTAGTCTTGCAACCATATCAGTAGTCTTGTTCTTGGTCTTGCAAAAATACAAGACCAAGATTGGGCAACACTATTCAAGACATTTTAGCCAACCGTGTCAAACGGCATTTACTACTATCTATACCAAAAAAGATGACGTAATTTTATTAAAAATGTCGGAAGAACATGAAACTAAATCCAATTTTTAATTCAGAAGAATTTTAAAATTTGTGTTATTTACACGTTTAAACATATTTTTACATTTTTGCAAGGTAAAGATCAAGCTGTACGCCCTGCACCCAGGTAAGATATAACTATTGTTATATGAAGTCAGCGACCATGTGAAGTCATCTTATGCTTATAAAAATTTAGTAATTAAGGTAAGGTTAAACTTGGCACACAAACCTAGTAAAGTGATTTTCGTGCAAGGTATAAACCTGAGTCGTCATTCAAACTTGTCTGAAGTAACAACGGGAGGGATATTGTTAGTGGGCTTGGATTAACATAATATATTTACATAAAAACTGGCATTTTAGTGATTTATTTTGGCACAGCTTGATCTTTATTTATTACCGTAATCAAGATTTGTTTAATGGGTTTACCACCTAGGAGGTTACCCAAAACGCTAGCCGCATTTCCACGTTGTATAATATATTACATAAATTGTTATTTATGGCCACTAAACCTACAAAATAATCTCTTTTGAGTTCATAAAGTGCACTAAGCACTGAATAATTATCATGATAAGAATAGAAATTGCAACTCCGCGTCACTTCGTTACAACTACACAGTGTATGTAAATTATGTCATAATATTATTAATTATCAGTTTTGTTTTTAATTTAAATTTCTGTGTAACTAAATAAATAGACCATGTTTAGTAACATCGTATCAATTTCAATACCAAAAACTATTATTATATAAGAAAATATGTAACAATAATGTTTGTATAAATAACAAATGTTCTTTTTAACAAATGTGGGTTATCCCATATTTGATATTTTATTTTTGTCCATAAAACAAATTGTATTTTCATGTTAAAGCATCATATATATGAAAATTAAAGTCATCTGGGATAAACCATGTTTATGTAAAAGTCTTCAGGTAAGCCTTAAAAAATATTGAAACAAATTTTATATAAATTGTTTTTTTTTTAGAAGAACCCATGTATCTGATATCTCAGATAAATCAATAAAAAAACATTAATACAAATAAAATAACTTCCACTACACTTTTTATGATATTGATACTACTGGTGAATATTTTTTATAAGAACACTAATACCATATGTATGTATCGATATTAAGTAAAGCAAGAATTTGTTTTCTTTTTACGTTGCTTTTCTTACTGTATAAGCGAAGTGATACATAAAAATGCAAGATGGTACCTGTAGGAGTCCTAATCTAAGAATGGGGTTCTCACTGATTTCTGACGCATGCTACGAGTATGTATTTATACTCAAATTTTAAATATATTGGATGTGACCCGGGAACTTTGTCCTTGTGATGCGGCAATGTATTTTTATTAATGATAATAATATTATGCTAAGGAACAAAATATAAACGTTGAATTTTTTAATATTGTATTTTTTGCCAAAAAAAAATACTAGTATGCATTAAAAGTTGCATTAACTGAGACAAAGATTCTGGGTATTTTATTGTTTTTATTTATCTAGTTTGTTTATTGAAATAAAACTGATTTAGTTTACTGATGAATTTAATGTTTTGTTGGCTAACAAGCAGTATTCTATTTTGTAACATTAATCTATAAAAAAATGTCTAGTCAAAGAAAATTAACTAAATTTTTGTGTGGAAAACTTACTTTCTCAGTCTTTCTTTCTATTGGTTTTAAAGGATATCTATAAAATACCTCCCTTTAACATATCTACTTGGGGTCTTGGATATAAACGTTTGAAATACGCGATACTAGTCACGATTCTGGGAAAAGGAATGAAACGTAAGGTAATGTATAGCGAACACATGGGTCTAACGTGCGGCACGTTCTGTTTGCTTGTTGCAGGGGCAACACCCAAACATCGTGACCGTCCGGGAGATCGTGGTGGGCTCCAACATGGACAAGATCTTCATAGTCATGGACTATGTGGAGCACGACCTTAAGAGCCTAATGGAGACCATGAGGGGGAAGAAGCAAGTCTTCTTACCTGGTAAGTAAATGGTATTTACTGTAAAATATATTTAATCTAAAAATATTTGCATCAATTAATAACACTCAATAGATGTAGATTCTACATTGTAGAACATGGCCCTATCTAGAATCGTAAACTTTTTTTAGAAATGATCCAATAACCAAAATAATCTATTGGTATAATTTATACCCTTTAGACTACTTAGATATGACGTAATAAACATTAAATAAATATATTCAAAAATAGTTCCAGATTGATTTATTAGTACTTGATTTTTCCTTTTAATGGCTGCAGCCCCATTCGGCACCAATTCAATCAGTTTAATTGATTTTATATCTTAATTTAATTATTGTAAGCATAGCATTTTTGTTTAGGTGAGATTAAATGCCTGATGAAGCAGTTACTGAGTGCGGTCCATCACTTGCACGACAACTGGATTCTACACAGAGATCTCAAGACCAGCAATCTATTGCTATCGCATAAAGGAATTCTCAAGGTAATTTTTATCCATTTATTTTTTTTATTTTTATTTAGTATTATTTCTAGAGATGAAACGGATAGTGGATTCGGAGTATCCGGCAACCGAATATTCGGCCCTTTATCGTTTTACATGACGCGACCAGTTTGATTTGAAATTATTATTACCAACAAATGCAGAAAATTTGGTATTCATTCACCATAATTTGCCACTTGTTAATTTTGAGTATTAAGCTAAATAATAAAATAAACATTTTTGTCGAGTGATTATGAAAATAACGTAGTGTGGTATCATTTTCCTCGCATAGAAATAATGAGAAGTTTTGAATATACTGAGTTACTATCGGTATCCGGCCGGATATCGGATATCCGTTTCAACTCTTATTTCACTTATTATTTTCGACAAGTAATAACAAGGTTTCTGGGGTAGGTCGCCAAAAGTAGATTTGAAAGTAGCTTAATAATGTATAATGTTCTTGTCATGTAAAATTTAATTCGTGCCCATAGTTAGTTTGCCGTATGTTTGTTTCAATATTTACTGCTTTTCAGCAAAGGTGTGCAATGTTTGGATAAAATGGAAACTATATAGTTTTACAGTGACATACAAGTATCGTGTTAATTGTTACTACTGCTGCACACAGTTGCCGAGAGGCTGATTAGAGTTGAATGTTTAGGCCGCGTTCGTTTTATAGCATTTCCAACATTTCGTAGCAACTTCATAAACCAGCGTGAAATGTCGGTTTTTTTAAAGAAATATCACTTTTTTTACAATGCTAACATTTCTTAAAAAAACGAGCGGTGAGGCTGCTTTTTGACAAGTATGACAAGTAACAAATAATAACAAATCAATTGACAATGTATTATGGTCTTTGAATTTATTACATAGAATCGTTTAAAATAAATTTTAAACAAATATAATATAAACTATTAAGTATACAACAATGTAAACAAACCATTTCTTATGTTAAATGACATCTGTCAAAAAGTAAAATCAATAACCCTCCTTTCAACACGGTACTAACATACAAAATTAGCATCAAGTGTTAGAATTTTCATTAAACGAACGACTTGTGCTAAAAAAAGTGGTATTTTCATGCTAACATTTCTTAAAACGAACGCGGCCTTAGTGAGAATGTGAATGCACTGTTTTAAACTTTGTTAGTATAGTTTATTGCATCATAAATAGGGAAACTGTTTTGTTACACAGAATTGGTTTTTCAGAAGGCAGTGCTTATTGAAATGATTTATTTAATGTGTAGGTGGGCGACTTTGGTTTGGCCCGCGAGTATGGCTCCCCTCTCCGCCAGTACACTCCCATAGTAGTGACGCTGTGGTACCGCGCGCCCGAGCTGCTGCTGTGCTGCAAGGAGTACTCCACGCACATCGACATGTGGAGCGTGGGCTGCATCTTCGCAGAGTTCATCACCATGAACCCCCTCTTCCCAGGCAAATCTGAACTTGACCAGCTCAATAGAATATTTAAGGTAAGTTCTTACAAACATTAAACTACAGGAGAAGGTACTTCGTTATTGAAATTAATCACTTTAGTGATGGCTACTTGATGAACTGCCTCCGTGGTCTAGCGGTTAAGTCCGTGCATTCGAAATAGTTATGTTAGTGTCGTAAACTGGTTGTTTATTTACTATTACGTGACGTCATCCGGCAGCCATTTGCAACTGCAGCGATTCCGTGCGAAAATTCAAGCACGTTATTTAAAAGTTGATTTTAATTTGGAATGCAAAGTATTTTTCCCTGAATCCACAAGTAGCCAATATTGTAGAAAATAATTATATTATACACAAAATAGTAAACATAATGCAGATATGAGGCTGTATTATAATTATTATTGCCTATTCCTCATTGTAAAATATATAATGATTATTAAAATTGTTTAGCTTTTTACAAAATAGAGTAGCCCGCTATTCTCAAATAAAGATCAATTATTTCCGATTATTTTATTAGGACCTCATATAATTATGCTTTAACTTGTTTCCCAGGACCTCGGCACACCATCGGAGTCTGTATGGCCTGGGTACAACCAGTTGCCGGCCGTGCAGAAGATGACGTTCGCCGAGCACCCCGCTGGAGGACTACGAGCTCGCGCCGGATCAGACCTGCTCTCGGATCCTGGACTCAAGCTACTCCAGGGATTCCTCACCTACGACCCCATCACCAGAGTCACCGCTGAAGCTGCACTAGATCACCCCTACTTTAAGGTTGGTAGATAAATATAACTTAATCTCTTACTTAAAGTTAATGCCTCCGTGGTCTAGCGGCTATTACTGTGGATTTAGACTCGAGGTACCATATTCAATTCCTGGTCCACTCGAACTTTTTTTTTCTTTTTTTAAATAAATAAATATATATCCAGTTATTAGTATGAATAGCTATTTTGTAATAAATAAATATTTCCAGACAGGTCCCACAGCGCAACTAAATGGTTGATAAACTACAAATTATACTTTTTTTTTTGTAAATATATGCATATTATACATATAAACACCCAGACCGAGACAAATTATACAATGTACAACTTGCCCCCGGTGGGAATAGAACCCACGACCTCCCGAGTTCACGGCAACGTTTGTTACCACTAGACCACGGAGGCGGTCGCACCTTATATTTGTAAGGTGCATCGTTTTTGACCACCCCGTAAGGGATACGTTTGGGATGATGAAGATAATTATGAAACTGTAAGTGATGTTTATTATAAATTAACATTTAAATTAATATTAAACTTATTAACAGTTGAAACACGCTGGGGATTCTTACGAAGGACTGCAGCATACTGAAAATCATACTGGCCCTTTAACCTAACTTTTTGTTGTTAGTTCGTCCTTATAAAAGGACGATCATCATCATCATTGCAGCCCCTAGAACACAGCGTCCTAGACCTCCACTGCTGGAGATGGGCCTTCCAGAACATGTATCTGGAGAATTTGGCCTACACTCTCCACGCGCTGGCCAGACGGACTGGCGAGCATATGAACCCCTGTACTATAGTTTCGAAATGTTGTTACAGGAACAGCCGCAAGCGATCGACCCTGCGATGTTCCCCACGTGGCCCGCCAAGTCCGAGGGTGGGCGGCGCAGTACTCAGTCCCCAAGACCCCCGGCCGGAGGACAGGCGCAAAGAAGAGACTCTGACGAGGCCCTCGGCTTCCACGTACAACACCAACCCAGATCACTCAACGTCGCACCAGGGTTCTCACTTAAGTTCTAACTCAATTCTACAAAAACAACAAACAAATCAATAATTAATTAATCAGGCGCAGAGAGGCGGACTTCGATGAAACCTTCGCCTTCAACGTACAACACAAGCTCAGTTCACTTAGAGTTACCGCGCACTACGCAGTGTCATATCACAAATCTTTTCAAAATAAAATATTTTGACGACGAATACCAACCTTGAAAAAAAAACTAGATACAATAATATAAAAAATATATAACTAGAATAATTTAAAAAGTTTGTATTATTATATTGAAAATAATATTATTAAAAACTCAAATTCAAATTGTCTATATTTTGAGGAGTATCTATATTTTGAGCAGTATCTATATTTTGAGCAGTATTTATATTTTGAGCAGTATCTATATTTTGAGCAGTATTTATATTTTGAGCAGTATCTATATTTTGAGGAGTATCTATATTTTGAGCAGTATTTATATTTTGAGCAGTATCTATATTTTGAGCAGTATCTATATTTTGAGCAGTATCTATATTTTGAGCAGTATCTATATATTTTATTTCAGAATTATTTAAAATTATTAAATCAGTTTCAATTTTAATTAAACACGTATTTATATTTATTTCATATTTTACCTTATTCTTTGTGCGGTAAAAAAAAGGCAAAAAAAACTTCAAACTTATTTCTTACCCAAATGAAGATATCTTTATTTCTCGGCTTTCTATATATCGCTCGCCATTGTTCTTTGATTTTACGTAACAAAAAATATGTTTAGGTCGCCTTTGCTTACTTGCAATCATGCTCGTTTAATGACTGCGGTAAGCAAGAAGTTCCCACATGTTGGACTGGCTGCTTAGTGCGCGGGAGCTTTTAAGTCTCGCTCGCACATTTTAAAAGATTTATTAAGTCTGATGAATTTTGGAGAAATGTATGTAAATCGGCTTTCTAGGATGTAAAATTACTGTCAATAAAATATTAGACATATTTTTTACTGTTATATACTTAATTACAGACAGATAAAAAAATCCTTTATTTTATCAAAACAAATCTATGAGAGAAGACAGGTTTATCTAGTGTGGGTAGGTGATGAAAAGAACCGACAATAGGCTGGTTTACAAAGGAGGTCTCCTTTTTATTTTATTGCCAAATAGACGCTCACCATCCGCCATTCTACTCCTACTATAATCTCAAAAATGTCTGTAATTATTGTTTCTAGTAAACTGATTTACATTTTGATTTACACTTCACTGATATTCTAAGACATTTTCTTAACGACTCCTCCACTCCATTCCTTCCAGCTTACAATTTGTAAATATATTTAAGGTATTGTAAATATTATTTTTGTCAGAATTTCTACACGTTCCACTTTTCATAATTCTAAATAAATTAAATAGTAAAAAAAAAAGAGTATCATCACGACCGTTTCCCTTTCGGGGTGGTCAGAAACCACGCTTTAAATCAGCGGATTCACGTTTAGCCTACTTTACTATAGGCCAATCATGACAAGTGGCAAGCTCGTCGATGTCTCCAGAGCGTACCAAATAAATTAAATGTATTTATAATAATAAATATTTTTGTGTCCCGACCAGGAATCGAACCCGGTACCTCCGAGTTTAAATCCACGGACTTAACCGCTAGACTATGGAGGCAGTTAAATATTTATATTTAATATTTAAAAAATATTAAAAAATTTGAAACGAAAACTGATTTGAGTGAGATTGACAATTTGTTTTTTTTTTAAAGTGAACTTTAATTAAACTAAGTAATATAACTTAATAAATCATTATTAAATAGAAATACAAGTTAAAATAATA
This sequence comes from Tinea semifulvella, assembly GCA_910589645.1. Lineage (NCBI taxonomy): Eukaryota > Metazoa > Arthropoda > Insecta > Lepidoptera > Tineidae > Tinea > Tinea semifulvella. The sequence continues at coordinate 10,101,415 of OU342585.1, forward strand.
TTAACATTAGCCGAAAATATACGCTTTAATGAGGTTTCAAGGTACGTCGCGGTGTACTTTAAGTTTTACAGTTCTATTTCTCGAGCGTAGTAACGTGCCGAGGAGTCCATATGTTTGACAGCTGGAAGGAGTAATTGAGTGGAGGAGCTGTTAGGGAAACGTCTTTGTCAATGAGAATGCGAGCGAGGTGAATGCAGAGTGTAACACTTTTGATGTCCTTAAATCTACAAATTAATTGATTAATGCGATAGCTAAAGGAATAAATTGCCGCCAAGTCGGGGAGCTGTCTGCAGTTGTTACATCTCGATTTGTTGTATTTTGGAATTAATTGGAATTTTTGACACAAGACCCGGCTAGACTGACCTGAATACAAAGTACATCGTCACCATAACGAGCAAACCTTGCAACTTTTGTTTTATATATACAGGGTTACAGGGAAAGTCGACCTAGATCCGTTAAGGGCGTGGAGTTTGCATCTTTTCTGACTGATTCGACTATGGAACACCCTACCCCAAACTTAACCGTGTTCGAGATATTCAACTATTAGTTTTTTTATAAATTTTGAAATTTGTGAGTAATTATTGTTATTATTATTTGATTTTTACATGTAAGATACACATGTAAAAATCAAATAATAATAATAAATAAATAAATATTTCCAGACAGGTCACACAGCGCCATCTAATTTCCGTGGTAAGCTACGAGGCTTGTGTTACGGATACTAGATGGTTAATAAACTACATATTATACTTTTTTTTTTTTTGTAAATATATACATATAAACACCCAGACCGAGACAAATTATACAATATACAACTTGCCCCCGGTGGGAATCAAACCCACGACCTCCCGAGTTCACGGCAACGTTTGTTACCACTAGACCACGGAGGCGGTTAGATTCACCGATTTCAAAATTTGTAATTTAATAGTAACAATTTAAACAGCAATTTTTATTTAAAAAAATAAAAGTCTAATATCTCGAACACGGTTAAGTTTGGGGTAGGGTGTTCCATAGTCGAATCAGTCAGAAAAGATGCAAACTCCACGCCCTTAACGGATCTAGGTCGACTTTCCCTGTAACCCTGTTTATATCTATTTAAAACTAAATTTAGTCTAAAGTCATTAAAGCTGTCTGTGAAACACCATCATTCCAAGAAACGAAGCGTTACGCGAACCGAACTTAACTTAAAGTTGCAAGATTTACTAGTTAGGACGGAGAAAGTACATTTATTTTTCTACAGTAAATCTAAATAATAAGAAATTGTAAGCTTTGGAAAATATAATTGTTACCTTCATCATCATCATCACAGCGTCCTAGACATCCACTGTTGGAGATGGGCCTTCCAGAACATATATCTGGAGAATTTGGCCTACACTCGCCACGCCTGGCCAGACGGCTTGGCGAGAGGATATGACGTCAATTTATTAACGATTCCACAAGTTGGTATTAGTGGATCCGGGACCGACGGCTTAACGTGCTATCCGAGGCACGGGACCACCGTTGTAAATCTGTGACAAATGTACGTAAGAAAAGTGTATTTCTCATTGGTACATGTCGGGGGGATTTTAACCGACCTTTGTAGGATTTGAGGAACGCGTTGTTACAACCGAGCCACCACCGCGCCTAACAATACCTTATAATCACTTTATTATCGCACCTCAATGATGCCATCGAACTTTTTTTTTGTTCTACTATCAATGTAAGTGTGTTGTATTGTATAGTATAAGATCTATAGGTTGAATCTTCTATGGATTTTAGACTATTATGTTTTGTGTGTGAATTGTTAATGTTATGCACAAAGGCGATGCTGAACCGCGTTTTAAATTAACACTGGGTTCTGTAGTTTAATTGAATGTGCTATTTTTTTTAAACATAGAATCCGGTGTTGGAACGTCGGCTCAGACTTACATCAACATCTTTTTCTAAAAAGACCAACTGTAATTATTTAAAAAAAAGTCAAAATTATGTAAATTAATAAATAATATTAATAATTTAGGTTATAGTTTAGTTATTTTCTTAGCAATCTTAAGTACGTTTTAAGTAAAGGCTACGCGTACACAAAATTTCAGCAAAGAACATAAGGGTTTTAATCAAACAGAATTCTTGGAATCGAATGTACAAAATATAAATATTTAATTTGTTTATTCTATCGTTTATTTTTTATATCTGTCTTTTTGATTGTATTTAAGCAATTTAGTTATTATACTCTATATTTTCTTCAGTCTTTTAAATGGCTGAAGAAACTGATAGGGAGGGAACGAGCTAAATTGGGAAATCCACTTTATTGAAGAAACAGCCAAAATAATAAATTTATGTCCTATTATTTTGTTAAAATGAACCTAAATATCTAATATTCTAATCTATATATACTATTTTCGGCATTGTTAGCTCCTTCCTTCCGTATGAAATTATATCGTGCAAATACACTTTGGCACACAATAATAACGAAAGTTGATTGATACGTGTACTATAAACTGATTACTGTCTAATTGTAGGTTTCAAATATAGAACGAGATGTGTTGACATCAAATTAATGCAAGGGTACAAAAATATATTATTTTAAAAATAAATTGGTATTTTTATTATCCATTCCGATGTACTTGGACGGTGTTATGTTAGTGATATCACAAAAATATAAAGTAGAAAATAAATTGTAAGTAAAAACTTCCTAGGGCTATTCGAAAGTATTCATTTTTCCTTCAAACTATATATACGTTTGTCTCGGGCCTCGCAGATTAACAGAACCAAGGAACTGAACGTGTCCATACAGGCTTGTATAACTTAACCGCGCGGTCTAAATACATGCGAGCGAATGCATTGAGCCGCGCAATAATGTAAACTTATGCTGTGTTCGACTTGAAAAATTAAAGTAAAAAAGCGCTTAAAGTGACAAGTCAAACACAGGGTTAGGCCTAATGCTAATATAATCCAGTTCATATCTTATTGAAAGGCTTGTATTATGTTCATTGCGCTGGGATCCTTAAAATTGTATTCTTCTCCCCAAACCTTGAAAGGCATAAATGTTACCATTTAATATTTTTTCTGGCAACATTGAAAATTGTGTTCCTGTATTCTAAATATTCCTTTAGTATGAATTACTCTCTAGCACTTTTGACATCCATAAGTTTGTATCTTTCATATCATAAATATTCATGTGTCACGAAAATTATTCTCCCAATGGATGATGCATGAGATGATAGGGAAGGCAAAGGGTCTAAGCCCATACAGCCAAGTCGTAAGTTTTACAATAACTACTACACTTCAGTGGATAGAAATAAAAAACTAATTTGTATGGTTTATATATTTGTTAACATTTTACGATATTCTTGACGGAGTCTTCCAACCACTTCTGCAGTGCGAGTATTTGTTCTTGAACGGCGGTCATGGCCGTCCCCCCAGCGCTGTCGTACTGTTCCACACTTGATTCCCAGGAAAATATTTTGTCAATCTCTTCCTTGGAGCCAAGTTCCGGGCTGCAATAAATATTTTAGATTATTATAATTAGGAACTTATTTAAAAAAACATGGTCACTATTAATTTCTACACATAACGTACACATTTGATCTCATACAAGTTATAGTCTGGCTAAGGAAAGTAGATAATTAAATAGGTATTTAAAAATCACGTTAGGTTTCTCTTATATTCTAATTAGACGTAGTTACGCAAAAAGGATCCAATCCACATTTACCTAAGTTAGTTTTAAGTCATAGGCTATTGAAGTTTGAACTGAAATTAGTCCAACATTTAATACATAGAATATGTCAATTATTATATTATATTATTATCTGGTTCGTTTTTGATATTAAAGATGGATGGATCCTGATTGGCATTCTTAATATATTTTGCGTAACTACATCCAAGTAATAGATACAAAAAAAAAAAAAAAAGTCACAAAAATAAAGCCGTGGTGCTCGTTTACGCTAAGATTGTCAGAAAGTAGATAATGAAAAACTTTACCAGATTTTGTGATACTCTTCATAGGGCAGTGTTTGAAGAGTAAGGTCGAGTGCCTGAGCCTTCTTGAGACAGGCGCCGACCGCGTGGTGAGCCTGGCGGAAAGCTACTCCGCGGCGAACCAGCGCGTGCGCAACGTCTGTCGCCAACATGCTCGCGTCCAGCAATGACAGCGCTTTAGACCCGTTTATCTGAGAAAAACTAACTTTTCTTAAATTTTCTTTAAACAACCATTGGACTCTGTACGCTGTTATTATAAGTATTTTGTGTTTTTATAAGTATTTTTTTATTCCAACAGTCAGCAGGATTTGTCAATTTTTTAACTAATAAGCTGTTTTTCTAATAGCGCAGTTGCTAAACTAAATTTAATTCCCATAAAACTTCTAGAAAACCGTATCGATCTGGTGGACGTACTACTCTAGTAGTGTTGCCCAAAGCACCATGACCAAGATTGGCCATTTATTGGTCTTGGTCTTGCATGAGGACAGCTGGACTTGGTCTTGTTCTTGCACTCCTAATCTTGGCCCTTGGTTGTGCAAGAGTCTCGCTAACATATTGGTGGTCTTGCAAAACAGCACGAAGAAGACCAAAAGCCTCCGTGGTCTAGCGGTTAAATCTGTGGATTTAGACTCGGAGGTACCGGGTTCGATTCCTGGTCGGGACACAAAAATATTTATTAATGTAAATAAATACATTTAAATAATATTTAATTTATTTGTGATATTTCTCGAGTTTGGTACGCTGGAGACATCGACGAGCTTGCCACTTGTCATGATTGGCATATAGTAAAGTTGGCTAAAAGTGAATCCGCTTATTTATAAGCGTGGTGACCACCCCGAGAGGGAAACGGTCGTGATGATACTTAATTTTATATTTTTAAGACCAAAAGGTGCAGTACGCGAGGTCCCAAAAAAAGCAACTGATGCCACTAACGACAGATTCTCTACCACTATGCCGGCCTAACAAGATGCTTTTACACCTTCGCTTAAAGGACTCCAGGTTATAGGAGTCGGGAAACACACTAGCTGGATTTTACATATTCAGCGTGCGACAGATGTAAGTGTCTGTAAATTTATAACGCGTAGGGATAGTGGCTATGGTATAACATACCTTTAACGAAGCTATTGTTCCAGTTGTGACTTTCAAGCAATCCACGAGTCTGTCGTAAGCTCTGAAGAGAAGTTCCTTGTCGCATTGCAGGTCTTTGTTGTAAGTACTGGGAAGACCTTTTAAAGTGCAGCTGAAGCCAAAAGCATCTCCTAGCAACAGTCCAGCGGATCCCCGAACTAGTTCCAGACCATCTGGGTTCCGTTTCTGAGGCATCAGACTGGAGCCAGTGGAGAATTGGTCGGAGAGAGACACGATCCCGAACTCCTGGGAGCTGTAGATGATAAGGTCTTCAGCCAGTCGGCTCAAGTGACTGCCGGTAAGAGATGACCAGTTCAGGAATTCAACTAGAACAATAGGCAGATTATTCATTGAATTTAATCTTCTTTTTACTTTATTCTGTTAATTTCGTAATGTCCTAACGTTGATCGAGTAACGGCCGGTTGCAGAAAGGGTATGAGGCACGTCATTGGCTCAAACAACGAAAGTAATAAGCTAACTACCAATTATGTGGCAAATATTTATCATATATTATTTTATTTATGCTTTCTGCAACCGGCCATAAGAATGTTATAGCGGCATTATCGACCTGTGGCTGCTTTGTTAGCGTGTGATATCAACTGGCCTTTATAACGTTTAATTTATTATATTAATAATTAACGTTCCTATGCTATGCTGCCTTTAATATTCTTTCCCATTTGATAATGAAAAATATTAGTTTCAAATGTTGAGATTATAATCGCAAGTTCAAAATAAATAATTGTTTTAACATAAAATACTATATTGAAAAATTAGCTACGATTTTAGTCAATCAAAGTAGACAATATATTGTTGGTGATCACTGGTACATACTATTTTGATAAGAAAAAATATTAGTTTCGAATTTTTTAATTATAATTGCCAGTTCAAATAATTGCTTCAACATAAAATACCTAAAAAATTAGGTACGATCTTAGTCAATCAAAGTAGACGGTATATGGTGATCACTATAATATTTATTGGTACATAACCCTTTTGATAAGAAAAAATATTAGTTTAGAGTGTTAAAATATACAGAAAAAATCAGGAACGATCTTAGTCAATCAAAGTAGACAATATATTTTTGGTCTTATACTGGTACCTACCGATGTGGTCTCTGGTGGAGACGGCGAACATGGAGTTGTGTGTGACATCACGGAAGCCGAGTCTCTCCGCCAGCCGAGTCCTGTCTATAGTGAAGGCACAGCCAGCCAGGGCGCCGCTGCCGAGGGGACACCGGGACAGTCGGGGATATTGTTCTTCAAGGCGATCGCTGTCATCTTTCAAAGCCCATGCATGACTGAATTAAAATTACAAAAAAAAAAAACTCAAATAGTCGTGTCCTGTGTAAACTTAATTGTAATGTGTTAGTGTTGCCCAAACTAAGACCAAGACTTGGTATTGCACTTGCGGGAGACTAACTGAAAATATATTACATCTCAGCCGCTAGAACACATAGTTCTAAACCTCTTGGAGATGGGCCTTACAGAATATATTTCTGGAGAATTTGGCCTACACTCGCCACGCTGGCCAGACAAGTTGGGGAGGGTTTAAATGTCAATTTTATTTAGTAACGATTCCACAAGTTGGTTTTAGTGGAACCGGGACCGACAGCTTAACGTGCTCTGCGAGGCACGGGAACGGTGTTGTTGTAAATCTGTGACAAATGTACGTATGAGAAGTGTATTTCTCATTGGTACATGGCAGGTTTCGAACCCACCCCTATCGTCTGGCTTACTTGAAATTTGGAGTGGCTATAACCACTATATTGTTGGCCAAGATGTATCCAAAAATTTATACTTATAATATCGCATTACATGAGGTTTTATCCATCAATACAAAAACTTTGGCAGAGAGAAAGAAAATTTTTTGTTCCACATCGGAATTTCAAGAGGGCAGACATACAAAAATCTTCCAAAGAGTTCGATTTAAAAAAAAAATGATCCCAAAAAATATACAAATACATAGTCTTGCTTCTCAGTCATCACAGCTTTTTTGCAAGACCAATACCAAGAATGGGCAACACAACAAACAATGTGTGTGTTTATTTTTAACTCACCTCAGAAGAAAATGGCTCCACCTAACCGGCTGAGCCCGTTGCAAATGAGTGTATCCAGGTATTATGATGTCCAACTCTGTTTCTGATCTATCTACTAAAACCTAAAGACGGGAGTTTATTTATTTAATTTTTGTTTCGACCTTAATGTCTTAAATTTTTTTAAAATTTTAAATATTAAATTTAGTGGCTTAAACCTAACACTTTAAATGGTAGTCGATTCACGTTTAGCCAACTTTACTGGACCTATTAGAAAGGGCCATTTTCCAATATAGTAAACGACACGATACACCTAACAAATATATATTTGATTTTCTACCATTTGAAAGAGCGCAATTGTGTTTTTGACAAAGCTCATGGAATTAAAAACAGCAGTGCAGTATTTTCGCGGCCTTCCACCACGTGATAAATGTCTAAATAATCTTTCTTTTAGTTGTTAAAAAAGTCGTTACGTCAATAACGTCTAAAATCTCGGCCTGTAAGTTGGGCAAGGCCTTAATAGCCTGGTATCGGTAGGTATCAGTCTGGTGGTTTCAGCTCCGTCACGTGTGCAACCTCATGGCCTCCCTGGGGTTATGCAGACCCTAGACGTCTTACCACTACAGAAATATATGTCACATAGAGATATAGCTCTTCTATTCATTAAAAAGTTGTTTAGATTTATGAGTTTAGTAGGGTTAGGCCTTCATCATTCACAGCCTGATCCGTATCGGTCTGGTTGTGTCAGCCGCGTCTCGTGTGCAACCTCATGGTGTGGTCTCCCTTAGATAAGTTATATACGTTTTTCCACTGCAGTATGAATGTCACATAGAGATAGCTAGTCTTCTATTATTCACAAAGCTGTTTACATTTATGAGTTCTAAATTTCGGTCTGTAAGTTGGGCAAGGCCTTCATCATTCACAGACTGGTGTCGGTGGCGATCTTGGCGTCCCTGCTGCATCCCGTGTGCATCCTCATTGCATGGTGGCCTCCCCTGAATAACCCCTAGACGTCTGACACTACAGAATAAATATCACATAAAGATAGCTAGCTTATGAATCATTAAAAAGGTGTTTACATTTATAAGTTCTATAATCCCGGCCTGTAAGTTGCTTATGGCTTTAATCATCCACAGCCTGGTGTCGGTGGCAGACTGGTCGTTCCGGCTGCGTCCCGTGTGTAACCTCATCGCAGCTTCCCCTGCGTGCGCCCCTAGTCGTCTCTCTACCACAGAGTGAATGTCCTCCTCGACATCTGACAGGTGCCCTCTAGTTGATAACTCCTCGGCTAATTCCAGCTCTACCTGTAAAAATGCAACATGTATATTAATAAAGGGCTGGATTACCTAAACTTTAGGTACTAAAGTACAATGTAATTTTTCTTTGCACTACCCTCAGACACCTTTTTCCTATTGGGCACTCTGGGCCCCACGATTGATGGGGGCCCCCTGATTCCTACCGAATAAATCGATATTGGCTTTATGGAAATAAAATTTAAATAACTATATTTTTTGGCTCTTGTAATAAAATAGTCGTTTGTCAGACTCATAGTGGCCATGACTCGCAGAAACGGTAGTCCTGTCGTAAAAAATATAATTAAAAAAACAATAATATTAGGTATATTCTGTGTTTTATAGAAATCTAAGAAATGAAACTGGAATTGGATCATCCTTTATTTGCACTATAGGTACATTGCGTGTTTATAATTTTAAACAAAATTACGCAATGTACAATCATAATGCAGAACTCGGGTTCAAGCAGTTGGTTCCACTGACTCAGGTATACCTAAAGCTATTAGTTTTGCGTGTGATGAAAAGTAATCTTACTTTGTTTAATCCATCTTGTATGGCCTGGTGATGTTCAGCAGCGAGGTGGCCACCGCGATGTAACGCAGTCGCCCACTCACGACTTCCGTGCACATCCTCACGAAAAAGCCGCGAATCTATAGGCAGCGAATCGTTCAGCCTCCGAAGCACGGATGAAGGTTCCTCTTCAAAGCAACCACCCCATAATTTGTAATTATTCTCCTAATAACATTTTAAGCTTCAATACCTAACAAATAAATAAAAATAATCAACAATGCTATCCTACCATTGTAATCAGTACTTCACACACTACAATCGTCTAGCTACACAGTGCTAGAAATGAATAGCTATACTTGCTCATTTTTATCAAAAGGTTAACAAGTTCATTATCTTATCAAAGAAAATAAGATGTAAATAACTTCTCCTAATTAAAAAACAATGTAAGTGGGTACTTTATTAATAATTATTATCATTGTAAACTTACGAAGGGCCTCTATTATGACCTAAGTTATTCCCTGCCTAAGTGCCTTCTCCAGAAACCTCAATCTGCATAATGTTATTAAAGAAAGGCTAAGAGGACATAAATCTAAAAATAAAATGAAGTTTCAGATCCAACTATGTTAACACATAGCTTTCTGTGCACAACCAGATAATAATTAAAACTGTTAACATAAAAATAAAAGCTAATAAAATAATAAATAAATAAATATTTCCAGACAGGTTACACAGCGCCATCTAGTTTCCGTGGTAAGCGTAGCTTGTGTTACAGAAACTAGATGGTTGATAAACTACACATTATACTTTTTTTTTTTTTTGTAAATACATACATATTATACATATAAACACCCAGCCCGAGACAATTTTTTTTTTTTTTTTAAAGTTTTTGTTTTTAAAAACCATTTTTAATAATAAAATTTGATTAACCATTAATCAGTTGATAACCAATGCTACCACCGCTTCTCCCAGAACGTATTTCTGTCAACTGTCAAAATAACCTTTCCTAACCTCAAAATTTTGTTTATTCCAAACTTACATGTTAATAAAATATTTTGCTTACATTTATGTTACGCGCACTGTAAATTTACCAATATATTGAGTAAGACAAATAGTGTAGAGCCATTAAATTATCAGTGTGCTAGTATAGTATTTTGTGTTCATCTCATATCTGTGATCACATTTTGTGTATAATAAAATGAATGAAGATGTAAAAATGACCGAAGAAATAGAAGGGAAAGACTATTCAAACTTATATCAATATTCTTTACATGATATCAAAATAGACCCCGGTTTGAAGGATGAGGAAGGTAACCAACTCCCGAGACCTTTTACCAAAAATCAAATGCGAAGGTGGCTAAAAAAAGTTAAATGGGAGAACAGAAAATCTGATAAGAGGGCAAAAGAGAAGGCTCGTGCGAAAGAAAGACGATCACAAGCCCGGGAGGCCAACATAGACCTCGGGCCCAGCAGAAAGTGTTTGAAGAAAATGAAGCTCGAGAGAAGCAAACAGAACATTGGTGTAGTTATAGATTTAAGTTTTGATCATTTAATGACAGAGAAGAGTAGGTTTAAGGCTATCAAACAGATATTAAGATGTTACTCTATAAATAGGAGATCGGAAGCGCCTTTACAGTTTTATATTTCAAGTTTTGGAGAAAGAACAAAGAATGAGATAGCTAGACACAATGGATATGAGAACTGGGATGTAAGTGTTATGTAGTTGTCACTCAAATCATAAAGGAATCATGTGCTGCACTAATTCTGTAAACTTTCAATGTCGTTTGACATTGTGACCTTATGGATATTGTTGACTGCATCCACGCAAAGTACTGTAGTATGGTTGGTGGAATGTTGTTCAATAATATTGTCCTTTAGTTCTGAAATGGTGGCTGAATTGTTTACATAAACTTATTGTATCAAGAACAAAACCTGCGAGCAATAGTAATGCATTACAGAAATATTATATTGAATTATAAATCAAAATTCTGCTACTAAGCCCATGCTAGGCTACGCTAAATGAATACCAAATATTCATGTCTAGCCAAAAATTTGATCTCTAAATTAATATGATGGACAAAGTAATACTTTACCTAAGCAACTATTAATCTTAACTTGAATTTTCAATTTCCCTCACCAATGGCCAGTGTGGTGAGTGTTAAATTCTCCAGAAATATGTTCTAGGACCTGTAATGATGTGGAATAATAAAATTTAGCATTTAAGCTAACCATTAAAGGCTAAGACCAAACTATGCAAGGGGAAAAACGTAAGTTATCTTTTGTTTCAGGTAGTATTTAGCGAAAAGCCCTACTTAGATATATTTGCAAAAGAAAAGTTAGTATACCTAACCAGTGATTCAGAAAATATTATTGAAGAATTTGAAAAAAATACTTATTATGTTATTGGTGGACTAGTGGATCACAATGAACATAAGGTAATTAAAGAAAAACATTTAGGAGTGATATTTCAACTTCACTTATTCTACTGATAACTTGTATGAAGATAAGATGACACATTTATTATCATTCAATGGATTCACCTTTACAGATGCCAGGTCCATTGTGTGTGGGAGAGAGAGGAAAATAATGGTGTATCCAGCTTGTGACCAACTATAGGCTGGTTTAAAAAGGACAACTGCTCAACAAGATGCTTACTATCCACCATTTCTCCTCTCCCTATCCAACCAAATACTGTATGATTCCACTAATGCCTTCTTGGAAGCTCATTTCATAAATGTATTGACAGCAGGCCCAATTCTTTCAGTTAGTCGGTTATTGGTTCAAAGATTTTGCTGGAATTCCTCTTGCACCAACTTTCACTGCATACTTAATCCATTCTTGATCATTTATTCTGTAAAATGTAGAGTTACCCATAAAATGACAGCTTTCATGAACTGGCATCCTATAAAATACATATCATGAAATGTTTAAAAAATATTTGTTATTCTAAACACCATTTTCTAAAATAAAAATAAATATTAAAATTATATTTTCAGGGTCTTTGCTATAAAATAGCGAAAGAACAGGGTATAGGACATGCTCAGTTACCCTTGGCCAAATATGTTGACATGAAGACTAGAAAAGTTCTTACAATAGACCATGGTAAGAATTTAAATCAGTTGTTCTACTTATCTTGTCACAACAGCATTTACTGATATAAGTAAGACTGACTATTACTTAGTTTCTATTGTCTGAGTAATCCTCCCTTAACTTTAAGACTACTATAATATAATTTGATGTATTAAAATCTTAAGGTATCAATGTCTTTCAATTGCCAGAATAAAAGTAGTTTTTAATTTTTGTTAAGGATTAATTAGCATCAATGCTGTAATTGTCGCTTAGCAATACAGCGAAAGTGAATTTGACTTGTCTAACAGGGGAGTGAAAAACTGATTTTATAATTGAATTTAAGAATCCTCATGATCTAATTATTAATATATGCTGTATATAATAAGAATTATAATATTTATTTAAAAACTTTATTGCACAAAGCACAAAGGTGGATTTAATGCCCGTAGACATTCTCTGACAGCCAAACCTTAGGGACAAATTTGAACAAATATAGGTGCAATGAAAGTAATGGCATTGATGAAACCAAACTTTCAGTTCTTGTACTGATTGATTTTACGAATGCCTTTAACACAGTTGATCCTGATTTGCTCATCGCAATGTTGTCTCGCCTTAACTTATCATCAGAAACATCAGAGTGGTCCTCGCAGTATTTGCACGGGCGTCGCCAACAAGTTTAGGTAGGCCAGGAGTCATCTCAGTGGTGTGATTTATCCATAGGGGTCCCACAAGGTGGAATTCTCTCTCCCTTACTCTTTTCCCGATTCTCTCACCATGCAGTCAGCTCATCAATTGAACATCCATTGTTTATCAGACAGGCACCATTTTTAAAATCATATATTTAAAAAACTTTTTCTCTCTTACTTCCTTATAAATTATATATAATTATTTATGTATTTATTTTAATATAATGTTTTTTTATCTGTTAGATATTTTAGTATTATAAATGTATATATTGTATAAGAGCATGGTAGAGAATACATTCATGGTATTGTGCTCACCTATGTACAACACTTCATATTGTATATTTTGTGTGCAATAAAGAATTTTATTATTATTATTATAAAATACATTAATATTATCATGAGTATATACAGCTCCTCTCACTTATTAGTGAATGTAGTTTCCTAAATTCAATTCAAAAATCATTGTTGCACTCCTGTGTCAAATAGAACAAATTGACCTGCGCGGTATTGTTTGCTAAACGACGTAATACTGACAGTATACTTGGCACTGTGGTAGTGGTTTGGAGCAATTTTTATTTTTTATGCCTTCTAGATTTTAATTTCCTATTTATTTGTATGTTAATTAAGTAATTTGTAATTTTGATTCCCTGATTTTATTTTATATCTAAATTGTTTATAACACCTACAAATATATTTATTTTCAGTATTTGAAATAGTACTACGTGTATGTGAGGGAATGCAATGGAAAGAAGCTTTAATGAAGGTTTTGCCACTTCGGAAGGGTGCCCTGGCTTGTGGCAGTACAAATAGCAGTGATTGTGAAGCATAACACTTAAATGTATTATAAAAATATATTTATTAATAAATCTTTGTATAAAGAATTTTATTGGTTTATTATTTGATTCTTGGGCACTTCCAGTGGATTGATTACGACGCACGCGTCGTAGAGTTGCCCGTGCCGCTCTGCATATACGCATTTGGTGTGCTCATAGCTTTATTAAACTGAATTGGTTGAAAGAAAGTTTGATTGTAGTCTTATATTTATATAGGCCAGTCGCGCAGGGGAAAGTCCGTAACAAGCATCTTAATTCGACGCTTACAACGTAGGCAGGCCTAACTTCAGCTCAGTATGAGTGGCAATATTTTTATAAAAATAAAAGACCTGTATTAGAATTAGAATAAATAAATATAATAACAAGAGCAGACATAAATGTAAGTACATAGTTACATACATTTAATCATTTTATGAACATTAACATGTGAGTATCACAAAACTTAAATAAATTTAAATTTATAAATAATATCTTTAATACTGCAATAAAATATTTTTTGGGTCATACCCAACTATGCCTCTATTATGATTAGTTTACTAAATAACTTTGGTAAATTTAATAGTTATAATAAAACAGTCATTACATAACCAATTAGTCATGACTACTTACCTATACCTACTAATACCTACCTAATCTATTATAAATAATAATAATAATTATTAGTTCTTTACTTTTGATAATATAACACATATACAATAAAACGTTTTGCCTTCTAAAGAACAAACTAGAGATTCAGATTTAGGTTTGAGTACTTGTGACTTGTAAATAAAATGAAAATAACATTTAAATATAAAAGTCAACAATAAAATAAATAAAAATATTTGTACTAAATACATCACCAACTCTGCCTACAAGGAGAGAATAAAACTTGACATATCCCATATAAGGTTGGTGGCTATATTTTTCTGCTATTGTGACCCATCATAGACGTGATATCTCTTTAAGAAATCTATAACTAATGGTGCTACAACTTCTGGGTTGTTTAAATGTACATGGTGTGTTCCTGGTACAAAGTTACATTCAAACTTGCCGTTGCCTTTTATTAACCTTTCTCTAATTTCCACACTGAAGTCATCTGATGCATAATTAGAGCCCGTAGCTTTAATATACAATGTTGGGGTTTTCATACTGTCTGCAAATGTTGTGACAAACTCCTTATGTTCAGGGACAAATAGGATATACTTTAGTCTGGAGTCGCGGCTAAAATAAAATTTGGTTTTGTCTTTTTTGGATGGTTTAGTTCCTCTATCCACAAGGTAATGTGCCGTTTCCATGTTGACAGATTTTCCAGTACCTTCGTGCAATAGTTTTATAACTTGTTCATAAGGATAGGCGGGCGGTTCTGTATCAAGTCTGTCTTGTTCGATTTGAAGCTTATCAATACGTTGAGGCAAATCTTTCAACAATGCTTTGGGATTGAATTTTTCCATTATAAGATTTTCGAAGCCAATGTAGTAGTCTACAGCATCAGGATAAATGACTGCATACCTCATAGCTGCAATGCTGCCCATTGAGTGTGTCAAGAAAGATACTTTGTCCCATTTGTAATGGTCCTTAACAAGCTGAATGGTCCGTGGCCAATCCCAAGGATAATAATGCATTCCTGTAAATTATAATACCTTTATTAGTTTGTTCAGTTTTAATTTAAAATTATTATTGTTTAAAGGTGAACATCGTGATACAACTAAATTAAAAAAAAAATGTGACTACAATTCTATTTCTATGGTCACTAGTCACCAGTTTGTTTTACTCATATACTTGTACACTGTTATTCTGATATCCCACATTTGTTTCGTTACCTTTTGGGAACCATGATGAGTTTCCATGTCCAGGGAAGTCTATAGCTAGCACGGAGCAGTCTTTGAGCAGAAGTGGTATAAGAGTGTCCCATGATCCTGCATTGTCCTGCCAGCCGTGCAAGGCTAGCAATGGTCTCCTATTCTCACTTCCCCAAAACTTGCCTGCTATATGCCCCCAACTGGTTGGAATCTGAACTTCTTTTACATTTGTCTAAAAAAAAAAGATACTCATATATTTAAGGCCTTATGTAATTTATAGTAAGTTCTTAGACAAATACTTATCAAAATTATTATTTTTATAAATTCCAAAGATAAAAATTTCTTAGTAATTAACTATGCAATTTTTTTGGATATATCACAATTCATAGTTTATTATCGTAGGTAGTTTATTATGTTTGTAGAAACACAATATTTGATTAAAATGTGTGAAAATGCTTTTACTCATTCAGAGGTCGAGTGACTATTAAAGCTCAACATATATTTATCTTTTATATCATTATCATCATAAGGCAATAATTAAATTACGCTGAAGATATGAATTTGCAAGTAATGGAAGGTACAAACTTCAATGTACAAAGGCAATAAACGTCCTTGAGATACAATTATGACATCACCATATTTTTGATAAAATATTTTTGCTTGAGTTAAACTCTAGTGAAGTATCATCACCAGTTGTAAATCAAACTTTTTTTCATTAAGGAGCAGTTTTAAGTATTGGCAACTTTACTATATTTTATAGTAAATACCTGTTGTGACAAAAGGCAAGCTTTGGATTTTTTTCGTGTTCTCAAGCAAGAATTGAAGCCGGAATCTGCAAGACGCGGACGCAGTCAGAGTTTACTGTTAGGTATTTGATAATGTATAATACCTTGTTTAAAATTGGTGATTTGTTGACTGCTCTTTTAATTTTTTACCATTATATCCTAAGAAGAAGACAATTTTGTTAGCATTTCATGTATTATATTATTATCCTTGATGAAAAAGTGAATAGCTTTAAGATGGTTTATACACTTTGCATCACTCTTACACAATTCTTAATTTTCAGGATTTTTGGATTCTCTTTTTTTGAGATTTCGTTAAAAATATAGTCTATCTTTCTAAGAAATAAAATTACGGACAATTTAGAGATATAGGAAGTTGTAGTATAGTAGAGTAAAAACATTATATTTTTGCTATTTTTCATATCTAAAATAATTATGAAATTGAAAATATGTGTAAAATGAAGGTATGCTCAGAAAATTTGAATGACTGGGCAAGCGAGATAGATGCAAAGTGTAACAACCCTTCTGTAAAATATGAATTCCATATCTGAAAACATACTGAATCAGTACTAAAAACCTTATGGCCCTAAAATTGTTATGACCATAATTAGGTATTGCAAAGATGTATTGTATAAGCAGTGACCCTAGCCCCTCAGATATCCAAGTCCATTTAGATAATAAATTAATAACAGGTGGATTTTTGACATGCCTCTATTTGATATGATAGTGTCCCCAACTCCATGCTGCTGTTTATGTTTTAATTCAATTTTATATAACATTTCAATATAATTAACTATATCTGATATAAATTCTAATTTAAATAAAAATTTAAATAAAAATAAATAATTTCAATTTTAATAAATAAATAAAACAATAGCTGAAGGTGCATTAAAAAGTCATCAAAACAAAAGGGCATGTATGAAAAGGTAAATAAATGTCGAAGAAGCGAAAGGGGTACTTCATAATCATGCTCCATTGTCTCGGCATACCCCGCAAGGGATTTGGCATGAAGATATGTATGTCTTATATAAAAAAGTACTTCAAAAAATGTGCTTTATAGATAAATATATTTAATTTAATATTTGTAAACTCACAGACTGTCTAGCCAGCTTTGCAAGAGTTGGCCATATCCAGAAATTGGTTCTTCAGCAGTTGAGATGTCTATGCATGCCTAGGACTATGTGCTCTAGGGGCTTTGATGATGAGAATATTCACAGGCATAGCACCAAGTGATGGTAAGCTGTATGCAAAGTCCAAGAATGGAAGCAACTAATGCCAGCCACTAAGGATCAACATCAGTCTCTACCAAGGTTCTTTTTCTATGGACTCTGTTATACAAATGGGGAAACTATAATCTTTATAAATGGAAAATTATGTGAGGTATTTTCCTGGTGATAGAAATAGTACCAAATGTTTAACCTACCTAAGCTTGTTGTATATTTATTGCCTGAAAAACAGAGATATTAAATTATTTAAAGAAATATGACTTACTTCATTTGAGTACATTCGGGAGGTAAACTGTCGACCGGTTCCTTTTATGCTATTTAAAGACCCCAATATTAGAGTATTAAAAATATTTTTATTTGCCATTGCTGAAATAAAATAATTTAAGTTATATATTAAAATAGATAGCTTTTAAACTTTAATAATTTAAAATAGTATGAAAATTTGTTTTTTATAGTAGGTATATTTACAAAGCACCCAAAGTAATAATTGGAATTTATACAGACAACTTGAGAAAATAGATAAATGTAAGGAAACTTACCTATCTATTACAAGCAAGGTAACTTTAAATGTACTTTATACCGTTGTGTTATTTTTAAATAAAATATTGTGTAATAAGTAATATAAACTATCACACACGTCCGAACCCAACTTTGGTTATAAAATAAATAAATAAAATAATTGAGAAAGACTGACTGCTGCGCTGAGTGCTGTCACTTTGACGTTTCATATTTCGTTTAACAATTTATGTTTGCGTTCCAATATTCTGTAATATATATTATTTATATTCTGTATATTCGAAAGTGGGTAAATCTTTAGCTATTGGCCACCTAAGAATTTGCAACCTTTATTTAATAAAAGTAGTATATATTGCACCTGTTTTAATTTACTTCAAATTAGATTTATAGGTTTATCTTGCCTTTGCGCCTATATTATTGAACTGATTTTGATGAAAATTGTAAGAGTTATTTGTAAGGACCCTGAGACAGACATATCATCTGACCACGACATGTAACCCCAAGACCTGAAGTGGCTTAGTTAGGTGGCCAATAGTTGAAGATTTACCCAACTCTATCACTTTTTTTGCCATATCTTTGTGAGAATATTTGTGCGGTGCCAAGGCAAAACCCGGTATGTTAAACTATTTTTTTAGTTTAAACATTATTGTGTTACTGTAAGGAATAATACGATGACAAAAATCGACAGAACGGTCTATTTACGTATTTTTTACGTATCGGGTTCTGCCTTTAGCACCACAGATTTATTATATTGAATTATACAGATTGATTTTATGAGGCTAAATTAATTTTTCCTTAGCAAGTGTTGAGCTAAACTATTAACACCGATATTAACCGCTAAAAAAGTAGCTACACTAAAGTGTCGCGTAGTAAGTAGGTAAATAAAACAGGTAGGTATTATATTTTATAATTACTACATAATTTATTATCAAAGACATTAAAGTTTTACAGTAGAAAAAACATTTTTATATAAACATCGATGCATAGTTCATTTAGTAGGGTAGTATTCTACTACCTACTTTAAATAACTGTGTTGAGATTTGACTAACGTAAAAGTTTAGTTTACAGAGAGGTTGTAATTTTAAATATCACAAAAATGCTATCAGAGTATTTTAATTATTTACCTATTCTAACAACTAATCCAATTCAGTACTTGGGGGTATTTATAGAATACCCTACCTACTGTCTATAGCGCGTCGTTTCGATGTTATAAAAGATTTTGCGTAAATATGTCATATGGTATTTTTTTAAGTGTCGATTCCTGGGTAAAATATTTGTATTTCAATAACAATGTCTTCGTAATATCTTCAAAATAATAACTCCACACATACGCGCACGATAACTGAGGCAAGTTTTACTGAGCCATAACGGATTTTATGTGCCACAATTTACTATTAATATGTGCCACGATGTATCGGAATAACATAACATTAGCTTACGCAGACATAAACAATTTTTATAACAACGAAACAACTTCCTTACAATTATTACGACTTAAAAGTTAGTCTATGTACTTATTACATATTTCTACCGGAAGTTCTGTATCGTATAAAGTTTGTCTTATAATGTTAAGTAAGGGGTAGGTTCCACATTTGCACTGTCCTCGCCAGTCGTCGAGGTCCAAGGCCCAAAGAGCCGCGCCTCTTACTCCATACTTGGTAGCATTCAATACAGTTTGAGCATAGTCTTCTGGATGAAGGAATGTCACCCACTGGTCACCAGACACGATGCTCATCCCTTCATTAGAGATAGTACTTTGGTCTTTATATGGCATTTTCGAACAAACCTGAAAAAAAATTGAAAATTGTAGGCTAGATTAGGCACAGTTGACATTGAAATAAAATACATAAAAATATTTTATCTGATGGATTAAGTCCGAAACGTGGAAATCCCGATACAACCTTCAAACTTTGTAAGCTGAAATGGCAATGGGCAGGACACGTATGTCACAAAACCGATAAACGATGGAGTAGACGGGTGCGGGAAGACCCCCCGCCAATTGGACGGATGACCTGAAGAAGGTTGAAGGCTGGTGGAAGAGATCGAGTGAAATGGCTAGCTTTGGAGGAGTCCTATATCCAGCAGAGAAGAGACACGGGTTGACGATGATAATAATAAAGAACGTTCCTATAACAGCTGTTAAATAATCTTTACTACGTATTACTTTTCATTGCAAAATATATTTAAAAAAATATTTTTTTCATATATTTTTAAAACGACATCCCAATTGCCAGTTTAACATAAATATTTGTTTTTACATAAAATAACAGGAAGGAGGTTCTTAGAAAAAGTACCTATAGGCTAGGCCCATCATAACAAATCGAATTAAAATAATTTAATTGCTGGTCAACATAGTTGTCATTGTAAAAATAACATATTTTACATTTGTGAAAGTAAAAACATAAGGCAATCTTATTAAGTTCCGTAAACCTCCACTGCTTAAGATCGCAACATATTTGTGACGAATTTGACCTACTCTTGATCACAATGGCCAGGGTTGGTGGACTTACCTCATTAAAAGCCAAAAATCCTGCCACAGCGGTACACGTCCCGGGCTCGCCGGGTCCTATGGCGTCCGCTCCTTGTGCTGCCGAGGAAGAATCCCTCAGAGTGTATGTCCTGGCGTACAGTGGAATACCGACCACGAGCTGACGACTAGGAACCGCTTTCACCCAATATTGCAGAGAAGTGTCCTTAAACATGTATTTTTTATTAAAGCCTGTTCAAACCTTGAGTGACACTGGAGTAGGTATTAAGCTAGCTATAGGGCCATAAGTATGCCAGACACGTGATTTCTATGCATTCTTTCTCGCTCGCGTCACACTGTGACAATTTATTTTATCTCAATATCCGTCGCATGGTCGTGACTCTGCATGTACCTACATAGTTGTACCGCATTTTGCAGTAAACAATAAGCACGTGCCGAATCTTTTCCGTTTTAATTCAAGTTAAATACCATTATTTCAAATTAGGGAATTTGTAACTTATGTCTGAAAGGTAAGGTATATATTTATAAAACAATAAATATGTTTATCGTATATTAATGAAAGAAAAAATAGCATGCATAACATGTTTTCGCAGCAATTTTGTATGAAAACCTTTATATTGTTGTTTATAGCAGCTTGACAGTCATGCATTGCGCCTTGCAAATAATTTATTGTATTGTAAATAATTGTTGCGGTTCGGTTGGCTATTGCTGATACTCAAAAGAGCCGTATGTCCAAATTATCGAACAGAAATGCAGATCTTTGAATTATTTTAGACCAGTAAGTAATCGTTGTAATTTTTCTATTTCTATATATTATTCATTTATGTTATTAAACTTTAAATTTTGAATATGGGGTAGTATGAAAAAGCATAAAAACCCTTTATCGATAACGTGCACTTTCAAATTGATTTTTTTTTTTGTTTCACTGGTAACATGCTGACCTGCGTGCTACGGAAGTGTAAAACACGTTCTTCTTCAATAAGAGAACCTCGTCGTTATCAATTAAAATACACGGAAACATTTTAGAAGTTGTCATTAAGAAATAGTTCCACTATTCGATCATAGATGGCGCTACTATTTATAAGGTTGACATTGTTCAGTCTCCAACTATTGTTTAGTTAGGCAAAAAAGTTTCTCTAGTCGATCATATATGGTGCTATTATAGCTGCACATAATTATAATCTCTAAGACACTAGCCATAAGGTTGACCTTAGCTCCATGTATTGCTCTGTAGACTTGTTTTTTTCAACGTTGACGTTAAGACCTTGTTGATCTCAGGTTTAGTAAGATTCTATAAGTAGTAAAAAAGTAATAATTACAAAGCTATTCTTCTGGTCATCACGGCCTCCCCGGTCCAGTAGATATGCAGTCTTGCCAGCAGAGCCAGTGTTAAAATCATTTGCTGCAATTGTTATCCAATCAGCAACCGCGGTCAGTACAACGTTGTCGTAGGCTTTCAACGCCAAGTAAACATTTCCTGTTACTGCTATGGAAAATTCTAGATTTCTCGAACGAAGCTCTTTGGACAAATCGACGAGGAGAGAGCTAAAGTTTTCTTTTGCATCAGTATTTTCTGGACATCCATATTCCTGAAACATATATATTTAAATTTCTTAAAGCTGTTTAAAAAAATAGATTTGTTTGAATATTCACAGGTAAATGTAATCAAATAAAATCCCAGAATACTAAATAGTCTATCTCAAGAAATAAGAACAATAAACTTTCCAAGGTGACGAACTATTCGAGAAACATCCTATATTTCGATTATAGTCGTGTTTTATTTGATTTTTAGTAAACTAAACTGTGGTAATACTCGTATAGTATGAGAGCTATCTGCCGATAAACAATTTTATAGTTTGGCAGAATAATGTTGTATTTAAATGTTGCGATATGAGGATGAATAACTAATAATATAAATAAAGAGAATGTTTAAGTCCCATTATTTAAATTCTCTTTCGTCAAGCGCAAACGTTATAGCTATCAGGAATCCTTTAACAAACAGATACTATAAATGTACACCGCTATTAGTTTTTATTAGTATTTTAATGTAAGTTTAGTTAATGTTATGCTTGCCTAATATCGTGTGCTTACGATAAAACGGACATATGCAACAACTATTTCGTTAATTTAACAGTTGCGGTTAAAGGAAGCGGTCTCTTTCTAAAATCTAAACAGACACACAAAACATTAATATATGTTACAATACATAATACAATTCAAAATTTACCCGAGTACAAACAGGGTACTGCCAAGCTAAATGCAACCCCTGGAAATTCCACTGTTCCAGGAACTTCAGAACAGAATTAACGAAAGTTTTCCTGTTGTCTGCATTGGCTATAAGTTTGTTCCACTTGTCACCGACTGAATCTTCCAACCCACCTACTCCCAAAATCACTTTCACTCCTGTTAATTGTAACTCAGTTACTTTTCCATAGAAATCTGCAAGAAAAAAATATTTTTTCTCTTTAAGAGTTAAATCAAATTAGAGACGGCAAATAAATCTCTTTTTTTGTCTTCCTTATTTAAGGCTGTCTTCATCACAACCCCTGGATGTAGTTCTAGATCTCCACGGTAGGAAATAGGCCTCCTAAAACATATTTTTGGAGAATTTTGGAAGACGGATTGGCAAGGGTCTGATGTTTTTTTTGACAATTTTCTAACGATTTCACAATTTGGTACCTATTAGTGGAACCGGGCCCGAAACGGCTTAATGTGCTCTCCTAGGCATGATAACGGTGGTATTGTAAATTAATGACCAACATTCTTTAGAAAAATATATTTCTCATTGGTGCTTGCCGGGGTTCAAGTTTTTGTTTTTAAGGAAAGCATTCATACCAAGAGATTTCTCGAGAGCATTTATTAAAATACTACAAAGGTCGGGTGAAATCCCCGGCCATTTGTCATACATTTACAACACCACCGTTTCCGTGCCTCGGAGAGTATGTTAAGCCGTTGGTCCCGGTTCCACGGTACTTGTGGCATAGTTAATTAAAAAATGTTAAATATGTCATTAAAAATTGACATCCGCCCCTCACCAACCCGTCTGGCGTGTGTAGGCTAAATTCTCCAGTAATTTCTGGAAGGCCCATCTCCACTCTAGAACTCTATGTTCTAGGGTCGGTGATGATTCTTACCGAGCCACAACCGCTAGATACTAAAAGAAAAATCTTACCATTTTCAATGTCTAATTCTGGATTTCCAGCGACAACCTTGTAGGATTCAGTATCAAGATGTGCCCAGGAGTAAATAATGTGAGTGCAAAGCGATGCATCAATTTGTTCTGGTCCAAAGCTACATTCACCAGTTCTGCAAAAAAAAATATGGAGCTATTGTAATCATAGCTTAAATGGCACAAATACGGCCGATGAATCAATCATATGTAATCCATTGATTAGGGAGCGTATTAAAGCACTGTCTGTCTATGTGAGTTAATAAATATCAAACATCGGTAGGTTCACAAAGCCATTCTATCATAAAGCCATATCCACCCCTAATACAAAAATAATAATAATATAAAAAATGTTGTTCTACAAAATGTAGTAAAGCAAAATATGATATTTCCTGTAGATTATATTGAATATTTACATTCATTATTATTTTACTATTATAAGTTTTATAGGCAATAAAGGCTATTGGGGTAATGTAGTGGTCGCCTATAATAATAGGTGCAACATCTAACTTCTGATTTAGTGTTAAGTACAAATAAGTGTGTGATGTTAGCACTGTTGGCTACCCTATTATAAATAAATAAGTCTGGTTTAATTAAAAAGTCAGTAGTGACGCCATTCTATCAAAATGCCAATGAGCATCGAGCAGTCGGCCATTACGTGGCCGTTGCTGTTTAAAAACTGTTGCTTGTCTGGTGTAGGTTGTAATAACTTAAATTAAATTAGTTAATAACAGTTCAAATGAGCCCAAATGTGGAAAAGAAGCAACATACAGTCACAGCAAAAGAGAGAAAGAGAAAGCAGAAATTGTTTTCAAAACTTTAATAAGTGGTAGGCAGACTGATAGTGGTAATTTGTCCAGTCTGCTGGGGCGGGGAAGTATCCACACATTTTGGGATCAGGCTGGAATTGCCGTCATGTGCAGTCAAGCCGGCATAGTGTTAGGGACTGATGTCAGTCATGAGTGTCTGATTCCAGTTGCTAACATTCATGGATCTCGCTCCCCACTTACCATGAGGTGGGCGCAAGGTCACATGTCGTGCTAGTATATAAAAAAAAAAACCCAAGTCGAATGGCAAAGTTCAAAACCTTGTGTGACTGGTAATGAGTAGTGACTTGTGTGGACACATCAGTTTTTTCAGTTTCAACTGTTTTTTCATTTAATTTTAACTAGAAATACACTATTTTTTTAGCTAATACGATAATACTATAGTACACAAAAATCAAAATACTTCATTTCTCCTTGTATCAAAGACATACTGGCGTTTGATATAAAATTTATCATTTCATATCCTCATTATAGGTTTACTCGAACCAACTACGGAAATTGTGTGAGCAGTAGCAAAAATTAATATAAAATAATAATCTCAAGATCCGTGCAATGTTTATTAAACTCCATAATACGTAAAGTTTACCTGTAGAAGGCCCAATTTGTGAAGTAACAGGCGACGATAGGTTGTTCGGGTACATCATCTTCCGGAGTGAGTCTGATGAGTGCCTTGTTCTGGCATTGGGATTTAGTCGGCCAGTCGCAATGGTTCTGTTTAAAAAGATAACCAATAAATTTTAATTCACTAATAATGGTGTAATAAGATGTTATATTATAATTTATGTTTTATGTACAATGAGTAGTTGCTCTAGGGTTTTTAATAATGATGGGTTACCTGATTCCAATGTAATGGTTTTGGACAACTGAGTTGTACATAGTATCCATTGTTGCATAGATAGTAGTTGCCACAGTCAACTGGGTCTGATTTGAACATGTTTCCTGAACATGGTTTTCCTTCCAACGATAGCTCCTGCAATATTTGATATTGACCTTACTTAACAGCTTTCATCATTCCTACACTCCTATTTAAATAAACTTTTCGCAAATGCTTTATTTAATTTGAAAGTAAATATATAGTTTTTATAATTTTGTTAATATACGAGTACCTATATATTATTTTAATTGTAAAATAAATTACAAATTAATTATAAATAAAACTAAAATATAAACAATTAAATTATAAATAAACTAAAACAAAAAATACAGAACGTAATTTAAATATAAATCATCGTATCAGCGCGGTATGGTGGCAATAATGCTGGCCGAATTTCCTCGCTGAATCGCTATACTGATTCTCTGAGCGAGGAAAAAGCAATTAGACAAGGAGTGATGTTTCTTAAAAATAAATTAGCGCTTCTACGGTCCTAGAGTCTCTACAGTTATAGTTATAACAAATTTTCATCTACTTTTTTTTTCATTTTAATAGCTTACTGTTGGGAAACTAATCAATAATATAATCGATATTTTTATAAGCAAAGATGCTTACATTTTCCGTCAGTCCACTGTTTCCTTCTATATCCATTTCTGAAGGTTGATATTCATCTTTAGGTGGTTCTACGGAAACGAATATATCATCTTCAGGAGTCATTTGAGTTGTTTCATCATAGGAAGACGACGGCTTAACTGGAAAATTAATTAACAATTACTTTGGTATGAGATGAAAAAAAAAAGTATTGACAATATCAAAATGATTTGATTTATTAATTATTATATTATGCAGTTATCTTAGAAGTAAGAAATTGTTGTTCAATACTTTTAAGGCTTTTGTACCGTCCATAGTAGGAGTATCTACATTTCGCTGTGTCGATTTTTTGTATCACTTACACATTATTTAGAATAACTTTGTTATTATATCTATCACAGGCTTATTCAATTCGCGGGCCCCTAGCCCTGATTGGTGACCCAACCATGCACGACCTAGCAGAGATGTAACCTTCACAGCAGCATATTTATTTACCTGTTATTAAAATACTCAGTGCAATCCATGAAAATTTTACCATTTGAAATTACTTACTCTCTTCCAATGGACAAGGTAATGGTGCGTCCGTTCCTCTCAATACGTGATTGATATTGCTTAGTAGAGGTGACTTGCCGCATCCGCAATATTTTCCAGTAAAGTCATCGAGATCCATGGCCCAGACCATTCCACCTCCAAGACCCATTGCACGAACATACTCCGCCTGGAATACGAAATAAAATATATTTATTTACGTAAACCAATTACGGGTATTTGTGATACATATATGTATTATATTAAATTTTAAATACACATGCGAGTGGAATATTAAACAGCAAACGAATATTGAACAAACTGTTACTAGAAGACTCAGCTTAGCAGATTTTAGACATGTTAATATGATAATTTAATTTGACTAAGAAATCTGCAAGTTTAGAACTCATGTATAACGGATTTATAAATGATTTATTATAAATAATTATTTTCTTAATACGAATATATACTATTTACCTTATGTCTAACCATGAAGTCATCGTCAAATGAAACCCATTGGTCTTCTCGAGTTGCATAAGGTCCGATACTGCCACCAGGATCTTTTACTACCTTCCAACCACGAATTCTGATTCTTTCACAAATCTGTAATGTTTTAATTCACTGTTTTATCCAATATTTATAATCAAAAGCATGAAACCGTCAGGTGATATCGTCATCTGACCACCATTTCCCATATTTGCATTACATCTACAAAGTAATCTGAGTGTATAGGTTACACTGAAAATCAGTGCTGCATTAAATTGTTGCAGTCTCTGCTGACCTAGCCTATTTGTCGCAACAGCTCGCAATATTTATTTTTGAATAGGGCTTCACTTATTTTATTATGTATCGGTAAGTTTCATCCATGTCATACTAAATAAAACATGTACCTCGTAAAACGCTAAGAATCCTCGAGCTCGGGTTTCATCACCGGCCTCTCCTCCAGCGAATGTCGGGACTCCAAGACCTGTTCCACTTTGTTCCATCAATGAAAATGACTGCCCATACAAAGGTATTCCCATCACCAACTTTTGTCTTGCTGCTCCTTTTTGAATCCAGTAGTTAATTGTGAAGTTCTAAAAAAGTTAAGTATAAATGAACAAACTTACGACTAGTATTTGTGAAAGTCTGGACTCGGTTTAGTTTCAAGTCACATTTATTTAAAGACACATCATGTTTATTTTTATTTTTCAAGTACAAAATTCTACTCACCGCATTAAACGTCTTGTCATCATCACCTTCCCTGGTGTACATTGGAGCAACGTGACCAGTCTTTTTCTCCCATTGACCATGGTAGTCATACGTCATGACTGCTATCCAATCAAGGTTCTCTGATAGAACTGGCACATCATAACCTGCAATATTATTCGTTTAGTATTATTTTGTGACGAAATCATTAAAGTAGGTCCAGTATGCCGGAAACGAGAAAGTCCACGTATATAAATCTATTAAGTGACTTAATTGCTAGTTCAGGGACTTCTGTTAGTTTCTCTCGAATAGAGAGGGAAACTGACCTCCCGTCCCGTAAAAGGTATAAAATAATAAATCTAAAGAGAAGTACTTAAATAGAAAAATACATTTAATAGTCTTGACCTACCTGCATCAATAACTCGTTTGCTAGGAGATACAGCAGCTGATAGCAAAAGACCTTTAGGTAAAAAGGCTGCACGTAACTCACGCACTAACTTGGCAAATCCTTGTTTATCTGAAGCTGGTCCTTTGTCACAATCCACCTACGAAATAACAAAAATATTTTTTTAGTCTAAGTCTCGAATATTAAATAGAAAAATCATCTTACCTGCCAGCATTTCGGATATTCCCAATCTAAATCCAGACCATCGAAGCCATATTGTTCAATAAAATCTAAAGCATGTACAATAAAAGTACGACGCGCTGAAGCACTGTTTACTAATCGAGAATATTTATCTCCGGCAGAATCGTTCCAACCTCCAAGTCCAATTAAAACTTTAAGTTTACGACTCTTAAATGCCACTACTTTTTCATAAAACTCTAAAAACATAGAAAGTAAATTATCATAAGATAAGAATGAAATTCTATGTGAGAATTAAAAAAATAGGATTGTAAAAATTTTAATCTTACTGTTATCAATGTCAGCCCAAGTATCATGGGGTTTTATAATCATTTTTGTTGCATCCAGGACAGCAAACGCATAAATAATATGTGTACATAGAGATGTATCGACGTCGCTTGGGCTATATTTTCCTGAACCGGGTCTAAAATAATAAAATGTGTTGTTTAAATATTTATTAAAATTAAATAAATGAAAGTGTAAAGTAATTCTCTTACCTATACCATGCCCAGTTTGTATAATAACAAACAACTTTATATTGTTCACTATCAGAAGTCACAACTTCATTGGTTGTATCAATTGGTTTAATAGTTTGTTCGTGAAGAGTAACACTTTCAGTAATAGGAGGATATGGTGTAGTTGGTTTATTATGTACACCTGGAGTCACTACAATATCGTTATCATCTCCTTCATCAATTACTGGAGGATCGATCATAGATTCCGATGGACCAGGGTGTGACCCATGAAGTAGACCATTCTTAATAGAATTTAATAGAGGGTGCTTTCCTTGTCCGCATCTAAAAATAATCCACATTTCTTAGTAAGAATTAATGTGGTATGATGCCGCCTAAAAAGTTTGTAAGTACTACGTACCTATTTCTGAAATCATCCAAATCGAGCGCCCAAACCATTCCACCAGCTAGATTTAGAGATTTGATAAAGTTGATTTTCTTTTGAATAATATCTATGTCATCGAAGGATACCCATTGATCTCCCTTAAATGCATATGGACCCATTCGATTTAATGGGTCTTTTACCATCGTCCAGCCTCGATTTTTGAGACGATCACAAATCTAAAACGAATATATGAAAAGTTAATTAAAATGTACTTAGTGTGAACTTAAAGTTATTATCATATTACCTCATAGTAGGCCAAAAATCCTTTAGCCTTTGTAAATTCTCCAGCTTCACCCCCGGATCTAGTAGGAGCATTAAGACCAGTTGAATCCTTTCTAGACACCAAATCATCTGATGTGTCCCATTCAGTACCCATCGTAAATGATTGACCATAAAGAGGCATTCCCATCACCAACTTCGATGGACGGGCACCTTTTTCTATCCAGTAATGCATGGTGTAATTCTGTAAAATATTAATTTATTAGTTATACTGTATTAATTCTATACCTATAATATGTTTATATATGTATATACTTACAGCATTAAAATACGTATTGTCATCTTCAGGGTGGTAATAAAGAGGAGCAACATGGCCAGTCTTTTTGTCCCATTGGCCGTGATAGTCATATGTCATTACAGCAATCCAGTCCATATATTTATCTAAAACTGGAACATTGTATCCAGCATCTATAACTTTTTTATTTGGGGACACAGCTGATGATAAAAGTAAACCTTTAGGTCTTAAAACTTGAGATAATTCGCGAACAAGAGCTGAAAAGCCTTCTTTATCGGAATCGGGTCCTTTTGAACAATCCACCTTAAAATAAGCAAATCGGTTAATAGAGTTCAGGATTTTAATTATAATGTTGAAAGAATTTAAAATACCTGCCAACATTTTGGATATTCCCAATCAAGATCCAAACCATCAAAGTCGTATTGCTGGAGGAACTGTACGGCATGCTTTACAAACTTATGACGAGCTGAAGGGTTGTTTACCAATTTGGAATATTTATCACCGGCCGAATCGTTCCAGCCCCCTAGCGCTAGTGATACTTTAACACCACGTTTTTTGTACTCAACTACTCGTTCGTAAAATCCTGAAATAAAGGCATGCATTAATTGTTTAAGAGTCGTTATAAAAGGTTTTACTTACTTACTTGTAAGTACTTACTATTGTCATAATCGGCCCAAGAGTCGTGTGCAGTAATAAGCCCGTCACTGCCCAAAACAGCAAATCCATAAACAATGTGTGTACAAAGTGCAGGATCGATGTCTTCAGGGCCATATTTCCCGATACCAGGTCTGTACCACGCCCAGTTGGTAAAATAACATATTAATTTGTATTGAGCTGTAAAAAATGTTCATTAAATTGGTTAATACCTAACCAGTCACTACGAACTGTGATACATATTGTATTATGCTGCATTATATCATATAATTAAATTGTAATCTTACATATACGTTCGGAGTTAGATTCCACGCTTGGTAGTTGAATTATAGGTGCCTCTGGTTTTAATACAGGAGCTGTTGTAGTATGTGGTATAGTAACTACGTGAGATTCTTCCGGTTTACTTGTAACTGGCTTCATGACCGGCGACGTAGGTGTACTTTTGCATTTAGCATTTTTAGGCCAATCACATGTCTGTTTTTCCTGTATAAACAAAATCTGCGTTAGTTTTAACTTTAATTTGTTTATTATAATATGGCAGTTAATCTGCTTACCTCATTCCAATGAAGTCCAGGACTGCAAGAGTATGCTTCAAACTTTCCGAATAAACAATGACGATAACGAGTGCAGTCATCAGGATATGAAGCATATTCTCCATTTTCACAAAATGCTGAGGGTAAAAATTAGATTAGTCCCATTGAACATAATTGCTACAAGAATTATTACAATAATAATCAAATTTAAAAAGCTATAGGTAAAAAGCATTATATATTTTTTCATGTATAACACATACATTAATGGTTAAAAGGTATACGTGATAATAATAGAAAATACATTTTACTATTAATAGTTTTTATTAAATAAATATACAGATAAATATACATTGTTAAAACATTTTGGCAAGAAACATGCTTAGATGCAACATTTTTATCTTCTATCACCACTCACTAGCTTGTATTAATGGGGACGAGAGATCATTGGGACTTTGATCCTTCATGGTATTGGATGATGCCTCATTTCTTCTGTCGGAGCAAGAGTTAGCTGTGGGGAAGTCGCATTGAGATCGTTCCGGACTCCAGACGAGACCGGGAGCACAACTCTGTGATACCAACATACTGTTCACACAAACGTAGAATCTATCACATCGAGGGTGTGTGTGGTAGGTACCCGTGCGACACAACTGTAAAAGGGAAATAGCAATTATTATAGTGTTCGATGTATACAGATTCTTTATACTATAGAAAATATCAAGTAATTACCATTCCAGGTCTAAGTTGTCCAGTAGGTTTTTGTGGTGTCATATTAGAGCTAGGTCTTTTTGTAGTCATTGCAGGGAATTTCATTCCTACATTGGCTGAAAATATTTAATAATATAAATTTTATAATTAAATCAAACAAACTGATGGGGGATAGAAAATAAAGTTTACCATCACACATAGCGAATTCAGGCCAGTCACAACGCATTGTTCTTTGATCCCATTGAAGGCCAGGTGGACAGAGCTGTCTTACCCATTTACCACTCACACATTGAAGGTACGATTTACAATCAGCAGACGATGCATGCGAATCCCCTGCTCCACAAGGTTGCCCTTCGATCTTTGTATTTGAAGGAGCTAAAATTTTAATAAAACGTTAGTTAATTGTTCTTTTTCTTTTGTTTTATTCGGAATTATTGAGTACCTTTTGTGTGTGATACTGCTGGCTTTCTAGATGGCTTAGGTGCTGATGTAGTTGGCTTATTAGTAGTTACTGAAAAAAAAAACAGGTAAATGTAGATACACTAATATTATATTAAACAATATAAGTATTATGATATAAGGCTGCTGATATCAATGTTAGTTAAATAAACCACTTACGGTCGCATTTAGCATATTTGGGCCAGTCGCAATGACTGTCCGATGCACTCCAATGTAACCCAGGGGCGCAGTTCTGCATTATCCAAACCGATCCATCGCAATGTAGATATGCGTTGCAGTTATTTGGCGCTGGTTTATATGTGTAACCGTTGCATGGCTTATTCTCTGCGAAATCATCTGAAACGTGTTTTACGTTTAACATGTAGTCCTTTTTATTTCTTAACGATGGTGCTATTCAATACTTCAATAATATCATTATTATAGCGTAATAGAAGACATAGGATTTCCAGAACATATTTTTGAAAAATATTGCAAAATTCTAGAACTCGCTTAAAAGTATGTACTAAATCTTATAGGCATTTCGGTTTTTTTTACCAGCTAACCTTTGGGAGAGTAAAACAGTATAAATATTCGGAGTAGGCAATTAACTACATAAATTCGTTTTAAATAATATTATAACAAAGTTTAAATTACCTGTTGAGCTAGAAGTTGAAGGAGCCGTTGTGGTTGTAGTAGTTGTCGTTGGTTTTCTTGTGGTAGTTGTTGTTGGCTTTCTCGTCGTAGTAGTGGAAGGTGGTCGCGATGTCGTAGGCGCAAGGGTTGTCGTTGTGGAAGAAATGTCTTCGCTTGGCTTTATTACTAAAATGAAAAAAGTCAAAACATCAAAGCAGTGTTGATTTGTAATAGTTAGGTAATTATACAGATTAACATTGTAATATTAATGTAATGGATGGACCTACCAGTACACTTTGCAAAGCTGGGCCAGTCACATCGCTTGCCATCCTTATTCCAATGCAATCCATTCGCGCAACGACTCTTTGCCCATCTACCGCCAACGCATTGGAGATATGACTCGCAATCATCGTGCGCTTCGTGGTATTCACCGGGAACACATTTTAAGTCTTCCAGATCATCTGGAATATGGAAGATTGTTATAAGCTACCAAACACTCTTTAATAAGTTGTCTATCAGTAACATGAATCTGCTATATTTAATTGCATTATTTATCAGGTCAAGTAAATAACTATATTTCCCAGTTACCAGTGACTTTTGATGGGGTCATAGCCGGAGTTGTGCTAGTAGTTGTTCTTGTAGGTCGTATAGTTGTAGTAGTGGTTTGTTGAGCTTGAGTTGTAGCTGGAGGCCACCAGGTTTGAGCGGTAGTTCCTTGAGTTTCTTGAGGCTTCCATGACGGCCATGTAGACGTCTGGTGTTGACCGTGGTGGTCGTGGTTTCCACCAGAACCAATGATGGATCCTATACAAAATTATACTTTATTATACGACTAGCTAAACAGATATAAGTATTTTATATTGTAACTAATGCTTTACATACCATCAGATTCAACAGTAGTGGTTGTAGGTGGAGTCGGTGTGACAGGCTCTGGCGGTCGTTCACAAGCCGAGTTTGGAGGCGATGGAACATCACGCCCCAATGCTCGTCCTGCTGCTCTGAGTAGAGGAGAAGGTTCAGCGCAACAACGGTTATTAAAATCGTCTAAATCGATCGCCCAGGCTGTAACACCACCCAGTCCTTGTCGCATTGCCCATTTTACCTAAAAAATATTCCTTCATTAAAATACCCCTTTTAATGCTTTAAATTGTCTACTTATTTGGTTTTCTAAATTACCTTCTCTGTGATGGATTCTGGATCATCATAGCCAACCCACTGATTGTCTTGGTACGTAAAAGGGCCAGCATTAGGTTGACGACTTACTTTCCATCTCAAATTTTTAACTGAAATTATATATTAAATTAGATATACTCGTAGGTACTATGTATAAAAATTTAATGTATTTTTGTTTAGGACTTTAAATAAATATTCACCTCTATAACAAATTTCATAATATCCAAGCATGCCTGGTTGTTTTGTGAATTCACCAGGTTCACCTGGTCCTGATGATGGTGAACCATAACTCTTTTTCCCATCAGCATCCGTCAGTCGGAATGACTGTCCGTAAAAAGCTAAACCTAAATTAAGCTTTTTGGGGTCTGCACCACCTGATATGATTGCTTTAATGGCATGTTCCTAAAAGACGAGACAATTTAATATTTAAATTCTAACTTTTTAATACAGATAAAAGTTTTTAATACTTACGACAGAATAATGAGGAAGCGAATCCTTTGGTAAGGGTACGATAGGAGTATGATGTCCAGTAACTCGTTCCCAACCACCATGATAATCGTATGTCATGGCAGTTAAAAAGTCTGCTGCTTTGGACAAAGCTGGTAGATCGTAACCCGACTCAATAACTTCTTTGTAACCAGATATGGCAACACCCAGCTCCATACCAGCCCCGTGTAATGCTTTTGAGAGTTCCTGAATGAACTTTGCAAAATTTTGTTTATCAGATTTGGCACCCTTTTCGCAATTACTTTGCCAGCAAACAGGATAGTTCCAATCAAAGTGAAGACCTTGGAAGTTATGCATTCGTAAGAATGGTATAAGTTTTTCTATAAAATTAGCACGTGCTTTGCTTGAAGATACTAATAGAGAATATTTATCTCCAGCTGAATCTGTCCATCCTCCTATACCGAGCATAACTCTAACATCCTTCAATGACGTCACACGTTCGTACAAATCTAGAATAACAAACCAAATTGAAACACTAGATACACCTTACATATTTGAAAATAAATCATACATAAAATAAATTAAAGTTTACTTACTATTATTAATATCAGCCCAGGGATCATATTCTTTAGCGACAAGATCATCAGGTACTAGAGATGCATACGCATAAACGACGTGTGTACAGAGTCGTGTATCAATATGCTCTGGTACAAATTTTCCTTCACCTCTACGATAGAAAGACCAACTAGTCATATAGCATATCACCCGTTTGTCATTATCTTTACCTGATTTAAACATATACAAAGTTTAAGTTGTTAAATTAAAATTACATAAAATGTAGTAAGAATAAAGCAAGTTACAGGCTATAGAATGTTACAGAAAGTTTGTATTACCTACCTAAACTTGGTTGAGGTTGATTGGAAGATACATAATTATCCGTAGTATAAACATCAGGTTTTATCTCTTCATCATTATAGATTTGGGGTAAATGTTGCATATTATTTTCAGAGTTAATAGTCAATCCTTCATTATTACTAAAATTTTTATTATTGGATTGATCTGCATTCCAATTAGGAAAATGTTCAAATACAATGGGATTTTTGTCTTGTTCATCATTAGTAATTACATCAAGATTATTAATTTCGTCGTTCAAATGAGTAGATTCACTTTCTATATTCGAGTTAAATATAATTTCTCCAAACTCGTTATACGCTACATTATCATTATTTTGAAGTTGTGTAGGTCGGTAATTATTATTGTTTCCAGTTGTAGTCTCTGTATTAGAATATTGATTCAAATTTTCATTAGTATTTGTAGCTTCGTACTCACTATGCACATTATTTACTGGGCTGTGAGTGCTTGCAGGTTTAACCGTAGCAGAGTCATATTTGTCAGATATATTATTAATAAAGCTTTCTTCATTTGGGTAAATTTGATAGGTATTTGTATTTAATCCAGAATTAAAAACAAGTTCTCCAAATTCATTGTAAACTATATTATCAGGATCTTGCGAGTTTAGATTAACAGTTTCAGGAACTTGTGTATAGGCCACTTCAGTTTTATTAGTAAAAAAGTTATTGTCCACTGGCTTATAAGGCTTATTAGCATTATCATTACAATTACCATGATTATCTTTATTACAGTTGCTATTTACATTTAAGATTGGTTTATTACTTAATATGATTTGGTCTTTATCTAAAGTATTAGGTTTTTCAATTGGCAAAACATTATGATTCATTGAATTCAAATTGTTTTCTTCATTGTTAGGTTGATTTTGATTTATATTTGAGCCAAATACGATTTCTCCGAACTGATTATATACTACCGAGTTTGAATCACCATCCGTATTTGCAGTTGTATTTTCTGGATATTCCAAAATTTTTAAACTATTAGCTAGATAGATAAGCAGAAATAAGAGTTAGCGAGAAAAATATAGAAGTAAATAGCATTGAGCATATTTTTTACTTAGGTTTACTTACTCTTTTTGATATTAGATAATTCCGCTGAAGGAAATCGTTCAGATTTAGCGTAATACGAGTCTTTATCTCCATCATTCCACTAAAATTTAAAAAAATCATTGTTATATATCTATATATTTATTTATCCATTTTTCGTAAATAAATTATTCATTGTTATATAACAATGATTCTCCATCAATATTGGATAGAGAATGGAGACCGGTGGTCGCTCAGTTGTAAGAACGCTTTCCTTAAAAACCTAAAGAGCCCTGGCAAGTACCAATTGGAAATAAACTTTTCTTACGTACATTTGTCATAGATTTACAACACCACCATTGGAGAGCCCGTTAAGCCGTCGGTCCCTGTTTCACTAATACCAACTTGGGAAATCGTTAATAATTTGTCATTAAAAATTACTTCAGACTCTCCCCAGCATGGCGAATGTAGGCCAAAATCTTTAGATATATGTTCTGGAAGGCCAATCTCAGAAAGTGGGTGTCTAGCACGCTGTGTTTTAGGGGCTTTAATGAATGAATGAATATTTAACACCTTACCTCGAAATCAGTTTCATATGCTTGAGACAATAGGCGAGTTGCTTCTTTGACACTTATTCTGAGGTTTTGACCTGGCATACATTTAGAAGGGTCTTGATGACTGAAATATAATACGGGAAGTGAAGTTCGTGAGACCTACTCATTACCTAATCGTGTACATTCAACGTTTACCCAAAATTATATGTACTTACCCACAAAACCCTGTACTTGGGTCATAGAGCCTGTCATCTTCACACTCTAACCTAAAATTGGTTCGTCCAGAGCAAAACTGAAAGTGTGCACATGACTTATCGTCAGAGGCTAAATAGGCATTCGTAGAATCACAAAATCCAATCTTCAACGTAGATTGATCCTCTTTTAGTGGGTCTCCTGAAAATAAACTTATATAAAATATACTTTAGCTTCCTTTATGTATTCTATACCAATAACTATAATTATGATGGTAAACAAATACCTAATATTAAGAAAAAATAGAGCAATATAAGGGCTATTATGAACATGTTTACCATTAAGAGCGGAAGCGATTGTTTTAAGAATAGGGAAAGCTGGTCCACATAGACCTCTAAAGTCGTCCATATCTATGGCCCAAGCTGCAGCACCAGCAAGTCCTGAATTGATTACGTATTTCATCTGAAATTTTGATACAATAAAAATAAAAATATAGATTTCTGTTACATTAATATTTATAATAATATTTGTGATAATTTTGAAATTTGAATAAAGTCAGTAAGCATCTTTATAAAGTCTATCTATGATAATAAAACATATAGTTTGAAATACCTTTTCAGCAACGGTTTTAGGTGTATCGTAGCTGACCCATTGATTGTCAAATACTGCATACGTATTACCAGATTCGTCTGTACCACTTGCGCCTAAACCTTCTTGTTGCGCCATACATATCTAAAATTCATTAGGATTATTAAAATAAAGATATTAGGAATTAACCCAATTTAAATTTTTAATTTTGTTATTTTTGTTTTCTTTTCTGCAGTTGTATTTATTTGTCATGTCTTTTTATTATTTTATCGTATCTATTGTTTTTTTTGTCTTTATTTTAATTTTATTGTTGTTCCTGTATTCGTACTTTGCTTTTGAAGTTTTTCTTGCATTCTTTCTATTGTAACTATCTGTGAATTCTTGTTATCGGCTTTAGAGTATTATTATCTTTCCTATATTTGTATTGTAGCTGTAAGTTATTCTAAATAAATAAATAAAATAAATAAACAAAAAACAATCGTTGATTATACAGTGCCCGTAATTTAGGCATTAGTTTTTATCAGCTTAAGAGCGTTTAACGTTTTTACTTCCCTCTCGCTTGCACAATACAGCATTTATAAAGATTATTCAAGTCGTCCAAATGTAGTCCACTAACTTTCTAGGAAATGTAATTACGGACATTTTAGAGATATATTAATCATAGATTTTTTACTTATAGTTTATTTTTTATTATGTATAGTTTATATTTATTTTATTTTTTACTTTTTAGTAGTTTTAATCATTTCAATGAATAAATACATCATAAATTTGTTTTAGTAAAATGTATTTGCTATTTTTGTCTGTCTAATATTAGGTGCCTATATGAAAGTGGAAATATGTCTAAAATGTCCTTATTTTTAATTCCTAATAAGTTAATAGACTACATTTTTCAAAGGTACACTCAGACTTGAATAATCTTTAAAATTAATCTTATATATAAAATTCTCGTGTCACAATGTTAGTTACCATACTCCTCCGAAACGGCTTGACCGATTTTTATCAAATTTTATATGCATATTCAGTAGGTCTGAGAATCG
Organism: Tinea semifulvella; assembly: GCA_910589645.1. Taxonomy (NCBI): domain Eukaryota; kingdom Metazoa; phylum Arthropoda; class Insecta; order Lepidoptera; family Tineidae; genus Tinea; species Tinea semifulvella. Next base: position 10,139,801 of record OU342585.1, read on the forward strand.
GCTATTATCTATTTTTCATACCCCTAAGTGATAAGGGTTGTCCACCACTAACATTTTATTTTTATTTTTTGGTAAAAATTTTATTTAAACTTTTTTTATAATGTGCCGTTGAAAATACAAACAACCCTAAATTTTCACCCTTCTATTACCAACCCCTATTTTTTAATAGTCATTTTAGTAATTTAATAATTTTCCATCCCGCTCGATAACTGATCAATTATCACTTGGTAAGTTATCCCCGCCAGTTGAGCCTAACATTTAATTGAAACTTATTACATGGTAACATTAGTATCCAGACAGTTTATTCCTGCTATAATTAGTGTTACCAGTGCTAGATTTTTAAATTTTCCGCGCTTTTTCTGGGTCAACACTCATTTGCCAGACTATACCGGTGTCACTTCCCAGTAAACAGCACGGAGTAGGGATGAGACCGAAGTCGGTCTCCTGTTTCTCTCACGATATATATAATTTTGAGGAATAAATATAATAAATAAAATAAAAAATGTTGTTTTGTTATTTTTATATTCGCTCATCGCTCACAGCGCTCCATGCCTCTTTCACTCATATACCACATCCTTACACACTTACAATAAGTTAGTTTTTTTTTCTACACTAGAAATTCCCTAGAAATAATTTATATGGCAAAATAACGTTTGCCGGGTCAGGTAGTAAATAAATAAAATAAATAAATAAATGCTGTATTGTGCGAGCGAGAGGGAAGCACAAACGTTAAAAGCTCTTAAGGAGTATTAAGTACCGAATGGTATAGTTAAATACATATTAATAATAGAACTTGTAAAAAATCTACTATTATATTATATGTAAAAATGATATTTTGAATAAGTAAATAATAACAATTAATAATAAAACAAAATTATTTAAAAAAAAATCAATAACCGACGCTTGTTACTGGAATTGAAACATTCGTGTTTGCACAAATGAAAGTGTGAGTCGTCCTATTTAACTTTATGACAACACTGACCAAATAGTTGCATTGAAGTATAAAGCCTGTATGACAGAACAAGTAGAATGATAGGCGCTAAGTATTTATTTAATTCACCTCGAAATATGAAAGCATTCCTTTGGTTTGAGTGTATTGTCCTTCATTGCCCCATCCATCAGTGACAGCTCCAGGTGCTGGCAAAGTCGATGCTGCCAGGGTGTAACTTCTACCGTACAACGGTATACCAAGGACCAACTTATCTGCAGCCATGCCATGACGGATTACGTATTTTACCATAAACTCCTGAAATTAAGTTTAGTTAAGTTAAGACCTATTCTATTTCCTGGCTTGTGTAAATTTTACCATATCAGCATCTTTAATACAGTCACTTTCTGAACGATATCACAGTCCCTAGGACACAGGTCCATCTTCAATGTTAGAGATGATTCTGATAGTCACTCGCCACGCAGCCTGGCCAGACGGGTTGGCGAGGTTCAGGACATCTTTCTAGACCATTTCCATATACATGTACGAGTATATAGAGACGATTTGGCCTACAAATAAACGCTTGAGAAGAAAAAGAATTCAAACGGACACATATAATTACAAAAAAAACAAAAAGAAGAACAAATCCTACAGTTCTTCAATAGCCTTTTTTGACCCAGGTACTCAAGACGTTCACAAGATTTGTGTTCACAATTCTTCTTAGTCGCTACCACTCTTGGCAGAGTGGTCGTGGTCGCCATTTGAGTGCGACACGCTTAATAAGGGAGCCTCTCGGACCGCAGCCAGCTTTCATGATGTACTCATTTAGGGAATGCAGCCTTCACCTGGCCGGTCCAACTCATCAGACACCTACCACGCATTTTTTAAATATATATTTTTTATACGAGCACGACATGTTACCTTGCGCCCACCTGATGGTAAGTGGTGCGCGAGGTCCATGAATGTTAGCAACTGGAATCAGACACTCATGACTGATAGTCCCCAACACTATGCCGGGTTGACTGGGGATGACGGCAAGTCGAGACTGATGATGATGTGGATACACTTTACTGGGTTATCGTTATCGGCACGAACGGATACATTTCCGCCCCGGCAGACTGGGCAAATTACCACAATCAGTCCGCCTACCACCTATTTGATGTTCTCGTTCAAAGTATGTGCCATTTGTAATGATGTCAAATGCCAATTTTTACTTTCAATGAGAACTAATATAATATAATAGCTTGCCATAGTGAAATATAAAAATAACACCGCTTAAAACAACCGAATATCCGAAGAAAGTGAGAATGTGTGATTATACAGTCGAGGAAAGGAGTTGTCTGATCCCTCGTTCCTCCAGTATAGATTTGTTGGTTCGGAACTCCGTCGGTGATATGCCCAACATTCTCCGCCAACACCAATATATTACACAATAGTAAATTCTAAAAGTTGGGTTTTTTATCTTTGTTTTGGTTAATACTTACTATGTTATCATAAGGCCGGTCTCGTCCCGCTGCTCCAGGGTCTCTGAACAAGGCGCTGTGTTGTAGTGCCCTTCTGGGTGGCTCATCATTTTTCCCATGAGTCATGTCCCAAGCTTGAAGAACTGTATAATCTGTTGCTCCACCAACAGCCTCAATATCGTAGCCATCCTCAATAGCATACCTTAATAAAGGAGTTAATAATTTAAAAACCAATATTGAAACAAATTATTAGGTTGACCAATAAAAAATCCCTAGAACAAAATTGTTTTTATTTTATTTATTAATTAAGAGGGCATTTTTACTTACAGTTAATTTTTTATTAGGTTTAGTTTATATTTATTTTAATTTTTACTTTTAAGTAGTTTTTATTATATAAAAATAAACGTTTACTTGTCACTATTTCCAGTTTAAAGTTAGTTCATTTAAATGTAGGTATTTATTAATTTTCGTATTATTAATAAAAATAAATAAATTAAAGACAATTTTGTTCTAGGGGTAGATATTTTTTTATGTTATAATAGTCTAGAAAAAAAAATTGAGAGACTTTTATAATTTGTTTCAATATTGGTTTTTAAATTTAATATAAACTAAACCCACAGAGCACAGAATAGCCACGCGCACCACATTTTATTGTCTCCATCCCTTACCTAAATGGCGGTAACACCGTTGATAATAGGAATCCGTAAGTAGAAAACTTTTCTCGCAATTCAAATAGAAGTGATGTCAAATTTTCTCGATCATAACCTTCGTCATCACCTGAAATTATTATAAATTAGCTAGTGAAATTTTTATTCTAACATATTTTTTTATTATAATACAAAGCCTAGTTCCAGTTCTTAAAACAGGACTAAGTTAGTAGGGGCAGAGACTAATTGAAGGATTTTTTACGAAAACAGCATATATATATTTTTTTTCTATATACCTACATTACATCCCCTAGCTAGAGCACAGAGTTCTAGTACAGATCCACAGATAAGCATACCAGAACATATTTCTCGAGAATTTAGCCTACAATCGCCCCGCTGCCGCGCTGGCTGGCCAGACAGGCTAAGTTAAATTTTGGGCAGGTTAAGTTATAAACATAATAACTGAATTTGCACCGTTTGGGGTCAAGACGGGATATGGGGATCCTCAGCCGAGCGCCTGACCAAGGAGTTGTCCAGACGGCTGACCGAGAAATTTGGAGACAGGAAGGCTGGCAATTATTTCTGCTAACGTTATAACGGCTTGCTATAGAGAGGGGAAATGTTGCCAGCCTCCTTGAGACTATTTCTGATAGGACATCTGTCAAGGATTTTTTTAATTATGGTTTATTTTTTTATTATTAGTTTCTATTTAATTTTATTTATTATTAATATACATTAAATATAAATTAAAAGCTACCTAAATAATAAAAATAAAAATAAACTAAACTATCCCATCCGAGATAGTCCCAAGGAGACTGGCAACATTTCCCCTCTGTATAGCGAGGCTAATATTTACCAGCCTTCCTGTCTCCATACCTTTCTGTCAGCCGCTTAGACAACTCCTTGGCCAAGCGCCTTGCTGACGCTCCCCATGGGCCCATCGTCTCGACCCCAAACGGCGCAAATTAATTATTTATTATTTGTATTTTATTTTCTTTGTTCCTTCGAATACATATTCTGTCATAAAATAAGTAAACTAATTACTAAGTTTAAGTCTCTACTTACCATCTACTTTTGTCGATAAAAGTAAGGATATATATTTTTTTATTTGCAATATAATACCTACTTTTAAAAATCGTGCGGTGCGCCCGGTCTAGCAGCGCTACAAGCAAATTGCCGCGTTCTGCTGCCGGGCGGCGCGGCGCTCAATACATGAAAATTTGATGACGCTGTGGGCGATTCTTTCACGGAAGACGTTAAAGCCGTTTGGTTACTTTTCAAATAGCTAATTAAAGATATATTAAAATACCTATTTTAATTTATGTTTTTTTTTGCTTACTCGTATAATATATCTGGCTCAAAATTTGGGTACGCCCATGGGGGAAATTATTGACTTTTCACTAGAATAGAAAATCAACGCTAATGCCTAATAGTTCTTAAACAGAATATTCTGATATGATAAAAAAAATGTTATACTGCATAACTATACATAAAATTTAGTAAAACAACACTCATATAAAAAGTAAAAATAAATAATGATTTTCAGACGGTTGCAATAAAGGTGATTAACTTTTGACATGTTTAACCCTGAGGCACATCATTGGCTGTAAAGTGACAAGCTAGTTAGGTAGTTACCTATTACGTAGCGAATATCAAAATATTGATGATAGATTATTTTAATCATCCTTTTTGCAACCGGCCATAAATCTTTAAAACATCGTTACCTGGATAAGTCCAGTGAAGATCAAGACCATCAAAATCGTGCTCTCGAAGGAATTCCACGGCGCTTTCAACGAAACTACGCCGATACATGGGATTCTTTACCATTTCACTAAACAGTCTTTCTGACCCTTCTCCACCAACACTGATCAATACATTTAGGCCAGGCATACGCTTTTTGAGACCTGTAGCAATTCTATATCCACCTAAAACATAAAACATATACAAATACACAAAGACAAACATAAATAGCTTCTTTCACATGTATAATATTAGAATGATGCGGATTAGTATAACCCCTCTTGAGCCTTAACAGACTTAAGCTTCCCACAATAGTAGGGGTAATGACGAGACACCGCTTTGCGCAGACTGCGCTCATACTGAAAATCCTCTAGACTGCAAGGTGGAGTCTTCTGAAGGTTGTATACCTAAATATTATTAAAAACTTTATTAAACAAAGTATTAATGCGAACTTAATGCCTGAAGACATTGTCTGACAGCCAAACCTTGGGGGAAAATGACAATATAAATAATAATAATATAATAATAAAAAGTAATTTAATTTAATTATATGATGTTCAGATATATAGTTTATGTGTGTGTAGGTATAATGTGTAGTATATTATAATTAGTTAGGTAACTTATTTATTAACTGTACCTATTACCTTACTCGATCCCCAAGGTTAGCTGGTAAAGAATGCGTACTGGCATTAGTAACTCATCTATACTATTTTTAAAATGCATTAGAATTTCAATAAATAAATGTACTAAATACTAATATATTATTTATTATACATAAACATAAATATATTCACTGACTAGCAGTGTGTGGAGCTATCCAGAAAGCGTAAATACACAACTTTTATTTTTAAATGACTTACTGATAGTTGCTTGACAAGTAGATCGATCCATAAATTAGTAGCAATTACTACGAAAGAGTTACATGTAGTTTATATTCAAAACATTTGTAGCACTGACCTTTAACAACGTCATAGTCTTGGTTGTTTGGTGTAACAGCGTATGTGTGTGGATGTAGAGTGGCGAAGGCATAGTGAAGATGTGTGCAGGAATTCGGAACAAGACTTGGTGTGAAGGCTAGCGGAGGTGCTCGGTACGCCGCCCAAGATTCCATGTAGCATACAACTAGTCTACGGGTGGCAGGCCCGTCGACGGTTTGCTGCATTGCTGTAAACATTGGTACATATTTTACCTGTGCCCACCCATGCGCGTATACATAACACTACCTTTAACAATTGTTTCACAGTAAGAGTATTAAAGAGTTTTCCTAAAACTATTCGGTCTATTGATTTAAAAACATGGGAAAGCTCTTTTATATGGCAGCTTGGTGCATACTATAGCCCTGGTCTGAATGTAATGCATTAGGTTTTGTCTAACTTGTTTTGTAAATTTATTAATATCGAACCAACAATGGACATAACATGCTGATGATGTTTTCCATGATGCGCTAGGTGATGATGATATTTTTCTAAAAAATAAATACAAAACTGTATAGTGCATTACCATTACCATTGCTAAAAGAAATAAAATTACTTTTTCAAAATTTATGACAAAGACCTTCAGTCACTGTCACTGATGACGCCGCTCCAAAGAGAGGCGAAATATTTGGCAATAAAATTTTATAGCTTTAATTTATATATTTTACCAAGTAAGAAACACATCTAACACACTTTATTTGTTGCAGATGGTACATATTAATCAAGCTTCAGGTAGTCCTAGGTAGTGGTAGTGGTTATACTTTTCTTACGTACACACAGCACAATGTTGAATGGTGACCGTCTTGCTTAATAAAAAGAGGCAAAACGAGATATCATTCTTCTCCTCTCTTACGGTAAAAATAAATTGATATGAGATAATATTCAGTTTCATTTTTTTTATATTTTCGTACCTACTTAAGTTTAGTTTACTTTAAGTTTATTTCAATTTTGTGTTTAAATGTTTCTTACCCTGTAAATTAGCATTTCCCAGTTGTAACCGCTCGTTGTTTTTCTCGCTAAAAACAATAAAATAACTGTTAAAGAGATCAAATATAAGACCGGCAATTAGTTGTTACATTTGATACATTTTATTTATGCCATCTACTTTGTTCTTCTCTTATCGAAGAAGAACGTGTATTACACTTCCGCATCCAAGAGCTATGGTGGCTCGGTTGTAAAAACATTTTCCTTAGAAAATGAGATATACACTTACATTAACATTTGTCATAGATTTCCAACACCACCATTCCCGCCTCTTGAAACCAACCGTCGATCCCGGTTCTACTAATATAAACTTGAAGAATAGTTAATAAATTGTCATTAAAATCGACATTAGACCTTCGCCAACGAGCCTGACTATCAGCCATGGGCGTAGCGAGGTACGGGTAGAGAGGGGCAGCTGCCCCCATTAGAAGAACGGTCGTAGAAGAAGAGCCTCGTAAATTGATTTCCAAGTAATAAAGCTATTTATGATTTTTATATATTTTTTTGAATTAGTACCTCCACTACTTATGTGAAATTAATATGTTAAACACAACGATCAAAACAATATAATGTAGGATTTTCGTTGTCTGCCCTGCATTCAATCCTGGCTTTAGTCTGCGGGATGACTAAAATAATTTATAAGTCATACAAATAATTAGGTGTAATAGATTTCAGCCCTCAAGCCATAATAAACTCTTAGTTAAAATTACTTACTTATTAAGATATAAGGCTGCGCCATAATACTGTTTGAAATTTGATTCTTCTCCGGGCACAGTCTCGGAGTTCTATAAATGAGATAAGTATTAATTGATGCATATTTAATTAGGTAAACTCAGAGATAGTATAAAACTTAAATGGTATCAATAACTCATGATTACTGAACATGGTATTCCTATTAATTTAAATGAAACTGGTATGTTAAAATTAGAAACCTGATTTGTTTTTAGTAGCAGCAAGTCTTGGTCATCGACCGGGTCTGGTCTCTTTTCTACAGCATCACGCAGAGGCAGACGATGCTCATCGTCATCATCACGTAGACTTCTACAAATTAGGAATACATTTTTTAGTAATCCATGGATTCAAGCCTGTGAGTGTTTCTCTTCCGGGATGGTCAGATACCACGCTTATAAAGAAGCGCATTCACATTTAGCTAACTTTACTATAGGCCAATCACGACAAGTGGTAAGGTCGTCGATGTCTCTAGCGTACCAAACTCGAGAAATATTAATTAAATTTATTTATAAATATATATATTATTGTGTCCCGACCAGTAATCGAACCCGGTACCTCCGAGTCTAATAACTTATATAGGTACAAAAAATATAGCAAAACTTAGATTAGGACTAATGTAAAAAAACTATATTTTGGTGTGTGTTCCTTTTGTATTAAATAATAAAATGAATAAAAACATCTAACAGTTTAAAGTTTGCAATTTTATATAGCGGATGTAGTGTTGACCAATCTGGGTCTTGGTCTAGCAGTCTTGGTCTTGTTCGTGCTTTTTCGTAACCCATTTTTAATCCTTGTGGGATTGTTAATAAATTATGATAAAAAATGGCATCAGTCCGTCGCACAGGTGTCTGTGTGTAGGCCAAATTCTCTAGAAACATCTGGAATGTGTTCTAGGGGATGTGACGAATAAAGTTTTTAATCTATATAGGTAAGTTGTTGTTAAATTATTTAAATATTTAACTGCCTCCGTGGTCTAGCGGTTAACTCCGTGGATTAAGACTCGGAGGTACCGGGTTCGATTCCTGGTCGGGACATAAAAATATTTATTAATGTAAATAAATACATTTAATTTATTTGTGATATTTCTAGAGTTTGGTACGCTGGAGACATCGACGAGCTTGCCACTTGTCATGATTGGCCTATAGTAAAGTTGGCTAAATGTAAATCCGCTTATTTATAAGCGTGGTTTCTGACCACCCTGAAAGGGAAACGGTCGTGATGATACTTTTCTATTTAACTTTTTGGCCTAACTCCTGTGATTCTTTGTTCAACAGTGATGTATTGGTTTACGATAATCTTACCTTAGGGGAACACTTTCAACGGATGCTCTGATTGGTGGTACAATTTTGTCATGTTGTGGCACTGTCTCCACAGCGCTGCGGATGAAGGAATCTGTACGAGGGCTGGCTGATGCTTGAACGAAGATCACCAGCACCGCACTGGCATACTGAAACATGCAAAAGTTTTTTGGCTAAGAACGATAAATCGTGTTTAGAATTTGTTTAAAAATTAAACTAATTTAAAATTCTTTGCTAATGGGAAAAAGTTGTTAGCTGTAAAAAACATTTTCTCAAAAGTGTTCGGTGTTCGGTTTTTTATTCTTGAGGTAAATTAACATTGGGATGCAACAGAATATTAACAACATATGCAACAAAAAATATTAAAATATTAAAAAAATAATAAATCGAATAGATATGCTCCACCATCTATAGTAAAAAATACTCGTTGATTCAAAATAAACTGACTTGAAATATAGTTTTAGTCATATGTGGCCTCCTTCTGTGAGCACGCCATGCTCCAGAAGGAGGCGGCGGAACGGGAGCGGGAAGAAGACCCGAACGGCCCTCCCTTCCGCCAGAGGAGAAGACAGCGCAGGAGGCGGCAGTACGCTGCCCTCCTGCCCACCTAAGGGGCCCGAGCGGTGTCACGGGAGTGACATCGCTCACATAGGGCCTCACGAGACGGCGCGCGCGGTTGTTCCCGCGCGCCTCTCCGAAGGCGAGGGAGGAGACTCGCTCTCTCTCTCCCTCCTCGCCATGAAGGCGCCCGCATACTAGCGGGCGACGCCGGCGGGCGGTGGTCGTTTGCATATTGCTCCCCGCCGTCCGCCATCAACACAAGGCGTCTCGAGGAACACCATCAGGTTTTAGTCGGTGCGAGCCCGACATAACCTCCCCCCTGTCCCCCGACTCGGGGGGGGGTATCCGGTAGGGATTTCCTGATGTAAAAAAAAAAAATAAAAATAAAAAAAAAAATAAAAAAAAATAGTTTTAGTCATATAAACCTTTGTTAACTCAAGCTAAATACTTTGTAAAAGAACTGTAATTTACCGCTTTTCCATAGATGCATAGTCTAGCATAGTCGTAACTAAATTACTAAGGCTTATGTTCAAATCAATAATAAGACAGGGCAAGAAGCTAAACGGTATGAGAATCAAAGCGAAGACAATCGTCTCAGAATTAAATAGTTTATGACACTGCCGATTATGATCGTGTTCGACGTGCACTTTCAAATCTATATTTGTATATGGGTTTATCGGCACGAACGGTGGATACTTCCCCGCCCCGGCAGACTGGGCAAATTACCAACATCAGTCCGCCTACCACCTCTATCATAATAATACATATCTATAATACAATATGCTAGGTTTTCTTTTTAATTATTTAATTGTAATTCTTTTATACCGTTTGTATATTATTTCGAATAAAATTTAATGATAGTACTAAATAAAAAACTTTTATAAATTTGTAATGAACTGTATAAATAATGCAAACAAAAATGTTGGCTTGATTTCTAATAATCTATAATACTGTAACTTTATGCCCTAGTTATAACCTGTATCCTGTGATTTTTCTAAAAATGTAAAATAAATAGATGGCTTACAAAATAATGTAACAAATATATTGTATGAAAATTATAACCAATGCCCGCTCTATCTTATTTGATGCCTTCGGTTTAAATGAAGATACTATTTACAAGATTGCCATGCGATGACATAGTTTACAAGGTTCATTAACGAATACGCTACGGTCAAAATCCTTTCTCAAAAGGACTTGAAATATTTGCACACTAAAGCTAATAGGTAACCATTATAAAATAGGTATATTGTTGATGAACGACGATGTTACTGACCTGCCATAGACCGAATTAAAGAGAGCTTCAAGTATAAATTACGACGAGGACAATCGAATTGAAATGTCAGAGTAAGAATTAAGTTTATAACAAAAGGTTTAGCAAAAACTGACGAAGGCGAGTCATCAATTGTTCAGCGAGTAGGTATATACTGTATTGATGTTACTATAAAAGCTCGAATTGTGGCGAATCCTAAGATTACCCAGTATAACCTATGTTTTAGCTATTCCGCAACCGAACCGCACAGATGCCAGAATATGCACCCCCATATCAACTATCCCCCATAGCCACTACCTATACCTACGCTAACATATGAATTTGGAGATCCTTCGCACTCTAAAGATGTGGAATGCTCTACCAGCCTGTGTGTCTATAACCTGAAGTCTTTCAAGCGAAATGTGTAAAACCATTATGATAGGCCGGCATAATAATAGGGACCGATGACGATCGTCAGTGACTGTCGCCAGTTGCTGTTCTTTTTTAACCTTGCTTACCACTTACCATCAGGTGGGCGCAGTGTCACATGACGTACTCAATATAAAAAAAAAATCTAGGGCCGATAACTGAATCGTTCCTAAGTGACATTTCTTCACTTAAATAAGTACAAAAATGGTATTTTAGTAAAGTTAGCGGCTATTTAAGTAAAGAAATGGCACTAAGGAAGGATTCAGTTACCAGCCCTATAAGTCTAAATATTCTTTATTTTATCGTTAATTTTAAACTTTTACTACCATTTTAACTTAGATCGTTTCTTTATCGCAGGCAGTCTGCTGGCCTTGCTACCCGTACGTACATCTCCCTCCGACCATTGCGCGCCTCGCGGCGGTTTATATTATACAGTTTGACCGTATTCAGTCACTCACCTGGACAGTTTTATGTGTCTCCAAGTCGAGCCCACAATTTATTAAGTGATATTTATAATAAATAAATACCATTCACTATAAGGTTCGAGATTGGCGATGATCGCATAATGATCTGCTTAACTGGGAGTTAGTGAATCTTAGGTCATAGGTACTGGAAAAACTAAGGATTAACCATAATTCGAGCTTTTACAGTAACATGAAAAAGTCAAGAACGGTTTGTAAGTTGTTTTGGCGCCGTTTACGAAGTACAAATTGATCATGGATTGGAAAAATGAGTGTGGGTTGGCTTCGGGTCAGCGACCGATTGATCAACTATCGCACTCAAATTTTACATAATTTACATAACAAGACAGAATTAAAATCAACGCCTAAGAGCCGGTATCATGTCTTTGTTTAATGTTAAGTAATCTTTATATACAGAATGTCCCATAAGTCAACGTCAAACAAAGGGTTTGAAAGTGACAGTTATCAGAAATATTACATAATATTCTTAGATTTTTATGTACCTTTAAATAGTTTTAATTTATTTTTTAAATAGGTACCTCTAAAAATACCTTTTGAAACATTTGCCTATAAAGTAATCAGCCTATATGCATACCGACCGTATGTCAGCTTAAAACTGACTGATGGACGATAAATTGAATGAAATGAAAAAAATATTAATAAACGTTCGATACCTTATTGATCTTATTTTGCCGGTTATGGTACCAGCTCTTAAGACCAATATGGATGAAATTTATTTATTTACTTTTATAAAGATCACCTTCTCCATTTATTTTAATTAGATATCTGATAAAGTTACTTGTAGGTATTAGTTTCATATAAAATGTTTGTGAGATTTTTTTACGCCTTAGTTTTTCTTCTCTTGTCGAAGAAGACCGTATTTTTTTATTTTTAGGCATTTTATCAGTGAAACTACAAAATTAATTTGAAAGTGCACTTTGATAACGACCATAACCGGCAATGGACTGTCATAGACTAATTTCATTTCATTTATTTATTCTGGTAGGTAGTCTTGTGGTTGGTACATTTGGTATTTATGTACTTATTTATTATTAATTCTTAATTATGTTAATTTGCATGCTTAATTCTATGTATACTCGTATTAATTGTTTAATATTTTTTTTTTATATTGTACCTCAGGAAAACCCTGAATCCCGTAACGCAGGTGTTTTTTATAAAACATCTTACTCGGGACTCAGAGCGCCATAAAATGCATGTTATGTTCTTTTTTACTTCGAATAAATTTATTATTATTATTATGTATAGTATTTATAATATTATGTTTATGTATTAATGTTATGTAAATATTTATGTATATATTTATATAGTATTTAAGTATTACTTACTTTAATAGTATTTATTGGAAATAAAATCTTAATATCATTTCACTATCCTCGATCTAATGAAGAAATCTCATTTATCCCAACGGGCAACGGTCAGAGAATGTCTTACGGCATTATGTTCGCCGATTGTAAATAACAATAAAGTTTTTAAATAAATAAATATTCACCATTGCATACATTTGGTACCTACAGTAGGTTTCGTCAGTAGATTACAAATTAATTATTTTATTAATCATGTAGCGCATGAATAACAGCAAAGAACAGCCTTCGTCGTTACCAGATGAATAAGTACTACTTATTATTATTATTAATAATTATTAAATACTTTATTGCACTTTACTTAAAGGTATCAAAGGCGAACTTAAAGTCATTTTCTTTTTTTAAGCTTTTTCTACCAGCTAACCTTTGGGAGAGTGAGACAGTATAAATACAATGTAGGTGCAATTCTAACCAATAAACTTCATAAATAGTTTGTATACATAAACTACATAAATACTCATCAATATATACTTATTATAGTAGATATACATATATGAAGATGTGGAAACTTGGCAGGTCTCTGGTGTGGGATGCGACGTGTATGCACATTAGCTCCATCTCACATCCAGGCGCATCGTAAGGCGCGGGAAGTGCGTTGTTTTCTGCGGAGAACCTCAAATTGCGCAAATACGCCAACCTTGGTATCGGTTACGAATTTACGCCCATTGGGGTCGAGACGATGGGCCCATGGGGACCGTCAGCGAGGCGCTTGGCCAAGGAGTTGTCAAAGCGGCTGACAGAAAGGTCTGGAGACAGGAAGGCTGGCAATTATTTCTGCCAACGTATTAGCCTCGCTATACAGAGGGAAAATGTTGCCAGTCTCCTTGGGACTATCTCGGATGGGACGTCTCTAGAGGACATTTTTTATTTATAGTTTAGTTTTAATTTTATTATTTAGGTAGCTTTTAATTTATATTTAATGTACTAATTAATTTTAAGTAGTTTAGATTGGTAATTCATCTAGTAATGAATATATACGAATATTTTTTAGTTATTCAACATATATGAAGATAATATATTATTTGAAAGTAGAAATTTGTGGAGTTAGAATATATTGTTCTGCTTGTTTAAAAATAAAGTATTGGATTAGTAAGTGGATTTAGACTCGGAGGTACTGGGTTCGGTTCCTTAAATTATTTAGTTTATTTGTAATCTCTTTTATATAGATTACATATAATAGATTATTACATATAAAAACTAAGAAACCACTAATAATAATAAAATAATAAAATACAAAAATAAAAAACTAGCTAACCTTATCATAAAAAGAGACTAAATTACTTACTACATATAAAAACTAAAAACCATTAATAATAATAAATATATATATATATATATATATAAAGCTAACCCTTATAACATAATATACATATTTTCCTTCACTTCATATAAAATTAAAATAACACATTCTTGTATAAAATATTATTATGTTTAACTTTAAGCGGGTCCCCCAATACAGGTCTAACTAAACTTAAAGGGGGATCCAGAAAATGTACTATATAAACTTGTATTTAAAGAAATAAAATATGTTTGATTTTTTTTTTTGTTTTTTGTATGTATGTGGCTAGTTATTAAATAATACTTTTAATATTTATATTTAATATTTCAGCACCTACTTTCCAGTAAATTGCTTAAAGTTTTCCCAATGGTTGGCTATGATAAAGATAATATAATAATATAATAGTTTCCGAAAGAATGGTTAAAATGCCATGTTTATCAGCTTGTCACTTTGTTATTTCAGCCAATTACGTGACTTAGAGGGAAATATTAAATGTGCGTTAATTTAACATACTCGTAGGTACTTTCGGAAAGTAAGTTTTAAAGAAAAAAAATAATTATCGAGTTTTGGCCGAAAATAATAATTACTAATACGCACTAAAAAGATCTCAGCTTAAGACTCGATCTAATAAATCACACATAAGAAGCTGAATAGGTTCGTTGACTCTTCTTGGGCAGAAAACAAGGCGATTTGCATACAGTTGGTACCTCCAGGCAGGCAGGTAGCGCGGCTGGGGTCATCACCCAACAAAACCAGTCCAAGACATTTCTGCGTGACATTTTCGCCACTTTTTTATGATTGCCCACCCTCCAAGCATATTATCATACCCGCGTTCTTAATCATCACTGGCCATTGTATTTTTTAACAAGATCCTTTTTCACACTTCTCTTAAAATACTGTTATAGGAATGGGAAAACCCAGAGGCTGTGCGAACATTCTACATCTTTCGCTTGAAGGACTCCGTTATATAAATCGGGAAACAAAGAGACTGGGCAAGCATTCTACATCTTTAGCTTGAAGGACTCCGTTATATAAATGGGGAAACAAAGAGACTGGATAAGCATTCTACATCTTTAGCTTGAAGGACTCCGTTGTATAAATGGGGAAACAAAGAGACTGGGCAAGCATTCTACATCTTTAGCTTGAAGGACTCTGTTGTATAAATGGGGATATAAAGAGACTGGACAAGCATTCTACATCTTTAGCTTGAAGGACTCCGTTATATAAATGGGGATACAAAGAGACTGGGCAAGCATTCTACATCTTTCGCTTGAAGGACTCAGTTATATATTATAAATGATGAAACCCAGAGATTGGACGAACATTCTAATTCTTTAGCTTGCAGCAGATGTAAGGGCCTCCAGATGTAGGTAAGCGTAGGGAAAGTGGCTACGGTATAGGGTGCATATTCTGGCATGTGCGACGTGCATGTGAATCGGATGCTGAATAAAGAAGAGCAAAAACAAATAATCTAGTTAAGAGCGTAAGTTAGGCTAAAACTCGAAAATGGCATGACCGATTTGAATATTTTTTTGTGTTGTTAGCCTTGAGTCCGAGAGAGTTTAGTTAAAACATAATTTTGACAACCCCAAAGGAACAAACGGATAAAACCAAATTAAACTTAATTTGACTACTGGACCGATTTAGATAAAAATCCAAGTATTAAGTCATAGGATGTAATTTAAAATAACAAAGGTTGATAATCACTTATAAAGAGTTACCTACAATAAATTTTCGATGGTACGGACTTCACCATCTATGCCGCGTTTAACTTGGTGCTGTAATCGAACTTTTTTTTACTGAATTTTGCTCTAACAGGCGTTCAAGTAGCGTTTACATACACAACTTTTTTTTTTAAAGCGCGTTTTGATCAGTACATGAACATACAACTGTAGAATAAAAATACAAAACCTGAGTTCAAAACACTACTCTCAAGTAAAAAACTGTTATCAGATTCGAGATCACAAAAGGTGTGAAATAACATATCGAGGTAGGTACTAAAATTGACAATATGGCCAATTTCTATCAAAGCTTAAATTTTTATTGAGCTAATCTTAAAATAAACAAGTTTTGTGACTTTAGTTTTATACAAAGTTTGGTTCTTTTGCATCCCTCTCGCTCGCACAATCCAAATATTCATAATTTTTTCAAGTCTAAGTGAACTTTCTAGGAAATAATATTACGGACATTTTTGACATAATTTCAGTTTAATAATTTACTTACCTAATTTTAGACAGAGAAAAATAGCAACAACATTTTTAACGATTTTACTAAACAAAACTATGAGATGACAAAAGAGACCAACTTTTTTGCAGCGTGCCTCAACAAAATACAATTCAATAGTCATAATAATTAATTGTGTTTTTTTTTTAATTTAATGACAACATCTCTTTTACCCCATTATTAAAATATTATTTAATTAAATAGTCAATTGGTTAAAATTTATTATTGGTATAAAAGAAAGCATAGGGACAAAAATAAGGAAAGGCATGCTACGATGGTTCGGGCATGTTGAAAGAATGAGCAAAGAAAGATTGACGAACCAGATATATAATGCGAAAGTTGTGGGATAAAGAGGCCCTGGCAGACCGAGACTCACATATCACGATCAAATAAATAAAACACTGACTGAAGGTGCATTAAAAAGCCTTCGTAACAAAAAGGCATGTATGAAGAGGTTAATTAACGTCGACGAAGCGAAAGAGGTATGTCGTGATCGTGTCAAGTGGCGCTCAATTGTCTCTGCCTACCCCGCAAGGGATCTGGCGTGAAGATGAGTATGTATGTATGTTAAAATTTATGTATGAAATAGTTACAAAGCACTATTTACCTATACGATTAGGTTCTTTATTATGACAAGGAATTTTATTATAGAAAAAACACTGGATTTCAAATCGGCGGAATAAAAACTACGTAATTATTAAAATAAAACAAAGTTTTTGTCAATTGTCGTTATGTTAGGATAATATAAATAAAATTAATTACAGATGATGAAAACACAATATATTAAATATCAAATAAAAAAGAAATCATTGTGGTAGGAGAACATTTTATTGAGCCCATTTCTCTAAGAAAAATAGGCATTCGTATTTCTAATCAAGATATTTCACGAAGACACCAGAGTCATCCATAAGAGTCCGGCTTCTTATCTTTCGGAGCCCTTCGAACGGAAGTAAGACAACGCTGTCACAATAAAAAGAAAACCCTAATTTAAAAAAAAAAAATGAAACAATTAGCGACAAAATGCGCAAGAAGAGCCAATCACGTGCATTATTACAGGTGTGTTTTAAATTAATAGTTATTTTGGAAAGAAGCGCTGCTGTGTAGCGCGATTAATAGTAATTTTTTTTAAATATTATTTTTAAGCTTTAGGTATATTTTTTAGTTACAAAAATTGCTAAACTTAAAACCTAATTTTCTTTCTTTGATTTTTTTTTTCTGGAGATCAATTCGAGTCATAGCCGTTTATATTATGAATCAGCTCAGATTAAAATAATAATAATAGTATAGTTGACGTCACCTAAAAAGGCCGCTGAGCGACAGTGGTGGGGATGTATTTGCGCATACAGTCACTCCCGAAACGCTTCGCTTAAGACCAAGATCAAGACTAGGGTTAATCTTGTGGTCTTGCTAACATATAGGCTCTTGGTCGTGATAAAAAATAATGACAAAAACGAAGACCGTAAGACAAAGCCCGAGATCGGGCAATACTAATAATGACGCTTGATAGAAAGGTTCTTTTGCTTTTCTATGAAGCAACATGTGTGAACAATAATAATGTGACAATGACCTTAAGCATAATGTATTGGAACTAGGAAAGGTCGGCGAAGCAGAGTTATTGACGTCGGGCCAGCCTCGACAGCGCCACGTGAATCGAATATTTATTCTGCTGTCCTATAAAAAAACCTGCACCACGATATAAAATGTTTTTTACGAAAATACAATGTTCTACTATATGCTCTAATAATACAGGATCCGGATTCTAATCCTACAAAGAACGTTTAATAGGCAAACGCAATATTTGGGACAAACGTTGCTATATTCAACCCGGTAATGCTGAGTATTATTGAGCTTGCCACTATTTGCGATTTGGAGCACGTTATTCATTTTCACTTCCTCCCCTTTTTTAGTTTTATTTCATCTATTTGTTTATTCTTTAGTAGTTTGTTATTTTATTTTATTCCTTGGAAGAAACGTTTTTATTTATTTATTTTAAACTTATTGCACTATGCACAAAGGCTGACCTAATGCCGCTAGACATTCTTATTCTTACTGTTAGGTGCAAATATTTGAACAGGAAAAGAAGATAATTAAAATTTAACTAAATCTAATACTAACATAAAACATAATGTTTCTGATTCACTAACAACCTATTTAACACCTATCCAGATAGGATTTGCAGTTCCAAATGGATGTGAAGCTGCTGTTTACGCGACCCGTCAGTTTATTCACTCGAGTCATTTATCCCCAAAAGTTAATAAAAAAATTGACTATAAAAATGCGTTTAATAAAGAGATTGCATGCTAAATTAAATTATAAGCACATGCCCTTTAGTTTATAATTATATGTATCAATGTTACTTAATTTTTTAACGATATAATTATTGAATACAAAGTTGGGTGTCAACAAGAAGATCCTATGGGTCCTGCAGCATTTTCACTTTTTAATTCATCCCATAATTAGCAAGCTGTCTTCTGTGTTAAACGTCTGGTATTTAGATAATGGTACCATCCACGGTGACCCTAGTACTGTTCTCTTTGACTTTCAATCAATTATCACTGATTCACAAGCCCTTGGCTTAGAAGTTAATCCATCCAAATGCGAGTTGTTTTTTTTTAACCGAGCCTAGAGACAACGTCATTAAATCATTTCAAAACCCAGGGATTCGTGTCAGTAATAAAAATAAATTGTCCTTACTCAGAACTTATCTTACCGACTCAGGCATTCCTACAGCATTAAATAAAAAAAATGATAAGCTAAAATTAGCCAATAGAATTTACATGTTTATTAATCACGTCTAGTGGTAGCTCACGATTTGAACTAGATTGTCTCTTTCCATTTTCTAATCAAATGTAATAAAAATGTGTAGCGTCCATAGCGCGTGCTAAACTTAGTTTAAATTACATAGAAATAAATATAAGAAAGAATAAACGATTAAGTATTTGCGTTGTACCTACTTTTGGGTATTGAGTTAACGGTTGTTTATTGACTCTTAACAATATAAACACAATAGGTACATCAAACAGAAGTCCAAGATTGTTAGTCATAGGCAAATAATAATAATTCGCAGAATCAACGGCATTTACTCAAAATTACTCCTTAGAGAGAAGATGGTTCGTTTGATTTTTTTATACCAAATTTTTGTTACATTTTTATACGCTATCTACTTTATTTTTCTTCTCTTGTCGAACAAGAACGTGTTTTATACTACCACAAAATATTTTATATTATTATTTTTATATTATTTATATTTGCACGCGAACACAATCTTAACCGATAATAAACTGTTATAAACTAATTAGTTCTGAGACGATTGTCCTAGCTTCTTGCGCCATCTTATAATAGGTATATTTAATGTCTCTGCCTTAAAAAGAGGTTACCCGCTCAGTATTTTATTAGTGAGTTTACATCAGTCTGCTCAAACGTTGACGCCAGTATGATGGATTTAAATGGTTTCACGATCAATCAAGACTGACATTAGACTGATAGTACAAATGTAGTCTTTGTTTTTTTTAGTATTTTATCATTCAGAATCGATCGACAGAATTATTTTTTTCATAAGATTTTACCATGTATTCGTCAGTCCATGGATTAGGTGATCCTTCTCCAATAATTCTGACAAAACTGATGGACTGATTGGGTAAATAAATAGTTAATTAATAAAGACAATAATTATAGCAAATAAAACAATAAAAATGTTATGCAAATATCATATGTGAAAAAATTACAATACCTTCAATTTGTTTATAGCTCCTTATTTATTATGTTTTTTTTTACTACTAGGTACCGATTTAGGGGCGGTAATTGAATCCATCCTTAGTGACATTTCTGCACTTAAACACAAAAAAATGGTTTATCGGCTATTTAGGTGAAAAAATGCCACTAAGGAAGGATTCAGGATACCGGCCTTTATACAGTTTGTAGCCTTTTAATAACATGTTAATATTTTTAATATCAATAATAATTATCTGTAAAAATTGACTTATTATATAAAAAGCTATACGACCCCTCAAAACTATTTGCGCGCCCTGTATCATTGGTAACACTAATTATATAAAAAGCGATACGAGCCCTTAAAACTATTTGCTCGACCTGTATCATTGGTAACACCGACGGACGTCGACGGTACTAAAAAGCGGTATGGATCCCGGGATTCAAACTCCTATTTTAGACCCCAGCTCAACAATAGGACATTATGGGTTGATGATGATATTAATTGTTGGATAATAAACTTTGATAATACCTAAAGAGTACCTAAAACCTAAAGTACGCAATCAAATTGTTTTAAATCTCGTCGCTAATGACCATCAAAACGCATTAAATTTACCCCAATTATATTTGATTAAAAATTTTCCAAGTAATTTTCTTCGATTATGATTTAATTATATATCGATTATTACATGTGGCCAAAATAAATCGGGATTAAGGACGTCAGCCCAATGTCCTCCAGGGTACTGATCTTCGAGCTTTTTCGAGATATGTATTTTGACAGATATTTCGATATATGTCAAATGCGATATTTATCTCTACAGCTGGTGAATTGCCTCCATGTTACATCAAGATTTTTTTTTACTACTTGCACGACATAAGACGTTGAGCCCACCTGATGGTAAATGGTGCGCAAGGTCCATGAATGTTAGCAACTGGAATCAGACACTCATGACTGACATCAGTCCCTAACACTATTCCGGCTTGACTGGACATGACGGCAATTCAAGCCTGATCTCGAAACGTGTGGATACATTTAACAGGGTTTATCGGCACGAACGGTGGATACTTCCCCGCCCCGGCAGACTGGGAAAATTACCACCATCAGTCCGCCTACCACCTATTTAAGCACTAGTTTTGTAGGTATCTAAACGAGTATACCTATAAACAATACGAAAACAATGTTAGTAATTATATTTTGCAATAATTTTATTTTAGTAGAATAATGCATCTTCTGTAGCATACGTATATGTACATATGCCTAAAAAGTAATTTCACATCTTGGACTTTTGACAGACCCGTCGAAGAATATTATAAGGTACTCAGCTAGTGGTGGTAAAAGAAATATATTTAAAAGTTTTTTTTTAAATATATGTTGTGGTACCATAGATGACGCTGTACTATTTTAGTATTTATTTTTTTATAAGTTTATTTATTGGGACATAATCAAATCTATGTGAATCATTTTATTCAACGCCAAAACACACTAATTATATCTCTATGGCCATAAACCTTAAGTCGCCTCGAGATGATAATTTTATCGGTTTCCCCGTGGTTCGCGTTTTTACAGGGTTTTGCTTTAAAAGCTAAACGCATGATTCGAGAAAGCCCTATGCAATGCTAGCCCGGGGCTGTTATTTAGTAGTATGTAAATAAAGTACTTTTGACTAGGCTTTTAAGCTTCCATCTATAATATAAATATTACAAAAACCAAGTTAAACATATGCTGTCCAATAGTATGAATAAATGTATTATAATTTTAGGTACTTACAGATAGCGCCCTTCGGCGCACCATTTTGAAAGCGTTCCTGTATTGCCCCGAGCTTATTCAGTACCTGCAGAAAAATCAATAAAATTAATAAACTAATTCCTTAATTTTATTTAAAAAATACAATTTAAATTATGCAGTATTTAAATAAATTAACAATTACCAAGAAAATATAATTATTGTAGTGGTTTATTGTATTTTATTTTGTTTGTATATTTTGAGGCGTCTGAGCGAAGCGGCGCGCGCGCAAGTGTGTGTTAAATACTGGTGTGTCGCCAAGCTTTGAATGTTTGAATTTGGAACCCACGCAGGTGGACACATCACTCGTCTTCATAGGAAATTATTTAATAAGTACCTTTTCTTATAAAAGATGACAGAGTATTGAGATAATTGTTAATACCAGTAGTTGATCTTTTTACAAGATACTGCAGGTAATTTACTAAATTTAAGCAATAATACGGCTCCAAATTGTTTTTTTTTAAATAAAGTAAACTATTCGACAATGACCTATTCGATTCGATGCAGTTCTGAATATGTTTAATTTTGTAAATCTGATATAGCTGAGTTTTCCTTCAGATTCCTTTCTCAGTCAGATTAAACATTAACAGGTCACTGAAATCTGCTAAGCTGCAGGTCTTCTGCTAACAGCTTAATTATTGGACCACTTTGCTGCTTAGTCTTCTACTATCAGGAGTAGAATCATTCAAAAGAATTAAATTAATGACGTTTCATAAATGCCTGTAATAGGTTTACGTGAATACAGGTATTTTGACTTTGACTTTGAAAAACCATAAATTCAGCATGATTAAAAAAAAACAACTATAGGTAATAATAATGTTTAAATGACATTATAAATATTTACAGCAGCCATAATTTAAAGCGTATATTTAACATATCTTATAAATTCATGTTTTTCTTCTCATGTACTATCATACTCGCAAACTGCTCCGAATAAATTAATATATATGTATGTATTATTTATTTAATTTTAACATTATAATGACTAATTTAAAAAAACATTATAATTATTATTTGAATATAAGTATATGCCTCGCCAACCCGTCTGGTTAGCGTGGGGAGTTTTGGCCAAATTCTCCAGTAATATCTGGAAGGCCCATCTTCAACAGTGGAGGTCTAGTACTTAGGACTCTACGTACTAAGGGCTGTAGAATTATTAGTGGTATTGTGTTAATTTTTGTAAAACTGCATATTATGTAAATTAATTAAAAAATAAATGACTGCTCCAGATGCACTATTATGACAATATTGTAAAATTAACGTTATTCAGCGCAGAAGTCATATTTTCTACTTACTAAAATAATTGAACTAAATTGAATTTAGAAAAAAATGTAAGGAACATTACTTATACCTCAAACATAAAACTTACAATAAACCAACAGTTATTAAACAATTGGTCACATTGTTTACGTAATTTAAAATAGGTATTTTTGTAAGATGGAGAAATAAAGAAATAATGAAAAAATAATAAAATTCTTTGAGAACTTTTTTCACAAGATCATTTTACAGATGCATAATAAATAATTTAGTTTTATTCCAAATATAATAAACTTATATTTATACTTTTTCTTTTTTTTTGTGCAAAATTTTCCTTTGACACTAATTTGACCTACAGTGCTGTTCTGTTCCTTGCCTTATGTTTCTTTTGAACTTTTATATGTTTTACCATAATTTATTTACCATAATTAATATCGTTTTCGTAGGAACATGTGTTTGTAAACTTCATCATTACAGCCCCTAGAACACAGCGTGCCTCCCCAGTAGTAGACCTTGTAAAACCCAGTAGTGTTGGAAATGGGCCTTCCAGAACATATATCTGTTCAATTTGGCCTACACTCGCCACGCTGCCAAGACGGGTTGGCGAGGATATTATGTCAATTTTTAATGTCAATTTATTAACGATTCCACAAGTAGCTATTAGCTGAACCGGGACCAACGGCTTCACCTGCTCTCCGAGGCACGGGAACGGCGGTGTTGTATGACAAATGTACGTAAGACAAGTGTATTTCTCATACGTACATGCCGGGTGGGTTTGAACCGACCTTTGTAGGATTTAAGGATCGCGTTCTTACAACCGAGCCAACACCGCACCATTTTTTTTTTTGTAAACTTAGACTGTGGTAAAACAAAAGAAGAAACAATGGCGAACTTAAGATATTTTCTTCCAGCTATCTTTTGTATTTTTAATCTGAAATTAGTTTAGTTAAAAACCTAAATACTATTACGTACAATTAGTAAAATAATTAAGCCCAGACTGTTTTGACGAAAATTATTGTTACCCTAACTTCATTATGTTTTATAAGATGTGTATGAAAAGGATAAAATAAACAAGTCTAAAACCATCTAACAGGTTTTGGATGAAATTTTTACGACATTACATCCATCGGCAACTGTTACTAATGACAATAGCTATAAAATTAGAATTTAAAGTAGATTAGTGCTTATATATTTAATTCTTTTTTCTTTGTTATTTTGTTAGGGCGAGAAAATTGGGTCATAGTAGTTAATGATTCATGAAAAAGAAAATTACTAATTTGGATATATACTAATATGCAGCCAGCGTTCTTGCCACCATTCCACGCGGACGGGACTTATATCCCTATCCTTAGTATTAGTATTAATTTTATTTAATATTTTGTAATTATTTTTTTCGAATAAATTCTTTTGTTAAAAAAAAAAAAAATTGGATTGATATAATTATTTAAAAAAAAAATAGAAATAGAAATAAAAAAAATATAGAGCGGTATAAATTCTCGGCTTGGTTGTAAGAACGCTTTCATTTAACCCTGGCAAATACGAGTACTCGTAGGAACCAATAACAAATCCACTTTTCTTACATATAGACTTACAACACCACTATTCCCGTGCCACGGAGAGCACGTTAAGCCGTTGGTCCCGGTTACACTAAAGCTTGTGGAATCGTTAATAAATTGTCTTGAAATCCTCGCCAACCCGTCTGGCCAGCGTATGGCGAGTGTAGGCCTAATTATCCAGATATATGTTCTGGATGGCCCATCTCCAGCAGTGGAGGTCTAGGACTCCGCGAGAGTCCCAGACCTTCACTGAGATGGGCCATTCGGAAATTTCTGGAGGATTTGGCCTACACTCGCCACAAAATACAATGTATTTTAAAATAATAAAAATAACAAAAAAAAAATTAGGCCGAGTTGCACCAAACATAGTCTGTAAATTAAAAAAAAACGATTAAAGTTTATAATGGCGTCGATTGTACCAGCTGAATGACGGCTGACCTTCAAAATAAAACATTTGACGCTATTTTTAATTTTAACCATTACGATTACAGATACTTCATTTTGGTGCAACTCAGGCTAAGTTTTCTTAAGTACATTTCTATGTAATTTAGGCCTAATCAGTGTTAGACATCCTCTTCATTTCTCGGATTAATTCCGCAGATCTAAGAATTCTTCATACACGCTCGAGAAAAACAGTCACAGATGCTCTCAATGTCAGAAGCGAGCTGTTCGAATTGTGGACGAAGCCATTATATCTGGAACTCTCAAGTTCATGCAGCTTCACCGGAATGTAGCTTCCCTGAGCGTGTTCTACCCACTATACCTACTATGGTGAGTGCTCGGAAGAGCTCTATAACCTAATCCCTTCCGTACGTATACCTTAGTCACCATCCCTTCACGTACGTATAAATTAGAGGACTCATATATGTATCTGTCTCACAATAAAGATGTGGAGTGCTCTTCCAACTTTCCTATAACCTGGAATCTTTCAAGCGAAATGTGAAAAAGCATCTAGTCAAGTCGGCATAGTGCTAGGGACTGATGTCAGTAATGTCCGATTCCAGTTACTAACATTCATGGCCCTTGCGCGTCAATACAATCAGGTCGACGCAAGGTCGCAAATCCTGCTAATATAAATTAAAAAAAATCCTCGATTGGAATCCGAACCTGAGCCTTTCCTAGGCATTATTTATTTAAACCCTTTATTGCATTAAGTACAAAGTTGGACTAAATGCCCGTAGACATTCTCTGACAGCCAGGCCAAACCTTACGGACCAATATATTCGTAGGTGCAATGAAACTAAGAGTAACAATAATATAATTATAGGATAATTTAAGGAATAAAATATATCTACTATTATCATGACCGTACCCCTTTTGGGGTGTTCAGAAACTACGTCCTTTTTTTTGTTAAAGAAGGATGTATCTACTAGCGTACCAAACTCGAGATATATTACAAATTTTAATCTTTTATTTTGTCTCGACTAGAAATCAAACCCGGTATTTTCGCGTCTAAATCCATTGACTTAACTGCTAGACCACGGAGGCAGTAAAGCTTAATTATATAAAACAAAGTCGGGTTTGTTAGAACACTTATAACTCGAGAACGGCTGGACCGATTTTCATGGTTTTTGATTTGTTGGATTTGTCTCCGTCCCGAATAACAGAATAACTATTATTAATAATGGAAAATTTACAAAAAATAAATAAACAAAAAATATTTTTTCCATACAAAATGTTCGTGGGTTTCGTACCTATCAAACAATGTTGGTTGTCAAATATTTATGCGTGCGTTCAAAAATTTATATTTAGCTTATTTATATAATACAGCATTACCAAATGATTTAATTTAAAAAAACAATAACTGTCAAATCGATTGGTCTCACTTTTACGTCGCGAAATTGTCTGTGATTTGTTTTGAAAATTGTTTTGTGTTACTATATTATTAATAATGACATTTATTGACTGTCAGGCGGTACGAAGTTCGCTGGGTCAGCTAGTAATTAATAAATAAACGATTTATTAATTTTTTTAAAAAACTTTATTGCACAAAGTACAAAGGCGGACTTAATGCCCGAAGATTCTCTGACAGCCAAACCTTAGGGACAAATTTGAACAATTATAGAAGTAATAATAATACTATAATTATAAAAGTTAATTTAATAGGATTATTATATACTTACATCATATATCTTCATATATATCATAATATCAATATACTAAATACTAATAATACACATTATTATTATCATTATTACTCTGATTAATATACGAATAAATAGGCATAGATGTAAAGCGTCTTAGATTTTTAAATAAATAATACTGCGGATATTAAATGAAAATTACATGATATACAGATGCATTAACTTACTTACATTTAAATTGTTGTAATTAAAAGTATCCAGATATATATTTACTAAAATTAACACAGCACATAATCACTAAACACAATTTTATTGTTCACCTTGAATCACACGAACACAAAATTATAATCAGAAGTATTTTTCGTTCCTATACCTAGTAAATAACTGTGCAGTAATGGGATGTTAGAGGTAGAGGCAGTATAGTAGTAAAGTGGCGCATACGCAGTCTGCTTGTACCATATAGTTTTATTTGTAGAACAGAAGCTCAAGTTGCGGACCATACGTACTGCAAAAAGATTCTTTAACCCTTAAATGTTAAAAAAATATACAATTTAATTAATTATTAATTAAATAAGTAGGTTTATTTTTATTAATAGTAATTTATGTTTTAAAATGTTAGTTTTTTTTTTTTTTAAATGATTATACCTTACTTCCTTCGAATAAATACCATCAATTATATTCTAAACCTAGGTTGTCTTAAAATTTTATTGATATATTTGAATTTTATTGATTAAAACTAATTAGGTAATTACCTAGGTACTGATGCTATGTTGGGACCTATTTATTATTTATTTAAATTCTTTAATGCAATTAAAAATAGTACAGAGGCGAGCTATAATGCCAGTAGGCATTCTTTACCAGCTAACCTTTGTTTTAATAATATTTTGTTAAGTAAAATACCATTTTAGAATCATAGTAAAATATAATTGACACATGAGACATTGACAATTAAGACGTAACAAATATTAAAAGTATAAAGGCAATGAACACAACATCCTTCTTTGGATAAAATAAAAATTAACTATATAAAATAAAACTATAAATCTAATCTAACTGGAGGTCGGACCGTACGTCCGTATCGTGTTGTATATGAATAAGTTGAAAGATTATCTGTAGAAGCTGGAGCATATGTTTGTCCTAGATCAGTACTAGCAGGCAAATTATTTTCAAATTGATAGCATTCAATATCTCTTCGAGATGGGCCAGCTTCTTCGCCTCTTGCATTAGCTTATATTATATGTCTACTGTTACGCCTTATAACATTTCCTCCTTCTGTTTCTAATAAGTAACTTCTTGGTTCTTTCCTTTTTTCTTTAATTTTGGCATATGTCCGTGATATTGTATCCCATACTCTTGTCCCAGGTACCATTTCTGGTAATTCTCTGGTGCCATCTTGTTTATTATAATTTTCTTTCATTTTAATCTGTCTATTTATCTTGTTTTCCTTTAACGTTATTAAGTCTGGAATTTCTGGAATTTCATATACTCTTGTTGCTTTGCAGTGAATAAATCAATTGCTACTATTTCCCAGGGGTAATCTGGATTTTCTGATGGTATCATTAGTTCAGCACGATTAGATCTATGCTCTATGCATTCTGTGCACTGTTGGACCATTGTTCTAATTTTACTAGATACACCCGGCCACCAAACTGATTCTCTTGCTCGTTTCCTACATTTCTCCACACCTAAATGACCTTGATGTAATCTTCTCAGTATTTATGTTTGTAGCTTAACAGGAATGTATATTCTGTGACCTCTCATAATTACATTATTTTGAACTCCAACTTCAGCTCTATAAGGATAAAACGGTTTAATATCATCATCCAAATGATTTTTAATAGGCCAACCATACTGTATGTATTGTTTTAGTAAATAACATGTATCATCACTATCTGCGAATGAACACAACAACCTTGGGATCGAGTAAGGTAATAGGCAGGATGAAAAAAAAAATTTTTTTTAATGATACAGTTAATAAGTTACTTAACTAATTTTAATATACTACACATTATACCTACACACATAAACATACATAAAATCATATACATTATAACTTAAATAAATACACAGTTATTTAAATAGTGTTTTATTCTGTTTCTCCAGGAACGATGTGGTTATCAAACGTTTATTAAAGACGCTGACAGACGGTGCACGTCTAATGGCCAAGGGTAGCTTATTCCACTGGCGA
Source organism: Tinea semifulvella (assembly GCA_910589645.1). Taxonomy (NCBI): domain Eukaryota; kingdom Metazoa; phylum Arthropoda; class Insecta; order Lepidoptera; family Tineidae; genus Tinea; species Tinea semifulvella. The sequence goes on from OU342585.1 coordinate 10,168,727, forward strand.
GCCGTAGATACAGTAAAGGAATCAGTGTATCTGGTTGAAGAATGAGAAGGAATCTTAAGTTGGACTTGAAAGCAAATGAAGCAAAGCTTGCTTTTCTACCGAATTTTGTATGAAGACCATAGAGAAACGCCAATTTGAACAACTTCGAAATAAAGTGAAAAAAGCGCTTAAAGCGACAAGTCAAACACAGGGTCAATATAAAAGAAAAGATGATGTACAACTGGTGTACTCTTGTAACATAAACTTTTATATTATAAATAAAATTACTTCACTTGTAAAGCCACGTTACCACACATTTTTTTGTATTTAAGTAAAGAAATGCCACTAAGGAAGTATTGAGTTTCTGGCCCTTAATGTTTAGTAATAAGTCGCTGGTGTATCTTTACATAAATAAATAAATATTTTGTCTCAAACCACTGCATGTAGCTTATTAGCAAATGCGTTAGACTTTTAAAGTTTAACATATTACAATTACAAATTTCAGGCACCAACTGTTTTTAACTCCAAAGTCCGAGCGGGAATCAATAGTACGTGAGCAGGCCATTAACCCTATACTCATCACCAATACAATGTCACGTTGTAAATGTTGCTAGTATAAAAATATAAACATCAATATATTTGATAATATTTAAATACCACTTAATAATATGTATGTTTCTTACAACGTTTGTAATGTTATATGTAGTTAAAATATACAAGTATGTTTATGAACGTTACAGTAGATACAATTGCTTATCTCTACCTATCTATATAAATAAATAACTACGTCTAGTATGTATATATGTAACGGCAGCGATAATATCTTCAACAATTAAAAAAAAAAGTTAGGGCAACTTACAGCTAATACAATTAATTTAAAGCATACAAATTCATTAGAATACAAGCTAATGGGGTGTATCAGGCAAAGCTTTTTGTAAATGTCGCTAGCGGCACTGGTACCTTGTTTACACCTATGACTGATATTTTTTTAAATTTATTTGTAGTTTTACATTTTTGAAACAGAAAAATGAATTTTAACTTAACGTTACCTACCTTAAAAGACGAATTAAGTAAGCGAACACAGTCTTTAAAATAAAAAAAGGTTGAATTAATAGAACGGCAATTTTGAGATCACCATATCTTTGCTTTCGCTTGGAAATCTCGATTTGTACACTTAAAAGCTGCTCACTTCTGCATAATATTAAGAAATTTTTTTTTTTTTTAAGCAACTGACAGTTGTATTAGGTACCATCTATCATGCGCCATCTATCGTGATAAAAAGTTAGTTTACAACATATAATAAAAATATAAATCAAAAGCGGAAACTCGGACTCGTATATGTGAAACTGTAAACTACTAAAACAAACGGCACATACATTAATACAAATACATACATTAATGTACATTAATTGTTACAAAATTAGAAACTATTTTGCTCCTCACGGAATAAATACTATCATAAAACAAGCAAAATGTAAATCACGACTTAAAGAATTGAACAATGTATAATTACTGCGTATGAGCAAAAAATTAAAAGAGTTTGAGAACCCCTGAAGGCATTTCAATTAGGTGCACTGACGACGTGCGCGGTAGGTGCCGGTGGGCGATTCCACATTACTATGCGGACGACGTCTCTTCCTTTCTTCCCGCCAATGTCACCACGCGTATTGTGACTCCGAATAACTGTACTATCAGCTAAATGGGCCCTGAAATCGACATCGCCCTTGTTCTACTGTCGAGAGCTGACCTGAACGTGACCTCGCTTCTTTTGAGGAAGTCTCGTTTTGTTAGGCATTTCAGTTATGCTTTGTATGGCATTTATGTTTATAATGCGTTGCTTTTCTTGAGATTCTTAGTAAACCTGCAGCCGGATTCTCTTCAATTTAATATTTGGCCGCGAACGTTAGGTGTATAAAATAATCCTTTACTAACGGCAACTGTAATGTATTATATTATTCTATTTGAGTTGATATTTGTATAGTATTATTAATTTTGACTTCCTTACTTCAGTAAATACATAAATCTAAAAAAAAAATACTACTGTCGTAGATATCCTATAATTTATTAGTTAGGAGTACTGTAATAAGAGCATATGGATATGTCACTTTTTTGTGGTAATAACTTTATTTGAAGTTAATTAATACGTGTATATGTCGCCGTTAGGTCGCCTGGATGTGAGATGGAGCTAATGTGTCTACACACGTCGCATCCCACACCAGAGACCTGCCAAGTTTCCACGGCCCATCAGTCGTTCCGTCGGGTCTCTTGCCATCGCTCCACACAATCCCAGCTGGTTCTAAGATTGCGGGTACACCAGCAGTGACAAGAGCCCATCGGATGATGTCGTTGAGAGCCGCGTCACAAATTAGATATATTTTTCGAGTTCTCGACCAGTAACCAAATCCTCGCCAAGCCGTCTGGCCAGCGTGGCGAGTGTGGGCCAAATAGTCCAGTTCTGGAAGGCCCATCTCCAGCAGTGGAGGTCTAGGACGCTTTGTTCTAGGGCTGTAATGAATGAATCAAACCCGAAAACTTCTCGTCTAAGGCTGGGTTGCACCGAAACGAAGTTTCTAATATTTTCATAATTAAAGTTAATTAAACCCTTCTTTGCGTCGCTTAGTCGGATAAAATAGCGTCGAATGTATTTATTTATTTATTATCAATATTATTAAGAATAATCACAGCCTTTATTATTACACATATTGACAGACAATATACTTAGTATTATTATATCATAAGCCAAGAAGTTATTATATTATTTACATACATATCGTCACGCCAGATCCCTTGCGGGGTAGGCAGAGACAATTGAGCGCCATTTGACACGATCACGACATACCTCTTTCGCTTCGTCGACATTCATTAACCTCTTCATACATGCCCTTTGGTTACGAAGACTTTTTAATGCACCTTTAGTCAGTGTTTTATTTATTTGATCGTGATATGTGAGTCTCGGTCTGCCAGGGCCTCTTTTACCCACGACTTTCGCATTAATTATCTGGTTCGTCAATCTTTCTTCGCTCATCCTTTCAACATTCGCGAACCATCGTAGCATACCTTTCCTTATTTTTGTCCCTATGCTTTCCTTCATACCAACCCTTTTCCGTATTTTGACGATACGTATGCGGTCCGCCAAAGTGGCGCCGCATATCCGACGCAACGACCGCATTTCTACTGCATTAACCCTACTCTCATGCGTATTCTGACGTATCCACGTCTCGCTTCCATACATCATTGTTTCCAGGCATTGTGTATGGCGAGCCGAGCTTTATTTTATTTACGTATACATAACAGTGGAATAGGTGACTAATACAAATAATAAAAGAAGAAAATGATAAACAGGCCAAAAAAAACATTAAAGATCAAGCAATAAATTGACTTTGTAAATAGTTTAATCGGTGATAAGGAATTGGTTTAATATTGCCTCCGGTTACCAATTAGATGACTAAAATTGCAGGTGAGCAAGATATACATATCAGTTTTATTTTGAAAATCAGTCGTCACAGGTGTTTAAATCGACGCCATTTTTAACTTTAATCGTTACAATTGTGGTAAAACACGGTTTTAACCGTTGGATAACACATGCAGTGTATAATTAATTAATAATTAAATGATAATAAAGTTAGGCTAGATCTGAGTGTATTAAAACCGGTCGGCTTTATAAAATAGGTACGAAGCTCGGCTCTACAAATTAAAAACCTAGTTACTTAAAATAAATAAGTGTAGGTATTTTTATCTGCTTAATAATAAAATTACTGACATTATAGATATTTGTTTATTTCATATACCCTACCTTATTTTATAACGATTTTATATATTATTTATAAAAATCTGTGATTAATATATCTCTAAATATCTGTCATGTAATATATTTATTGAAGTAATATATATACAAACAGTATAAAAAAAATACAATATAAATTACAACTACTTAAAAGTAAAAATTAAAATAAATATAAACTAAACCTAATAAAAAATAAACTATAAGTAAAAAATGTCCTCTAGAGACGACCCTTCAGTGATAGTCCCAAGAAGACTGGCAACATTTCCCCTCTGTATAGCTAAGCTAATACGTTGGCAGAAATAATTGCCAGCCTTCCTGTCTCCAGACTTCTCCGTTAGCCGTTTGGACAACTCCTTGGCCAGACGCTTGGCTGAGTGTCCCCATGGGCCCATCGTCTCGACCCCAAACGGCGCAAATTCGTAACCTGTACTGAGGTTGGCGTATTTGCGCAGCTTGAGGTTCTCAGCAGAAACCGCCGCACTTCCCGCGCTTGACGAGGTCGCCTGAATGTGTGATGGGGCTAATGTGTCTACACATGTCGCATCCCACACCAGGGACCTGCCAAGTTTCCACGGCCCAACGGTCATGCCGTCGGGTCTTTTGCCATCGCTCCGCGCAATCCCAGAGGGTTCTAGGATCGCGGGTACTCCAGCAGTGACAAAAGCCCTTCGAATGATGTCGTTCAAAGCAGCGTGACGAGGAATGCGGCCAGCACTTCTAGCGCAAATATATCTCTTAAATGTCCGTAATTTCATTTCCTAAAAAGCTGATATACTATATTTTTTAAATTACTCTCAATAAATTAAAAAGTATTTGATAATATAGAAGTGTGCGAGCGAGAGGGATTTGACGTACAAATACCCTCTTGAGTATATAAAGTAGAAAAGAGAAACAAAATATCTTGGAATCATTGTAACCGTGTAAGGGGTATGAAAGAAAAATAATAGTGACTCGGGCTGGTGACACAGGTTGCGTTATGAGGTTCCACTTATATTGCGCAATGAGACTCCACTATTCTTGGCTCCTTTCTCTACCCAACCAAATATTGTATGATCCTGAATGCCGTCTTGGAAGCTAGTTCCAAAAATGTATTGAGGTTGAGAGTGGATTTGCTTAGACTAATTTATTTCAGTAAATGGTTACTTTATTATGTAATATATTGCCTGTAGAAATGTATAATAGGAGTAAATCTTATCATCCAAATAAAAAAGGACGGTTTCTCGTTCGTCAATCAAAGGAGAAGCTAACTTATTCAACGTTTGACATAATTGTCTACTGATCAACTGTTAGGTTGTCAGATGTGTTCTGTAATTTCAGCACTTGACAGTCGTATGAGTGTTGTCAAAAAATTATAAGCCTTTCCGGAAGGTACGTCTTTATTGTCTGTTTTATGACTTCTAAATACATTTATTTATTTAAAAACTTTTTGCACTATGTACAAAGGACCTAATGCCGCTAGACATTCTTACTCGGTCAACCTTAGGGACATCTACGAGTCTAGTTTTTCTGTTATAAAATCCCATATTTTCGTAACAAGTTTACGATTAACCTGTTATAAAGTGGATATATGTGATGCTTTAAAGTAAACAGCATACAATTGATACGCGGCAAACGAGTGCCTTAACTTGTAGTCACAACTCAAACTTAGCTGCCAACAGCATAACAGTTAAAGGGTTTTAGTCCGTAGGCGTTTCAGGCTTTGGTTCAAATCATTAATAATTTTGCGATTTCCTCAATAACCAAAAAAAATATAGCATTTAATTGTTTACAATGTTAGTTGGTGGGTTTTTAATTTTACCAGCCGAGCTACGAGTATTTCAATGTTAAGGGTATTGTAGATCGCATCCCGCTATGATTTGAAGGTCAAGGAAGATCGATGCCATTCAGCAATCTCATATGTTATTGTCCTATCAACTTACCTATACGATAATTGGGTTGGGTAAGTTTTTGCGTAGAGTAAATAATTCTGGATTTGTAGCAATTATCCTGTCACAGAATAAAGTAATGTAAATGTATATTGGAGAATAAAAAGAAATGAGTAGGTAGTACTTAATCGTTCTGAGATCAGTGGTGGTTGATTTAATAATGCTGTCCTTCAATCTATATTTTGCATATATTTTTTTTATCGCTATTTATAATAAGATTAGGAAGAAATTATAATTGTATGTTAATTTGATAATAATTTGGAGGGATGGATTTTATCACAGAACATAAAACTCACGGCTGGCATTCTGAGGTGAGAAACCAGATTTACAGAAGCGGATTCACATTTAGCCAACTTTACTATAGTCCCATCATGTCAAATAGCAATCTCGTCAATGTCACTAGCGCACCAAACTCGATTAATATCACAAATATATTATTATATATATTTATATATATAAGGCATCGCCACTCCTCTCGGATCGCAGCTTTCCTGGTGCTCTCATGTAGGGGATGATCCATGGCAACCTTTACCTGATCGGTCAATCTCATCGGAGACCTACCAGGCATCCTCTTGCCATCGAATTTCCATACCAGGCGATCGATGTATGTTTCTCTACACCGTGACACGTGTCCGAAGAAAGTGAGAGTGCGTGATTATACAGTCGAGGAAAGGCGTTGTATGATCTCCAGGTTCACAATCAGCTAAAGATTCGTTCCCATTCTTCTAGCAGATATTCAGATTCCTTCAATGTTGCTGCCGCTCGCTCGTCAATGGAACAAGCTACCCCTGGCTATAAGACGCGCACCGTCCGTCAACGTATTTATAAACCTTCTAACCACATTCTTTCTTGAGAAACATATATATATTATATATATATATATATATATATATAAAATATATATATGTATACTATATATATATAGTATTAATTTAAGTTATTTAAATATTTTTCTTCATCCTGCCCATCACCTTTCGTGATTCCCAAGGTTAGCTGGCGAAGAATGCCTTATGGCGTTATAGCTCGCCATGTACTAGGTTTTAAGTGCAATAAAGTATTTAAATAAATATGGATTTATTGGTTCGGAACTTCGTCCAAAAATATTATTATTAATATGTAGTCTTTAGTAATGCGAAAGTTGTGGGTAAAATAGGCCCTGGCAGACTAAAACTCCTATCACGATCAGATAGATAAAACAATAGCTGAAGGTGCATTAAAGAGCCATCAAAACAAAAGGGCATGTATGAAGAGGTTGATGAATGTTGAAGTAGCGAAAGAGGTATGTTGTGATCGTGACAAGTGGCGCTCAATTGTCTCTGCCTACCCCGCAAGGGATTTGGCGTGAAGATATGTATATAGTCTTAATTCACGGACTTAACCGCTAGACTACGGAGGCAGTATTGTTCGATGGTTCGATGACAATGTGGTGGGGGTACCATACGGGAACGACCCACTATTATGTGGGCTAAGTTGAACGACCTGGGAAGTAGTGCGGATACCACAACTGGTCTGACCTTCTACTTCCCAATATTTATCAACTACCGAATAAGCAGTTTTACTCTGTAGAACTCCCAAAGTATAATAATACCTATAAAAAAAGTTGCAATGATGTCGATATTACTAAACTGTAACTGTAGGTGTAAGCTTCGAACAAACCAAATGCATAGTTTTTAAATATAAAATTGTTTATCAGTATTTACAAAGTCATTATCAAAAGGTCACTTGCTGGTCTCCACACGAATGTTTCTTTTTATAATCAGGATGCTCTATCGTGAGCACGGGAAGAGCATCGTGTATAAACAAGATATGATCAGTATTCTACTATAGGCTGTTTGAAAGAATTGAACACCCACTTGTTTAATCTTATACTGAACTAGCACCGAAAGTTAAAACTTTTGGGTCGTGGGGGCCAAGTGCACAGGAAATTTTCAAGGCGTCTTCACAACAGCTCGTCAACACCTCGGGAGACAAGAGGACTGCGCAATATTCAACGTGGCAATGCTGCCAGTATCCTTGGCACATTGGTAGCGATTTACTTATTTATAATTATCAAGTTCATAATATTTTATTTTATTTTTACTTTTTTGTTTTTAGTTGTATTTTTAATTATTAAGTAAGTAGGTGTAATTTATATTTTTCCTTCGAATAAATGTAACAAATATTTTGTATAAAAATAATAACCAACGCCCGCAAATGCAATTTGATCTCTTTGTCTAGTACTCACATGCTTCATACGAGAGCCACTAGCGGCATTCTTGATTGTCAAAATAGTGGATTCAAACAAGAATTGGCGCGATAATGACAAACCACAATAAAAAAATATATTCGAATGACAGTGTTAAGTATTTACATAGTAATAAAAAGATGGCGTAGTAACTAGTTGTTTTGATCAATGTTTGATTTTGGATTTCATTAAAAAGTTATGACAGAAAACGTGTTTAATTCATAAAAGGCAGGTTTCAAATTCAAATATAATTAATTATTATTATTGTTTGTTTACTGCTTTATTATATTATTTATAATTTATTATTATAGCTTTGTTTATTGTTTTAGATCTTTTCATTATTTATGTTTTGCTTATGTCTTGTCTTTTTTGCCATTATTATTTTCGTCTTTTATTTTCATACATGTAATGGACCTGTAATGGAGAGCAATTGTCTCCTGGAAAACACTCTTTTTAATCAGACTAGTCCAGGAGACAGGAGTCCAGTATTTATACTAACATAGAAAATAGAAATTCATGTCATTAAAGATTTTTTATTATTATTATTTTATTATTATAGGAGGAAGTATCAGATACCCAATTACCCGTCGTTCTTAATTACATTCTACCCTACATTCGATAGAGATATGTACGGGTATAGAATGGTGCTTTATGGCAAGCGTAAAGATATATGTGTATGTAATCCATCGCCTAGAAATACAGTAGGTAAGTAAATAATGTACAACTGATTATACAATCAAAGTAACATGATGTAGAATGTGTGCTGGAGTTAAAGATAAATTGCCTTCTTGTGAACAATAGCGATAACAGACACAGTTAGGTCAGTCAGTTATTGATTAATCTTTAACTATAATGGCCAAGTTTAAGCTGTTTTTAAGCAAGCGAGTGGTGTTAGAGGATTCGCAGTTAGATGGTGCAGTTCTGGTAGATGAAAATGGACGAATTAATAGTATTTTAGACAGAGCTAAAGCGAATCAGTTAGTTTCTTCCGTAAATGACTACAGTATTGAGGTTAGTAAGTTTCTTAAAAGTTTTCAACTGTTTGTGGATTGTCAAATTCTAAACTATTACAAGAAATATCGAAAAATGCTGTAAGGGGTGCTCTGTGCTGTTTAATTTTACGATTATTTTAGGCCTAAAAAGTATAAATAATTAAAACTACTAAAGGTAAAAAAAATAATAAATATTAACTAAACCTAACAAAAAATAAACTATAAGTAAAAAATGTCCTCTAGAGAAGACCCTTCAATGATAGTCACAAGGAGACTGGCAACATTTCCCCTCTGAATAGCTAAGCTAATACGTTGGCAGAAATAATTGCCAGCTTTCCTATCTCCAGACTTTTCCGTAAGACGTTTGGACAACTCCTTGGCCAGACGCTTGGCTGAGTGTCCCCATGGGCCCATCGTCTCGACCTCAAACGGCGCAAATTCGTAACCTGTACTGACGTTGGCGTATTTGCGCAGCTTGAGGTTCTTAGCAGAAACAGCTGCACTTCCCGCGCTTGACGAGGTCGCTTGGATGTGTGATGGGGCTAATGTGTCTACACATGTCGCATCCCACACCAGGGACCTGCCAAGTTTCGACGGCCCAACGGTCATGCCGCCGGGTCTTTTGCCATCGCTCCGCGCAATCCCAGAGGGTTCTAGGATTGCGGGTACTCCAGCAGTGACAAAAGCCCTTCGAATGATGTCGTTCAAAGGAGCGTGACGAGGAATTCGAATTCGAAAAAATCGATTCCGCCGAAAATTTATAACCTGTATTTTTTTTGCCTACCATTTTAGACCAAGCCATTTTGAAGAATGGATTAAAAAGCTACAACAAGCAGTAAAGTTTTTTTTTAACTATTACCACACTTATACGTTATACTAAAACTTATGTTTTACAACTATGTGGTCTAGCGGTTAAGTCCGTAGATATAGACTCGGAAGTACCGGGTACGATTCCTGGTTGGGACACAAAAATATTTATTAATGTAAATAAATACATTAATTTAATATTTAATTTATTTGTGATATTTCTCGAGTTTGATACGCGCTGGAGACATCGACGAGCTTGCCACTTTTCATATTTGGCCTATAGTAAAGTTGGCTAAATGTGAATCCGGTTTTTAAAAAGCGTGGTTTCTGACCACCCAGAAAGGGGAAACGTTCTTCTTAGTCTACTACAAGTAGATGTAAAGACAAAAAAAACTATGATTTTCGTAGCATTAAAGTTTGAGGACGGCAGAATTGTGCTCGATAAAAATATTGCAATTAATAAGTAATAAAAAATAAATAAAATAACAAACAAAGAAACAAATATTGTTTATTTCAATTTCACAGGTTATTGATGGAGGGAATCTGGCACTTCTTGCGGGAGTTGTGGATTCGCATGTTCACATCAATGAGCCTGGAAGGACGCATTGGGAAGGATTCCCCACAGCCACGGCGGCTGCTGCAGCCGGAGGCATCACCACCGTCGTCGATATGCCACTGTATGTGATTTATACAGAATATCTATATTTGTGAATTTTAGGGAAAACGTTCTTACAACCAACCCACCACCGTTCTGCCTCTTATACTACTATTAAATAAAAAAGTATATATGTATGTATATAAAAATATTTTTGCTATTTTTTGCCCTGTCTAAAATTAGATACTACTACTATTTAGACCACATTTCTCAAAAGTAATAATAATAATTTATTCGATGTAAAAATACAGTAACATAAAAAGAGTATACATGGCTTTCTATTTTATGGCGTTAATTATACATAGTGTATCTAATTTTAATTTTGAACGAAGTTTTATAGAACAATTTATAGTGAATATCAAGTCCTCCAAAAGTAAAATTAATTTGACAATATTTACAAATGGGTTGGATAAATAACTTTAAAGTAAACTTTCTTTAAAGTTAATTTTTTAGTATAAATGTCGCGGCGGTCGTTCCGCCATTCCGTCATTTAAAGGTGTTCCGAGACGTGCTTAAACTGTTTTGCCAAAGCTATGTGACGTCACAAATGACATCATTTCTCGCGCTTAGACTGCTCACGATATCGAGGTACATCGCTCTGAGCACTGTCAGTTGTTTGTCATAATGTCACGCGCTATTTTCAAGTTAATTTAATATTAGGTTTCCTTTTAAATTATTTAATATTTTAATTCGTTTATACTGTTTCTATATTACTTCTTAAACACATCTATAATTAATATTAAAGTAGAAAGTGAAAAAAATGTCAGTAAAGTTATTTTAAAATACCAAAATAAGTTAATAATATTAAACTTTACACATGATGAATAATCCGAAAGATGTATGTTTGTTAGTATTTATACTCAAAGATGTGGAATCCGCAATTTATCTTCCATACATTAAAAAAAAAAACTATCATATTATGAATGAAAATGTGATTTAGACCGTTCCGAATTGATATAACGCTCTGAGCATCCAAATCGTGATATTTGATTCGGAACGACCTGTTAGTATCATATTCATTCTAAGCGCTCTGAGCTTGATTCGGAATGAGGATTAGACTTCACAAATCTTGAAAAATATTAAATTGTGCGAGCGAGAGGGATGCAGAAGCGTTAAAACCTCTTAAAAAGTGTGTTTATTGTATCGTTTTAGAAATTCAATTCCGCCGACAACCACGATGGCAAATTTAAAGGAAAAAGCTACTGCAGCGAAGGGGAACGTCTACGTTGACGTCGGATTTTGGGGGGGAGTTATTCCTGGCAATCAAGTAAGTATTAAGATTTTACTGTTTTTTTTTATACTAGCACGGCATTAAACCTCGCGCTCACCTGATGGTAGGCCTAAGTGGGGCGCAAGGTCCATGAATGTTAACAACTGGAATCTGTCACTTATGAAATGAAATGAAATCATATTTGTATGGAATATGATAAAACGGCACATAGTTTTTGTATAGCTCACATCCTCCACCATTACTAAGACACAAATTTATACAATCTAAACTAATTTATTCCGCGTGATTGTAAATGGCCTTAGTAAAGTATCATCACGACCGTTTTTCTTTCGGCGTGGTCGGAAACCACGCTTATAAATAAGGGGATTCACATTTAGCCACCTTCACTATAGGCCAATCATGACAACTGGCAAGCTCGTCGATGTCTCCAGCGTACCAAACTCGAGAAATATCACAAATAAATTAAATATATTTATTTACATATTTTTTTAATTTATATGTTATTCTATTGATAGAGACAAATAACTTTTCCAAAGAAACGATATGTCGGAAGTGACAAAATTTTATGGCTTCTCCATACAAATTGGCTATTTTAAATTTAACAGCTTGTATGGATAAGCTAAAAAAATAATTGTCACTTATGGTTTCTTAGCAAAATTTGTTTATTTCTATCAATAGAATAACATAATAGTGCTGGTGTCGTTTTACAGGTCTGTTGTGTTGGAACCTCTTTTGTACTTTGATTTGCGTTGTTTTTTATTTTTTATTATTTGAGGTGGCTATCTGAGGCTTTGAGTATTAGTCAATATGGGACTGACTTACATCCTAGGACACAAGTTATCTTGGTTAGGAGTCAGAGACCATCTTAAAATTGCCTATCCTTGTGGTTTGCATTCAATTAAAAATGTTTATATGCTTAAAATTTAAAATTCAAGGAATATATCTGTGGTGTCAAGGAAAAAGGGGATAAGTACAAAACTTTAACTTTTCACTAGAGGCAAATTAAGAAAACAACTCATTTTTATAATTAGTAAGTTGTAATTTACGTAATGTTCAATTTCATTAGTCGTAAACTTTAGGTACGAGTCGACTCATCTCACTATGCATAACTGAATTATTGGCGATAAAAGCGCGATACTGAGATAACTCGATTGAACTCTTTTTACTTATTTATACATTTTAATGTTACGACTAGCTCCTTTATATACGTAGGGGCGTAAAATAAACTGTACAGTTTATAGACTCATCTCCTTATTGCATTGACGCATATGAATGTTTTGAACCAGTAGGCGCAAAAATCTAATTTTTAAATTTTATATATTGTTTACTTAGCTTTGTATATAGGTACCAATAAGAAAGCTCAACAAACGTTATTATTATTATTAATAGTCTAGAGTAAGGGCATGCAAAGTCGTCCCCTTATATATATATATAGTGGGCACAGTACGAGTTTTTTATGTTTAAGTTTTTTTTTCAGGATTCTCTGCAGGATCTAGTAAAAGCTGGTGTGGTTGGGTTCAAATGTTTTCTGTGTCCGAGCGGAGTTGAAGAGTTCCCTAATGTTGAGAAACGTGATCTGATCAAGGCCTTTACTGCTTTGGAAGGGACTGGATCTTTACTAGCTGTAAGTCGGTCTTCTATACATTTGCGACCATAAACTTGCCCATAAACTCGCTGAGCTTGTTCATGTTTATACAATCTATACACAGCGAGTGTTCTGAAGAGCTTCATAACCACATACCTTATTCCAAACTATTACAAGATTCCAACGAGATTAAATATAAATAAGTTCACATTTTCATACAAAAAGTTTGTTACATTCTTTTTTACGCCACCCAACGTCTTAAGTCTAAAAAAAACATGTGTACTGGTCTACTACCGCCTCCGTGGTCTAGTGGTAACAAACGTTGCCGTGAACTCGGAAGGTCGTGGGTTCGATTCCCACAAGGCAAGTAGTTGTATAATTTATTTCGGTCTGGGTGTTTATATGTATAATATGTATATACCTATTTAGAAAAAAAAATAATATAATATGTAGTTTATCAACCATCTAGTTTCCGTAACACAAGCCTCGTAGCTTACCACGGAAACTAGATGGCGCTGTGTGACCTGTCTGGAAATATTTATTTATTTATGTAACAGATGTTAAATTTTTCAAGATTAGACAGAGACAGACAGTGGAGTCGTCCAGGCCCAGATGGCTAATGGGCCTGGGTTGGGGATATTCCCCCGTTTTCCCCGGCAGGATTTCAACTGCTGGTAATTTTGACCTATGCCCAGGGGTCTAGGTTCGACTTCAGTTCTCCTCCATTGCTTCTCTAGTAGGAAGTGGTCTCCCGTTGGGGGGCTAGTCTTAAGATTAGAATTGTGTGCAATTCTAATAGTGCCATCTATGATCGACTGTGCAATAAGTGGAGCCAATATCGACGGTTTGATTAGTATTTTTAGGGCTGCGCATCTATAATAATGCAATGTATGATCGAGTAGCGGACCTATTTCTTAATGAATTTTTAGAATGTTTCAAGTACCTACTTTAATTTAAAACATTAAAACAGTAGTTCAATTAACATTTACTTATGAAAATGAACTGACACGAATTTCTTTTGTCGTAGAAAAAAGTGTTTTACACTTCCGTAGTAATTTGAAAGTGCGCGTTGAACACGACCATAGCCGGCAACGACAGTCATACACTAATTCATTATGTACCGATTGGTTTACTTTTGATTCTTAACCGTTTGGTTTTTTGCCCTGTCTTGTATATTGAATGTCTTTGTCCTATTAGTATTAGCAATCCCACGTAATTAATAATTAAAATTTACCTAAGAAGGCAGGGTCCATCGTGTGTGGGTAAGAAATGAGAAGAATGGTGCCTCGGGCTTGCGACCGACAATAGGCTGGTTTAAGAATAGGTCTTCCTGTTTTTATTTTATTGCGCGATAATACGCTCACCATCCACCATTCCACTCCTCTCCCTACCCAACCAAATACTGTATGATTTCGTTAATACCGTCTTGGAAGCATGTTCCATAAATGTATTGACGGCAGACCTGCTTAGGCCCAATTCTTTCAGTAAGTAATGCAAAGATTTTGCTGGAACACCTCTCGCACAAATATGTAATTAAATTTATTTTTCAGTTTCACGCTGAATTAGAAGACGAGAATACGGTCTCCACATGTTCAACTAAAGGTATTTAAGCCAGAATATCTAAAGCTTAGTACACACTACATGTCTACTAGAAATGTACGATTTCGGTATCTGGTTTCATTACAGCCTCTAGAACACAGCATCCTAGACATCCACTGTTGGAGATGAGCATTTATTTATTAAAATCTTGATTGCACAAAGTACAAAGGCGGACTTAATGCCGCTAGGCATTCTATGACAGTCAAACCTTCGGGACAACAAAAGCAATTAAACAATGAAAGGTAGGTGCAATTACAGGCTTAATTAGACAATATAATGACATATATAAATTAATACATACTTCAGCAAAGCCGCTAGACATTCCAGGACATATATCTGGAGAATTTGGCCTACACCCGCCACGCCGCTGGCCAGACGTAAGGACCTGATGTAAAATTTTAATGACAATTTATTTACGATTTCACAAGTTGATATTAGTAGAACGGTGGTGTTGTAAATCTATGACAAATGTACGTAAGTGTTTTTCTCATTGGTAGTGGGAGTTTGAACCGACCCTTGTCGAAAGCGTCTTACAATCGAGCCTTAAGGTTGTCTACCTAGACTAGACATAGACCTATACTTGGACCTATAGCCCAATCCCTGTTACAGACCTGTTGCGAGACAAAAATCGCAGGTCTAAAGCTAAGAGCAAGTAGTACTTGCTCTTAGGTCTAAAGTTTCCCGAATAGAATGGAGACAACAACATTTTGACGGTATGGACGTCACTTGCTGCGCCGTCTAGAGGCGAGACACGTCCGAGCATGTCTCCAGTGTCTAAAATCTGTAAAAGAGCAAACTTCATTGGTCTATTATTGGATTAAAATCCACATTTTATATAATAAAACACGCTAACAAAAGCAACGGTGATGGGTTGCCTAACGAAATATGTTTAAGGCATTTTTTTTTTAATATTATTTTTTCATCAAACACAAACACCTATATTATTACACTAGCTGATAGTGTCGCTTATAAGGGTTAAACTTTGGGAAGTAATTAAATGTCGTACGGGGCGGGATGGTCAAATACGGTGACAGTCTTGTATATACGGGGCGTATGGCAACTCTATATCTATAGACAAATCGCGCAACAAGTCATTAATGAATGCAAGGCTTAAGTAAAGAAAAAAAAAGAAGATCAATATAATATAAATATTTCCAGACAGGTGTGACCTGCGCCATCTAATTTCCGTGGTAACCTACGAGGCTTGTGTTGTGGAAACTTGATGGTTGATAAACTACATATTATACTTTTTTTTTGTAAATATATACATATTATACATATAAACACCCAGACCGAGACAAATTATACAATGTATAACCCACCAAATTCTTCAGATATAGGTATGTTGACCCATCATTAGAGGTGTGTTTTAGGGGTTGTAGCTGTTATGAAAAAAAAATTGAATTAAAAGTATTATAATATACACATCGTTATTTGCTGTGCCTTTCGCGAAGACGAACTTTGCTTATCACTCTGCTGTATAGAGCCGCGCATACATATAACTTGGAGTACTCGGAAATTGACATTTTTAATATATCTAAATATAAGTTAAAGAAGGTGATAATTGCAAATAAACTATAAATAAGCAAACTAAAACACACACACACTCATTTAAAGAAACACATGCACCATAATTAAAAGTAATAATAATAAGTGTAGGAGTAATTATAACATTATATTATTATATCTGTTTAACTGAAATTTAGTATTTAGTGTTTATTTCTTTTTAATTTTATGCAATAAATTTTACATTTTTAAATACCTATGTATTTTTACTTATGAATTTTACTACTTTTGTTTTGTATCACTTGTCACAGTTTTTAATTTTATATGTGGAATCCTGTTAGCCTAAAACTGTTAATTTGTAAGTACTTAATTTATTAAAGTTGAAGCGCTGTTGGATTCTCAATAAATAAATAATTAATTTATTTATTTATTTATTTATTCGTGGGAAAATTTACAGCCTTTGCAATATTATGTATACAAAAAATATCTAATCTCAAAGCCTTACAAATTTTCACTGCTAGCTATAATAAAAAATAATATAAAAAGAACCAACAAAATCAGTACAATAACAATGAGATATGAAATAACAATTGCATTTGTATACTGATCCCGTTTTACAACTTAAGAATTAGACAATATAATAAAATTAACACTTTATCTTGTTTTTGCAGATCCAGAAGAATACAGCACCTATTTAGAGTCCCGACCACCGGAGATGGAGCTCAACGCTGTCTCTTTCATCAATAGCTTATTGCCAACGACAAAGTAAGTTCAAGGATCCTTTCGTCCCAGCCTTCTAGTGGCAATTCTGTACCCGTAGTGGCATTGAGGTTTCGGAATCGCAACTACAGTGGTAGAGTTTTTAGAGAGAATAAATAAATAACAGCCCCTGGAACATCGAGTCCTAGATCTCCACTGCTGGAGAATTTGACCACCTCTAGCCACGCAGGTAGGGTCTTGGTCTTGTTTTGGGTACAATTCATATATGGTGGTTCATATATTGGTTCAAATAATAAATGGGCCACTACAGTGGTCACTACTCTACGTATAAAAAAACCTTTTTTTCAGAGTCCGCGTGCATATAGTCCACGTATCTTCTGCGGAGGTAATTCCACTGTTGGAGTCAGCCCGCCGTAAGCGGTTGGAGGCTGGCAACACTGACTGGTGCGCTGGTATCACTGCGGAAACTTGCCATCATTACCTCACTCTGAATGCTGAAGATGTACCCCCTGGTCGATCTGAGTATAAGAGTGCTCCCCCAATTCGGGATCAAAATAATAGGGTAGGTGCTTTGATTAAAACAAAAGGAGAAGTTGCGGCACGCAGATAAATTTGTCACATTGGGACGCGAGCAAGATAAAATGCGTGTGGCGTCCCTACGGCTCCATAGCTAGCTTACTGACCTTACTACTGATATTTAAGTGATTCAGTCAGACCTAGTTTGCTTGTTCCACGCGTAATGTCTTCGTACCGTATCTTCCCCTTTTTTCTTAATATTAATAAAATACTTTATTGCACAAAATTACAAAGGAGTGTACAAGGGCGAACATACCGCCGTGGGCATTCCCTTACAGCTAACCTTTGTGATATTGATAAGTGAGGTCATAGGGTGCTTATAAACAATAAAAAACAATAACAATAAAAAACAATAACAATAAATAGCCAAACATATACGTATAAGCAAACAGTACATATCAACACCTATGTACATACATATTATATTAACTGTGGTCTAGCGGTTAAGTCCGTCTAAATCCACGGACTTAACCGCTAGACCACGGAGGCAGTATCCACTATTAGAATTAAATTGTTATTCTCAGGCGCTATGCCTATATTAGCAGACTGTTCCTTGCTAACAATAGCCTGCTATTTCAGCCATGTTTATTTTACATTGATATAATATCAAATAAGAAAAATAAATTTAGACGAATATAGTTCATAGGAATAGAGGCTCCTATAGAGGCTCCTAAGGATAAATATACCATATTATATAAATTGTAGTATTTGTGAGACTTTATTGTCTGTCCGCAAACTATACTATCTCGAGTATTACTGGTCTGATGTACTTGAAATTTAGAATGGTTATATATCTTGTTGACCAATGAATGAATGAATGAACATCTTTGTCAGAGCAAAAAAAAAATCGTCAGGGCCACATCGGAATAGTTTTGGAAATATTTCAAGTCATCTACTGTAAGGATTTGATATTTTTACGTCTGAGCCCTAAAAATAAAAGACACGAAAAATTTACCAATTAAAAAAAAACATAGGCTTGTGCCTATATGTAAATTTTTAGCAAAATTAGGAATAAAAGTCTGAGCAAGAGTCTTGCGAGACTAAGGTTAGTTTTGGTATTGCTAACATATCGGTCATCTCATCTTGCTCTTTGCTATTGGTCTTGCAAAAAAGCTAGACCAAGATCAAGATTGGGCAACGCTAAGGTTGGTATTTTTTTCTACAAATGTATTAGCTTCGTTATGCAGAGGAGAAATGTTACCAGTCTTCTTGGGACTATGTGTGATGGGAGTTGTTTTACTAATTTTTTTATTTTAGGAAATGTTATGGCAATATGTGAGAAACGAGAAGATTAATTTGGTTGTGTCCGACCATTCTCCGTGTACTCCCGAAATGAAATGTACCAATAACCTCGAGGCTTGGGGCGGCGTGTCTTCAGTGCAGTTCGGTAAATCTATATATACCTACCACTGATAGCCAGCCATTCAATTTTAAAGGATTTAAAATTTTCTCACGATTTTAAAGTTTGTGCTAGCTTAACGATACACAAGTTGGTATTGTAAAGTAAAACAACTTTATAGGTTTAATAATTTTACAAATTTATTAAAGATAATTTAACTTGTTGCTCTAAGCGCGCTTTTTATTCTGAATTTCGATTTAACAGGCGTTCAAGTAGTATTTTCCTTGTCATTATTCCCATAACTTTATGAATTTTTTTTTATTTTTTATTCCGTTTAAAATTAAATTTAGTAAAAAAAGCGTGCTCGGCTTTCGCACAAGTAAACCCAAGCGCAAGGCGCGCAAAGTGACAGCAGTTACATCCCTAATCCCCATCGAGTTGCGTGGTAGTCACTGTTCATTGAATAACCATCATCGATACATTCTTAAATAATAGGTATTCTAACAGTATATTCAGGTAGTTGAGGGAAAAGTCGATGGGAAGAATGCGTTAGGTCACCGATGAGGTGGACTGACCAGGTTAAAGCAGCAATGCAGCAATTAACCCTTACATTAGTGCGCTTTGCAGCCTGCATTTTGAGAGGAGTGGCGATGGCTTGTTAAACGTGCCACTAAAACTCAAGTGATGACCATAAGCACTCTGCCGAAGAGTGTAGCGACTAGGAAGAAGAATATTCATACTAATATCATAAATTAATGCGAAAGAACCTTTGTCTGGTTTTTTGTCTAGACTATATTATTTCACATGCATAGGTACTGTAGGACCATTTTTATTGAAATTAGAATTAAAATTAATATCAGACCCTCGCCAACCCGTCTGACCAGCGTTGCGAGTATAGGCCAAATTCTTCAGAAATATGTTTTAGAAAGAGGGCTATCTCCAACTGGGGCTGTGATAATAATCCTTTGATCTCAGGAATTAATCTAAAGTTGATATATCGAATTAATACGGCCAACTGCAGGATTATTTGTCGACTATTTTAATAATACATACAGCCAGGCCAAACAGTTTAGGTAGGTACTATTAATTAGCTTACTGTTTAATACAGGTCTGTCATTGTTTTGGACTGGAGCCTGTGCTAGAGGTATAGGATTGTGCGAGATGTCGAAGTACCTGTCAAGAGGACCAGCCAAGCTGTGCACTCCATTGAGCAACCGCAAAGGCTCTCTTAAGCCCGGATTCGACGCCGACCTCGTTTTCTTTGACCCTGAAGCAACCTTCGAAGTTAGGCCAGAAATAATACGCCATAAAAACAAGGTAAAAAATTACATACATTAACAGAATACTGTTTATTTGGTCTGCGGGCTCCAAACGTTCGAATACGACCAGGTTTTATTTTGCTTCGGTGCTTTAAATTGCGCGTTGGCGGCTTCAAATTATATTATCTTGCACACTGCCATGAAGAGATTAACTGGCAGGCCCATCAGTTCCAGCGACGCAATTTTAACTCTTTTATTTAAAGTCTGTGTCCATGCTTAGCGCAAATTCTTCTATTTCCATCAATGGCAAGCTTGTCAATGTCTCTGCGTACCAGAACCAAAAAATATTATAACAAATATATTTTTTTTGTGTTCTGGACCAGGAATTGAACCCGGATCTCCACGTTCACCATAGAGGCAGTCAAAAGACTGAGAAGCAAAGAATAATAATTATATTAGACATTACCGTGGTCTAGCGGTTAAAACTGTAGATTTAGACGCGGTTGCTCGCTTCAGTTCCTTGTTCAGAAACAAAATATATTTTCTCGCATCTCTCATTCTGGAAAATGGAAACATTGACGCTTACCACTTGTAATGATAGGCCTTTAGTAAAAGTTGGCACAATTTGAAACAGGTTCACGTTCTGGCCACCCCGAGCATTGTGGTCGTGCAATAATTTTTTTTTAATCCGAGAATAAAAAAGGGGAAATCTCCGCTTGGCGACGGGTGACTCTTTAAGTTGTGAATATTTTGCTAAAAGGGTCAGCCTCGCCGTTCAACGGGGGAACGCAGCGAGTGTCCTCACTTGTACTCTTTATAGTCTGTGGTGTCCTCGGCACACTATGTACGCCCGCATCGGACGGTTATAATTTTAGTTTTTATTTTTATTTGTTTGTTTATTTAATGTTTTCTTTTTATGTTCCTTGGTTTGTGTACTTGTATTACTTCGAATAAAAAATATTGGTTATTTAGAAAAATAAATTAATTTCTCAGAATTAATTAGTCTATGACAATGCATTGTCGGTTATGTTATGGTCAGGTCATTTATGCCTTGTTCTTCTTCGACAAGAGAAAAAGAACAAGGTAGATAGATGGCTTAAATAAAAATGTAACAAATATTTTGTATGAAAATAACAGCCAATGCATGCTCTACTCGTATTTTATATTTATCTCTTTGGGTGTGGGTTTGATTATCTCCACTGTGACAGATAATAAAAGTCTAAAAAGTATGAGAGTACTTAGAAAATCTTATTTTTGTTGGTTTCAGTTAACACCGTACATTGGTCGTGTGCTGAGAGGAAAGGTCGAAAAAACATATCTTCGCGGACAACTCATTTATTCCAATAACGAACTTTACGGCCAACCTAAAGGGAAGCTTTTGCTAAATTATTTTTAAAATTAACAAAAATTTTTGTTTCTAAAATAATAATATATACCAAATCTATGTAGTTGTGTGGTACAAGTACCTATTTGTTTTATTTATCTATTCCCAGTTAACCTATATTACACGACTTAAGACACTTAAGTTTATTGTAGTGTCTGTATTACCCGGCTTAGCCTGCGTAATAGTGCTAGGCAAAATACCTTCATGTCCTTATGTCCGTTCATGGGTTCCAGAAACATCAACACAGAACACAGAGTTCTAGACTTCATAATACAATTTTCACTTCCAATGTTGGAGATGTTTCAGAATTTTCTCGTCTATTTTTTATCATGCCATTGTGAAACTAATATTACTATTTTATTATTTATTGATTTTGTCAAATATTAAACTCGTTTTATAATACACAAATTGGTGCACAATCTAGCCAAGTTTCGTTAAATGATTTCATTCTGAAGTAAATGAAATTAGGGAGTTTCTTAAAAGTGTTAATTGGTACACCGGCTCAAGGAACATAAGCTCCGGCTAACATATAACTATATAATTATAATATATTTTACTATATAAATAATGTTCCTTAATATAATCTGTGATGCAAACTTTTCTCACCCGACTCTACATTACATTCATTTAAAGTTTTATTAAATTGTTTGATGCAGATAATTGCTGTTAGGTATATATTTAGTTTAATCTATTAAGTTCGTTTAATTTATTCATAATTTCGAAAAATTCTTACCTCTATTTATTTAGAGTGCAATAAAAGAGATTAAACTGTGCATATTTCACAGCTCATAAATCTGATATATTTTAGTGGTCAACAAAGACTGGTTAATTTTTGCTCCTTTTTCATTGCTAATTGCTATATCAAGTGGCGAATAGCTGTGGATTTTGGATCTTTTTAAGGTTCTATTGTTATTACTTATTATAGTAAAATATATCTATGAAAGGTAGTTTTACTATATTTTTATACTTAAACGTAAATTATCTGGTAAAGCTATAAATCAAATTTTAACGAAATAGGTACAATATATCATATTTTATTAATAAAGATAGGTATGTTGCAAGTCTTTAAGTGGGCAATAGCTTGCGATTTACCCTAGATCTTGATAGCATTTTTCTCTATTTCATATTTTTCAATTGGTAACACTGAAATTAAAATTGTGTGCTTTACCGTCTTGTTATTTAGTTTATTGTATTTATTATATTTTTGGTACTTTACAAAGAAATGTTTTGCTTCTAAAATCTGTAATACAATTGTGATTATCTTTGTAAATAGTTAAATCATTAGAATCAGTTTCGTATAATAAAAAAAAGGTTTGTTGATATTTATTTCGTTAGACAGATGACAGTTTGATTTTGTCGCGCGATAAATTGCCGGGAGATAACCTAAATCATGAAATAATATTATTTTCCTTGTAATGTTTTGTTAGATGCCGAGTATTGTGAAGGAAATCGACATGAGTCGCCAAATAGATAATAATAAAATGCAGTTTGAGTATTCGGAGCTGGCTAGTCGCGGTCTTGATCGCTATGTTATAGCTGATCAATCGAGACCTAATTTTTTTGAGGTAAGTGGTTGTTTTAGGCCTAGTTTATATACAGTTACTTATTCAGATGTTATAGTAATATTAACTGACTTTATTTATTCAAGATAACTGGTATATCACAGCAGAGAGCACCAACATGCAGTGGCCTTAATGCTGGAGACTACAGAAACTTGGCTGCTTTGCTCAATCACTCAAGTTTATCCCAATTGAAAGTACTAAACAAAGTTCCCTTGCCGCCAGAGATAATGGAACATTTTGGCCGTATCCTTTTACAATATTTACTATTTTAGCATTTCATGCTTATTTACTGTGGGGGTGTCGGGTTCACCGTGTGTGGGAGAGAGAAGAAGATAGGTGTCTCGGGCTTGCAACCGACTTTGGGCACTTTCTTAACATTTAATGGATTCATTGTGCGGGTGCTGTGTCCATCGTGTGGAAAAGACAGAGTAAAGAAACGGTGTCTCTGGCTTGTGACCGACTACAGGCTGGCTTACAAAGAAGGCCTCTTTTTATAAAAGTAAGGTACCAAAATAATAATCCCTAGTGAGGTGGTAAGGACCCATTCTTTTTAATTAGTGAGATTTTACTTTTAGGCAATATTACAAATAAAATTAAGTATTTTGTGTTCTCATCCAGAAATCAAACACAACACAGGGGTAGAGATTTAAACACAAAAATACATTCTCATTTTATTGTACAACAACTCTCATCATTTGCCACTCTGCTCCTCATTTTTCCCAGTATTATGCTGTTTAATTCAGCTTTGCTCATATAGAAATACTGCCCTTGTGGTCTAGCAGTTAAATCCTTGGATTTTAAACACAGAGGTACCGGGTTCAATTGACTTGAGACCCTGATCTGGACCCAAATATTTATTTGTGAAAATCTTTGGGTTTCTAACCACCTCACAAGTACTTACCTTTTTAGTTTTACTTTTAGCACATTTTGTACATAGAGAACACAAATTTCTAAGCATTCCATGGATTCCCCGTGCGGGTGCCGGGTCCATGAGAGAGAGAAATGATGAAAGAGATGAGAAGAATGGTGTCTCGGGATTGCGACCGACAATAGGCTGGTTTAAGAAAAGGAGGCCTCCTTTTTTTTCTATTGCGCAATAATACTCTCACCATCCACCATTCTACTTCTCTCCCTACCCAACCAAATACTGTATGATTCCGTTAATGCCGTCTTGGAAGCTCGTTCCATAAATGTATTGACGGCAGACCTGCTTAGGCCCAATTCTTTCAGTAAGTGACGCAAAGATTTTGCTGGAACTCCTCGTGCACTAACTTCCACTGCGTAAAGCTGAGTTTTGAACCTGTTCCTGATCATTTCTTCTGTGAGATCATAATATGTATTCGACTTCATGTTGTGGTCTTTTGGAATATTATTGCTCCAGTAGTTTAGGCTTGAAAGCGAGGCAAACATACAGAACTATGGGGTTCACATGTTGTGTTCAGATAATCATGTCATATAACCTATGTAACAATGTTAACGTCTCAGACATTTTATCAAACACACAGAGAGACAAAGCTTCTTTCATATTTATAGTATTAGTATATGTACAAATTATAAAATCTCCTTAGCTGTAGAACAGATATGCAAAATCATTGTTTAATGGGGGTATTTCCCGAGATTGGCAGAGTTTGGTTAACAATTGACCGGAACATTTATGTGTGGGCTTTTGAGCATAGTACGGATGTGGCTTACTATGATGGACTGATGGAGACCATTGTCAGTGTGGGATTGGTGAAGCCCAAGACAGGAGTGTTCCAAAGCTTTGTCAAATATCTTCTAGTTCTTACTACTCCTGTAGAAATTGTAGTTTTGGGTATGTAATTTATTTATATATTTTATGTATAACTACTTGATTTGCCAAAATTTTTAATACTTTCATATGTCTAATGTAATAATGGGATAAAGTATGGGCAAGGTGATATATGGGATAAGTTACCATCGGAAATTTCTTGTACATCAACCTATTAACTACACTGGATCAAACTTGAAAAATAATTGTTCTAGTCCAAAAATGCCATCTTGTTCCTTTCCTGACCTGCAATATCTACCTTGTGCTTGGTTAAAATTACACTGATTAACTATAAATTATTATTTTACATTGTATGGGAAAGTTTGAGCATAGCGTAATATTGTTTTAAGTAGCTGCAGTATTCTTCATTCTCTGATGGTTAGATATCTGTTGGTGAACTGATGGTAGGGACATAAATTTCAAAATTAACAAGCTAAGGTGGCAATGGGCCAAACTCATCTATCAGAACCAATGAGACGAACTGTTCACTGAGTGGGACAACACCCCGCCAGATTCAAATTATTTATTACGATTCGGCCTTCTCATGCTCTTTTGTATTGTCACATTATAATCGTTTAAATTATTATTTTTAACATTACAATATGAATTGACCTAAATAATAACCATACACCAACAATAAAAGGTGTAATATCATAAAATACATTTGCACATCTACCAGGCATTTTACTCACTAATAAAATGATTTATCTTATAATAGACATTGCTTATAAGTAGACGTTTAACATGAATTTTTAGTTTATCTACGCATAAGCTAGTCAGTTCCTTTGTGTGTGTGTATTATAAAAACAAACACCAAGTCCAAAAAATACTTACTAGTTTTACTGATACAAAGGTAAGGAATGTGTGCTTATTGCATGTGTTACGAGAATGCAAGTTATAGAGAATGGACATACATAATATTCTCTAGTATATAAGTATACTGAGAAGCTCTGTAAAAATATACTCCTTAAACCTATATCTTAGCAAAGTGCAAGCAATCAAATTGTAAATATATTGAATCTCGCTCTTACAGACGACAGATGGCCTAAGGAAGGTCACTGGTGGGTGTTGATCGAGGGTGGTAAAAGTTCGCGTGCAGTGGCGAGCACACTTGCTACTGGACATAGATGATGATGATGTAGTTTTCATCAGTTTTTTTCTAATTTTAATTTTGCAGGTGTAACATTTTCATCAACACAATCAACATCAGAATTTGAGGAGATGCATTTGGTGCCCGAGCCTGTGTTTGTATTACCTACTGATGGAGTGTCCATGATGTGTGTCAAATCTTCAGCCAAAGGAAGGATTTTTATGGGCGGAAAAGATGGTTGTCTGTATGAAATTGTTTATCAGGTAAAATATCTAGACTTTTGTACATGTTCAATTTAATCATTACTAGCTCGATTTGTTTTGGCTGTGGTCACTGGTTTAGAAAAATAATAGTTTAGAAAAAAAATAAAAAACTGGTCAAGGAACTGTTTATTTGTGGAGATGGGCCTCCCAGATTTTTCTGGATAATTTGGCCTACACTCGCCATGCTGGCCAGACGGAATGGCGAGGATAATATAATATAAAGCTCACTTCACTCATATTGCTATCCAAACAGGCGGCGTGGGGCTCGGAATGGTGTCAGGGCTTTAAATGTCATTTGTTTGTTAATAAAAATATATTTAAGATTTTTTATAATGAATGCAATAGTCAAACAGGATCTAGTCATAATTCATGTGAGCCTAGGTTGATCAATAATATAATATGGTATTTAATACATTTCAATCATTAAGGTTTCTGTTCATGCTGTCATAACAATATTTTTACCCTATAATAGATAAAATGTCATCATATACTACAAATACAGGATGTATTTGTACAATAGGTCAACACGAAATAAGATACTGTATTTGTTTTAGGCTCAATCAGGCTGGTTTGGGGAGCATTGTAAGAAAGTAAACCACAGCACCAGCACCCTATCATTCCTAGTTCCTTCCTTCCTTAATGCTGCTCTGTATGATGAGGATCCCATAGTAAGAATAGAAGTGGATGATTCCCGACACATGCTTTATACACTTAGTGAAAAAGGCTGTATAGAACTATTTGATTTGGGACATGATGGTCTTAGCACAACCAGAATCACAAGACTGACACAAGGAAAGATGGTTTCTCTTGCTATGGATATTGTAAAGTAAGTTTTTTTATTATTTGACAAGTATAGATGCTGCCTCCAGTTTAGTGGTCAAGATTATATTTAGACGTTTGTTTGATTCCTGGTTGAAAAGTCAAAAAGAAAAAAAATGATACATTTGTTGTGTTTAAGAGTGATTGAGATCTAAAAATAAGGATATACAAATAATAATGATACAACACGAATAAAGATATAAAAAGAATGCTTAGACATTATTTATTAAATTATATGTGAAATTTACTTATATTATTATTAAGTATCATCACAACCGTTTCCCTTTTGGGGTGATCAGAAACCACGTTTATAAAGAAGCGGGTTCACATTTAGCCAAACTTTACTATAGGCCAATCATGACAAGTGGCAAGCTCGTCGATGTCTCCAGCGTACCAAACTCGAGAAATATCACAAATAAATTAAATATTATTTAAATGTATTTATTTACATTAATAAAATATTTTTTGTGTCGTGTGTACCTCCGTGTCTAAATCCACGGACTTAACCGCTAGACCACGAAGGCAGCGTCTTCTTTTTTCTTAATAATAAAAACATAATAAGTTTATTAGTTTAGTGGTCATCAATGACCCGCTTTCCTTAGTATAAAAATAAACATGAATTTTATTTTAACAATGATTTATTAATTTTGTAGGACTTTGGAACCAAATAATTTTAAGCCTGTGATATCTATTTCGGCCGTGGATACAACTGAGTCGGATGTCTTGAACTTGGTAGCTGTGACACAAGCAGGGGCCAGACTTTATTTTTCTACTATTCGCAAAGAGTAAGTAACAAAAATAATTTATAACTTGAAAAACATTTGTGCATAATCATAATAGTTTCCTTCGTTAATATTGGCAATAAAACATCCCACTTTAAACTTTTTTATTAGACTAATATCCAATATCCATTGCCATAACACCGCTGTAAATAACAGCTAAGCCAAGAAATTAGTAATAGCACATCAACTTATAGATTATGGCCCAAATCACTGTAGTAAATGTCATCATTAATTTTATTTATTTATTTTAAAACTTTATTGCTTCATACAAAGGCGTATGTAATGCTACTTGGTATTTTATTACCATCAAGTTTCGGGACAAGTAATAGTATAGGCATGGCAAAATAAAAAACACAAATAAATCATCATCAGCCTGTGTCTGTCCATTGCAGAACCCGTTTACTCCATCGTTCAAAAGTTCTGCGACGGACATGTCCAGCCTATTGCCACTTCAACTTGCTAATTTTGAAAGCTATGTGGTAACTTTGGTTCTTTGACGTATGTCAACATTTCTGACTTTATCCTTCAGAGAAATCCCGAGCATAGCTCTCTTCATAGTTTGCTGATCTACCTTAAATTTATGCATCAGACCCACTGTCAGTGTCAGTGTCCACGTCTCTGCTCCATACAATATTACTGGAAGAAAGCACTGGTTGAAAAGTTTTGTCTTCAAACACTGTGGTATGTTTGATATGAAGATGTGTTGTAACTTCCCTTGTATTAAATATGCCACTATATTACAGAAGTTTAAACCTCGAAACTGTAAAAGTAAAGTATCATCACGACCGTTTCCCTTTCAGGGTGGTCAGAAACCATGCTTATAAATAAGCGGATTCACATTTAGCCAACTATACTATAGGTCAATCATGACAAGTGGCAAGCTCGTTGATGTTTCCAGCCGTACCAAACTCGAGAAATATCACAAATAAATTAAATGTATTTATTTACATTAATTAATATTTTTGTGTCCCGACCAGGAATCGAACCCGGTACCTCCGAGTCTCAATCCACGGACTTAACCGCTAGACCACGGAGGCAGTTCTGTTCGAAACTGTACATTTGGAATATTTCCTGTTAGACTTTCTATTAAGACGGTAGTTACACCAGTTATAGGCCGACATAATGTTAGATACTGATGTCGATCGTCAATGACTGGTCAGTTCTTGGACATCGCATACCGCTTACCATCATTAGAAGAAAACCATGTGCCCCTCTCGTTTGCACACTTTGCATATAGTTACTTGACACTAAAATAGAATCCAAATTCTGTGCCATTGAAAGTTAGTATTGAAGAAATTGGTCTTGCTGGAAGTGTTTATTTATTGTTCAATTAACTTGATTGATGGAATTTCTACAATTCCATTGCTCTTTCAGCATCTGAAGACAGAATTGAACCATCTTATATTGCCTTAAATTTGTCTGTAACTTCAATATATTTCATTTATGTTCACAGTAACACAGATAATCTGGTAGTGGACATTCGGCCAAATAATTTGCAGCTGGTTCATGTGAGGCTGCCCCCTGGCTTCACTCCTAATGCCTCTGTTCTTAAACCCAAGCAAGTACATAGCGCAGCCTATGATAATGGTAAGTGATTACTTATAAAGACGTAATCTTAATCAATGATTAAGATTATTTTTAAGGAAATCGGACAAACTGGTCTATATGACGGTTATTGATCAAATATGATTTATCGGAAAGCCCATTGAATACACGTCTATTAACCTATGTTGAAAAAAGTTGGGATCCAAAGTAATAAAAAATCTTTCAATATTGTAATTTATGTACTATTTAATTGTAACTGTGAACCCTCTTTAAAAAGAACAACATGGTTTCTTACTACCCCGAAAGGGTATCCCTTGTGATGATGATACTATAAGAAGTACCTAATAAAACATGTAAATATGTATTCATTCCTACCCATGAGCCCGGCCACAACATAATATCTTAATTAATAGCAGTTCTTTAACTTGAAGCTTTGAACCCTCATAAATTTATTGCAGATTATTTTGTATCAATGTACAGAACTTGGTGTTGATTAAGAACTTGAGGCAGAAGAAGTCTATTCTAAAAAGCTATTTATTTATTTATTCGTGGGTAAATTTACAGCCTTTACAATATTATGTATACAAAAAATATCTAATCTTAAAGCCTTACGAATTTTCACTGTTAGCTATAATGAAAAAAAAATAAGAACCAACAAAATCAGTACAATAACAAAGAGAAATGAAATAACAATTGCATTTGTATACTGATCCCGTTTTACAACTTAAGAATCATACAATATAATAAAAGTAATTAAGTGTAACACTCGCCAAGCCGTCTGGCCAGCGTGGCGAGTGTAGGCCAAATTCTCCAGATATATGTTCTGGAAGGCCCATTTCCAGCAGTGGAGGTCTAGGACGCTGTGTTCTAGGGGCTGTAATAATAGTCAAAGTCAAAAGTCTCTATTCACGTAAACCTATTACAGGCATTTATGAAACGTCATTAATTTGATTATTTTGAATGATTCTACTCATGCTAGTAGAAGACTAAGCAGCAAAGTGGTCCAATAAGTAAGCTGTTAGCAGAAGACCAGCAGCTTAGCAAATTACTGTTAATGTTTAATCTGACTGAGAAAGGAATCTGCAAGGAAAACTCAGCTATATCAGATTTACAAAATAAAACATATACAGAACTGCACCACAACGATCAATTACTAACCTTTTAAATTTAGTTATCAGTACCTATGAGAATACAATAGCTGGTAGAGCAGTAACCCACAAGGCAAGTCAGAATTAAGGTAGACTACATGCCTATGTGCAACCCGAAAGTCGACAAAACGCAAAAACCTCTGTTAATTTAAGAACAATAAATTGAACGTGTTCGGCAGAGGTCCCAGGCCCCCACAGCAGCACCCGATCACGGACATAACGCATGTGCCAGCCATCCCCCCGCTCAACCAGGCCCTTAGGGTGCGGACCGGGAATAATAATAAAAGTGTAACAACAGGTATTAGTAACAGGTACTCAAACAATACTTTACAAATTTTGACAAGAAATATAAATTAAACATAAGTAATAGAAAAATATATAAAATAAAAAACTAAAACAAGGATTTTATTTAGTTTTGTGGTTGCAGAGACACTTCTAATGGTCTGCTCAAGCGGTAGTGGAGAAGCAGAGATACTATGGTGCATGTCTCGACTTTTGCCTGGAGAAGCTACATTCACAGAAGCACATTCACTCCTTCCTCTAGACGGACCTGTATGGGCCCTTACAGCTCTTCCTGCTCCACATGCTTTACACAACTCTAAAGCACTAAAAGCTAGAAAAGGTAATTTATTCAAACTATCATACCTAGCTACCATTGATTGATTTAGGCTCAATACTAATATTATAGATGCAATGCATTTTTTAGTAGGGCGGCAATAATGTTTAACGAGTGCAATGGTTAGATGAGTGAGCACTTCCAGTTCTTGTATACTGACCTATTGTTTTTATTTGTTATTTTTGTTTTCTTTTCTGCAGCTGTATTTATTTATCATGTATTTTTATTGTTTTATCGTATCGGTATTATCGCGCAATAAAATGAAAAAAGGCCTCCTTTTCTTAAACCAGTCTATTGTCGGTCGCAAGCCCGAAACACCATTCTTCTCATCTCTTACCCACACGATTGACCCGGCAACCGCACGGTGAATCCATGGAATGCTTAGAAATTTGTCTTCTCTCTTCGGACGAGTGGAACGGATTGGTGGAAAGTTCTATGAAATTTTCACTATACTATCTATAATATAAACTATAGGAAATTGTTTTGACAGATTTTAATGCTATGCAAAAAAATCACTACCAGGCTCTCTTCTATCTGCCTGCAGCGAGTCCTTGAGTATTTTGGTCATAATACACGAAAAAGTTCGGTCAATCTGGAAAAGCTGGTGATCACGGGTAAAATCGAAGGCAAGAGACCCTGTGGCCGAAGTCTGACCAGATGCGAACCATACTTAACACCCCAGTCCACAGTGCGCTGCATGCCGCCGTGTGCAGACCCGGATGGTGCAGCATCGTCCGAGACAAAGTGATCCGTGGTCACGACCCTCAGCATTGAGGAAAACGACGCAAGGGGGAGGAGTTAGAAAAATATTTCTAAATGTTAAAGAGTGCGAGCGAGAGGAAAGCACAAGCATTAAACGCTCTTAATATTTATTTTGTCTTGTAGAAGTGTGGAGTTGTACTCGTTGGGCCGTGGTGTCAGGTGCAGGGGCCGCGGTGCTGGAGGCCGGCGCGTCACCAGACATACTGCGCGCACTGCTGCGGGACTGTCACGGACCTGATGCTCAGCCCGTCAAAGACTTTTTCCAGGTACCAGCATAGTCAATATTTCCACATACCGAAAATGTTTTCATACCTGAAATCAAGAGATTACATCTATATAATAAAAATCAATCGCCGTGCTTGGGTCGGGCTAAAATACAAAAATGGTTAGATTTAAATATAATTTATTTTGTTTTGTTCGCCTTGGGTCAGGGATGCTTTAGCAATAAAATATTTAAAAGAACCCCTCCGCTGTCTAGTGGTTATTTTTTTATTAAATTTTTATTCATTTTGGAAAACCAACAGTTGTCTATTGTATATAGATACTAATATTTTTTTTTTTTTTATTTCCATTCCATTATTTTACTATATATATGTATATTATTTAGTTGTATTTGTTATATAGGTATTGTTTTTAAGCTTATCCCTATTATTATTATTTTTTTGCAAAATGCATGTTTATTATTTAAGTGGAAACTTTGCTGGATTGTGTAACTTTTAGAATTGTTGTAATTATGATTTAAGATCTGTATGTTTCCTGAATAAATAAAAATAAAATAAATAAAATTATTATTATTTGTTTGGTTTGTATGGCCATCCATCTGATCATCAACTGATCTTGATTAATACAGACACTACCGCCGGGATCAGGGTTCAATCATACATCTATTTATTCGTTGCAATAAACGCTTTTATTATTATTATTCATTTTTAGATGATACAAAGTTCACTGACCCATCTAGTTTGAAAAAAATAAATATGGTTTTGACTCCATGTTTGATTTCAGCTACAAAGCGGGGAACAAGCCTTTGCGTGCGCGTTGTACATTGCGTGCGAGGAACAGGAGTCTTCAGGTGACCTGGCCGTGAGCGAGTGGGCGGCACGAGCCTTCTTCTTGTATGGCAGCCAGGTCATACCACACCATCAATCTGCACATCATCACACTACAGAAGCCATGCTTCGTGAGTAAAATACAAATTCATCACAGCTCCGTGACTGAGACCGTCTGCGTGACTGCCGGATCAGCGGATAAGTCAGAGGATTTAGAAGCCGTTCCAGGTTCGATTCCTGGTGGGGGCACAAAAAATAATTTAATTTATTTGTGATATGCTTGCTACTTGTAATGATGGGCCTATAGTAAATATGGCTAAATATGTATTAACTACAATATGTAAAATATGTGGTTAACGTGGTGATCTAATAATAAATATTTCCAGACAGGTCACACAGCGCCATCTAGTTTCCGTGGTAAGCTACGAGGCTTGTGTTACGGAAACTAGATGGTTGATAAACTACATATTATACTTTTTTTTTTGTAAATATATACATATACATATAAACACCCAGACCGAGACAAATTATACAATGTACAACTTGCCCCCGGTGGGAATCGAACCCACGACCTCCCGAGTTCACTGCAACGTTTGTTACCACTAGACCACGGAGGCGAATCCAATGATTTCTTATTATTGTTATTTGTTAAAATCTGTACAATGGTGTTTGTTGACCATTCAAAGAATATATATATATATTTTTGTTACTGTTGTGTATACAAGTGACAGTAATGACAGTTGATATTAACTAGTGGGTAGTATTAAAAAGTGAACAGTAAGTTGGAACTTTAACAGTGAAGCTGTATCATGCATAATCCTTAATTGTGAGTATATAATAGTGGCGACGAGGACAATTAACAGTGGAATAAGTGCGAAAATAGTGATAAAATAAGTTCAGTGTGATATAATAAATAAAAATAAAAAACTTGTGAAAATGGGTATAAAGTTTGGTGAATTTGATATAGCACATGGCTGCTGGCAAAACTATATTGAAAGGTTTTGTTACTGTTTAGAAGCAAATGAAATAGTGGATGATGCAAAGAAAAAGGCGAATTTACTAGCAGTATGTGGTCATGATTTATTTGATTTAATTGTATCCCTGATAACTCCAAATCAAGTAAGTGAGGTTACTTTTTCTACAATTAAGTTAAAGTTAGACAGTCACTTCCACCCAACACCAAATGAAATTGTGCAATCTTATAAATTTCATATGAAAAATCAAACAGAAGGAGAAAAAATTAGAGATTATATCGCTCAGTTAAGAAAGTTAAGTATTCATTGTAATTTTATGGATTTGAACCGAACATTACGGGATAGATTGGTGTGTGGTATCAGGGACAAAGAGATACAAAAAAAGTTACTCCAACAAGCTAAATTAAATTTTGAAGAAGCTTGTCAAATTGCTTTATCACATGAAACAGCAAATACAGATTCTAGTGTCATAGTTGGAGGGGGCCAGGAAAGTACAAGTGTTGAACTGGAAGTACCAATGGAGGTTAACCGTTTAATGACAAAAAATAAAAGCTGTTTTCATTGTGGAAAACCACATAGGGGAGAGTGTAGATTCCGTTGGAGTAAATGTACATTTTGTGGGAAAACAGGCCATATTGAACCTGTTTGTTTCCAGAAGAAACAGAGAAGAAGTACATCAAACTGTAATGGGCTATATGAAGCATGTATCAATAATGTTAAACAAGATAGAGTAAATGCATATATGATTAAAATATCACTAAACAATGTCAGCATAGAGATGGAAGTTGATTCAGGCTGCGCCTTTACACTTATAAGTGAAGTAACGGCCAGGAAGATTTGGCGAGGTGGATTACCCAGGTTGAATAACGCAAATGTATCATTAAAAACTTGGACGGAGAGTCGGTTAGACCTATTGGGAGAGACTGTAGTACAAGTAGAGTATAAAAACATAAAGAAAAACTTAAAACTTCTTATAGCTAAAGGAATGGGACCAAGTTTAATTGGTCGAAACTGGTTTTCTGAGTTGGAAATTAGGTTACAAGGAGTTTACAGTATAAAAGTAAATATGAATGACATCTCTACACTACTTGAAAAGTACAAAGAAGTTTTTCAAGAAGGGTTAGGAAAGTATACAGGCCCAATAGTTAACATAACTCCAAGGGAAGGAGCCGTACCAAAATTTCTCAAAAGTAGGCCTATTCCGTATGCACTAAGAGAACGAGTTTTTAAAGAAATTGATAAATTAGTAATGGAAGGAGTCTTAGAGCCTACTCCACATTCAATGTGGGCCACTCCGATAGTGCCTGTGCTTAAACAAAATGGGGGAGTGCGGTTGTGTGGAGACTACAGAGCAACGGTAAACGTTGCCACAGACACCGATACATACCCTCTGCCTACTCTTAATGAAGCATTTGTGCAACTACAAGGGGGGGTCATATTTACTAAAATTGACTTAGATAGAGCCTATACACAAGTGGCTGTAGATGAACAAACATCCAGCCTACTCACATTAAATACGCCCAAGGGGTTATACAAAATGAATCGTTTGGCATTCGGAGTCAAAGCATGTCCGGGTATATTCCAGAGATTAATGTCATCCCTACTAGCAGACCTGACCGGAGTGGCAGTTCTGTTAGATGATATTGTCATATCAGGAAAAAGCATAGAACAACATAACACAAAACTGGAGGCAGTATTACAAAGACTGCAGGAAGCCGGACTGAGAGTTAATAAGACCAAATGTAAGTTTGCAGCAGAAAGTGTAGAGTTCCTGGGATTCATAATTGATGAATATGGAATTCATCCAAGTAATGAAAAAATTGAAGCAATTGAGAAAACACCAGCTCCACGTAATATTAAAGAATTACAAGCTTTTTTGGGACTACTCAATTTTTATGATAGGTTTTTACCGAACAAAGCAACAATAGCTGAACCATTATATAAATTATTAAATAAAGATAGTAGATGGCAATGGAAACAGGAACAAAACCAAGCTTTTGAAATATTAAGAAAAATGTTGTCCAGTAAAGACACATTAGTACACTATGACGTAGAAAAGAAGCTTATACTATCCTGTGACGCTTCTCAATATGGGTTAGGAGCAGTACTGGAACATAAAATGAATGATGGTACTGTTAGGCCAATTATGTTTGCATCGAGGACGATGAATGTTCATGAACGTAACTACGCGCAAATAGACAAGGAGGCAGCAGCAATTGTTTTTGGATTAAAAAAGTTTCATCAGTTTATAAGTGGCAGAAAAATAACCATCAAAACTGATCACAAACCATTATTGGGCATATTTGATCCAAAAAAGCCAATACCAAGTATTTTGTCTCCAAGGATGCTAAGATGGGCTTTACTATTAAACTCTTATGACTATGAAATAGAGTATGTGGCCGGAAAGAAAATAGGAAATGCAGACGCACTAAGTCGGTGGCCGTCGCATGATCAAGCATCAGAAGAGGATTATGAAGGTGTACTTCTTATTGAAGAGACACCGGTAGAGCTTAATTTTTCTGCTAAAGAAGTAGCAAAATTAACAAAGAAGGACAAATGTTTGAGCAAAGTCTTATACTGGGTTAGATATGGTTGGCCATCTAAAATTGAAACAGAGTTTAAAGTTTACTGGCAAAAAAGAGATGAGTTATCAGTTTTTAAAGATTGTATATTATGGGGCAATAGAGTTGTGCTACCTGAAAAAATAAGGGACTATGTCCTGGAAGAATTACATTACAATCATGATGGTATTGTTATTACAAAAGCAATGGCCAGAAGCTATTTCTGGTGGCCAGCAATTGATAAACAAATTGAACAAATGATTAAAGATTGTCAAACATGTTCCGAAAACAGAAATATGCCTAATAAAGTCACACATCAATGGATAAGGCCTGACAAAGCGTGGTCTAGATTACATGTGGATTATGCAGGACCATTTCAAGGAAAAAATTTTTTGATTCTTATTGACTCATTCTCAAAGTGGCCCGAGGTAAAAATAGTTCCAGATTTAAGCAGCAATACACTCATAAATGTACTAAGAGAAATTTTTGCGCAACAAGGATTGCCAGACTCTATCGTAAGCGATAATGGTAGAAGTTTCATTTCAGACGAATTTAAAAATTATTTAAAATTAAATAATATTAGACAAATCCTAACAGCACCTTACCACCCAGCATCGAATGGACAAGCAGAGCGTACGGTCCAAACTATTAAAAATAAATTAAGGAAACTATCCTCAGTGCCTTGGCATATTAGGTTACCAACAATATTATATGGATTACGTACCACACCCAATAGTGTTAATGATCGTACTCCAGCCGAACTTTTAAATAACAGGCGTTTTAGAACCAAATTTGATTACCTGAATCCTCTATCATACAAAGATAATGATCAATTAGAAACCATTAATAATAATGAAAAAACAAAAATCAGAATATTTGATATTGGACAGACAGTTTACATAAGAAACTATGGTAAGGGGCCCCGTTGGCTGAGAGGTGTGGTGGAAAAGAGAGTTGGACTTTGTCAATATAAAGTCAAATGGAATGGAAGATTGTTATTAAGACATATTAACCAGATGCAAGACAGTGGGGCAAAGGAAAGAGAGCAAGTGGTCGAGGTAGAGCAGACTCAGAGCAGCGATGAAGAAGATGGTGAGCAACTTGCTATACCACCACAAGACCAGTGGCCAGATATGATTGGCGTGTCTGGACCTGAAGAAATAGTGATGTACAGAGAAAGAGCGGGGACTTCAAAACGCCCACGGGCGTCCTCCTCTTCTTTATCACCACCGCTTAAAAGAATCGCATATCAGGATCCATATGACCTGGAGCCTTTGGATAGCGATGATGAAGAGAGTGATTAGTGTACAAAACATTATCGTTAAATAAATAAATAATATATTTTTAAATTAGTAGATAAGTGTATTAAGACTAAATTAGTGTATGAACTATCTTTGGGGAAAGGCATGTTGTGTATACAAGTGACAGTAATGACAGTTGATATTAACTAGTGGGTAGTATTAAAAAGTGAACAGTAAGTTGGAACTTTAACAGTGAAGCTGTATCATGCATAATCCTTAATTGTGAGTATATAATAGTTACATTACCACAATTGGGTATTAGTGGAACTGGGTCCGACAGCTTAATGTGTTCTTCCAGACACGGTGTTGTAAATCTTTGACAAATGTATGTAGTGTAGAAAAGTGTATTTCTCATGCCAGGGTGCCGATTTATTAAACAAAATGGTTTTACTCGTATTACATGAAGATTCAAATTGCGACATTTTTGGACTGAAGGAAAACGTTTTAAAATCTAGGCCCACCGCATGCTATGATAGCTAAATACAATCACATATTTTATTTCTATATTTCCATCCAAAACAGGCTCACCATTTTCCCCGCGGCAAGTGTCTACACCAATGACAATGCGAGGACCGCAACAAGTGCCGAAATCTCCCCAGACACCATTTCAACAAGGTCCTATGAACCACTCACAGCTAGGAATGTCTCCACCTAGCCAATCATTTCGAGGACCTTTTCAAAATATGACTGGATCTAGCCAGTTGAACCAATCAGCATTAAATATGATCCAGCAGCAAATGGACCCTAGTTTGCCAATGCCAGATTTCACGGCCAAACATAATGGGCTTTATTTGTATGTGGGAAGGATTTTGTCTCCGATTTGGTTCATGAAATGTGTTTCCAAGTCCCTCACTCCGGAGAAGAAGGAATTCGTAAGTATATTTCTTTCTTTTCTAATTTTTCTAATTCAATGATATTATGTAGCTCATATTTATCTAAATATTTATTAGATAGAATAGTTACCTACTTAATAATGACCACATGGATTGCTAAAAAATTTTGATACAGATTTCATGGTAGTTCCAAGGTCGAACCTGATCCAGGTCGAAACTGATCCGGCTCGAAGGACCAAAAATATTAACGTTTAGAAACCAAATAATCTTAAAATAAAATAACCATTCCTTAAATATGATATAGTTGATTGATAAAACTGCTTCCGTGGTTTAGTCTAGCGGTTACGTCCGTGAATTTAGACCTGGATCTGAGTTCGATTCCTGGTTGGGATACAATAATATTTATCAATTTAAATAAATAAATAAAATTATTATTCTAATTATTTGTGATATTTCCCGAGTTTGGTACGCTATAGACAAATGTGAATCCGTTTCTTTATAAGCGTGGTTTCTGACCACCCCTAAAGGGATACGGTCGTATTGATACTATACTTTTTGATTTAAAGATATAATTTACTATAAGTCGTTGATTATTTTACTGTGGCATTCTATTACTATAAGCGCAAACAGTATTAGTGGATTCTTTTATTTATGTCTAACTTAATAAGAAAATATAATACAGAGATACTGGTAGGCAGAGACAATTGAGCGCTATTTGAAACGATCACGCATACCTCTTTCGCTTCGTCGACATTCATTAACAAGGCACATAATACAAGAAAAAGCGTAACTCCATACAAGAAAAGTGTTTGGCAAATTTAAAAATACTTTGTTTTTTTTTTTGTTATTTTATTTTTAAATTGTTAATTTATTAAAATTGAAACACTTTTTACACAAACTCCATCAAAGACAAACAACATTTTAATAGACATTTGGATCACTTATTGTATTATATTCTTAGATCGCACATATCACACACGTTTTTCGATTTACGTTGCACAATTTAAAAACATAAATTTATTTTTCAATTCCCGTAAACAGACAAAAAAATAAACAACAATCTGCTTCGCATCAGGCAAGACTGCATTTTGTTTCGATTTCATTTTGACAATTTAGTGTTACCAGTATATTTAAAAAAAAAACAACTCATATGTTATAATAAATTATTAAAGCACATAGTATAAAACTACATAACCATCTCAATAATTTAAATAGAGATACCAAATATTAAATAATATTGATGAAATAATAAATATAAAAAACAAAACTTAAATACGCAGTAATATTATTCCGAACCTTCAAAAAAAAGGCAACCTTAATGGCAACCCTCGATATTTCCCAATGCAGAAACCGTGCAATGTATGGAAGTGAATAGCCCTTGTTCATTAACCTCGTCATACATGCCCTTTGGTTACGAAGACTTTTAATGCACCTTCAGTCAGTGTTTTATTTATTTGATTATGATATGTGAGTCTCGGTCTGCCAGGGCCTCTTTCACCCACAACTTTCGCATTATATATCTGATCTTTCTTCTTCGCTCATCCTTTCAACATGCCCGAACCATCGTAGCATGCCTTACCTTATTTTAGTCCGTATGATTTCTTTTACTATACCTACCCTTTTCCGTATTTCGACGTCACGTATGCGGCCCGCTAAAGTGACGCCGCATATCCGACGTAACGACCTCATATCTACTGCATTAACCCTACTCTCATGCGTATATATATATATATATATATATTTTAATACTAGCACGACATGTGACCTTGCGCCCACCTGACGGTAAGTGACGCGCGAGGTCCATGAATGTTAGCAACTGAAATCAGACGCTTATGACTGACATCAGTCCCTTAACGCTATGTCGGCTTGACTGGACATGACGGCAATACGAGCCTGATCCCGAAACGTGTGAATACACTTTACTGGGTTTATGGGCACGAACGGTGCATACTTCCCCGACCCGGCAGACTGGGCAAATTACCACCATCAGTCTGACTACCACCTATTAAAATTATTCTGACGAATCCACGTCTCGCTTCCATACATCAGTGTTGGTACCAACATGACATTGTGTATAGTGAGCCGAGCTTTGTCACTGACATTTCGACTGCCGATCAGTGACCCCAGGGCACCGATAAAACTATTTCCCGCGTTCACTCTTTTCATGTAAATGAATTACAATATTAAATAATTTTAAATAAAACCTAATATTAAATAAACTTGAAAATGGCGCGCGATGCATTATAATGACAAAAAACTGACAGCGCTTAGAGCGATCTACCTCGTTATTGTAAGTCTGAGCTCTTGGAATGATGTCATTTGTGACGTCACAAAGCTTTGGCAAAACAGTTTATGCAAGCGTGCTTGGGTTACTGTTATCGTGTGTCGGAACGAGGGGCTTATCTTTGGTTTTTTGACGTCATAAAAATTTCGAAAGCGCTTGGAAAAGCTATCCGAACGCTTGTCAAAGCGAAAATCAGTAAAAAGAAACGCTTATAGCGCCAAGTCACGGAAGATAAAATAAAAATATAAAATATGTAATTCTTTTTCAGTTATCAAGTAATCTAAGTGGGGAGGAATGTGCTTACATGGTTGCCCGGCTACGTCGACTGAACGCTTTCTTACAGCGCGCCTCGGCTGCACCCAACTCTGAGGAATACACTTCTTTACTTGCACTCAAACAATTCTTAGGTATGACAATTTTTGTTTTATCGTACCCGCAGTGCACTTACAGAATTTTATATAGAAGATTTTCTATTATTTACATAGACACAATTAAACCAGTTGATTATAATATTAATAAGGAGTGAAATAGGTGACAAGTACAAATAATTAATAAATATTTCCAGACAGGTCACACAGCGCCATCTAGTTTCCGTGTTAAGCTACGAGGCTTGTGTTACGGAAACTAGATGGTTGATAAACTACAATATGTAGTTTATCAACCATCTAGTTTCCGTAACTACTTTTTTTTTGTAAATAT
The DNA here is from genome assembly GCA_910589645.1 of Tinea semifulvella. Classification (NCBI taxonomy): domain Eukaryota; kingdom Metazoa; phylum Arthropoda; class Insecta; order Lepidoptera; family Tineidae; genus Tinea; species Tinea semifulvella. The sequence goes on from OU342585.1 coordinate 10,210,369, forward strand.
ATACATATTATACATATAAACATCCAGACCGAGACAAATTATACAATGTACAACTTGCCCCCTGTGGGAATCGAACCCACCTCCTCCCGAGTTCACGGCAACGTTTGTTACCACTAGACCACGGAAGCGGTCAAAAGAAAAATGATAAATAGGCCAAAAACAATGATGAGGAACAGGTTATAACAAACAAATAAAAATAGGAAAATAAGGCAAGTGCAAACAATAAATTAACTATATAAATAGTTTAGTTGGTCATGAGGAATTGGCTTAATATTGCATTCGGTTACCAATTAGATGCACCAAAATATCAGATGGGCAAGGTATATAAAAGGACCTTTTTATCGTTACCACCCCGGGTGAAACTAAACATCTATAAGACGTTCGTCCGCTCGCGCCTCACCTACCACTACCACCACCGCCTGGTGGCGCCATCCATAGCTGCTGCGATCCAAGCGCAACAAAATATTTCATTGCGCGCGACAGTCAGAGCTCCATGGTTCGTGCGCAACACCGTCCTCTACGACGACCTGAAGATGGAGACCATCGAGCAGTTTGTGGTCAGGCTCTCGAAATCCATGTTCGATCGAGACGACCACAGCCGCTTCGACCATCTTCGGGGAAACGCACCGCTGCACGCACGGCCACCGGCGGGCCGTCCCCTGCCCCATGAGATCCTGGGGGCAGAAGCGTAACCAGCAGTTACTTACAACATTTAATAGACTGCCCCATAGGTGCCACAGATCCTACAGTGGTCCCTTCCCCGGCGGCTCAAGTCGCCGAGGTAAAACAAGGAACCAGCGGGCCGTCGCCCACCGAGATTAACACACGCTTAATGACGAAGATGACTATGTTATATGTTAGTAACTGAAATCAGACACTTATGACTGACATCAGTCCCTAACTCTATGCCGGCTTGACTGGGCAATCTTTTATTTTTTATTTTATTTATTTATTTTTATTTATTCAGGAAACATACAGATCTTAAAACATAATTACAGCAATTCTAATTACACAATCCAGCAAAGTTTCCACTTAAATATTAAACATAGACTTTGCAAAAAAAATATAATAGGGATAAGCTAAAAACAATACCTATATAACAAATACAACTAAATAATATACATATATATAGTAAAATAATGGAAAAAAAAAAAAAAAAAAAATTAGTAATCAAAATAATAAATAAATAAAAAGTTCTCCAAGCAATCCAATTATGATTCATTTAGATAATTTAATATTAATTACTTTTATTAATCCAGCAACACTAACACTGAACAAATCAATATCACTGAAATTTTCATTGTAGTTTAGGCATGATCTTAGTTAGCACAAATGTACAAGGTTTTAAGATACAAAAGAGATGATATTTAATTTAAATTATTATAAACTCTGTGTATGATGGGTTGCAAAAGACCGCGTGCAGTGGAGATCCTTGGGGGAGGCCTACATCCAGCAGTAGAGAGACACAGGCTGATGATGATTCCTTGGAACCCAGGGCTGGATATCACGTCAATACTAAACGAGGCCCACATAAGGTTTTTGCTGACGATATTACGAGTTAAATAAAACATATTTATTTTTACAGTTATAGTAATAGAAATGCTGTGTTTGTGGAAAGTAATGACAGAACATCAATTCCACGTGATAGCTGGTAACCTGCCTCAGGAACAACAGAACGCATTGGCATCAGCTAGCTTTAGGTAATATTAATAACCATATAAGCATTGATCAAGAATCAACTAGATTATAGATAACACATTCTCTTAGCAGCCGGACTGTGATTATAAAAACTAATATGATGTTGTAGGGAGCTATTCGTTGGCGGTCAAGAAGTGGCGTGCATATTACTGAACTCGCTGGTGGCCGGATATCTGCGAGACAACGCCTCCGTGGATGGAATCTCACAGAAACTGCGACAGCTCTGCCCCACCCTGTATAAACAAGAGGATGCTACTTGTTCTAAGGTTTTTTTTATAAATTTATTATAAATTATTTTAACTGCCTCCGTGGTCTAGCGGATAAGTCCGTGGATTTAGACTCGGAGGTACCTGGTCGGGACACAAAAATATTTATTTATACATTTAATTTGTCCGCCTCCGTGGTCTAGTGGTAACAAACGTTGCCGTGAACTCGGGAGGTCGTGGGTTCGATTCCCACCGGGGGCAAGTTGTATATTGTATGATTTGTCTCGGTCTGGGTGTTTATATGTATATATTAAAAAAAAAAGTTTAATTGTAGTTTATCAACCATCTAGTTTCCGTAACACAAGCCTCATAGCTTATCACGGAAACTAGATGGCGCTGTGTGACCTGTCTGGAAATATTTATTATTATCATTATAATTAATATTTAATTTATTTGTAATATTTCTCGAGTTTGGTACGGCTGGAGACATCGACGAGCTTGCCTATAGTAAAGTTGGCTAAATGTGAATCCGCTTATTTATAAGCGTGGTTTCTGACCACTCCGAAAGGGAAACGGTCGTGATGATACTACTACTATACTTCTATAGATAATTTTAAAAGCGTAAGCGAAAAAGGCTTCAAGAATGGAAGTAACTGATGCCAGCCTCAGGGGATCGACATCAGTACCTACCACTATGCCGGCCTACTAAGAAGCTTTTTCAAACTGCGTTTAAAGGCCTCCAGGTTATAGGAATGGGGTAACACTGGCTGACAGAGCATCATCATCTTTAGCGTGCGACAAATGTAAGAGTCTCTAAATTTATATGTATTATTTTGTACGTATTTTTTTATAATTAAAAGAAAGTGACCTTTTTTGTTTTAAATAGAGGTTCTACCAATGACACCTGAAGCCTAAAAAAAGTATTTGCTCGTTTGACAATTATACGCGGTATATAAACGTTCGATATCTTACTGATTCCATCAGAAAGTCAGCATCAATCAATCTACTTCGATTATTGGTTATAACCAACATAAAAGTAGAAGATAAGAAATATTAGATGTAACATTGTGGTTATTCTCTTCACAGGCGAATGAGTTGTTACTGTTTGCAAAACAACAAAAGAATCCATCTGAAAGAGAGGAAATGCTACAACAAGCTTTAAAACTATGCAAGGTATGTACAAATAAAATTAAAGTATACAATTTTGGTTAACATTGCGTTTCCATACTTATTTTAATGTTATGATCTGTAAAATATAACAAAATCGTTTTTTTTTTTAAACGATATGTAATTCAAACGCTTAATGGCGACTCTAATTAAAGTTTTAACTAATTAATTTTTAATTTATTCTTATTATTTTAATTCAATATCGTTTACTTCATAGGAATATTCGTATTCAATACTAAGCCCCTAGTATACAGAGTCCTTGACCTCCACTGCTGGAAATAGGTATTCCAGAACATAATATATCTTGAGAATTTTAATGAATGATGATGAAATTAAAAAAAAAAAGACATATTATTCAACTTAAATGTCACAACTGCCTCCGTGGTCTAGCGGTTAAGTCCGTGGATTTAGACTTGGAGGTACCGGGTTCGATTCCTGGTCGGGACACAAAAATATTTATTAATGTAAATAAAAATACATTTAATTAATATTTAATTTATTTGTGATATTTCTCGAGTTTGGTACGCTGGAGACATCGACAAGCTTGCCACTTGTCATGAATGGCCTATAGTAAAGTTGGCTAAATGTGAATCCGCTTATTCATTAGCGTGGTTTCTGACCACCCCGAAAGGGAAACAGTCGTAATGAGACTTTATTTTACTTTTTTAAAATTTCATAAGTTAGTATTAGTGGAACGACAAAGTACGGGAACGGTGATGTTGTAAATCTATATACATAAGAAAAGTGTATTTCTGATTTGTACGTGACGGATCTGAATGTTTGTTTAGGATGTGGCACCAAACGTGAACCTTCCAATGGTATGCGGAAAGTTGATATCGGTGGGTTTTTACTCTGGGGTGGTGCAGTTATGTGTGGCGTGTGCTCGAAGGATCGACCCGCAAGACTTAGGCCTGCACTACTACAGGAGCGAACAACCCGCACAAGACAGGGAAGGACAACTAGTGTATTATAGAAGGTTAGTCGTCATCACTTACATCTCTTTGCTGCTAGATATACAATAAGATAATTAAAAGCATTTATTCAAAAAAAATATTTACAAAATACTAATTCTTTGGGCGAAGAAAGAGCCAACCCTCTTATCACCGGAGGAGACGACAAGACGCGGTGTTATGTCTTTTAAAAACTTTTTTGCACTTGGACTCCATGGGCCCAGAGTTTCTACAGCAAACGGCATAAATATGTAATCTTTTAATATACTTACATATTTGCGCCGCTTGCTGGACTCCGCATTTTCCGCCGCGGCTCCCGCTTTATGCGCTGTCCCCCTGAGATGCGACGCGGCGAGGGTGTCGACGCACGTGGCGTCCCACACCAGAGCACGTCCCCGTTCCCAGGGGACCAACGTCATACCATCGGGTCTCTTGCCATCGTCTCGGATAACTCCAACAGGCTCTAGAAGAGCTGGAACCTCGATGGTGGCTAGAGCCCTTTTAATGATATCGTTAAGGGAGCCGTGGCGGGAATATCTGCCCGCACTTTTGGAACAGGAGAGCCCATGAACTCCAAGACAGTCAGGTCGACTTTTTCACACGGATAAGATATGTATTTAATAGTATTTCTTTGTCTTTGTGCAATAAAAGTGTTAAATAAATAAAATAACTATTGTTTAATACTTAAGTGATTTGTGTTTTAGAATGGAGATCTACCGAGAAGTGTGTACTGCTTTAGAGCGACTCTACGAGGACAGTACTGCGCCATCTGGACCTTCCATGTCTCCCAGATCTAGAGAAACCGCTCCCGATATTAACATCACCGATGACAACTGCCAGGTATGTACTTTATTAGATATGCAATAAGCAATACCAAAAATAGTTTTGTTTAGGGTTATACTTAACCCCTATTAGGAAAAAGTTTTGAAAAAAAAACGATATTTTTAATGTTTGATAGTGCAAAAGCAAACGCTAAACAAAATGTCCAGTGTTTGTCAGGCTCGAAACATTACCCTCTTCTCAATTACCGACTTACTTTGATGTTATAAAATACTATCTTTTGATTAGGTATTAAAAATACTATTCCGATAGATTATTAATGTTTACACACATCTGAATGAGGCTGTCAAATATTAACAATATTATACTTTTTTTTTTAATTGTTTCTTGTTGGGGCACTTCAAACCATTATGTATATGTATCTTCCCTATGCATTTCAAAACTACTTTAACGTACGGGATGAAACTTTGAAAATATGTTGTGTGAACATCGGCTACGGTTTCTGACATAGTACTACTGTTGTCCGATAGGTGGCGCGCATCAGTGCTGATTTAGAGGCATACCGACCGAGGGTACCGAGCGGGAGCCTAAAACTCCCTAGCGCTCTTATTATATATATAGTTCCTCAGTCGTTGCTCTTGAGACTCCTGCACGAGCACACTCTGCGCTTGACTGTCGTTGAATACAGAAATAAAACCTTCAAAAACATTAATTGACTGTCAGGCGGTACAAAGTTTGCCGGGTCAGCTACATAAATGATATTTAACATAATTTATTTACTCATCTATAGGCAGTTATTTACCACTATGCTATTACAAAAAATAAAAATATCTCCATACATTTTCACTCCATTCTAATGCTTAACCCGGTGTAGCCTATTAAAAAAAACCTTCAAGTGGCCGTAAGGTCCTAAGTCATAATTAGATTTCGTAATAATATTAAAAACAGACATACACGGCTTAACGTGTCCTCCGGAGTAAATAATCTATGACAAATGTTCTTAAGAAAAGTATTTCTCATTGGTACATGCCGGGGTTCAAACCTCGAACCTTTTTGGATTGATAAGCGTTGTCATTTGACGCTAATTCCAAAAAACTATCCTGGGTAAAGATTGGCAGTGAAGTGTTAATAAAATAAATACTTGAGTAACCGATTTATTCATTTTTCAGGGTCGTAAATTAGTAATGGAATGTTTGATGAGTAATGATGAACTGTTGCATGTGGCTGTTTACGAATGGCTAGTTTCCAAACGTCTAGGGTCGGGTAAGTTTATTTTTTTGTATTTTTTGAGTGGCAATATTTTTTAAATTTATTTGTGATATTTCTGGTGTTTTGTTACGCTATGGGCCAGCTGGCCAGCATACAGCTGAGAGATTAAAGTATACGTAAGTCAAAGTTCACGTATTTAAAAACCTTCTAACCACATTATTTCTTGAGAAACAGAATGTATGTCTCTCGAATTAGTTGTTTGACTTTTTATTTATATATATATCTATTTATTTATAGTGTATGTTTATGTATGTATGTATTATATAGTATGTATGTGTGTTGTTTTTTTTTATATTGTGTATGTATATGTATATTTAATAAATGCGTAATTATGTTTATTTACTAATTTAAGCTATTTTAATATTTTTCTTTATCCTGCCCATCACCTTACATGATCCCCAAGGTTAGCTGGTGAAGAATGCCTTATGGCGTTATAGCTCGCCTATGTACTAGGCTTTTAAGTGCAATAAAGTATTTAAATAAATAAATAAATAAAGTTCAGTCAAAGTTCACGCGATCGTCGACCCTTCGCTACCTACTTGATTAGGCTCAGTATGAGTGGCGATATTTTTAGGAAAACTTTTCTTCGCCATAACTTTAGATTTTATAACTTAAATAAATACATAAATAAAATATTTGCATTTTAATAGATTACACGTAGTATATTAATTATGTATTTACTATATCTTAATATTATTCTACGTGGACAATACCACTGGTTATATTGTACATTTTATGTTTACCTAGGCCGCGTTCGTTTTATAGCATTTCCAACATTTCAAAGCAACTTCATAAACCACCGTGAAATGTCGTTTTTGTTAACAATGCTAACATTTCTTAAAAAAACGAGCGGTGAGGCTACTTTTTGACAAGTAACAAATAATAACAAATCAATTGACAATGTAGTCTTTGAATTTATTACATAAAATCGTTTAAAATACATTTTAAACAAATATAATATAAACTATACAACAATGTAAACAAACAATTTTCAATGACATCTGTCAAAAAGTAACATCAATAACCCTCCTTTCAACACGGTACTGACATACGAAATTAGCATCAAATGTTAGAATTTTCATTAAACGAACGACTTGTGCTAAAAAAAGTGGTATTTTCATGCTAACATTTCTTAAAACGAACGCGGCCCTACTAAATTGTATGTTTAACTTTTAGGTTTTTTGTTCTAAAAAATCAAATAAAATTGAATTATTTGCAGAGCTATTAGCTTTAGGAGTCCCTCCTCCTCCGTCTCTGCGGGCGTACTTGCAGGCGGCGGCGCACGGAGCCAGCCGGCCGGTGGCGCTGCTGGACCTGCTGTGGAAGGTGCTCCAGAAGTGCGGGGACCACCTCGCCGCCGCCACCGTGCTGGAGGGACTCGCCACTCGCCCGGGGTCAGTATAACCTGTCATCACCTGATGTCAGTATAACTGTAAGATCCTTGGGTCTACAATATTTCATATAAATAGTGAAAAAAATCCTCTTTTAGGGACTTCTACAAAACCCCCTCCGCAAATTTGTGCGTTGTCGTTTTCATAATGCACTAGCGCACTATCTTACATTGGGTAATACAATGGAAATAAAAACTAGTTTTAACTTACAGATGCAAAGTTTTACTAGTGCTAACAATTTAATAGAAATAATTAAGCTAGATGAGTGCACGGACTACTCGTATTGAGGCCGTTCAGAGCGTCAAACAGAATTTAGCTAGCTAGCTAGATTTTTAGTGTAATAGCGCATGCTTGGTATCGTCCGTGCTGAAAATATAATAGTCTGGATTTATCAAATATTTTGTAAGACGACGCGCGCCCCTCTTCTATTCTGTTTTTCTTATCTGCAATATTCGATAAATAAATAAACCAATTGCCTTGAAAAAATAATTTAAATGCAATCGTTCAATAAAACTTGCTCAGAAAAGTAAAGTATCATCACGACTGTTTCCCTTCCGGATAGGTCAGAAACCACGCTTATTAAGAAGCGGATTCACATTTAGCCAACTTTACTATAGGCCAATCATGACAAGTGGCAAGCTCGTCGATGTCTCTAGCGCACCAAACTCGGGAAATAATACGCTTAACTTTTAATTCATTTATTTAAATTAATAAATGTTATTGTGTCCTGACCAGACATCGAGCCCGGTACCTTCGAGTCTTAATCTACAGACTTAACCACTAGAGATCCTTATTATCCTTGTTAAAGACACTTGGAAGATATACGCTCACAAACTTATTACAATGATTCATCGAAAGAAATTCAGTTTTTAGCAAAATTATCGATAAATAGAAATAACCTTAAATTATATTTTGACATTAATGTTGTCTGTGGATTTTAGAGATGTATTTTAATACATAAAACAATAAATAAAATATAATATTAAATGAATAGATATTGCACTTATATATTTTTATATTATGTATATATAAATAAATATATATTATTTTGCTTTTTAATTTATATTTCTTAAATATTATATCTATAGATTTTAATTTTAATATGGAATTAGAATTATGTAAGAATATATGTATAGACCAATCTATAAATACTTATAAAATAAATATACAAGTTATAAATAAATATATATTATAAAATATGATCAAAATAATAAAAAAAAAAAATAAAACTATTTATATATAAAATAAAATAATATATACACTACACTACACTACATTACATTACACTATAGATGTATTTATTATTAAGTTTGAGTCAGAGGAACCTGGAGTGCTTTCACACAGACTATGCTTTCGCTTAGTTTAGTTTTGCCTCCAGTCTCCTACATAAATGTTTTAATAAATATTGTTACTAATTTTAAGTTTTGAGGGAGAAAATAAATAACTTTTTTATTTTATTTTTATTTTACATCAATTCTATTGTTTCAGTACTGGCGCAACACTGACTCAGCGTATGTCGTGGCTGTCGGCAGGTGTGGTCTGTGTTCGGGGAGCTGGAGCCAGCGGAGGTGCAGGAGCAGGTAATTTATAACAAATATAGAATCATAATAGATCAGCTCAGGTCAGTTCAATTATTGTGGAACATATTTATATTATAGAAAAATGAGAAAACAAACTCTAATGAGACTGAATGGTAATGACCCTTGCCTATTCATGTATGGTAATAACCCTTATTGCAAAATTAAAGTTTGTTGATTTTGAATAGTTTTTAAAACATAAAGTGGGCGATTCTCAAATAGAGATAGTTGCATAGAGTCAGTTGCACGAAGAATGATAATAAAAAATCTTTATTGCACAGAAACTAAATTTACTTAAAATTAATATGCACAGGCGACCTTTATGCCGTCAGGCATTTTCCACCAGCTAACCTTTGGGAGTTTTAACGGATTACAGGCAGAGTGCCAAGTATTTACTAACAAAAATAATAATTTATACTAATACTACATAAACTACATATCATACATTTTATAATATATACGAGTATATCTATAATACAAACTGCCTCCATGGTCTAGCGGTTAAGTCCACGGATTTTAGACTCTGAGGTACCGGGTTCGATTCCTGGTCGGGACGCAAAAATATTTATTAATGTAAATAAATACATTTAATTAATATTTAATTTATTTGTGATATTTCTCGAGTTTGGTACGCTGGAGACATCGACGAGCTTGCCACTTGTCATGATTGGCCCATAGTAAAGTTGGCTAAATGTGAATCTGCTTATGTATAAGCGTGGTTTCTGACCACCCCGAAAGGGAAACGGTCGTGGTGATACTTTACTTTACAATACATATAATTACATATATACAGAAATAAATAAATACACACTATAATATAGGATTAAGGTTAAAAATAGAGAAAAGAGTGAAAGATCAGTTTAACACAGATAAATATAACTTTAGTTATTCTGAATGGATAGAAAATGGGAGTAAAGATATTTTTTGAAAGAAAGCGCAGTTCCAGAGATTCTCTGCGAAGATGAATAAACTATTCTATGATCAATGTTTTGATATATGCCACGTGATTGGGAGTTAGCTTGTCACACGAACTGTCAAACTCAAGGTACACAGCTACGTACTTGGAAGCGTGTTGATTTGTAAATTAATAGAGAGTGAATTTTTTGCAGGGGGTGGAGAGTTGGCTCGGAGGTTGGAGGAGGCCAGTGAAGTGGCTCGGGTACAGCTGGCGGTGGCGCGAGCTCTGGCCGCTCTGCCGAAACATCTCCAACCACACTCCGCACAGAGACTACAGGAGGAGCTGCTGGAGATCACACAGGTAACCCTGACTTTCAAGCATTTCTGCATCACTGGTATAAATGTGTCAAAGGTGTAACAGAAGCGGCAGTGGTCAAGTTAATAGAATGCTGTCCTTGTCAAACAGAGTTTTGTCGACTTTCGGGTTGCACATAGGCATGTAGTCTATCTTAATTCTGACTTGCCTGGTGGGTTACTGCTGTACCAGGTATTGTAATCTCATAGGTACTGATAACTAAATTTAAAAGGTTATTAATTGATCGTTGTGGTGCAGTTCTGTATATGTTTTATTTTCTAAATCTGATATAGCTGAGTTTTCCTTGCAGTTTCCTTTCTCATTCAGATTAAACATTAACAGGTCACTGGAATCTGCTAACCTGCTGGTCTTCTGCTAACAGCTTACTTATTGGACCACTTTGCTGCTTAGTCTTCTACTAGCAGGAGTAGAATCATTCAAAATAATTAAATTAATGACGTTTCATAAATGCCTGTAATAGGTTTACGTGAATAAAGATATTTTGACTTTGACTTGACTTTTGTTAAGCTTTGTAACCCTCTCGTTCGCATACTCCATCATTTTCATATCTGAGTGCACTTTTTAGAAATTTAGTTAATCTGCTTTCTAGAAAAAAAAATACTGTCCTTTTATTTTATTTTTTCTTTCAACTAATGTATGTATGTATGTATCATCACGACCGTTTCCATTTCGGGGTGGTCAGAAACCACGCTTATAAATAAGCGGATTCACATTTAGCCAAGTTTACTATGGGCCAATCATGACAAGTGGCAAGCTCGTCGATGTCTCCAGCGTACCAAACTCGAGAAATATTACAAATTAATTAAATGTATTTATTTACATTAATAAATTTAATTTAATTCAATATTGGATATCTGTAATTTTATTTGTGTTATTGTTTTTTGTTTAATTGAATTTCTATATCTTTTGGTTGTATTTCTTGTTTTTTCTCCTTTTCTTTGACACCTAAGTATCAGTAATAAAGTGTGTTTCCTAATTTGGCCAATGTATAAACTCAATTATATACTAACCTTTATGTTCTGTAATGTGCTGTGGAAATGAATAAATAAATAAATAAATATTTTTGTGTCCCGACCAAGAATCGAAACCGGTTTTAACCGCTAGACCATGGACAACTAATATTATAAATTTAAAAGAAGCTGTCTATCATAAAACGGCCTCAGATTTAAATAATCTTTAAAAATGCTGTATTGTGCAAGTGAGAGGAAAGCACAAGCGTTTTAACGCTCTTAACCTAAATATATAGTAATATTTCCATTGTTATTGACAGTTATATGAAGAGTATGCGGATCGCTACAACCTTTGGGAATGTAAGCTTGCCATCGTGCAGTGTTCTGGACACAATGATGCTTTACTCGTCGAGAACATTTGGAGTAACATCATAGCTGAGGCTGAACATGCGGCCAAATGTCTCACCAGTCCGGACGAACAACTTGGATCCGTCCTTAGCAAGATAACTTCACTGGGAAAGGAGTACATTAACACTGGACATTGTTTCCCTCTATGTAAGTTTTAGTAATTTATTTTGTTACAGGAATATCCTAACGTCTTATTTAGAAACTTTTCGCTCTATTTAAATCTTTTAGACACTAAGTCAATATTGTGCTTTTGAGACAGACTGATAAACAGAAAAGTCATCTAGGCTCGGATGTTTAATAGGTCTGGGTTGGGGATAATCTTCTGTTCTCTCTCTATAACGCACTTTTGGTGCTGGGCACTGTTACTAGTATAACAGCGACCGTGTGGCTCACGAAGGTAGTCTCCTGGAGTCCTGGGGCCGTGCGAAATTAGAAGCGATATCCTGAAGGTGCTTGTAGGATCCGTGGTCGGCCTGGTAAAACATACGTTTAGCATTTAGCAACATATGCCTCGATAGTAGGCATCTCCACATTTCTTGCAATCACTGTAGCATCAAGTTATGATCGTAAATATAATAAGTCTAATTAAATTATTTATTTTAGATTTCATCGTTCGTCAGTTAGAAACAATGAGCTGTAAACTTCAAGCTAACCACCGTCTCGTGTACCGAGCTATATTGAATATTGGAGTGTCCCTGGAGCATGTCTTGGATATTTACATAAAGTAAGTTTCGTATCATAAATTTTCCTACGTGTGCGAGACTTTAATAGTTTTAGCATATAGTTCATTAAGAGGGTTTAACGCTGTGCATGTCACTCCCTCGACATAATACACCATCCTCCATTCTGCTCCCTACCAAACCAACGCGGCCCGCGTTTCGGACGGACTCGTCTATTTTTTATGATCGTCACAATATCGAACTCTGCTCAAAGTATTTCATTAAAATTTAAACCTTAACCACGCATTTATGCAAATATTTGATTTGTTGTTGTTTCCAGACTGGTGAGCGTGAACGAGCGCATCTGGCTAGCGAGCGGCGACGAGATCCATCTGGCGCGAGTCTGCGGGCTGCTGCTGGAGACCGCGCGGGAGGAGGTGGGAGGGCTGCAGCCCGGGGCCCGGAGACGTGTGTTGGCGAGCTGCAAGGACCTGCACGAGGCCGCGCTCTGTGCTCTTCAGGTAACTAGTGACTGCCGGAGACCGCGCGGGAGGAGGTGGGCGGCCTGCAGCCCGGGGCCCGGAGACGTGTGTTGGCGAGCTGCAAGGACCTGCACGAGGCCGCGCTCTGTGCTCTTCGGGTAACTAGTGACTGCCGGAGACCGCGCGGGAGGAGGTGGGCGGCCTGCAGCCCGGGGCCCGGAGACGTGTGTTGGCGAGCTGCAAGGACCTGCACGAGGCCGCGCTCTGTGCTCTTCAGGTAACTAGTGACTGCCGGAGACCGCGCGGGAGGAGGTGGGAGGGCTGCAGCCCGGGGCCCGGAGACGTGTGCTGGCGAGCTGCAAGGACCTGCACGAGGCCGCGCTCTGTGCTCTTCAGGTAACTAGTGACTGCCGGAGACCGCGCGGGAGGAGGTGGGCGGCCTGCAGCCCGGGGCCCGGAGACGTGTGTTGGCGAGCTGCAAGGACCTGCACGAGGCCGCGCTCTGTGCTCTTCAGGTAACTAGTGACTGCCGGAGACCGCGCGGGAGGAGGTGGGCGGCCTGCAGCCCGGGGCCCGGAGACGTGTGTTGGCGAGCTGCAAGGACCTGCACGAGGCCGCGCTCTGTGCTCTTCAGGTAACTAGTGACTGCCGGAGACCTCGCGGGAGGAGGTGGGAGGGCTGCAGCCCGGGGCCCGGAGACGTGTGCTGGCGAGCTGCAAGGACCTGCACGAGGCCGCGCTCTGTGCTCTTCAGGTAACTAGTGACTGCCGGAGACCGCGCGGGAGGAGGTGGGCGGCCTGCAGCCCGGGGCCCGGAGACGTGTGTTGGCGAGCTGCAAGGACCTGCACGAGGCCGCGCTCTGTGCTCTTCAGGTAACTAGTGACTGCCGGAGACCGCGCGGGAGGAGGTGGGCGGCCTGCAGCCCGGGGCCCGGAGACGTGTGTTGGCGAGCTGCAAGGACCTGCACGAGGCCGCGCTCTGTGCTCTTTAGGTAACTAGTGACTGCCGGAGACCGCGCGGGAGGAGGTGGGAGGGCTGCAGCCCGGGGCCCGGAGACGTGTGCTGGCGAGCTGCAAGGACCTGCACGAGGCCGCGCTCTGTGCTCTTCAGGTAACTAGTGACTGCCGGAGACCGCGCGGGAGGAGGTGGGCGGCCTGCAGCCCGGGGCCCGGAGACGTGTGTTGGCGAGCTGCAAGGACCTGCACGAGGCCGCGCTCTGTGCTCTTCAGGTAACTAGTGTCTGCCGGAGACCGCGCGGGAGGAGGTGGGAGGGCTGCAGCCCGGGGCCCGGAGACGTGTGCTGGCGAGCTGCAAGGACCTGCACGAGGCCGCGCTCTGTGCTCTTCAGGTAACTAGTGACTGCCGGAGACCGCGCGGGAGGAGGTGGGAGGGCTGCAGCCCGGGGCCCGGAGACGTGTGCTGGCGAGCTGCAAGGACCTGCACGAGGCCGCGCTCTGTGCTCTTCAGGTAACTAGTGACTGCCGGAGACCGCGCGGGAGGAGGTGGGCGGCCTGCAGCCCGGGGCCCGGAGACGTGTGTTGGCGAGCTGCAAGGACCTGCACGAGGCCGCGCTCTGTGCTCTTCAGGTAACTAGTGACTGCCGGAGACCGCGCGGGAGGAGGTGGGCGGCCTGCAGCCCGGGGCCCGGAGACGTGTGTTGGCGAGCTGCAAGGACCTGCAAGAGGCCGCGCTCTGTGCTCTTCAGGTAACTAGTGACTGCCGGAGACCGCGCGGGAGGAGGTGGGAGGGCTGCAGCCCGGGGCCCGGAGACGTGTGCTGGCGAGCTGCAAGGACCTGCACGAGGCCGCGCTCTGTGCTCTTCAGGTAACTAGTGACTGCCGGAGACCGCGCGGGAGGAGGTGGGCGGCCTGCAGCCCGGGGCCCGGAGACGTGTGTTGGCGAGCTGCAAGGACCTGCACGAGGCCGCGCTCTGTGCTCTTCAGGTAACTAGTGACTGCCGGAGACCGCGCGGGAGGAGGTGGGCGGCCTGCAGCCCGGGGCCCGGAGACGTGTGTTGGCGAGCTGCAAGGACCTGCACGAGGCCGCGCTCTGTGCTCTTTAGGTAACTAGTGACTGCCGGAGACCGCGCGGGAGGAGGTGGGAGGGCTGCAGCCCGGGGCCCGGAGACGTGTGCTGGCGAGCTGCAAGGACCTGCACGAGGCCGCGCTCTGTGCTCTTCAGGTAACTAGTGACTGCCGGAGACCGCGCGGGAGGAGGTGGGCGGCCTGCAGCCCGGGGCCCGGAGACGTGTGTTGGCGAGCTGCAAGGACCTGCACGAGGCCGCGCTCTGTGCTCTTCAGGTAACTAGTGACTGCCGGAGACCGCGCGGGAGGAGGTGGGAGGGCTGCAGCCCGGGGCCCGGAGACGTGTGCTGGCGAGCTGCAAGGACCTGCACGAGGCCGCGGTCTGTGCTCTTCAGGTAACTAGTGACTGCCGGAGACCGTGCGGGAGTAGGTGGGAGGGCTGCAGCCCGGGGCCCGGAGACGTGTGCTGGCGAGCTGCAAGGACCTGCACGAGGCCGCGCTCTGTGCTCTTCAGGTAACTAGTGACTGCCGGAGACCGCGCGGGAGGAGGTGGGCGGCCTGCAGCCCGGGGCTGCAAGGACCTGCACGAGATTATTAAAATCGCCTACATTCGCTTTCATGACATGCCGACACAGATGGAATGAGAAAAGTTAGTTGAAACTCGCGTTTAGCTACCATGAGATTTTGATTCATTACGAGTTTGTTATGTTACTGGCCAAAATAATGTGTTGTAATAATCCATGTATTTTGTTCCAGGCTCGTCCAAACACACAAGCTTTAATTGATAAACTGGCAACTGCGCAGGCGCACATCGACCGCTTAGAGTAATCGTACAAATAACAATCGTATGTCATTTCCATCGTTATAAGTAGCAAATATAACAATTAAGACAAATAAAAGTAGGGTATATAATACAGAGAAAAAAAAGTCAACCAATTTTTAAGATTCATTTATTGTCGGAATACATTCCGATACAGTGTAAAGTTAACTTTTATATTTATTTTTCTATCAATGAACAAAGTACAGATCCTACGTTCTAAAGCGGCACGATTTCATGTTTCACATGTGTGTGAAAGGTAGTTTAAATAGTGTGTTTATTACTATAATTATATATTGCTTTAATAAAATGTGGCAGAGATATTCCTCGGAGCTCAGCAGTGGGATTCTATTTTTAAAAGCGCAACTTTAAAATAGTGAATTCCTCTTTTTACAATGAGGTTTAGCCCAAGTTTAGAAGGCAACGATTATCAATGCTAATAGCGGTTGATATTGACAGTGTCCGTTACTTAAAAGATTCCTTGACTTTGTGCTTAAAGATTTAGAATCCCGCTGCAGGGATGGACATAGGATGTATCAAAAAGTATAGTAACTAAATGGGAAAAGAGTGCCAACTCTCGCGTAAAAGTGGGCCTTGTGTAATTGGAACCGCCGCCAGGTAGATGGTATGATCCTAAAAGTGCCATATAGCTTCTACATAGGAATAGTATTATATTAGAATTTCGATGCTGAGCACGTAACTAAATAACTGTGAGCCTAAATTAAAAATAAGTATAATTTACCATAGAATATGGTAAATATGGGTCCTCCTCCAAGCCGTCTGGCCATCGTGGCGAGTATAGGCCAAATTCTCCAGATGTATGTTCTGGAAGGCCCATCTCCAGCAGTGGAGGTCTGGGACGCTATGTTCCAGGGGCTGTAATGATGATGGTACTGAGAATTTACATAATGCATATGAATTACAATTTTTAGGTTCGCCTATTGACAATAATGGCCGACCTATTGAATGCATTAATTAAATGTACTTTACTATGTTACTACAGACAAAAAGTTAGTTATTCCTACGTCTACATGTAACACCATGGCCACTTGAATGTTTATATGCCGACATCATCAATTGAAAATAGTTAACATATTTTTTTAAATATAAAAAAATGTTTTTAACATGCAGGCTTGTCTTTAGAACGAGAGATCTGTATAAGCTTCGATTCTCAGTGCCAATAGTTACACAATTCCTAAATGGCTAGTCCAAGTTTATCTTTTCTTTTCATTTGTTATTTTTGTTACCAAGATACGAGTGAGTATAAGCTGTGAAAGTGCCTTGACATTTTTGCAACAAGACTATAAATGATATTGGTGGGTTTATTATAAAACATGTCCTCGACAAGTACTTGCTAATAGGAGTGATTCCTTTCTTCCTAGCTATCCAACCCAGGTTGGGAACTTACAGTGCCATCTTCCAACATTGTAGTAAGTCATGTTCGGTGGTGACTCGGTTGTAAGAACGCGTTCCTTAAATCCTACAAAGGTCGGTTCTAACCCACCCGGCATGTACCAATGAGAAATACACTTTTCTTACATACATTTGTCATAGATTTACAACACCATCGTTCCCGTGCCTCGGAGAGCACGTTAAGCCGTCAGTCCCGGTTCCACTAATAATCCAACATGTGGAATCGTTAATAAATTGCTATAAAAAATTGACATCGTATCCTCGCCAAGCCGTCTGGCCAGAGCGTAGCGAGTGTAGGCCAAATTCTTCAGATATATGTTCTGGAAGGCCCATCTCCAGCAGTGGAGGTGTAGGGCGCTGTGTTCTAGGGTCTGTAATGACGATGAAGCTTACATTATTAGTTCTCCTTAAAAGTAAAAATTGGCATTTGACATCATTGCAAATGCATACTTTCAACGAGAACAACAAATAGGTGGTAGGCGGACTGATGGTGGTAATTTGCCCAGTCTGCCGGGGCGGGGAAGTATCCACTGTTGGTGCCGATAAACCCAATAAAGTGTATTCACACGTTTCGTGATCAGGTTCGAATTGCCTTCATGCCCAGATAAGTCGGCACAGTGTTAGGGACTGATGTCAGCCATATGTGTCCGATTCCAGTTGCTAACATTCATGGACCTCGCGCGCCACTTGCCATCAAGTGCGCGCAAGGTCACATGTAGTGTTAGTATATAAAAAAATCATAGACAAGTACAGTCACTAACAACACCCGTATTCTAAGGCCGCGTTCGTTTTAAGAAATGTTAGCATGAAAATACCACTTTTTTTAGCACAAGTCGTTCGTTTAATGAAAATTCTAACATTTGATGCTAATTTCGTATGTCAGTACCGTGGTGAAAGGAGGGTTATTGATGTTACGTTTTGACAGATGTCATTAACATATAAAATGGTTTGTTTACCATTTTTATAGTTTTCTATTATATTTGTTATAAACGATTTTAAGTAATAAAGACCATAATAATATCATGTGTGTTGGATGCCATGGTATGATAAAAAATGAACGAAAACAAGTCAACAAGTAGCCTCACTGCTCGTTTTATTTAAGAAATGTTAGCATTGATAAAAAAAATGGTATTTCTTAACAAAAACGACATTTTGCGCTGGTTTATGTAGTTGCTACGAGATGTTGGAAATGCTATAAAACGAACGCGGCCTAAGAGATTTCCTCAACGGCTCCTCCACTCATCATTTCCTTCTAGCTGTCAAATGAAAATTAAGTTTCTGTAATTGAGTCGCTTTAAGAGTTTTTCGCGCCATTTTGCGTGGCCATCTCAAGTGCAAATTTTTGTTTTGTAAATTAATTTACTGTAAATATTGTTGGTTAAAAGTGATGTTGTTTTGTTTAATAATGTTCTACAATGTGAATAGTTATGGAAAACGATAAATTGTACTTTGAATATGGGGCACAAGTTGCAGTTTATTTTATGCGGTTTTCCCGCGCTGTGGACTCCCATATTTTACCCGACGTGTTTGAGCTATAATGCCGCGAGTGACTCCAAGAAAAGCATCAAATTCTGCAGCATCTGGAATTTGATGATGACCTCATTAACTCATAAAAATTAAAGATATATTACGTCAGACTTGGCTGTATGGGCTAGACCCTTTGCCTTCCCTATCATCTCATTCATCATCGGGAGAAGAGATCCAAAAAAATGAGTCGCTTTAAATTGGGTTGCATAGCTAGATCTAAAGAAGTGAATCACTCGCTAATAGGCCTTGAAACAGGCAAAAAAGAAACAGCATGTGAATGGTTGGAAAAGCGCAACCAACAGAAAGAAACAATTAAATATTAAAATAAAATGCGGTGAACTTTAAAAGGTAGAAATAGTTTTTTTAATTTTCAGCAAAACCAGACCTATCAGAAAAGTTTAAATTTATATACTTCTTTTTCCAACCATTTTCAAGCTGTTATAATTTTTATTATTACAAATAAATATCTATCTACTAATAGATTGTCAAATCATTATTTAAATTTTTACAGATATTTAAAGTGTAGACTAAAATCATTCTCTATGCTTCTCATTTCTTTAATTTTTTCTTCATGTTTCTTATAATATGAAACCTATATTGACTGGTTTCCTATTTTTCTAATGTAAATAAATATTTTGGTTAATATCTGTTTGTTTAATTATATTTTCTTCCTTTCTTATACATTCAGAAACGTTTCTCTGAACTTGTGCCAAAACTAGTGTACCAAAGTGTATCACTTTTGTTATATGACTATATCAATGTTACAGCGTCAAGAGATGTCCTGTTTGTGTCGAAATGTCTTTGAATATACCCGACTATTAATAGTTAACCTCGAAGGAAGTTGCAGACCAAGAGCTAAGGTAAGTTAGTTTAGTTTAGCTCGCATAGCTGACGCAGTTTTTTATACTTGTGTGCAGATTGCATATTGTGTAAATTAAGCTATGTGAGCTAACTAAAACAATGTAAACTTCTCTGAACTCACATCTGGCGCCGCCATTATAAACAGCCGATTACAGAGATGTGGATGGTTAGCACACGTATTCGTATTCAGCTAACAGGTTACCTTTATCTATTAGACAGGCCCCGTCTTTAAATATATTCAAAACATTTATTAATTACATACTTTCTCAAAAAACAAAATGACATCTAATTTCCACATCTTGACATAGATAATTATTATATTAGTATTTATTTAATTTAAGTATTTATTATATCGTATGACATATTTATATATTGGTATGTTATTTATACTTACTATGGTATATTTATGATTGATTTGAACTATTATTATTATTCTTATTTCGTACTCTGCACCCATTATAATAATTACTCACTCTCCCAAAGGTTAGCTGGTAGAGAATACCATACGGTATTATGCTCGCCTATGTACATTATTTTTTATGTTATATTTTGGGTGCAATAAAGAATTATATTATTATTATTATTCTGGACCGCATCAAACGTGTACCCCTAAGCGTATATTAGTCAAAATCCTGACTCCTTTGGACTAGAATAGTTGCTTTGGAAGGTAGTTAACCCGCCGGCACCTCTCGGCGTTGCATTCTGCAAAAATAAAAACAAGAGTTTTCCAGGACAAGAATATTACGACACTTTGGGGTAGAAAGGTCGTATAAACCATTTTACCCAAAATGAGTTATGAATGCAGTCTTATTCAGAATTTAATATATAATAGAGCGCTATGGATTGATCTTTGTACAATAAAATAAGGTTTAAAAAATAACATAAAAATCTCACTTATTAGTCAAATACTCCCTAGTCAAGAACAAAAAAGTTATTAGTCAAATTGTTTTTAAAATTTCAAGGTAGCGATGTAACATGTGCAAATTTACACTGAGTTACGTTTATTTCCCCGTATGGTTCATATAAAAAAACGCCCTTAAGTAACATGACACTAATTTCGTGATGACTACTTTCTTAAGAAAGGGGGAGTTTTGCGCAATATTATTTATATTTTTAGATTTATAGTTAGTTACAAACCCATCGTTTTCGTGAGAAATATGACTTCATTGAAATGATTTTTTGGATCATCTATCTCTCTTTTAGGAGGTGAATATTATTTGGGTGGCTCTAGCACTAATACATATTTTAACAAACTATATAGTTACCTCTGTTCCATCTTCTAAATAATTGTAGATGCCTTGTCCACTTGGTAGACCGACCGTGTTCATGAGAGATATGATTTCATTGAAATGGTTTTTGGATCATCTATCTCTCTTTTAGGAGGTGAATATTATTTGCGTGGCTCTTTACCACTAATACATATTTTAACAAACTATATAGTTACCTGCATTCCATCATCTGAATAATTGTAGATGCCTTGTCCACTTGGTAGACCCACCGAGTTCATGAGAGATATGCATTCATTAAAATGAGTTTTTGGATCATCTAGCTCTCTTTTAGGGGGTGAATATTATTTGTGTGGCTCTTTAGCACTAATACATATTTTAACAAACTATATAGTTACCTGCATTCCATCATCTGAATAATTGTAGATGCCTTGTCCACTTGGTAGACCCACCGAGTTCATGAGAGATATGCATTCATTAAAATGAGTTTTTGGATCATCTAGCTCTCTTTTAGGGGGTGAATATTATTTGGGTGGCTCTTTACCACTAATACATATTTTAACAAACTATATAGTTACCTGCATTCCATCATCTGAATAATTGTAGATGCCTTGTCCACTTGGTAGACCCACCGAGTTCATGAGAGATATGCATTCATTAAAATGAGTTTTTGGATCATCTAGCTCTCTTTTAGGGGGTGAATATTATTTGGGTGGCTCTTTACCACTAATACATATTTTAACAAACTATATAGTTACCTGTGTTCCATCTTCTAAATAATTGTAGATGCCTTGTCCACTTGGTAGACCGACCGTGTTCATGAGAGATATGCATTCATTAAAATGAGTTTTTGGATCATCTAGCTCTCTTTTAGGGGGTGAATATTATTTGGGTGGCTCTTTACCACTAATACATATTTTAACAAACTATATAGTTACCTGTGTTCCATCTTCTAAATAATTGTAGATGCCTTGTCCACTTGGTAGACCGACCGTGTTCATGAGAGATATGATTTCATTGAAATGGTTTTTGGATCATCTATCTCTCTTTTAGGGGGTGAATATTATTTGGGTGGCTCTTTAGCACTAATACATATTTTAACAAACTATATAGTTACCTGCATTCCATCATCTGAATAATTGTAGATGCCTTGTCCACTTGGTAGACCCACCGTGTTCATAGGCGATATGATGACTTCATTGAAAGGGTTTTTTGGATCATCTATCTCTCTTTTAGGTGGTGAAAATGGCTGTTTGAGTGCCTCTTTAGCACTAATTCGTGAGCCTGCGCGGTAAGAGGAAAACTCGTCGGGGGGAGGTGGAAGGGAGAATCTGTCAGATTGAGTCACTTCCGAAGTGTCGTCGCTGATCTCTTTCATCAACTTTTGACGCATTTTCCTCGGCATGGTGTAAAATGAGGAAGACTGAAATAAAGCATACAATTTTGTAATATAATGTTTTGCGCGCACATAGGGTAAGTATTGTTGACAGCAAATGATTGGAAGTGTGACATTTTATTGAGGATAATAGAAATTCGTTTGTTGTTTTTGCTGGTAACAACACAAATTATGACAGAATATTTTTTTTATCTTTACAACTCCCAATTACATTTGAAACGTTAGCCATGTCAATCTGCCAATAAAATACCAATGGTGCCAATTACTATGCTTAAGGTGCCAATCATTGTATTGTTTACCCTACTTATATACAATAGTAAAACCTTTTCAGCTTTACATTAATTTTATGATTGTGGGTAGTTATATCCATGATTTTTTTGTATCAACTTATTTAAACTTTACTTTAGACAAGGAAATGTTTTTAAAATAATGTCCATTAACACTTTTTAGGATTGTAAATTACCCTTCGTTCCGAGACGCGATAATAGTAACCTAAGCACGCTTAAAGGTGTTCCGAGACGCGCTTAAACTGTTTTGCCAAAGCTATGTGACGTCACAGATGACATCATTTCTCGCTAAGAATTTTAAATTTATGACTAAAATGTAACTATATTACTAACCGCTCTGGGAACATTATAGTTTGGGAGATCAGGAGGAACTTGCATCATGAGATGATCACACAAGGCTTCCATGTCTCTTCTCTTGTTGATGTTCTGCAGCGAGTGAACTCGGCAGTTAGAACTGTGTCCTAACACATCGCCGCACTTGGTCGGTATTTGGTCGTCCAAATCGTTGAGGTACCGAGCTGAGTGGAAGGAGTTGGACCTTCGAACGTTGTAGCCTTTTGGGAGGTACCGCGGGGAGGTGACGGCGCGACGGAACGAGTCTGTGCGACGGAGATTGCACTCGCTGCCGTCGTCGCTGGCATGCGAAGTGCCGCAATTAGATTCTGAAATTTAAAACATTATTTAAGAGGGTTGTCATGCTGGCATCCCTCTCACTCGCACAATCCATTTTTTTTTTCAAATTGAGTGTTATTTTATCTATCACTTTTCTAGAAAATAAAATTGCTTTAATAAATTAGATTTGCTTTAGCAAACTTGAGGAAAATAGTTAACATGTTATTGACACTTTTCTGCCTAAAATTAGGTGTTTGGAAGAATAAATATGTATAAGGACAGTTATTTTATTTAAAACTTTTTAAATGTTGAAGTATGCGAGCGAGAGAGATGCGAATGCTAAACGTTTAGGTGAAAGCCAAATCAAAGAATCGCTCCTTTTGAAAATGTTATTAAATTAATAACACAATAGATATAGCATTAAATTACAAAACGAGATTGTACTGTATCAAATAAAAATAATCAATTTCCGTCTATATTCGGGCATAAACGGAGGGTCGTGATGTTGGACTGTCTCCTCTGGTTAGTGTTACCGTCAGTATGGTGACCGGAGAGTGCGGGCGGCGCTCCGTCCCTGGCACACAGCACCAGTCCGCACGCCACGAGCGCCACGCCGCCGCACAGAGACAGGGCGAGGGTCGTGATGTTGGACTGTCTCCTCTGGTTAGTGTTACCGTCAGTATGGTGACCGGAGAGTGCGGGCGGCGCTCCGTCCCTGGCACACAGCACCAGTCCGCACGCCACGAGCGCCACGCCGCCGCACAGAGACAGGGCGAGGGTCGTGATGTTGGACTGTCTCCTCTGGTTAGTGTTACCGTCAGTATGGTGACCGGAGAGTGCGGGCGGCGCTCCGTCCCTGGCACACAGCACCAGTCCGCACGCCACGAGCGCCACGCCGCCGCACAGAGACAGGGCGAGGGTCGTGATGTTGGACTGTCTCCTCTGGTTAGTGTTACCGTCAGTATGGTGACCGGAGAGTGCGGGCGGCGCTCCGTCCCTGGCACACAGCACCAGTCCGCACGCCACGAGCGCCACGCCGCCGCACAGAGACAGGGCGAGGGTCGTGATGTTGGACTGTCTCCTCTGGTTAGTGTTACCGTCAGTATGGTGACCGGAGAGTGCGGGCGGCGCTCCGTCCCTGGCACACAGCACCAGTCCGCACGCCACGAGCGCCACGCCGCCGCACAGAGACAGGGCGAGGGTCGTGATGTTGGACTGTCTCCTCTGGTTAGTGTTACCGTCAGTATGGTGACCGGAGAGTGCGGGCGGCGCTCCGTCCCTGGCACACAGCACCAGTCCGCACGCCAACAGCGCCACGAGCGCCACGCCGCCGCACAGAGACAGGGCGAGGGTCGTGATGTTGGACTGTCTCCTCTGGTTAGTGTTACCGTCAGTATGGTGACCGGAGAGTGCGGGCGGCGCTCCGTCCCTGGCACACAGCACCAGTCCGCACGCCAACAGCGCCACGAGCGCCACGCCGCCGCACAGAGACAGGGCGAGGGTCGTGATGTTGGACTGTCTCCTCTGGTTAGTGTTACCGTCAGTATGGTGACCGGAGAGTGCGGGCGGCGCTCCGTCCCTGGCACACAGCACCAGTCCGCACGCCAACAGCGCCACGAGCGCCACGCCGCCGCACAGAGACAGGGCGAGGGTCGTGATGTTGGACTGTCTCCTCTGGTTAGTGTTACCGTCAGTATGGTGACCGGAGAGTGCGGGCGGCGCTCCGTCCCTGGCACACAGCACCAGTCCGCACGCCAACAGCGCCACGAGCGCCACGCCGCCGCACAGAGACAGGGCGAGGGTCGTGATGTTGGACTGTCTCCTCTGGTTAGTGTTACCGTCAGTATGGTGACCGGAGAGTGCGGGCGGCGCTCCGTCCCTGGCACACAGCACCAGTCCGCACGCCAACAGCGCCACGAGCGCCACGCCGCCGCACAGAGACAGGGCGAGGGTCGTGATGTTGGACTGTCTCCTCTGGTTAGTGTTACCGTCAGTATGGTGACCGGAGAGTGCGGGCGGCGCTCCGTCCCTGGCACACAGCACCAGTCCGCACGCCAACAGCGCCACGCCGCCGCACAGAGACAGGGCGAGGGTCGTGATGTTGGACTGTCTCCTCTGGTTAGTGTTACCGTCAGTATGGTGACCGGAGAGTGCGGGCGGCGCTCCGTCCCTGGCACACAGCACCAGTCCGCACGCCACCAGCGCCACGAGCGCCACGCCGCCGCACAGAGACAGGGCGAGGGTCGTGATGTTGGACTGTCTCCTCTGGTTAGTGTTACCGTCAGTATGGTGACCGGAGAGTGCGGGCGGCGCTCCGTCCCTGGCACACAGCACCAGTCCGCACGCCAACAGCGCCACGAGCGCCACGCCGCCGCACAGAGACAGGGCGAGGGTCGTGATGTTGGACTGTCTCCTCTGGTTAGTGTTACCGTCAGTAAGGTGACCGGAGAGTGCGGGCGGCGCTCCGTCCCTGGCACACAGCACCAGTCCGCACGCCAACAGCGCCACGAGCGCCACGCCGCCGCACAGAGACAGGGCGAGGGT
This sequence comes from Tinea semifulvella, assembly GCA_910589645.1. Classification (NCBI taxonomy): domain Eukaryota; kingdom Metazoa; phylum Arthropoda; class Insecta; order Lepidoptera; family Tineidae; genus Tinea; species Tinea semifulvella. The sequence goes on from OU342585.1 coordinate 10,235,886, forward strand.
CGTGATGTTGGACTGTCTCCTCTGGTTAGTGTTACCGTCAGTATGGTGACCGGAGAGTGCGGGCGGCGCTCCGTCCCTGGCACACAGCACCAGTCCGCACGCCAACAGCGCCACGAGCGCCACGCCGCCGCACAGAGACAGGGCGAGGGTCGTGATGTTGGACTGTCTCCTCTGGTTAGTGTTACCGTCAGTATGGTGACCGGAGAGTGCGGGCGGCGCTCCGTCCCTGGCACACAGCACCAGTCCGCACGCCAACAGCGCCACGCCGCCGCACAGAGACAGGGCGAGGGTCGTGATGTTGGACTGTCTCCTCTGGTTAGTGTTACCGTCAGTATGGTGACCGGAGAGTGCGGGCGGCGCTCCGTCCCTGGCACACAGCACCAGTCCGCACGCCAACAGCGCCACGAGCGCCACGCCGCCGCACAGAGACAGGGCGAGGGTCGTGATGTTGGACTGTCTCCTCTGGTTAGTGTTACCGTCAGTATGGTGACCGGAGAGTGCGGGCGGCGCTCCGTCCCTGGCACACAGCACCAGTCCGCACGCCAACAGCGCCACGCCGCCGCACAGAGACAGGGCGAGGGTCGTGATGTTGGACTGTCTCCTCTGGTTAGTGTTACCGTCAGTATGGTGACCGGAGAGTGCGGGCGGCGCTCCGTCCCTGGCACACAGCACCAGTCCGCACGCCAACAGCGCCACGCCGCCGCACAGAGACAGGGCGAGGGTCGTGATGTTGGACTGTCTCCTCTGGTTAGTGTTACCGTCAGTATGGTGACCGGAGAGTGCGGGCGGCGCTCCGTCCCTGGCACACAGCACCAGTCCGCACGCCAACAGCGCCACGAGCGCCACGCCGCCGCACAGAGACAGGGCGAGGGTCGTGATGTTGGACTGTCTCCTCTGGTTAGTGTTACCGTCAGTATGGTGACCGGAGAGTGCGGGCGGCGCTCCGTCCCTGGCACACAGCACCAGTCCGCACGCCAACAGCGCCACGAGCGCCACGCCGCCGCACAGAGACAGGGCGAGGGTCGTGATGTTGGACTGTCTCCTCTGGTTAGTGTTACCGTCAGTAAGGTGACCGGAGAGTGCGGGCGGCGCTCCGTCCCTGGCACACAGCACCAGTCCGCACGCCAACAGCGCCACGAGCGCCACGCCGCCGCACAGAGACAGGGCGAGGGTCGTGATGTTGGACTGTCTCCTCTGGTTAGTGTTACCGTCAGTATGGTGACCGGAGAGTGCGGGCGGCGCTCCGTCCCTGGCACACAGCACCAGTCCGCACGCCAACAGCGCCACGAGCGCCACGCCGCCGCACAGAGACAGGGCGAGGGTCGTGATGTTGGACTGTCTCCTCTGGTTAGTGTTACTGTCAGTATGGTGACCGGAGAGTGCGGGCGGCGCTCCGTCCCTGGCACACAGCACCAGTCCGCACGCCAACAGCGCCACGAGCGCCACGCCGCCGCACAGAGACAGGGCGAGGGTCGTGATGTTGGACTGTCTCCTCTGGTTAGTGTTACCGTCAGTATGGTGACCGGAGAGTGCGGGCGGCGCTCCGTCCCTGGCACACAGCACCAGTCCGCACGCCAACAGCGCCACGAGCGCCACGCCGCCGCACAGAGACAGGGCGAGGGTCGTGATGTCAGACACTGCACTTACTACCGCCTCCTCTTCTAAAATACAATTTACTATCTCATGTTATGAAGGTTGGAAGTTGGCTAAATGTGAATCCGCTTCTTTATAAGCGTGGTTTTTGACCACCCCGAAAGGAAAACGGTCGTGATGATGATACTTTATTGTAAATTTGAAACAAGGACTAATTTAATGCCAAAACTAATACGACCAAGTTTTTTTTTTGGCGTTATTAGTAAATCCAACCCCATTTATTCATAACTATAAAACACTAATTTAAGTTTTAGATACCTTTAAAATCATTTCTAACATCTTCCTGGTTGATAACAACCAGATCACTGGTTCCCTTCTCGTTGGAAGCACTAATGACGATTCTGTACTGGTCGTGCGATGGCACTTGTATGAGGAACTGAGGCTCCAGGTTCACGATTGACAACAGTTCCGAGTTCGAATCCAGTGAAGTCACAGTAAGGATAAATTTCTGTAAAAAATTACAATCATAATTCAAGCCAACGAAAAACAACCATTGCTTACATAGTTTACTAAATCAGTGTGATTTTAGGTACTCTGATAAAATAATAATTATATAACAAAAAACACATATTTTTTTACAATAGTCAACTACCTTATTGATTAGTTTAAAACACAACATCTTAATTAAAAAAACACTTACCTTTAGTGAGAGTCGTAAAATTTGGCTCGAGACCCTGCCCCCTCCAAACTCATAAGTGATTTACAAGAATGCATTTTTGTATTATTACCATTAAAAAAAACTGATTGGGGAAAGCAACATTACCTGTGGCATTCCACCATTATGACCCTTAATACAGTCGATAGTGATGTCCCTTGCGTTCTTGGTGGCTACACAGTCGGCCGGAGGGCGCGGGACCGTCTCGTGTGTCACCAGGAACGTGCAGGGATAGTGGGGGCGGGTGGAATCCCCCACTCCGTTCACCGACCAACAGAACACTGTCACTGTAATAGATAGTTAGATAAATTATTTACACACCATCATCAGCCTCTTCACTGCTGGATGTAGGCTTGCCACTGCACGCGGTTATTTGCAACCCTCATTTAACCCAACAACTAGTCACTAACTTGTTTCTTGATAAGCAGGAGCACACTGCATCTAGTACACATTGAATATTTGGCACGCAATATGTTTATGTATGTTTATTTGTATATATATATATATATATATATATATATATATGTATTATATGTTCATAATACTTGCATGTAGTTTATGTAATTGCTTGGTATGTAGTGTATTTATAAATTAGACTAATATTATTAGATTGTTGCACCCTGCCCATAATCTCTCACCATCCCAAAGGTTAGTTGTCAGAGAATGCCTAACAGGCATTAAACTCGCCTATGTACCTAATTTTAAGTTTTGGTGCAATAAAGAATTTAAAATAAATAAAATAAAACCCAATTCAGATTCTTTTACAGTTTCCGCTGCTCGGGAGTGGAACAAACTTCCCCTGGTTATCAGACGGGCGCCGTCTATTAATATATTAAAATTTTAAAATCTACTTATCGCTCACTTTCTAAACAAACAACATTCTTAGCACCTATATCTATCATACTTTTTTTTATTGTGTGTAAACAGTACTATATACTTACCTACTTTTGTATTTGTATATATATTATATATATATATATATATGTATGTAAGTAGTAGTATGTAACGATTATTATGCATTGTATGTAAATTGTATATTTATAATAATGCTCCCCGCAAATCCTCTACCACACTCCCAAAGGTTAGCTGTTATAAAATGCCGAAAGGCATTAAGTTCGCCCTTGTTCATTTTTGTGCAATAAAGAGTTAATAAAAAAAAAAAACCCCAACTATCTTGCGGAAGATCGTTCCACTGCGTCGCCGCGTCGTCCCGTACATGGTCTCTACTCTATAGCCCGTTTGCCTCATCAGTCGTCGGTTCTGCGTCAGATGTGTTCGGCCCATTACCACTTCAGCTTGCTAATTTTGAACTTTGGTTCTCTGATGAATATCAACGTTTCGAATTCTACCCATAGCTGAGCGAACTTAAATTTTTCGACCATATCCACGTCTCTCTCGTACGACATTACGGGGAGTGCTCCCTTTTTAAGACTTTTGTCTTCAAACACTGTGGTATGGACAAAGAGAGGATGTGCCGAAGTTTCCCGAATACCGCCCACCCTAGCTAAATGCCTTATACAGCGTAAGATACTTAATAATTCAAATTAATAATATTTATTTCAAGTCTGTGCGTACTTTTAAGAATTGTAGACAATTTTCTAGGAAATAAAATTACGGATTTTTAGGAAAAAACTTTAGATATTTTATGAGGCCTAAATCACCTTGAAATCTACTTTTAATTGATTCCTGGAAAAATATTTTTTATGCGGTAAGTTCCCATAAATTTAAATTTTCGCTCGGAAACGCTGCTGTTGCAAATGGCTCCCGGATGACGTCACGTAGCCCATGTTCAACTTGGCGCTGTAAGCGCTATTTTACTTTATTTCGCTATGAAAGTTGTTCGAGTAGCGTTTTCATTCTCTTTAAGAAAACCGCCTTTTGTTTTGCTTTCAAGTCAAACACGGTTTTCGTATTATTAAGTGACGTCACTGACGCTGACTAATGTTTTTAAGGTAACGTTCTAAAAACTAAAATAATGTATTTATTTTATTAAATTATTTTGTTTAAATGGAAAATCTGTGTGTTTTTAGGTACTCTGATAAAACGAAGATTATAATAAAACAAAAAACACATATTCTTTTACAGTAGTCAACTACTCTATTACTAACGTATGAATATATGGTCTGAACTGCTAGACCATGAAGGCAGAAGAAAATATTTTTTTTTCAAAATAGTTACCAAAGCTCATATCAGCCGTTCTGGTGAATTCCAACACATTATCGGTACTATTAAGTATAGTACAAGTTTGCTCCTTGGACATGGTAGTGGTGTTGTAGATCCCTGGGACCAACATCCAGCGGAACTCCCAGGGCTCCGGGTTCGACGACATAAAGCAAGTCAGGTTCAAAGACTCGTTATCGGCGACACCGAATTCCAAGATGGAGTCGTTTAAGCAAAATGACGGATCTGAAAATACGGAAAGAATCAGAATTTACGATCTCACAAAATTGTACGATGAATGGCAAATTTAAATAAATTAATAAAAACGCATAAACGTTGGCGCCATTCAATACGTTTTGTTGTATAGCATTTCGTGTGATTTTTTTTTATTCTTGCTTAAAATTCTTACTCTTTTAACTTTTATCTTTTATTTAGTATGTTCAATCCCAATGTCTGAGAGTAGATAAATTAGTGTATGAAACTGCACATAACTAGGTATTAAAACACTCGTGTGATACTATTAATCGTAATAATACCCCTTATTATGCAACAGTTTCATAAACTACTATAGTTAATTAAAATTAAAAAAAAAAACAACATATTTTTTGCAATTATCAACTACCCTATTATAATGAATGAAATAAAATTATCGAAGTATGAATAGTGTTTTAAATAAAACCTACAAGTGACGTCAAGTATGAGAGGATCGCTGGTGGTGGCGCCCTCTATGTTGGATCCCGCGCACACATACTCTCCGGCGTCGCTCTCAGTAATGTTCTCAAAGTGAAGACTGCCCTGGGTGTTACCGCTGTTTATTACTTCTTCCTAAAAAATGACATTAAATAGACCATAAATTAATTTCATAAACCACATAGGGTAAATCGTCAGCTATTGCCCACCTAAGGACTTGAACACACCTTTATTTAATACATATATTCACGCCAAATCCCTTGCGGGGTAAGCAGAGACAATTGAGCGCCATTTGACACAGTCACGACATACCTCTTTCGCTTCTTTATATAAATAATAACAATAATAAAAATCGTTTATTTACTTAAAAAACTAGTACATTTTTTTAGGAATTTGCCACTGGTGCCCAAACAAAGTTAATCTGAATCTCAGGCACCAGTTCCATTACAAAAATAAGTATAATATACAGTACAACACATACAGAATTTTAGCTTTTTTCCCACTTAGTTTATAGTTTTTCTTACTTTTTACTATTAGCAATTAGAAATTGAATTATGTACCCTCTATTTTAATATTTGTAACAATTCTTCTGTTGCTTCATAGTTTAATTTATTTAACCAAGAACTTAAAATAATTTTACATTTATTATAGTTCAGAGAATTTACATTAATAGCTTTATTAATTTTGTTATAAAGATAAACTGCAATACAGGGATAAAACTTGCTCATAAAGGCAGTCTTAAATAATTTAGGATAAGGAATTATATGGGTTCTCTTAGTTTTATTGCAGACGGGATCATTTGAGTTTCTTTGACATTCATCAACTTCTTCATTCTTCATTCATTCACCTTTTGTTTCGATGGCTTTTTAATGCACCTTTAGCTATTGTTTTATTTATTTGATCGTAATGCGTGAGTCTTTATTTAATAAAATTGTATATATTGCAACTATTTACTTCAATGTTCCTTTATACCGCGTCCATCGTGTGTGGGTAGAAGATGAGAAGAAGCTTGCGACCGACAATAGGTTTAAAAAAAGAGGCCTCTCTCTTTTATTTTATTGCGCGATAATACGCTCACCATCCACTATTCTACTCCTCTCCCTATCCAACCAAATACTACCAACCACCTATCCTGTCTAAATATCCTAAAGGTTTGGCTGTCAGAGAATGCCTAGCGGCATTAAGTCCGCCTTTGTACATAGTGCAATAAAGTTTTAAAATAAATAAAAATAAATAAATAATTACTGTATGATTCCGTTAATGCCGTCTTGGAAGCTATTTCCATGAATATATTGACGACAGAGCTGCTTAGGCCCAATTCTTTCACTATGTAGTGCAAAGATTTTGCTGGAACTCCTTTCGCACCAACTTCCACTGCGTAAAGCTGAGTCTTGAACCCGATTCTGACCATTATTTTATATTATGTACTTTAGCGTAATTTTTTTATTAATACTTTTTATATTTTTCTTTTTTAATTTTAACTTTTCATTTGAATGTTGTGTTTTGTTTTTAGGCTTGTAAACACGACATGATTCTATTGTCTATTACTTCTTCATATTTTGTTTGTTAACTGTTTGATGTATCTACCTTTTTTTCAAATAAATAAAGCATTTTTTTTTTCCATACTTACGCCATGATACCAAGTAAAATCATAAATAGTGGGATTTGCAGTGACGTTGCAGTTGAGATCAATGCTTGATCCCTTCACGACCTTTAGAGTTCCATTCTCAATATCTCCTTTTACATCCAATTCTAGAAGAGGTGGATCTGTAAATAGTAAAATAAATTTTAAAAAATACTTCACTAAAACTAGTGGTAAAGTTTTTGCTTTGCTGCACTCTCTCAATAATCTTAAAAAATCTGCCGTTAAAACCTAAAATAACCCTAGTTCAGAGCCTTCTCCTTCCTCTCCTCGACTATGATGATGTGGTAGCATCTTTCAGAGATGTTGCTCAACAAATTGGACCGGTTACTTAACGCATGTATTCAGTTTATCTTCTGTTTACGTAAATACGATCACATCTTTCTTTTTTTTTCTTTTTTTTTAGGTTTCACCTTGCACGCACGTGATGGTAAGCAACTGGAGTCAGACACTCTGACTGGCATCTAACACTATGCCGGCTTGACTGAGCGTGACGGCAGTTTAAGCAAGAAACGTTTTACTTTTAACACATTAAAAAAACAAACATTTTACTGGCTTTATTGGTACGAACGGTGGATACTTCCCCGCCCCGGCAGACTGGACAAATTGCCACTATCAGTCCGCCTACCACCATTTTCTTATATTCACATATATTCTAAATATCGTGCTAAGTTAAAGTATATGAAATATAAGATTCTTTGTCTACTTTTTTTGGTTTTAAATGAGCCTGCGACACCGAGATACTCGTACCTCAAGGATAATGTCTCTCTTTTTATGACAAATTGCTTCGCTTCTTTCACAAATCTCAACATTCTGGATTTTTTTCAAATTCTTTTATCATTGTCGCCACAAATTTATGGAATTTAAAAAACGGGTGCGTCGCAGGACGTAGTTGTTGTTGTTGTCGTTTCGTAGTTGGTAGAAATATGGAGATTAAATGAATGCGCGTGGCTGCGTGCGCACGCAAAGAAAGAAAGAGAGAGAAGAAGCGGGGGACAGCGAGAGAGGCATCGGCTAAACGCGCGGCGTGCGCCTATCCGCCCCTCTTCCCCTTCCCCTTCCCCGCCGCGCTGTTTCGAGAGGAAGAAAGAAGGAGCGGGAGACGGAGTACGAACGTACGTTCAACGAAATAGATCCTCAATCAAGCACGCGCAATAAATTTCTCACTTTAAAAAATGGAAATAAGAGATTGTCGATTAATGATTTCTACTAAAAAAATTGTAATAAAATAAAATAAATAAATAATTAATAAAATCCATACCAATAAAAAGCTAATAACTAAAATAAATGTGACACAACTGACAGTTGACGATGAGCGGCAGTCCCTGGGCACAGATGTAGGTTTCGTTCCTATAGTGTGCGCCGGCGCAGCAAGACAGGCGCGACTCGTCGTACTCGCGCATCATCAGCAGGCCTATCTCGGCCACCACTAGTCTCTGGGAGCGCTCCTTCTAGGGCATACAGAAATCTTATACCCAAAGATAAAACAAAAACGGTATGAGAAATAAAGCTAGGACAATCATAAAAAATATCATCACGACCGTTTCTCTTCCCGGGAAAACCACACTTATAAAGAAGCGGATTCACATTTAGCCGTCGATTTCTAGCGTACCAAACTCGGGAAATAAAATTTATTAATTTAAATGAATACATATTTCTTTGTCCCAACAAGGAATAGAATCCGGTACCTCCGACTAAATCCACTGACTTATCCACTAGAACACGGAGGCAGTGGCAGCTTTGTTGTGTCATGGGCAATATACCGACGTATGTATGCTACGGAAGTACAACACGTTCTTCTTTTATAAGAAAGGATTAGATAGCGTAAAAATAAATGTAACAAACATTTTTTATAAAAATAACACCCAATAATAATAATAATAAAACTTTATTTCAGAATAAATTCCATATGTGTGTTAGTAACAATTTTTAAAGAAATCTTATAATATCTAGTGTTAGTAATAATACAAAATTATAATACAATTTTTTTATTTTTTATTCCTTTTCGATGATTTTTCCAATGCCCGTTTCTTATATTTTATCCTTTTATACCACAGCAAAGTAATTAAAAAAGTTATTATTAAATCGTAAACGAGAAAATCATATTCATAATTGCGCAGTTAATAAAAAAAGGATACACCTGCAGCTCTCCTGTCTACGTACCGTGATGTTTTGTTGAAGATTGTAGAGCTGGTTGTCATTAAGCATCCATACTATCTGCGGTTGCGATCGGGCGCCCAATACGCGACACTTCACCTGCATCTCTACTGTCTACGTACCGTGATGTTTTGTTGAAGGTTGTAGAGCTGGTTGTCGTTAAGCATCCATACTATCTGCGGTTGCGGTCGGGCGCCCAATACGCGACACTTCACCTGCTTCTCTCCTGTCTACGTACCGTGATGTTTTGTTGAAGGTTGTAGAGCTGGTTGTCGTTAAGCATCCATACTATCTGCGGTTCCGGTCGGGCGCCCAGTACGCGACACTGTACCCGCAGCTCGTCCCCTGCCCGCACGGCACCGCGCCCGGATCCGCTCGTCTCTCCAGCACCGTCACTCAAAGCACGGATTGTCACTAACTCGGGTGGCACTGCAATTTTTACATTGATATACCTAATTAAACTCGGGATATATAGTAATAACGCCGTAACTTTTATGAATGTGGTTATTACTGTGGTACGTGTCTTGGAATTTTTCATGCAGATATTATTGTAAAAATTCAAAGTCCCTATGCTATAACTATTGGGACTACTACAACACATGTAAGAAGAACAGATTACAAAATAAAATAGACAAGGTTAACCGTTTAATAAATAGGAGCATTTTTGCTGCAGCGCTGATTTTCACTGAACCCGTTGACATCATATAATTAAAAAATAACCTAGCGTCTACAGGTTACCCATGTTTTTTAAACTTGTGTCTACCCATGTAAAATTGTATATTCATATTATTTAAATAGCTCTTAACAACTCATTTAGTTTATTCAGTATATTATTATATGTATGTGTTTATGTTATTATTAGTATTTAGTTTATTATAGTATTTATTATTGAAGTATATATGGTTTAGATATTATTGCATATTTCTCTAATTGCACCTACCTTACATCTTTAATGTTCTACAGTGTCCCTAAGTTAGGCTGTCAGAGAATGTCTAGCGACATTAAATATATTGTATGTATTGTGCATTAGTTTTAATAAATAAATAATAGTAACAAAGGTATCAATATAGGTATTACCACTAAATGTTAAATATTAAAATTTAATCGTTTAAAGGATTATTAGAAAGATTATATCCAGCAGTGGAGACACAGGCTCATAATAAAGGAATAATCCTAAAACTCACAAAACAAATCCAAGGTGACATCCATAGTGATTGGTTTGGTGATGTTGTTATTGGTAGCGCTGCAGGAGAGGACGAGGCCGTGGTCGGAGGGTCGCAGAGGTCCGTGCGCCATGTCCAGTCGCACGCGCGAATCGGACAGCGGCGTGCCGGAGCTACGGTACACCACCCCGCCTTTAGACCACGTCAGGGACGGCGGCGGTTTGCCTGACAATAGAATACTCTATTTAAAAAATAGGTGTATGTCGTTTTATTATAATCTTTATTTTATCAGAGTACCTAAAAACACACAGATTTTCTTTTTAATTAACGAAATCATTTTAAAAAATAAAAAATAATTATATTGTTTTTTTAGGATATTGGAACGTTACCTACCTCAAAACATTAGTCAGTGAGAGTGACGTCACTCAATAGTAAATATTGTCAATTTCCAAACCAGTAAATCTGCTTAATTAAGTTGTTTTTTCTGAGTATTTTAGCAGAAAGTAAAAAAAACTTATCTATTGTTTCATCTTTCACAATGGCGAAAATATGTAGAGCGGTCTGCCAACCGTTAGCCAGCGCGACAAGAACAAGTTAATATATATTTATTGAACACATAGATCAAGAATTAACTAGATTACTTAGAACGGCTTAAACTTAGAAAATTATCGTGTACTGATATTTCTGACAGTACGTTTCAACTACGGCCAACGTACGAACGTGTTAAAATGCAGAGGCAATTTATAACTTATGTTTAAATTAATTAGGTTGATTTTGTGATAAATATTTAATAGCATTTATGTTATTAGATTTCTGACCTATAGCTTTGTTTGTCGTATATTATTAAGAGAAAGAGATAGCATGTGCGTAGAGGTCTGCTTGCCAGTTTATCGCAGTATTTTTGTATGTGGCTATTAATCTAGTTGAATCCTTGATCGTAGATTAAACATAGCAAATTTTTGGCACTGGCTCGTATACTAATACTCGTCTGCTGTGGAAGGTCTCTCTTCAGCAGTAAAGATTTAGAATTTTGTTTTCTAGTAATAGTAGAAGTATGTTTTACCGGCAAAAACGACACAGAAGAGATGCACGGCGTCTCCCACGTAGTAGGGACCGATGAGCTGATGCGCGGGAGCACCGGCCGTCGCAGTGCCCACGCCAGTTCCGTTTTCGTGAATTATCCATATTCGTTGAGGCGGTTCTATGCACAAAACATATATATATATATATATATAAACCCATTAAGTGTATCCACACCTTTGGGGATCAGGCTCGAATTGCCGTCATGCTCAGTCAAGCCGGCATAGTATTAGGCACTGATGACACTCATTAGTGTCTGATTACAGTTCATGGACCTCGCGCGCCACTTATCATTAGGTAGGCACAAGGTCACATGTCGTGCTAGTATAAAAAATAAAATAAACTTTCAAATTGATTATTTTCTTGTTTCACGGACAATGCCGACCTGCGTGCTACATAACATATAAATATATAAAACACGTTCTTCTTCGTCAATTTACATATTTTTTTTATTATTTCTTTTATAACAATCGAATATACTAGAAGTTATACACCGTTTACCGTTTCCCTTTCGGGGTGGTCAGAAACCACGCTTATAAATAAGCGGATTCACATTTAGCCAACTTTACTATAGGCCAATCATGACAAGTGGCAAGCACACAATTATAATCTTAAAGCATGAGCCATAAGGTTGACAAGCCTCCATGCAAACCTCAGCGAGGTGAGGCAGCAAGGAACATAATACAAGGGAGTGCACAATCGTGCGAAAAAGAAATGATCTAAGATCAATTACGTGTGTCAGAAATGTCAAAAGCTAGCCGGAATGCCCAAGATTTTGACATTACTGACAGACGTAATCTATCTTAGACGATATCGTTTTTTTTTATGGCAATTGTTCACTTGAGAACATTTATGCCAGTGTCACGTCAGTGTAAATATAAAAAAAAAAGATGTGAATTTCCAAAGAGCTGAAACAATGAAATAACAACAATACAACAAATATCTACATAAAAACACTTACATCCAATTAAAAAACAAAATATAACTATAATGTTACAATGACGATATCGTTTTCAGACACTTGTGCACTCTGCCTCACCCCACAGAGACATGATTTTTTTATAAACTGTTATTTATATAAGTTTTTTTAATTCATGTCTACTAGATTATAATATTTCAGGATTAAGGAGTAATCTCCTTGGCTATCCAGGACCCTGACCTGATCTGATTTATTTTTTAGAAAGTATAAAACTAAAAATAATAAAAAGTGTGACAAATTAGAAAAAGCACAAAAAATACTTAAGCTGGGTTGTAGACTCTGTAAACGTAACGATTATAGTTAAAAAATGCCTCGTTCATACTATTAACTATTAACTACCCAGGTACGTTGTTAAATACTAATTTATGTTTTATTTGTATATTTCATTTACTCATTATGGACCTTCCTATTCAATTATCAGTGAACCTAATTACTACTAAAACTTATTCATAATAAATAAATCGCAGTATAAAGTATGTATGCAATTAAACAACAACGAGGTTAGATTAAAATGTGAGTTTAAAATATTGTGTAATATTTCGCCAGCAATTGGTTCCGGTGGAGTCGGCTTCCTCATTAAGGGAGCACCAATTAGTGGAGCTCGCAAACTAAACAAATATGAATCCGCTTTTAGGCTATTTTTATGCAACGGACTAACAAAAGTCGGGGCTAAATGTTGACTTGTAGACTGTAAAGTAAAATGTTGTAGTTTTTTATTTTTTGTTTCTCTTCTACCGATGGATGATAGGGAAGGCAAAGGGATCTAGCTCATACAGCCATGTCGATGTATATTTTTTCTTTTTTATGAGTTAATGAGTTTATCATAAAATTACAGATGTTTCAGAATTTAATGTTTTTACTATCGAAATTATAGCCCGAAGACGTCGGGTATAATATGTGAGTTTACAGCGCGGGAAAACCATTAAATAAACTGCAACTTCTGCTCCATATTTAGTATCAAAATTATGGTGTTCTATCAAATATTCACATGAATGATTAATAAGCTAGGTAATCCTCGCTAAGCCGTCTGGCCAGCGTGGCGAGTGTAGGCCTAATTATCGGGACTACCTTCTGTTGAAGATCGGCTGATAATGATCCGTAGTATTACCCACCTATAACATTAACATATACGAATGTCTTCTGAGCCGGAGATATGGAATAGTCGACGCTGCAGTAGTAGACACCGGCGTCGTTGGCGTACACGTTGTATATCATCAGGCGGTACATGTTTCCATCCCCGATGTTGAGGCGGTACCGATCTGTCGGCGACCACGTCGGTCCGGCCGGCCTGTTCTCTACCGGACGCAAGTCTTCGCTGCTGGTACATTAATAAGGGAATTAAAAAAACATTAAATGTGGGGCATTTAACTTTCAATCAAGCAAGGATTATCGAATTGCAAATAATAAAACATATTATCATAAAGTCGAGTATAAAAATATTTTATATAAAAAAATACTGCTATAAAATTCGCATCTTAAGATGTAGATATACGATACTAATAGTAACAGAGCAGTAGACAAAACACAAAATCATAACCTTGACTAGCTCTAATGTAAATAAAGCGTTCCCGTGTCTTGGAGCACGTTAAGCCGTCAGTCCTGGCTCTACTAATACCAACTTGTGAAATCGTTACTAAATTGTTATTAATAACGACATCAGTCCCTCGACAACCCGCCTCGCCAGCGTAGAAATATGTAATCTTTAGCAGAAGAGGTCTAGGCCGATCCCCACGCGTACTTACGTAGGTACATATAAATTTCGAGATTTATGAAGTTGAAGCAGTGATGTGACATGAGTGTCGTGCTCAGTATATGAAAAAGTTTTAATATTGTATCCTACATAGATGTCCGTGTGGAAAGGAGGTCGACTGTCTTGGAGTTCATGGGCTCTCCTGTTCCAAAAGTGCGGGCAGATTTTCCCGCCACGGCTCCCTTAACGATACTATTAAAAGGGCTCTAGCCACCATCGAGGTTCCAGCTCTTCTAGAGCCTGTTGGAGTTATCCGAGATGATGGCAAGAGACCCGATGGTATGACGTTGGTCCCCTGGGAACGGGGACGTGCTCTAGTGTGGGACGCCACGTGCGTCGACACCCTTGCCGCGTCGCATCTCAGGGGGACAGCGCATAAATATGTAAGTATATTAAAAGATTACATATTTGTGCCGTTTGCTGTAGAAACTCTGGGCCCATGGAGTCCAAGCGCAAAAAAGTTTTTGAAAGACATAACACCGCGTCTTGTTGTCTCCTCCGGTGACAAGAGGGCTGGCTCTTTCTTCGCTCAGAGAATTAGTATTGCAATTCAGCGGGGAAATGCAGCCAGCGTTCTTGCCACCATTCCACGCGGACGGGACTTATATCCCTATCCTTAATATTAATTTTATTTTATATGTTGTAAATATTTTTTCGAATAAATATATATCCTACTTGCTATACCTAAATATTGCCGGGGTTCCAGGTTTGGAGTCGTTTTTGTACCACGCCACGAAGTTGATGCGGTCGTCAGGTGTTGGCTGGACCACGCACGGTACCTCAGCTATGTGACCGGCTATAGCTTCCACTATCGAACAATTTTTATCAAGTTTTAAGTAAAAGATGCGGTGGTGGTTTGGTTGTAAGAAGGCGTTGCTTAAATCCTACAAAGGTCGGTTCAAACCCACCCGGCTTGTACCAATGAGAAATACACTTTTCTTACGTACATTTGTCATAGATTTACAACACCAACGTCCTCGTGCCTCGGAGACCACGTTAAGCCGTCGGTCCCGGTTCCACTAATACAACTTGTGGAATCGTTAAAGAATTGTCATAAAAAATGACATCAATAACAGTTTTTGTTAACGGCAGTAAATCACCATTTAAACATCCATTCTGCATGTCCCTATGTGCTTTACTAATTATAGACAAAGCTCGTTCTTTTGGACGTCATGTAACTACAGTGTAAACTCTATATAACGACACTGAAGGGACTTTTTTTTTTTTTTAATATACGGAGTACGACATGTGACACCGCGCCCACCTGATGGTAAGCGGTACGCGAGGTCCAAGAGTGGGAGCAACTGACGCCAGCCTCAGACGACCGACATCAGTCCCTACCACTATGCCGGCCTATAAAGATGCTTTTTCACTTCGTTTAAGGGACTCCAGGTTATAGGAGTGGGGAAACACACTGGCTGGGAGAGCATTCCACATCTTCAGCGTGCGACAGATGTAAGAGTCTCCAAATTTGTATGTACGCGTAGGGATAGTGGCTACGGTATGTGGATGCATATTTTGGCCTGTGCGAGTGTTTCGGTTGCGGAATAGAGAAGAAGGGATAAGGTTGTGGAGCTCTTCAAAACATTCACCGTAGTATAGCTTGTAGAACACGCTCAGGGAGGCCACATCTCGGCGAAGCTGCAGCGTTTCGAGAGTTTTGGACACTGTAGTATCGTCCACTATTCGAATAACCCGCCTCTGTAGGACATTGAGAGCATCTGTAAGGTACTTAGCGGAACCATCCCAGAGGTGAGAACAGTATTCCACGCATGACCTTATTTGCGCTTTATAAAGCATAAGCCGGAGTGAGGGCGGAAAAAAACGTTTGTGCATTTTAGGGCGTTATAGAGTTGTCGTTAAATGGAGATGGAATCATTGTATGGAAGGCAAGCTAAACCAACCAAAGCCAATTGATTTTGACGTTTTGTGATAAATCGGGTGACGTTACATGGAGTTTACACTGTATTTAAATTGTAACTTTTTGGAACTTGATTTGTTAGAAAGCCAACGTTTGGTCACAGTTACTTAACCAGATTGTTCTGTACTACCCATATGCTTTAGCTGTGTACCCACAGCTACTTGTTAATTGTTGTTATTTGTTTTTTTTTGTATTCTTTTAAGTATACTTTATTTTATTTTAACCTCTGTTTTATGTTCTTAGTGCATTTGCGGTAACTTCTAATTTAACCCTTTTATTTTTTTCCATTTTTGTTATTAGTCGTTAGTTATCCTTTAATAAATAAATAAATCACCATCAATACAATAATATTTTTTTTAAGATATCGTGGGATCGTAAATGGAATGATTATAAAAAGTAGTACTTACCGGATTCATAAATCTCTTGTGATGACACCGAAGTGACCAGAAGCACCACAAACACCCACATCATTTAATATTAACTCCTACTTGATATGTCATAAAGCCCGCGATAGGACATACTATTCAATTGACGAACTGTAGTGCAATAAAGCAAATGTTTAGTCCGACAGTCGGCCGCTTCCTGCCCCGTGACGTCACGACTCACTCCCAAATGCCCGCTAAAATTTACCTTACAGTTTTTAATTGGAGAGGCCGAAACAATTGGGTCAGATATCTGGATTTATTTGCAAAGAGAAATTTTAACAACTCAGCAATAATATCATCGATATAGTTCGGTCGGAATAGTCACCTAGTAGGTTTTTATTATGATTGAAATTTTTGAGAAATGTAGTCCATCAGCTCTCTAAGAAATAAAAATGGGTTGTTTGAGAAGACGAATATACCTATATAAATTAAAATACGAATATTAATAGTAATAAAAAGTTTTATTTAAATATTTATTTGAGCTTAACAGTCTTTGTTTTGTGGTATATTGTTATTAAGGCGCTATTTCATTGCTGCGCAAGGACACTAACACCCGTATTCTTAGATGTTTTCTCAACAGCTCGTTCGCTCAATTATATAATTATTCCTTCCATCTGTCAAACAGAGGGACGCCTAGGGACATCACTACACACGAGAAATAGAACTGTCAAACGATGTACCTTGATTTGTTTGTTTTTTGTTTGTTCTCTTCTCCCGATGGATTTTGAATGAGGTGATAGAGAAGGCAAAGGGTCTAGCCCATACATCCAAGTCTGACGTAATATATCTATCTTTTTCATGAGTTAATGAGGTCATCATCAAATTCCAGATGCTGCAGAATTTGATGCATTTCTTGGAGTCACCCGCGGCACCATGCTTAAACACGTCTGGTAAAATATGGGAGTTGACAGCGCGTGAAACCGCAAAAAATAAACTGATAATAATAAATAAAATAAACCCATATTTAAAGTCCAATTTATTATTATTATTAAATTCTTTATTGCACAAAATAAGTGTACAAAGGCGAAGATTAATGCCTACAAGGCATTTTCTAACATCTAACCTTTGGGAGAGTGTGAGATTAAGGGTAGTGCCGATATCAAGTTTAACAATATAGAATATACTACACACATTACATACTAATAGATACTTACACTGTTACATAAATTACACATATACCTATAAATAAACGTATATATATTATGCCAAATATATGTTTTTAGCCTGATAACGACTCTTGTTTGTCTAGAAATAAAGCAGTGACCAAGCGCTTAAAAACGTGGACAGACGGCGCGTGTCTAATAGCGAGTGGTAGCCTGTTTATCGTTTTCCATAATTATTCACACACATTATTAAACCAAACCACACCAATTTTGACCAATAATATCCACAGTAAATTAATTAAGAAAACAAAAACTTGCACTTGACATGTCCACGCAAAATGGCGCGAAGGACTCCCGATGTACCTTGAGTTTGACAGTTCTATTCCTCGAGCGTAGTGACGTGCCGAGGGGTCCCTTCGAATGACAGCTGGGAGGAATAATTAAGACGCAAAATCCAAGAACACGGGTGTTAGCTTCTCTTTGTATGAAAAAAACGTTAGCACCAATATTACAAAGCGAAGTCAAGTCAGCATACGTAGCGTATCCGTTCGCAGCAATGGAATAGCGGCTTAATGCTATTATTTTTACCATTTTTGAAAAAAACATTGTCTTTGATCAATCAGATAACAATTACACTTTTAGGATGCTTATCCACCAGAGAAGTCCACTTCATTATGAAGTGATAGAATTGGGGGATAATTGCCTTGCTAGCCGCTCATTTACCATCCAGATAAGAGGATAAGGAGCTTAAATACCAAGCTTATTAACGTTTTTTATAAAATATTGCTTGAGTTCTGTGATATCTGTCATCGAAATTTCGTAAACATTTATTTTTTGAAGATGGATAATTCATAAAAGACAAATTTCTTAACATTCCATAGATTCACCGCGCGGGTGCCGGGTCCATCGCGTGTAGAAAAAAGAGGAAAGGCTTGACTGAACTCCCCCTGAGTTGTGCTCGGCGCTAATTACAAAATTTTGGTGACAGCTGTCACAAAGCTTAAGCTATATTTTATGGAATTTAACAAAAAATAAATTATACAATATTACTTCTTTTCTTGTTTAGTCTATATGTATAAGCCCGAACTAAAGTGAATCTCGATATTTTGAAATGGAAAAAGTACGCGATCTACAAAACGGCTGGCTGTAAGGGCGTTGTTCACTTTGCCTTACCAGAATAAAAAAATATATTTAACAAATAGTTGTTCTGCCTACCCACCAATGACCTAACAACATTTAGGACTACCACTAATAGGAGTTGGTTGATCTTAGGATTCACCATAGTTGGTTTTTTGTCAGTAACATATAGATATATATGTATATATATTTACAAATTCATCAAGCTTCGAATAAACAGTACACTGAGAACTCCAACAGCTGCTGTACCCAATGTACCAATTATTATTTTCTTATGCGTAGATTTTCTTGGCTTATTTTCATTCACCTGTAAAAAACCTTATTATGTTTTTGTTTTGTATAAAAAGAAACAAATCAATTAATGGTTGATACTTAATAGCCAAAATGTTCTTTAATATACCTTTTTTTTTATCAAAAAAGTACCTCCATCTATGGTCTAGAGTTTAAGTCCATAGATTAAGACTCGGAAATAGGGGGTTTGATTTCTGATTGAGAACACAAATAATATTATATTTATTTCTGACATTTCTCGAGTCTAGTAGAGACATGAATGAGTTTGCCACTTGCCATGATGGACTTCAGCGACATAAAATATTTGATGGACCTATAGTAAAGTTGCCTAAATATAATTCTTATCATTAAAAATGAATAAAAAATTATATCTGATCACCACAAAATGGATTATTATCTAGTTCAATAGTTATCTCACCATATATAAAGTCGTTTGCAGTTGTGGCTGCAAGGCTTTGGAAAGAGGCTAAAGATGCTCCAAATAGCCATATTTAATTATTTTACAGAATAATTAAATTATTATTGGTTGACGCTTATTGTTATCCTACATTGGTTATCATGTAATGTTTATTGTAGTATATAACTTATGTATGTATGTAATTTTATTAATAAATATTTATTATAATTAATAAGTTGTTAATATTCTTTACACCTATATTTGTTAATCTATTTATTTTTTAATTGAAATATTGCACCTAGCTCGTATAAATGTTTTCATTGTCCCGAAGGTCTGACAGGCAGAGAATGTCGAGCGACATTATATCACGCCTTTGTATATTTTGTGCAAAACGTGTTAAATAAATAAAAAGTTAAATATAATTCTTACCTCAAAGTCTGTTGATATTATTAAATCCATCGAATTCAATATTGTGTTAATTTCATTGATTGTAGATAGTGCAATATCTGAGGCAAATTTATCTCTGTAGAGTAAACAGTCAGGAAGATTCTTGTGTTTCTGCAGAGCGAGACTGTTTGCTAGTGTGCTGAGGTGAATCTTGTGTAAGTGCAAAGAACTTTTGTGTAAAATCTGGATTATATCTATATCAGACAGGTGTGTTTCTATATTAGAGCTGGAAATGTAAAATTATCAAGATTATATTAAACTAGATATAAAAAACAGAGTGACATTGGACAACCAATAGCTTTAATAAAGTAAAATTTTAAATGGATTAATAATTTGACATCTTTTAAAAGTGCCAAAACAAAATATAGCTTTTTGAGTTTTGTAAGAATAAAATAATGTAGATTGCAGCATTAACTATTAAGTAGGTAGGTATATATTTTGTACTTACATCTTGACACACTCTTCATAAATTGGAAGATTCTTGATTTCTTCAAGTAGTTTGGATCTAATGTTACCATCGTCAACGCCTAACTTCTGTAGATCGCCATCAGTTAGTTCTACAAGAGTGCTTTGTCCAATGTTTCGTTTTCTAATAATTATTAAAAGGTTATGTTATAGTGAAAACCAGAATAAATATGCATGATAAAGAAAATAGGTACGGTAAGTACGGTCGCGGTTTCATAATATAATACCAACTAGTGGACTTCGAAAGAAATCGACAACCAAATTACATCAGGCCCTGCCAGGCGGCGTAGCAAGAGTAAGCCAAATCCTTATAAAATATATTTTGGAACCATCATCAGCTGTGGAGGTCTAGGGCTTTGTGATAGGTATTTTAAAAATAAATTACTAACCTAAATATGTCGATGTATTTTTCTGCACCTATCCCGAGCAGCATGGCACCAATAGTTAAATCAAATTGAGAGGGATCAATTTTCATGCTCAGTGATAACTGTTCAATGCTATCCATCGTTAATGTTTATTTATAATCAAAACTATTCAAAATAAATCTACCGGGCAACCAAACAACCCCTTTGTTTACTTCCGATGACATTGACAGTTTCTTTTTATTAGTTTACCGTCCTTAGGCTAAAGTTTTTTTCATTGGTTTACCGTCCCTAGTATAACATTTTTTCATTGCTTTACCTGACCTAGATAGACCCTCTTTTAATTTTCCAGTTCCAATAATAATGTAATCCTCAAAATTATACTATATCAAAACAATAATAATATATTGACATTGGTACCTGCCACATTGGTTGACTGTAGAATTATTACTTACCATTATCAGAGCGGTCCTTTTACTGGGCAACGGAGAGGTCTACCTATGCAGGTATGCCTGCGAGTGCGCAGGTAGCTTGGAGCGTTGGTATAGTTGTTTATTTTAATTGGGTATAGTGGAGTAATAGGCCAGTTTTTTTGAACCTGCGTTTGAAGTTTTTCTTTTCAATAACCAATGCTTACAGCACTTTCTAGGTTTTCACTGTTTTAGTATTAAATTAAAGCAAAGCCTAACAATGCGAGTGCGTCATCGTCCTTAATCGATGCTATGCAAAAAGAACAAAAGACCGCTGTAGTGCACCGGACACTGTTTTTCCTCCACCTGCTTACCGGTATGTTTACTATGAGAGAATAGTACCTCTAACTGCCAAACTCAATATCATTGTTTCTGCTTACTAGGGATCTAATTACGGCAAACGTTATATACGCAATAATATGCATAAACAAAATGATCAACTTTTATTAGGATATTGGGTTCGGCCGTAAAGACGTAATATTCACTAAGAAATTAAATTCAATATAATAGATTACAGTTTAATTTGTTTAAATATTATTCATCTAACTACTTACCTACTTATTTTACAAACAATGTTAAAAACTACTTATTAACTTATACAATATTAACAACCATCATAACTTATAATAAGGTAGACACACAATTTTGTTAAATACGTTCATATGAGCCTAGAGAAGTAGGATTAAA
Organism: Tinea semifulvella; assembly: GCA_910589645.1. NCBI lineage: Eukaryota > Metazoa > Arthropoda > Insecta > Lepidoptera > Tineidae > Tinea > Tinea semifulvella. The sequence continues at coordinate 10,257,520 of OU342585.1, forward strand.
ATATAATAAATAATACTATAATTAAGGAAGTTTTTATTAATAAATAAGGAACTAAAAAAGTGAGCAATAACTGGCCTAAACAACTTTTAATAGATAAATTACATTGGCTTTGGGAATTAGCATGATTGTACTAATAATTCTATAATCATCCGTTTAGATTATCAACGATAGCTTTGACAGCTTGCCAAGTTTCTTTAGCCGTGGGTTCTATTTGCGATCCTGGGAGGAGGAAGCCGTAGGGGCCGAATGAGTCTCGCAGGTTGACGTGGTAGGAGTACTTGACCCCGGCACGAGCCTTAGCCCAGTCGTGAGACATTCCCGACGCTGGCTGACGGAGTTCCGCTGCTGTCCCCACCTGAATACAATCATACCATCACATAAATAAGATATAAAGTATTGTAAAGTATTATCACGATCGCCATCCCTTTCGCAATGAATAAACATACCCAGGTTTTAAATATGTATTTATATATCCCATCAAATACCTATTAACTTTTATCAGTGCTGAAGCATGTTTATAGGTCCACCATGACAAGTGGCAAGTACGTCAATGTCTCTAGCGTACCAGACTCGAGATATCACAAGAAAACGAAATAAACTAAATCTTAGTTAGTACCAAGTTACTTGACCAAGGATCCGAGGCAGTTTTATTATTACAAAAAATACAAATATAATTAATAGCGGTTAATAATCAAAAATAATAAAATAAAAAAGTTATTTATTTTCTCCTACAAAGCTTAAAACAATATTTTAAAAACAAACAGACTGGAGGCAAAATTAACTAAGCGAAAGCTTAGTCTGTGTTAAAGCACTCCAGGTTCCTCTGACTTAAACTTAATAATAAATACATCTATAGTGTAGTGTATATGTAATTACGTGAGATATATTATTTTATTTAATATAGAATAGTTTTTTTTTTGATCATATTTTTTATCTCCTAAATTATATATAGTTATTTATATCTTGTATATTTATTCTATAAGTATTTATATAAAGGACTCTTTATATAAAGTGTACCTACTTTCCACTTTGATTAGAGAGATTACAGGTGCTTAGTGAGTAGCAGAAAAAACTTGTGGATCGCAATTTATTAGTGCGAGTAATATGTATATAGCCAAGTAAAAATAATCAAAGAGTGTTTCCGCGCCTCAGTTTTGAGCAGAGTCAAACAGAGGGTTATAGTCAGGGAGTTGGAAAACGTTTAGGGCGTTTTGTCTTTGCTGTTCGATACCTAACAACGGAACTTTAACCACTTATTAAAACACACCAACTAAACAACATTGGCAACTACTTGCATTTTAACTAATCACTAATTGCTAATCAAAGTAAAAAAACAAAATCCCGCTGCAGTTGCTTTTTTCAAAAATAGCTGCGAGTTACTTTCGCTTGTTACAATGCTTAGTAGACCCTGAGATCACATTTATTCCAAACAACTAAATATTATTAGTTTAAATGTTTTGTTGTACCTACAATGGGGTGTATCACTAACTTTTTATCACGATAGATGGCGCATGATAGTTGGTACCTTATAACTGTCAGTTGCATAGAAAACTTGATTTTTATTACGAAAAATATTATTTTCTGGATATTATGTCGAAGTGAGCAGCTTTTAAGTGTACAAATCGAGATTTCAAAACGAAATCAAAGATATGGTGATCTCGAAATTGCCGTTCTATCAATTCATTATTTTTTCTTTTTAAAGACGGTGTTCGCTTTCTTAATTCGTATTTTAAGGTAGGTAACGTTAATTTAAAATATTTTTTTCTGTTATAAAAATAAAAAACTACAAAAACATTTAAAAAATGATGCGTCAAAAGGTGTAAACAAGGTACCAGTGCCGCTAGCGACATCTACAAAAAGCTTTGCCTGATACACCCCATTTGCCATAGTTTGATATACTCGTAAATTAAATAGCTATAAAGCGTGTGTAGTCTACGTGAGAGGAAAACTACTGGGCCTCGATATTTATTATATGACTAAAATGCGTTCATCTATCCAACTTTTTTTATTCGGTTAATAACGTATTCGACATAATATCACCCCTCTCGCTCCACAATCCAATATTATCAAAGATTTTTTAAGACTTAGTGTACTTTAAAGGAATGTATCAACTTTCTAGGAAATAAAATTACGAACATTTTTGACATATTTTCCTTTTCATACACCTAATGTTAGACAGAGAAAAATAGCAAAAACATTTATAATGATTTACCTCTATTTTACTAATATACATATTATGAATAAACGAGTTACTCGAAAGTGTCCAAAATTTTATTCCCTAGAAAGTTGATAGACTTACATTCCTCAAAAGTAGGTACAGACTTGAAAAATCTTTGAAAATATTGGATTGGAGAGATTGGGAGGGATACAAAACCTCTCAGCGCAAACTTTATTAGTGGATTTAAATATGTGGTAGGCGGACTAATGGTGGTAAATTGCCTAGTCTGCCGGGGCGTAATCCACCGTTCGTGCCGATTAACCCAGTAAAGTGTATCCACACGTTTCGGAACCAGGCTCGAATTGCCGTCATGCTCAGTCAAGCCGGCATAGTGTTAGGCAATGATGCCAGTCATAAGTGTCTGATTCCAGGTGCTAACATTCATGGACCTCGCGCGCCACTGACCATCAGGTGGGTGCAAGGTCATATGTAGTGCTAGTATAAAAAAAAAAAAAAAAAACCATTACATTGTCTCCGATCATAGCCGTCAATACGTCAAAATAGCGTTTTCCACTATTTCAAAGGTCACCCATGGGGTTGCAACTTCAAAATCATTGGGAAAACGTGAATTAAATACTTAAATTGTCCGCCGAATTTATATTTAAGTTAACAACATTTACATTAATTAAACTAAGATTATATATTTACATTAAAAATAGTTTTATAACACACATAAGGTAATAAATAAAAAATATAGCAAACACTAAAATAAATATTAGTTTTTTTTTAAATGAACGCATCGCAACGTTATTTAGCTGTCATCTATAGTGGAAACCTTTATAAGAGAATACCAATTTTAATAGCGTTTTACACTGACAGTTCCGTTATTTAAGGGATTCCACTATATAACGTTGGCGCTTATGTAACAGAATAGGGCTAATGGATTTTTATCTCAGTAGGTATGCTCTACCTTTGTTTAGTTATTTATGAAATATTAAGCGAGATTTCATCTGGAAATCAGCAATTTATGACAGCTCCAACCTATCCATTGCGTCTTGGAAATTAATTCTAATAATAATCAAGTAAAAAAAACTCCATAATCAATGAGATGCACGTAGTTATATGAACTAGGTATGACACCGCTTACAGGTCACTCTCATTAACGGCCTCTAGAATGAGACTAATTACAGAAAAACTTAACCTTTGTGACACTATTCATTACAAAAGTAAGAAACACATACCTATTCGAAGACATAGATACCTACACGACCCAGAAAGTACCCATTGTTTTGTTAAATAATAGGTACGAGTGGGTCTTCCTATCAACAATCAGTAGCTATTTCTAACTTAGAACTTTACATGCACAAAATCCAGGTTACCAACTTATTTAAGGTAGAGATATATTATTGTCTAATATTTTGAGCGCTCGTATTATACGGGGTTATTTTATAATTGGTATTCAAAAGTTAATAAAAACTGACGGATAACTATTTGAAAACCTCGTAAAAAGTAAAAAAGTAAAGTATCATCACGACCGTTTCCCTTTCGGGGTGGTCAGAAACCACGCTTATAAATAAGCGGATTCACATAGCCAACTTTACTATAGGCCAATCATGACAAGTGGCAAGCTCGTCGATGTCTCCAGCGTACCAAACTCGAGAAATATCACAAATAAATTAAATGTATTTATTTACATTAATTATATTTTTTGTGTCCTGACTGGAATCGAACCCGGTACCTCCGAGTCTAAATCCACCGCTAGACCACGGAGGCAGTTTGAAAACCTCGTGAACAGGTAAATCGTCCGTATAGGGGAGAGTGGGGTAATTAATAACGGCGGGTAATTGGGAGCAGTGAGGTATCTGATATTTCCTCCCCATTACACTCACCCGCATACTTTTACTAAACGCGTCAATCGTCACTCAGTATGCACAGTATGCAAACGCATGAGTGATAAGCAGATCGCGTTCTTTCACAGTGAATCCGATAAGATATATGGTATTTAATTATAATTTTCGTCGTAAATCGACACTGTAATATGATCTTGGTATTAATTGACGTCATATTTTGTTACCATCTTAGGTGTAGTATATGGAGGCTTACCAAAAGTTTAAGCAAAATAAATCGTGATTTACAGGTTTTTTTAATTAATGGTACCTGTAGGCGGACGGGTTGTTCATCTTTATTTATTATTTAATTCGATAATAATTGTCTCCGCCAACAAACTGTGGTTACAGTTTGGCGGGCTATTTAATAAGTTATATGTATTGGAATGTATTGTATTCTATAGCTTACCTGGTATTTAGTACCGTAAAGATCAGCGAGGGCAGCTGTTGCGAGTTTGCCCATTTCCATGAGAACCCCGTCGTCGGAGAACGGCGCGTGTTGAGCATGGGAGCTCGGGACCAGCCAGGCTTGTGAGTACGCGTGCAGCGATATATACACCTACACAAACAAACTTATACAGAAACCATAGTCACAATATATTTATCATACAGGGTTACATGCATCACAATCATTAAGGACTAGTAATTGTGGTTCTTCTAGAACCGGAATAGCTAGTGTAATCTTCAAAGACATTTAATATAAACAAGACAGGGCATGAAGCCAAACGTTATGAGGATCAAAGCTAGGCCAATCGTCAAAAAATAAATTAGTCTATGCAGCGATGCCTGATTGACTGGCGATACGTAGAGGTGATGAGATGTCTTTATAGTGCCGCGACTATGACCGTCCAGATACAAGACCGATCCAACTGCGCAGAGGTGTACGACAGGGTGATGTTATATCGCCGAAACTGTTTACCAACGCGTTGGAAGATGTCATTTAAATGCTGGACTGGAAAAACTGCGGCCTTAATGTTAATGGTAAATACATCTCTCACCTTCGGTTCGCGGATGACATAGTTATAATGGCTAGCTCGCTGGAAGATCTTAGTGGAATGCTAAACGGCCTAAACGTGGCATCCCAGCGAGTTGATCTCGGAATGAACTTGGATAAGACAAAAGTCATGTTCAACGATCATGCCATTCCGAGACCTATTTGCGTGGGCAACGCCTCTCTCGAAGTTGTGAAAAAAATACGTCTACCTTGGCCAGGTAAAAGTCGTTTATTTGTTGTATGCAAGTCAAAGTTTAGAGTATGAACTCGTATGTAAAATATTTTGAATAGATAAAAGGTGGCGTTGTGTTAAATAAGGAAACAATGACACTTTCACTAGTTTTGTTAAAATGGCGGTAGCTGGAAAAAGAAAACTTGTATTTATTACTAAACCACCGACTTATTTAGATTGCGATCTGAAATTCAAAATATTTCCGTCATTTATTCATAGTAAGATCAAGACAGACTTTTATGCTATTAAACGTGCTAGAACAAGAAGTAATTATGTCAGTTTTTTTTAAAGAAATATTCGCGTTGGTGATTTCAATAGAAGATCTAATTCTCCAGCGATATTTTTCGAAGATGGCCGCAGTACAGGCCTACGAATCTGTGTTTTAGTGGCTGTATTAAACTTTTTAAATATTAAATACAATCTTAGTACTATATTCTCTCTGAGTATTACTTAAGTCATGTTTTAAGCGGTGTTATTTTTATATAAATATCACCATGGCAACCTTACAATATTAGTTATAAGTAAAAATGGCATTTGACTTCATTGCAAAGGACACATACTTTCAACGAGAACAACATATAGGTGGTAGATGGACTGATGGTGTTAATTTGTCCAGTTTGCCGGGGCGGGGAAGTATCTACACGTTTTGGGATCAGGCTCGAATTGCCGTCATGCTCAGTCGAGGCGGCATAGCGTTAGGGACTGATGTCAGTCGTGCGTCTCTGATTGCAGTAGCTAACATTCATTGACCACGCGCGCCACTTACCATGAGGTGGGGGCAAAGTCACATGTCGTGCTAGTATAAAAATAATAATAATAAAAATCTATTATTTATTAAAAGAAGTAACGTACAAATAATTTAATATAAGTTTAATCAAAATCTGTAAATTAAAATATTCAGCAATGATTTGATCATGTGAGAGTGTGCCAACACTTGCAGCATTCCTACGCTGTACAGCATGCTGATTTGTTCTTTAAAGAACTTCGTAGCACTTGGCACCCGCGGTCCCATTGTCTCAAGGCCAAACCGCACAAACAATTAGTAATTGCTAACAGACTCGTAGGTATTTCGTAGGGTCTGCAGCAGCTGCAGCCCTGGCATTATTACTGAGCATGGGTGTCGAGACAAGAAGCGTCCTATACCCAAAGAGTATGGTAACTAATTAGGAATACAGTGGCAACTCTCGCAAAAAAACTCTCGTTGACCCGAACACTATCGTCGCCAGTTAAATGGTAGGATACTAAGCTATAGCTTCTATATAGGAATAGTATTGTATCCGAAATTCAATTATAAAGCCCGCAAACTAATAAATGCATTCGAAAATTTAAAAATATCGTGTATTTTGTTACTAGTTTACCATACGATATAAGGTATACTAAGAACTTACACAATATATTTATTTATTTTTAATATGTTTGTATAGTTGTCAACAATGGCCGACATGTTAATTAAATTGAACCAATTGATTAAATTAATGAATGAATGAGTTTAAACCACAGAGAGACAAACATTAAATTTAGTTCCCCTTACCGTCTACTAGGTGGCGCCACTTTCTATGTAAACCGAAATTTGTCCATTGCTTGTTCTAAGTTTCAATCCCCAATACCACACCAACACCTCATTCCGAATCGTGCTCAGAGCGCTTACAACGAATATGACACTGACCGTCGTTCCGAATCGAATATTGCGATTTGGATGCTCAGAGCGTGATATTAATTCGGAACGGTCTAAATCACATTTAATTCATAAAATGTTACTTTTTTTTTTAAATGTATTGAAGATAAATTGCGGATTCCACAGCTTTGAGTATGAATACTAACAAATATACATCTCTCGGTTTATTCATCTTTATATGTGTAAAGTTTAATATTAACTTATTTTGGTAATTTAAAATAACTTGCCGTGTTACAGACAATTTTTTTTTCACTTCCTACTTAAATAATAATTATAGATTTGTTTAAGAAGTAATATAGAAACAGTATAAACGAATTACAATATTAAATAATTTAAAAGAAAACCTAATGTTAAATTAACTTGAAAATGGCGCGGGATATTATGACAAAAAACTGACAGCGCTCAGAGCGATCTACCTCGATATCGTGAGCAGTCAAAGCGCGAGAAATGATGTCATTTGTGACGTCACATAGCTTTGGCAAAACAGTTTAAGCGCGTCTCGGAACAACTTGTAGCAATCTCTATTCTTGTTGTTTTGTGTGATTATATATTATGACTTACAATGAAAAGATGTTTGATAATATGCTTGGTTTCACTGCACCAAAGTACCTCGGTATCAGTAATTAGAGCAGCCGTAATCGGTGCATGCCATCAGAAGGCGCATATCTCAATCATTGTACCTACTAGCATTTAATACGTACTAGCTGTTTAACCCGGCGTTACCTATGTAATATAGTGGTCAGTGAAAACATTTAATAAAATAAAATATTGCACTATGCACAAAGGCGGACTTAATGCCGATAGTCATTTTCTGACAGCCAAACATTTAGACAAGATAGGTGGTAGGTGCAATTAGCAATGATGACTTACAAGTACTTATATAAAAAAATACAGTTCACCTTTATTTTAAGTCTATCTATAAAGACATTGAACACGCTTTGTGGGGTGGTAAGAACCATGGACGTAGCGAGTTACGGGCAGGGAGCGGCAGCTGTCTCCGCCTAGAAGAGTGGTCGTAGAAAAAGAGCCTCTTGTGAAGAGCCTTGTAGATTGATTGTCAAGTAGTAAAGTTAATAATAATAATAATAAATTCTTTATTGTACAAAACCAAAACAAGTGCAGGTACATAGGCGAGCTTAATGCCGTAAATGCATTTTCTACCAACTAACCTTTGTGACTGAGAGCTGTAATAAGCGGGTGCAGAAGGTTACGAAGAAAATAGATAGTTGAAATTATTTATTACTATACAAAACACAAATTAATTACATACATATAGTACTTATTATATGCAATACAATATACATAGATAACCATCCTAAATAAACAAATAAATATATACCTAAATATAAAATACATATATATACTCGTATATATATATATATAATAAATAAGTTATGGCGACTTATTCTGTTTGTGAAGTAAGTATTTGTATAATCGCACAAAGTTCTGTGTTGAGGGTAGTTACGGCGCCTGAGCATTCCAAAATGGCGGACTAGAGTTATGGGTTTAACAAATTATCATTTCATGCCTAGTGACGTTTTTTAAAGGATTTAAGACGATGCGTTCATAAATTACCAAAAAGTTGTTTTGTTCTAAAAGTAGATTTACTAAGTTTTCGATTTAAGCAGACGTTATGTTATTCGAAATATGTTTTATATATAATATACCTAAAAGGAAAGCTGTTAAACAAGTCTAGATAGCCTCTGGCTTGGCATTGCACTAATTACCATCTTGGTCTAGCTCAGTAGTGAGTATGTAAAAGGGTTTAATAACCTGTTATAATTAATTCATATAGCATAAAAATCTTATAATGATAAAAAATGACAAAATGCTATCGAGCGTAAAAACATCACCTCAATAATAAATAGAATTACGTTTAATTATTTTATAAAGGCCTGCAGCCCTATTCTGTTACTTAAGCGCAAACGTTATACATATAGTCGAATCCGTTAAATATATATACATATCACGCTATTAAAGTTGATGTTTGCACGGCCGCTGTAAAGGCGTCAAGCGTATCGTTTGGCACTACTCGTCAGCAGACTGGGATGGACTGCGTTTGAGTACTACGCATCCACCCCATGAAAGCTCCGCTGCTTTAAGAACGATGACCCATCCAGATCTGCGGCTGCCGTAGCTAATGAGATAATTCTGGGAATGGAATATTACATTCCCTTCTCCAGAGTCAACAGCAACGGCAGAAGCAGACTATTGGGCCTACAAAAAACACTGCATACCAGGCATGGGTGAGGGGTCGGGCTCACTCTGAACCCCAATATTAGTTCCTTAAAGTCGGCTTATAACAAAGCTTCTAAGGCTTGCAGGAAGGTGGTTGTCAGAGCTCAGTCCCAGCGCGTTTCTCAGATTGGCCCAGACCTAGCCGCACGACCAAGAGGAAGTCGCAGTTTCTGGCAGCTGGCCAAATCTGTAGAGACCAACTTCTGTCGCACCACACCGCTAAAGAAAAAGCCATCTCAAAACTATCTGGGCAAACTGGGAACCACACACACGGGTCAGAATATGCACCCACATACCGTAGTCACCATCCCTTCGCGTACGTATTAATTCGGGGACTCAGACATCTGTCGCACAATAAAGTAGTGGAATGCTCTTCCAGCCTCTGTGTTTCCACTTTCCTATAACTTAAAGTCCTCCAAGCCGTCTAGTCAAGCCGGCATAGTGTTAGGGACGTATGTCAGTCATGAGTGATAACATTCATGGAACTTGCACTTCACTTACCATCAGGTGGACGCAAGGTCACATGTCATGCTAGTATAAAAAAAAAACCTCACACTGGTCAGAATTATGGTCTAGATTCGCTTATGATAGTTCTAATTCTTAAACAATTTGCCTTGATTTAGTCTCTGTGTTCGGCTAGAAGAGATGGACATGGGACAGCCCTTGTTTCTGGTTTGAGCGAATGGATAGGATGTAGTTACACTGGTCGGATCAGGGGTCGAGACAGACCCCAGACTCGCCTATTCTTGTTCTAATTGTTAATCAATTTACCTGGATTTGGTCTCTATGTTCGGATAAGAAGGAAGAGACAGCTCTCGTTTCTGGCTCGCTAAAGGGGTGGGGGCCGGCGTACTGGTCGGAGCATGGGTCGCGGGAGGCCCCAGACTCGCCCCAGTGGTAGTCCCAATTCCGATCTGCATCCACCCCCACGCACTCCGTCCGACCCCAGTTCCAAGGAAACCTGCGGGGCAATTGTAAAACTTAAATCACAATTGATATTTTAATCAGCTTCGACCAATCTTGCGAATGAATGATGCGAGAAGATAAGTGATTAAAACTACCCGGCCAATCGTTAATGATTATTAAATAGTGAAAATAGTAAATGTACAACGAAGTACTACCACTTCGTCCAATAGCTTAAAAACAAATAAAACTGTCCTCCCTAATGAAATGAATATAAAGGTCGATATTAAATCTAATCAATAACCAATTATAAACACAAATGTGTTAAATATGTATTGGCAAAGTGATTATTACAAACTCTTAGAGTATCAACACGACCGTAATCTCTAGCTGGGTTATTAGAAATAAGTATTTTTAAAGAGCGATACTCGATGTCATTTTATTCTTTTGTTGCCTTCTAAACTTGCAAAAAGGGCTAGATATACCTATTCTTCATGAAAGTATAAGGTCAGGTGGGGTAAGTGAAACGAAGGGTTAAGTGAAACACCCAACCATAATCAATAAGACATAGCATTTATCGATACCGTCGTGCAGTCGGTAAAACAGGAATAACGAAGTGGTTCCATCGCTGTCACATCGAGTCGCTACTATTATTCTGTAAAATGATAAACAAGATAGAAAATTGACATCTGTCAAACCACAAAACACGAGTTGGACGCTGCGTCATATTTTCGTTTTTTCAAGTGTTATAAACAGTTTTTGAAATTTTTTTATGGTAATTACAGTACATAATGTGTATATTTAATGTTCTAATTATTATTTCAGTCTTAAACCTACAGACATTGATTTGCGACGTATTTGAAGAGGTAACTTTAAAAAATCCTGTCCGGTATAAGTGAAACACTATTGGTCGGGGTAAGAGAAACATATGTTTCACTTCCCCCATTCCAGGGTTCACAAACATTTTTGGATTTAAAACTAAGAACTAATTTTATATTTTGTTTACATCGATTATAAATTATTTTACCTCAGAGTTTATTGTTAATCGGTTAGCGTAAGTGTTGATTGTTATTTGAGGGGACTGCTTTTCTACTAAAATTATTAGATATTATTATATTAATTTTACTCAAGTATATAAAAAATGTTAGTGGATAGAATTTATAAAACTTAGCACTTAGGAGGGTCATGAATTATGTACCTGCAAGAGGAGGATATTATTCATGGGGGGTGTAATCAAACTTAGCATTTTAAGGTGTGGTGTAAAAGACCACTGTAACAAACAAATCCCTACTATAATATTATAAATGCGAAAGTAACTTATACTACATTATTTGAGTACAATTTACTAACAAAATTTGATACCTATTTAAATTTTAATAAAAATTTACATAAATTAGGAGCGGTTTGTTTTTTCATGTTTACTACCCCTGACTGCCATGACTATGTTTCACTTCCCCCGAATTAAATTTTTTCCATGTAATTTTTAAATTAGACCATAAAACGATGGACTACGATTCAAATTTGATTGAAGCAATTTGAGAGGTCAGTTTAGTTATTAAAATAGTTATCTACATTTATTATTTATGGATATTTTGAAGACAGTTTTACTTACCCCTTGTCCGGGGTAAGTGAAACAAAGCCTTAGTATATTTTAATTTGATTATTTTACTATTAATTACACAACGAAAGGGCTTGAAATTCATACCATAAAAAAGCTGATTAAAGGAAGAGTATCTTTGCCTGCTATACTGAATAAAACGAAAATCCATTCTGGGCTAGAACTCATTTTATAAAATTAAAAGAAAAGTATGTTTCACTTACCCCACCTGACCTTATACCTACTCATTTTAACATATAATTTAACCTCTCCTTAAATACCTATGCCCATGTTTAGGTACTTACACTTTTTAAAGTACTACAAACCATGACAGATTTATCTTTAGAGATAATTTTCTATCCGGTAAAATAACACACCTCGCTGTACGGTACCTTATATGCAGCGGTTCTCAAACTATTACGCTACGCAAAAAAACAATTAATTTATTTGTTTATTCTTATTGTAAATCTGCCTCCGTGGTCTAGCGGTTAAGTCCGTGGATTTAGACTCGGAGGTACCGGGTTCGATTCCTGGTCGGGACACAAAAATATTTAATAATGTAAATAAATACATTTAATTAATATTTAATTTATTTGTAATATTTTTCGAGTTTGGTACGCTGAAGACATCGACGAGCTTGCCACTTGTCATGATTGGCCTATAGTAAAGTTGGCTAAATTAAAATTGGCCTATAGTAATGTTGGCTAAGTTTATAAGCGTGGTTTCTGACGACCCTGAAAGGGAAACGGTCGTGATAATACTTTACTATTCTTATTGTAAAATATGTCATAGGCTCATTTGCTCTAAGGACCTGGAGATCTGACAACGCCTTTCCTCGACTGTACAATTACGCAATGTCACTTTCTTTAGACACGTGTCTCAGCGTGGAATAATATGATCTAGCGCCTAGTAGTTCAGGGAGTAGCAAGAGGATACTTAGAGAGCTTAGCGACTATCAAGAAAACAATTCAATTCAATATCTAGTTACCTACGTAATTATGCATATATATGCATAATTAAAAAAAATATATATATATATATTTATTATTTGGGAAACAAACAGTTATTCTTACACCTAGTAATAACAAAATTGTTTATCTCTTTAACCAACAAAGTTTCCACTAAAACTAACAAAACATAAGCTTTACTAACTACATACATAACTAAGGTTGCTTCTACTTAAAAATTACATTAAAATATATACATTATTTATAACTAATATAAAAATGAAAAAGAAGAAACTAAAATTAAATTATATAAAATAAAAAAGCTTAAAAAAAAAACATATAAAAAGAAGAAAGCATAATACTTATTTTAGAGCACAGTATCACTCTTCTACTAATTGTACACATTCCAATAATAGTCTTTTGTAATTGCCAATAGCACTATTAAAAGCATCAAGATTGTTAAAGTACAAATTATAGTCTTTGCATGTTCTTACCATAAACCTATCCTGAGCATATTTCCTATGACAAAAAGATACAAGAAATAAATCTGCATTTCTAACAGTTCGAGTTGGGCATTTAAAATATATTTCACTCAATAAGTAACTTGATTCTATATAATTGTTTATAATCTTATAAAGAAACATCTGGTCACGCATTGAACGTCGGGCCTTTAAGGAAGTTAAAGTAAAGTCGTTTATAAACTCGTCTCTAAATTTAAATTTATATTTCATATATTTCATGAACTTACTTTGATATATATATATATATATCTACATACCATTATACCTATGCTCATGCAGAATTGTACAATAATTTAAGCCTTCGAGATAGAATAATAGACAAAGCATAAGAACGCAACATTTGTGTCTTAATTTCATTGCTCTCGTTATGTAATAAAATATGTATCTCCCTATATACTCGTATTTTGAAGGAAAAATTGTTGGAACAAATTTCTTAACCATCCAAAAAAATACAAGCTCTTTGTTGAGGCTTTCGTAATTGTAAAAGTTTGGAAACCGCTGCCTATACCTGTAATACTTCACTTTCTTTTGTCCGTAATACATACATATTTCATGGTAGGTATATTTTTACACTAACATACATTATTTAGGTAATTCTATTGTCACTCACTACTGTCGAAACGAATGACTTTTTCACCTTTTAAGTGGTTAATTACCATACTTTTTTTCAACATCGATGGTTTATTTTCGTTCAGTCTGTACACTTAAATGAATAAAAACGGTACAGTTACAAAATTATTCAACAAAATGTACCTAATAGGTATAGGTACTTTCAAAGTTCATTTTAAAATATATTTAATATTTACGACTATAATTTTATTTAGGTATTTAATTTAGCAAAACGGAACTTTGATAATAAAACAGCTTTGAAGTTTTATTTGTGACCTCTTTTTGTTGCTCTCGAGTAGGTATTATTGCATTAAATGTTCTACGCAGGTCGTGAGAACTCAAAGGGCATTTCGTCTAGCGAAGAAATGCATCTCATTAGATACTAACTTAGGTCAAGGTTACGTCAAGATGGACGGACCAATCCACGCTTCATGGTAAATTTGGACTCGTAAATTTTAATACGTGGGGTCGAAAATACTAACACATGATCTTATGAGGATGTTTTAAAATACCCAGGCAGGGCACTACTTAAAACTATCCAGGACACCCCAAAAGGCCCTGGACCAATAATCCCTCTACCATTCTAATTCTTGCGAGGTTGGCTTTGTCAAAAAACTGACAGACTGCCTCGGCATCGGCCACAGACTGCATGATGACAGTCTAGGAAGGGTCTTCCGACCCCTGACCTCACGCGACGCCTCTTGAGCCTTACTTAACAGAGCTAAGCTTCGTACAATGGTAGGGGTGATTACTGTGACTTTAGTAAACACTATACAATATACAAACATACACTCTATACATTATAGATAGCCCACTGTGTAGACTGTGTGTGTGTGTGTGTGTGTGGGAGAATGCATGCGGTCTGATGACGGAGTAAAGGTCACACACAAAGGTCTTATGGAGACTAAATCCGGAGAAGCAACGGTCATCACAATCACAATCACACCCCAAAACCACACAAGAAACATATTCTGGTAAAACAGGACGGTTGGCAACCCTATATTAGTTGAACCGGAACTGACGGGCGGTTCATCGTGCTCTTCGAGGGACGCGACGCAGACGTCGTGAAACTATGACGTACGTAAAAAAGTGCATTTCTCAATGGGGTTCCAACCGCAACAATATTACAAATCTAAAATTATGGTTTGAGAGACTACATAAAGTATGGTTAAGTGTGGCATATAAATACGAGAGATAAATTTTAAATGTTTGCCACTCATTACATACACGCAGTAGACATATGTAAAAAAGTGATATTTTGGTTTGTGTCTTTTTTGTATAGTGTAAGTATAACGTTTTAAATAAGATATAGGTATTTTTGTAGAGTAGGTATACTTAATTAATTTTACATTAAAAGTAATTTATAAGAAATTTTCGTCGGTAGAAATTTTAAAGATTGTTTTTAATCTTTTTTTTTTTATACTTCGGCCCACCTGATGGTAAGTGGCGCGCAAGGTCCTTGAATGTTAGCAACTGAAGTCAGACACTCATGACTGACATCAGTCCCTAACACTATGCCGGCTTGACTAGATGCTTTTTCACACTTCACTTAAAGGACTCCAAGTTATAGGAAAGTGGAAACACAGAGGCTGGAAGATCATTCCACATCTTTATCGTGCGACAGATGTATGAGTCCCCAAATTTATACGTACGCGAAGGGATGGTGACTACGGTATGTGGGTGCATATTCTGACCTGTGCGTGTGGTTCGGTTATAAATATTATGTAATTACTATTTTATAAATATTATGTATTATGTATGTCTTTCGACGTCACAAAGTTGTTTGATATTTTGTATATCTATTTTATTTATAGTGTTAGTTCTATTTATAGTGCTATAAATGCGTAATTATTTAATTCCATATTTTTATTCATTCTGCCAATCACCTTTCATGATCCCCAAGGTTAGCTGGTGAAGAATGCCTTATGGTGTTATAGCTCGCCTATGTACTAAGGTTTTTAAGTGAAACAAAGTGTATAAATAAATAAATTAGAGGGCTGGCAGTTTTTTCGCGCAGAAAATCAGCATCGCTGTGCAGCGGGGGAATGTTGCAAGTGTTCTTGGCACACTGCCACATGATCAACTCATGATTGAATATTTTTATACATAAGTTTATATATTTTTATTAGCTTAAATGTTTATCTTTATTTAAAACTTACCCTGAAATGTTTTTATTTTTTTTCCAGCCAACAAAACTATATTATTATTAATTAAGTAGCTAAAATATAATATCTTACCACCCCACATAGTAGTCGTCGGAAAGGTCCGAATGTCGGGAACGAGTTTTCCGCCAGAGTCGGTCATGAGTGTGGGAATGCTCGTAGCCATCCGGATTCACAACCGGCATTATGTAAAAGTCGGCCTGCTCCAGCACTTCATGTTCAATACCTAATTAGCACAAACGGTTTTATTCACATTATTATGCTAGTATCAGAGACATTAAATATACGGGGCGACTTTGTATGCATTGATAGAAAAATTAACTTGTATGGAGGAGCCAAAGAAATTTGAAACTTTCGACTTACGAGTATGTATGTTTTCTTAGGAACAGTTGTTTTTTTTCTATCAATAGAATAACATATTAGACGCGGTATACTTTAATTTGTTTATAAAAAAACGGGACAAAAAATCAAACGGTATGAGAATTAAAAGAAGTAAAGTAAAGTATCATCACGACCGTTTCCCTTTCGGGGTGGTCAGAAACCACGCTTATAAATAAGCAGATTCACATTTAGCCAACTTTACTATAGGCCAATCATGACAAGTGGCAAGCTCGTCGATGTCTCCAGCGTACCAAACTCGAGAAATATCACAAATAAATTAAATATTAATTAAATGTATTTATAGTTACATTAATAAATATTTTGTGTAGGAATCTAACCCGGTACCTCCGAGTCAAAATCCACGGACTTAACCGCTAGACCACGGAGGCAGTTAAAGCTAGACAAAACGGTACAGACTAGTGTTATCCAAAGCAAGACCATGTTCTGTCCAAGTCTTGGTTTTACTCCAGAACAGCTGGTCTTGTTCTTGCACTCCTAATCTTGGTATTGCTCTTGCGCAAGACTCTCACAAGACTCTTGCTCTGACTGATAATATATATTTGTTTCTAATTGTAGTAAGACAACCTTGTGACTTGTGTGTGAAAAGTACGTCTACCTTGGACAGACTATGCAATTAGGCGTAGCCAACTTCAGCAAAGAAGCCGACAGAGGCATTCAGCTAGGATGAGCCGCATTCGGGAAGCTGCGCCACATCTTCTTATCAAACATACCCCAGTGTCTGAAGACGAGAGTTTTCAACCAGTGCGTTCTTCCAGTGCTGTCGTACGGAGCAGAAACATGGACACTGACAGTGGGTCTCGTCCACAAATCTAAGGTCGCTCAGCGGGCTATGGAGAGACCTATGCTTGGTATTTCTCTGATGGATAAAGTCAGAAACGAGGAAATCCGTCGGAGAACCAAAGTTACCAATATAGCCTTCAAAATTAGTAAGCTGAAGTGGCAATGGGCTGGACATGTATGTCGTAGAACCGATGAACGGTGGAGTAGACGAGTTCTGGAGTGGAGACCACGTACGGGAAGACGCAGAGTGGGTCGATGACATGATGGACAGATGACCTGAGGAAGGTCGCTGGTGGGGGTTGGATGAGAGCGGCAGGAGATCGTGTGAAGTGGCGAGCCTTGGAGGAGGCCTATATCCAGCAGTGGAGAGACACAGGCTGATGATGATGATGATGAACCTTGTGACACGTTACTGGTCCAATTTACTAGAAATTTGAAAAGGTTAGATCTTGTTAACCGACGTGTATTCAAAAATATATTTAGAAGTAGTTGTGGAGATATTTCAAGTCATCTACTATAAGGGTTCGATATATTTCCCTCTGAACCCTAAAAAAGACAAACACGAAACAGTTACTGCCTCCGTGGTCTAGCGGTTAAGTCGGAGGTACCGGGTTTGATTCCTGGTCGGGACACAAAAATATTTATTAATGTAAATAAATACATGTAATTAATATTTAACCTTATTGTATAAATAAAACCCGTAAAAACAAAAAAACCTTCGGGTAAACACAAGGTAAACTTTGTTTTTACGGGTTTTATTTATACAATAAGGTTAACAGGATTCATTCAATATACTCGCACTCAAAGTTTAACTGCTGCAAAATAGTCACTGACTGGCTTTACACTCAGTCATATGATGATACGGAATGTTTTTTAAAAGTAATTATATAAAGGGATAATATGTAAGTACCTACATAATTTTTGATTTATTTACTTTTTTGATAAACTTCGCTGTGGCATCTGCTATTTAAGGAGCACAGTTTTAAATGGTTATTATATATATAAATCTCATACACACCCTCTCACACACACTCCCACATATATCACGAACACATACAGAGGACACATCATTTATTGTTGTAACACGGAAGAGCACCGATATCCGGGGTTGCACTACAGGGCAACCTCGTGTAGGTATCACAAACACATCACCCTATATTGTTCACCTATTTTACATCTGTATACTTTTTGTGACAATAAATGATTTATTTATTATTATTATTAATTTATTTGTGATATTTCTCGAGTTTGGTACGCTGGAGACATCGACGAGCTTGCCACTTGTCCTGATTGGCCTATAGTAAAGTTGGCTAAATGTGAATCCGCTTATTTATAAGCGTGCTTTCTGACTACCCCGAAAGGGTCGTGATGATACTAGTATAGTAATAGTAAGCTAAAAAATATATAGGTTAGTTAGTCTTGGTAATGAACAAAAAAGCAAGAACAAGACCAAGACTGCAAGACCAAGACCAAGTTTGCGCAACACTACTTGTATTTGAATTTGTATGGTTATATAACATTAGCAATTCGTAATTTTTGACAGGTGTGTGTCAGCCTGAAACAGGTAAAATCAAATATACTCTTAGACATACATAGGTAGCCATTACCTATTCCTCGTTCTCCTTCGACAAGAGTCTTCAATATCCAGGAGGTTACAGCTGGAGAGATCCACTCCCTCCCATGTGAGCCGCCTTCAATAAACACTGCTGGCTTCATTCTGGACTTTAATCTCCATTTTTTCTTCGTCTCTTTGGCTCCTAGTTCCTTGGCCTGACTTTCATTTGTCGGAATCGAAATCTGAAACATAGATCGAAAACCAATTTAAGTACCTACTATGAAATTAAATAATTTATTTATCATAAACATCGTAGGTTCTCGTTCAGGGATTTAAATTGTTATATGTAATTATATGCTTTTATGCATATGCTTTGCATTTTCTGTACAAATATTTGTCACATGACTTTGTCGAGCTTAGTATCTAGGTATTCTTTTGTCGAATAAAAACATTTACTAACCAGCTTTTGTTTGAATCCTAATTTAAAAAGTTGTAGTGGCAGCTCCTTATACACGTTACTACTGGAAGCTTATTAAATTGCTTTGTTTCATTTGCATAACAATTTAGACTATGTTGGGGACTTTTACGCTCTGGAATAATTATTTTAGTGTTTCAAAAAGTTCCGGGTGGATTTTTACAAATAAACAGCATTCTAGTTTGTAGATAGAAGGAACAGTTAGTAATTTTAGTTTTATAAATAAAGATCTACAGGAAGACAAGAGACGAGTGTTACAAATAGCACGAATACATTGTTTGTTTAAGTAGGTACTTATATCTATTCTAGATATATACATAATTATATCTAGCTCAAATATATCTCATTTGTATAAAACAAATGGTGATAAAACACACCTAGATCTAGATGTATCAAGGTGAGTTTAAATATTAATGATCAGGATCACATTTTAATGGAGTCTCTGAAAGCCTTAAGCAGCGTACAGATTGCATGCAACGTACGTTGCAATGTAACACCAACATAATATGAACGTTCTACGTTCATGCTTCGCGGCACTTTAATAGCGTTTATAGCTTGTGCTCCCCCCTCTTGCTTGCACAATTTGAACAGCATTTGAATAATCTTTAAAAATGCTATATTGTGCGAGCGAGAGGGATGCTCTTAAAGCGTTTACCTACTGAATTTGTATATCCTACTTCCTAGTTATATTACGGTTACTTCTAAGTTAAGTTACGGCTACTACTAAGACAAGTTACGGCTACTACTAAGACAAGTTACGGCTACTACTAAGACAAGTTACGGCTACTACTAAGACAAGTTACGGCTACTACTAAGACAAGTTACGGCTACTACTAAGTCAAGTTACGGCTACTACTAAGACAAGTTACGGCTACTACTAAGACAAGTTACGGCTACTACTAAGACAAGTTACGGCTACTACTAAGACAAGTTACGGCTACTACTAAGACAAGTTACGGCTACTACTAAGACAAGTTACGGCTACTACTGAGACAAGTTACGGCTACTACTAAGACAAGTTACGGCTACTACTAAGTCATATTACCTAATGTAACATTAAAAATAACCAATCATACCTATTTATCA
The DNA here is from genome assembly GCA_910589645.1 of Tinea semifulvella. NCBI lineage: Eukaryota > Metazoa > Arthropoda > Insecta > Lepidoptera > Tineidae > Tinea > Tinea semifulvella. The sequence goes on from OU342585.1 coordinate 10,277,740, forward strand.
AATGTACCTTTACCTTTACAGCAACAAGCGGTAATCCCTCCGACGACCTGCCCATCGGTTTCAGCTCGACTATATCCGAGTACGAATGCTGCAAGTACTCTAGATAGCGCAACATGTCCGCGTAGCGATGGTACCGCTTCCAAGTCATGGGATGACCACGCACATGTTCTAGTTCCAGCCGCTGTTTCTTTGACAAACGAGGGTTTTCGTACATTATTGCTTTCTGGAACAAAAAAAAAGCGTAAAGGCGAAGAAAATCACTCCGGATATTTACGTGTAAGTACTACATAATAATAATAAATAATAAATATTTCCAGACAGGTCACACAGCGCCATCTAATTTCCGTGGTAAGCTACGAGGCTTGTGTTACGGAAACTAGATGGTTGATAAACTACATATTATACTTTTTTTTTTTGTAAATACAAATAAACACCCAGACCGAGACAAATTACACAATGTACAACTTGCCCCCGGTGGGAATCGAACCCACGACCTCCCAAGTTCCTGTACCTATGGGTAAAACATGTGGCTATGATCGTTAAAAGAATTGGACATAGTTTAGCAGAAACGACTCCACAAACCGGACAAAAAATATTCTAGCTAAACTATAAGCTTTCTAGTATTTCATTCAACATAAAGGGTCAAAGTAAAAACAATTCACATCTTCAGACACTATTTATTTTGTATTCGCTATAATGAATCGTTTTTGATATGTTTAACTTACAAGAAACAAGTGAACATTATTATAGATACGCAATATGAATTTATATTAATTATTGGTTTATTGAAAAATATATGTATGTATTTATTTGGTTACAGATTCAACAGCGCTTAAAATGAAACCTAGTCTACAAACAAGGCTTCTTTTACATTTATAATATTAGTTAGGATGAATTTAACTCCAGTTTAGCTTACCTGTAGATCCCAAATTACAACGTCAAATTCAATTTTTAGTGATTTTAAATGATCTTTGATGTCAGTTAGCAAATCAGGTGGAACTAAGATATCTGTAGAACCGTTGATGGAGGGAGGGGTCCACCACATTACACCTGAGCCTTGCGCGTCTTCTTCCAGGTCCAACAGTTCGTGAACTTTCCACTGAACGTCTGGGTATGTTCGCAGTAATTGGTAGCCTTTGTAATTTTTCTTTAGCGATTTCTTTGGAGTTTTTTCTACACAAAAGAAATGTTATATGAATAGAAATTGTGCTTAAACAGACATGAGCTATTTCCTAGGTTATTTATAGCATGTCTGAGTTGACATCAATCACATTATTAAAGAGAGCTAACTTACTCGTGTCGTTAACTATATAGGCGATATCGTCTTCTTCCGACTCCATTAGTGTGTAGAACCAATTATTATCGCCGATCGTAGTTAGAGGCGTCGGAGTTGTCGTGGTCGGGTTATTGGTTTTCGATGTATTTTCATTGAAGAAACTACCGAACCAACTAGACGTAGAGAAGCCATTGGAACCCCAAATCCAATTAGAAATGCGTGTGAAAAAACCTGCAATTATAATATTTACCTTTGATGAACTTTCACTGGGCAAGATTGTATTGTAACGAAAATTAGTATATTAGCATTATTATGTCCTAAGAAACATAATATTTACTCATAATGGTATACTCAATTAATTACCTATTGATGGCAAAACAAATCGCCTAAATGTCTTAGCATTTACGTGTCAAGTTTAACAAACTTTCCTCGTGTAATTGAAGAATGATCCTAAGAAATATTTAAGTCAGTTATCAACTTATTAATTATCGTAGCACATAAAAAGAACTATGCGATTGATTAGCCGGTGCTTTGAAGAAACCACAGAGCTATTTGCTACATTCATTGGGGCATAATGACTCCGGTCCGTACGAGGAAGGAAGCTTGGAGAAACTGTGTGTCAGTGGGGCACGAGCCGCGAGCGACCAGGAGCATCGACTCTAGGGTTGACAACATTCTTTTAATAAAAAAAAAACTTTATTTTTTTTAGGCTTAGATTAATAAACCGTACGTTAACTTTTGCATACTACGGTACCATCATCATATTCAGCTTGTGTCTCCACTGCACGCGGTCTTTTGCAACCCTCATCTAACCACCGCTAGCAATCTTCTTTAGATCAGTCGTCTATCTGAAGGGGTCGTCCCACTCTGCGCCGTCCATGATCTCCAATCTAGAACTAGTTTTTCCCATTGATCGTCGGTTCTGCGTCATATGTGTCCGTAACTTTGGTTACTTTTAGAATTCTATTATTTAGAGAAATCTAAGTCTAAATATCTTTATTCACATAAACCTATTAGGTACATGCATTTGTGATGCGTCATTATTTAAATTATTTTAAATGATTCTTCTCCTGTTAGTAGATGGCTAAGTAGCGAAGTGGTCAAAAAAGTAAACTGTTAGCAGAAGACTTATAGAATAAATACAAAATAAAAAAAAATATTGACCCAAATTTTTTTAACATCCTATGTACATAAATTACGAACTAGGAAATTATATATATTTTTTTATAAGACATTGAGCTAGGACAGGCTAATAGAAATGTTAGTAAGTGCACTGGTTTCTGCACTAGATAATTCTGTCAAGGCACAGAAACCAGATTGATCAGGGAAGGTGTAGTTTCTTGATCTTAGTTTTGCAACACTCGAATGTGGTTGTTATATTTTATTTGTGTATTTATTTATATTTAGTTACTTATACTTGCTTATTTATTTTGTTTATCCTGTGATTGTGTTTAATCTAATTTTATGTACTTAATCTTGTTTTTTACCATTATATTTTGTGACGATAGAAGAAGATTCCAGTGACCTGTTAATGTTTAATCTGTCTGAGAAAGGAAATTGCAAGGAAAACCAGCCATAGCAGATTTACAATACCAAGCATAGCTCTTTCCATAGCTTGCTAAGCGAACTTGAATTTGTGGACCAGACCCACTGTCAGTGTCCACGTCTCTGCTCCATACAACAGTACGGGAACTTTAGGCTTCATACCGAAATTCTGTGTCTAAAGCTCCTGTATAGAAAAGTTTAAAAAATAAAATAAAAAAGGACGGGTTGGCAAAAAATTACAGGTGTTCTGACTATGTCTGGTTTAGAAAATGTTTTTTTTTTATTGCGCAGTATCACCATCCAATATTCTGCCCCTCTACATAACTTTGTTCCGCTAATGTCGTCTGTAAGCTGACCTTTTACTATTACATAAAATTGTCAATGGCCAGACTGGATGTATCGAACTCTTGCAACACATTTCCCTGACAGTACCCTATAATATTCCGCGTCGTCCTATAACCAAGATCCTGTGCTGTCCTCCCTCAAGAACTAATGTAGGTTCACATTCGTCAACATCCCGAATGTGCAACACCTACAGTAGTCTCTGCAGTGCCAATAATGATATAGACATATTTCATCACCGTTACAATGTATTCAGAAAAAATGTTCTCGAACATTTCAAACCATCAATATTTGAGTAGCTTATAATTTATTTAACAAGTGTTTTGTTTTCGTTATTTTTTTTAAGGTACCAAATTTGTGCAATTTTTATGTTTCCTAATTAGTTCTATTAAAAAAGAGAAAAATGTATAATTTTATTTTAGAAGTCAAATTTTTATTTTGTAAATTTGATAGTTTTTGTTTTTTTTTTTTTTTTTGTTTTAACAGTAGTAAGTTTCTAATTGTTTTAACAGTAATAAGTTTTTAATTTCTTCTTCTTTTTATATTGGTGAATGCTGTGACACCTAATTGGTACATATATTAGATAAGTTATAATTATACTATGTTATGTGTGTGATAATATATGTACTGCTGTGTGTACTAAATAAATAAATAAGCTCGTTTCAAAAATGTACTGAAGGAAGACCTGCTAAGGCCCAATACTTTCAACATTTAATTAAAAGAAATGTAATAAATAATACACGTTGTTAGAGTCAACCCTAATATGAGCGAGCGAGACCTAAAGCAACCTGCTAAACGCTAACCCTTGCATTTTCTTTGATATAGTTACTGGAATTACCGGTAACATTGATAGCAATCAACTGCATGTAGCTAACATAATAGCATGGTGACTACTGTGCGTAGCAACACTAACTATAATTTACGATACAACTGCAGTTATGTGCGGTGCGGTGCTAGGTTAGGTTTTAACTTTATTTCTTTTGCGTACTTTGGATTTGAAAAAGTAAAGTATCATCACGACCGTAATCCGAAACTACTTACTATACTACTGTTTAAAGGAGTATAGTTATCATTTCCCTAAATATAGGCTCGTTTTTTTAAAAAAAGTGGATTCTTATTTCATCATCATCATCAGCCTGTATCTCTCCACTGCTGGATGTAGGCCTCCCCTAAGGCTCGTTACTTAACGCGATCTTTCGCTACCCTCATCCAACCCCCACCAGCAACCTTCTTTAGGTCATCTGTCCATCTGGCGGGGGGTCGTCCCACTCTGCGTCTTCCCGTACGTGGGAAACAATGACAGTTGGCTGTGATGTGTGTTGGATATGACTTAATCGAGTCGTAACCTAACCTAACCTAGCAGTGTCGTATCCGACTTAAAGGATTTCTGGATATGACTTAATCGAGTCTAACCTAACCTAACTTAGCAGTGTCGTATCTGACTTAAAGGATTTCTGGATATTCGGTTGTAATATTGGATAATTTAGTGTGCAAATCAGTATTTTTGTTATAGCGCGGATTCTTATTTAGTTAACTTTATTATAGGTCCATCATGACAAGTGTAAGCTCGTCGATGTCCCTAGCCAGTCAAGAATATCACAAATAAATAAAATTAACGCGTGATTCAGCTGTTTTAATGCAGAGGTGCTAGTTAGATTCGATTCCTGGTCTAAAACAGAAATATATTTTTGTTTATTTTTGTAAACACTTCTCGCATCTACGAGCTTTCCATTTGTCATTATGGACCTATAGTAAAGTTGGTTAAATGTAAATCCGCTTCTTAAAAAAGCGTGGTTTCTGACCACACAGCATGGTCGCGATAATACTTTTTACTTTACTTTTATATGAAATAAATTATTTTCAGAAATCGAACCCTGCACCTCCGCATCGAAATCTGCAGTTGTGAACACCACAGAGGCAAGAGAAATTTAATTATAACACTGGTCCAGACCACTATTGTTTCCTCGTTTAGCTATTATGTATTTCTAGAACTGATGCTGGCTAACAGCTTTATTGGTAAATGCGTTTAGTTGTAACTCAATAACTAAAGCTGTTTGAGCTTGAAAAATGCACGCCAAACTGAACTAGAGATAAAAAAACAAATAATAATATAATAATAATAATATCTTTATTCAGTAAAAAAGTTACAAGATATGAAAACAATAACATATTTCATTATGCATTATGGTACAGAAAAAACAGATGTATAGGTCTGTCCGTCGGCAGTCAACGCCCAGACACCCTTTTAAATATATTATTACTTTTTATTACAAAATAAAAAAGAAACAAAATGTACACAAAAAGAAAAATAAAATAAAAATTAAAAATTGTGTGGTTGAGATCCTTTTTTTTGTTTATTATGAGAGTTGTAAGTGTGTGAGTGTGTGTAAGAGGGTGTGTAAACTTTAAATACTTTGTTATTATCGCATTTCTATTTTACTATTTAAAGCCTTTAATTAATAAATTAATAATAATGTATGTCTGTATTAGGTATTCACCTTTACGTCTATACGACATGCCTGATTTGAACGAAGCGAACGGGCGGCGGCTTGGAAGTTTCGAAGGAATTGGAAACGATCGCGTAGGTAATAGAGATTTTTTCGGATTGTTTAGAATGCTATAAAGAAAGAAAGTATAGACTAATATAGATTTACTTTTTGTATGTACTCGTATTTATTGTACGGGGACGTTTAGGCAAAGTCTAAGCATAGGAACATTTTTTACCCGACTGTGCGACGCAAAAAAAGGTAATGTGTTTATCAGCCTATGCACGTACGAGTATGTTTGTTTCTTTTTGGCACACTGGAGAATAAACACGTGCGCTGATTTTGATGATTCTCACGTTAATTGATTCTTCTTAATCGTGCGACCGTCACTGAAGATATGACATTAATTAAATTTTAGTAAGGCGACAATTAGACGCCAACCAACCGCGGAAAAGAAAAAAATGAAATTTGACAAACTACATATTATATTCGTAGTATCATCGAATAGGTATTTAATAATCATATTGATGTTTCCCTTATTATTCAGAAAGGCTTTGTAGATTAGAAAAGTGTTTAGGTACGTTTAACAGCTGATGTATGGTGGCCTTAACACGACATACGAGTAGCACGTTACGGTTACTACATGTCACCTACTTACACTTTTATATTTAAATAACATTCTTTCACTTTATTATAGTACCTTATATTTACTCTCCCGCCAAGACATTGGTGTTGTAAATTATAATTTACATTAATTATATTATACTTAGAAAATAAATCGAGATCTAGCGGTTAAGGCCGTGTAGGTTTAATATGTGGCAGGCGGACTGATGGTGTGTCATTGCGGGGAAGTATCAACCGTCCGTGCCGATAAACTCAGTAAAGTGTATTCACACGTTTCAGACTCGAATTGCCGCCATGCCCAGTTAAGCCGGCATAGTGTTAGACACTGATGACAGTCATGATTGTCCGATTCCAGTTGCTAACATTCATGGACTTACATGGACGCAAGGTCACATATCGTGCTAGTATAAAAAAAAAGATGCAATAATTTATTTTATTTATTTGTGATGTTTTGAACGCTAGAGACATTGATGAGCTTTAGTAAATGTCAACACCTAAACGGCTTCTCCGTTCAATTATTCCCATAGCTGGGCATTAACTCGTTAATCCGTTAATCGTTAATTAACGAAGTTAACATTTTGATTAACGGGTTAACTTTTAAGTTAACTTTAAAAAATGTTAACGGACACGTTAACTTCCGTTAATATGCAGAAGTCCGTTAATCGTTAATCCAATGCCACTATTTACCGCACGGGACCGCGGTGTAGCGCGAAAAACTGGTTCAGACAAGTATGAAACGACAAGTGCCGAGCGCGGCGGCGCGTGAGACAAAAACAAAACTAGATATATTTTGCCGGCGCGTGCGAGTAAGAAAACTGCGAAGTACTAGCGCCAGTGCTTAAAAACAACAAAAAAACAAAAATATTTTATTTCTTTAAATACAAGTTTATATAGTACATTTTCTGGATCCCCCTTTAAGTTTAGTTAGACCTGTATTGGGGGAGTGACGAGTGTTGTGTTTGTTGTTATTATAAATTACTGTCAGTGATAATTTGCGTATTAATAAAGAAGAGTGCAGTGTAATTAGTGAGATAGAAAAGTGTACTGTGCAGTGTAGTAATTAAAACTATATCATGGAAGACATGGAATCGGATTTCAGCGGTCCTGATGAGAATCCTTGGCCACATTTGACTGAGTATGTGGAATTTGTATCCAGATCGGGCCAGCAAATACTTTTTGCTTGTAAGCGTTGCTTGCCGAAAGACACTAAAATAAAAGTTTCTTGTATCAAGCCTGAATAATTTGAAACAACATGTAAGAAGGGTACATGAGTCACAATACGTACAGTTTGAAGAGATTGTTAAGGCGGGCTCTAACCGAGGCAAGATAAAAAAGAGAACTCATTCTGACAATATTATATATTAACCTGTTAACTTTCAGAACCTAAACCAACAGGTTTTATAAGTTCACTAACGCAACGATATAAACATGCAATTTTACACATATTAACGGATTAACGATTAACATTAACTTCCGTTAATTCTTCCGAAATGTAACGCTTTAACGTTTAACGAAGCTAACTTTTTTTGTAACGGATTAACGATTAACGAAGTTAACTATTTGATTAACGGTGCCCAGCTATGATTATTCCTTTCAGATGTCAAACGGAAGAACGCCTCGGCACGTCACTAGGCTCGAGGAATAAAGCTGTCAAACTCAAGGTACAACGCGGAGTTCTTCGCGCCATTTTGCGTGGACATGTCAAGTGCAAATTTTTGTAAATTAATTTGCTGTGGATATTATTGGTCAAAAGTGGTGTTGTTTTGTTTAATAATGTGCTACAATGTGAATAATTATGGAAAACGATAAATTGGACTTTAAATACGGGGCACAAGTTGCAGTTTATTTTTACGGTTTTCCCGCGCTGTCAACTCCCATATTTTACCCGACGTGTTTGTGCTATGGTGCCGCGAGTGACTCCAGAAAAGCATCAAATTCTGCAGCATAAAAAAGAAAGATATATTACGTCAGACTTGGCTGTATAGGCTAGACCCCTTACCTTCCCTATCACCTCATTCATCATCCATCGGGAGAAGAGAACCAAAAAAAAAAAAATCAGGTACAACGCGACGTACCTTGAAACCCTTCAAGCGTGTTTATGTTATATTCGTCTTTTTTTTTAAATATATATTTATTATGTTCTTATTAATAATTAGTTAAATGTGTGTTTTTGCGCTGTTTGGAGTTGAAACTCTCGGGCCGTGGGGACCAAGTGCACATGAAATTTTCAAGGCGTTGACAAAACAGCTTGTCAGCACCTCGGGAGACAAGAGGGCTGGGCAATATTTGTGCCAAAGGATCAGCATTGCCAGTATCTTGTTTTTTTTTTGTTTTTTCTTTATTTTAGTTTTTAGTTGTATTTTTATTTATTAAGTAGGTTGATTTTTATTTTTATTAATAAAGTTTAATTAAAAATTTGGTTTTATTTTTAAATCATTGTACCTTACTTACTTTGAATAAATAATTATTAGTTAAATTAGTTATTTTAGTAAAATAATTACAATTTAAAACTTTTTTATACTTCAATTTGTCAAACTCAGTCGAATCAGATATCGTTCCTAAACAACACCCCAAATGTTAATACTTACATGCATGACATACAATAGAACGGATCCTTGAATCATAAATTTAGTAAGTTGACACGGCCATTTTTCAGCCACGATTAAAAAATCATATTATTGTTAATTAACATATTATTGTTATGTTATTATTGTTAGATTATAAGCTGATCGACCCTTTTGCAGCAACGAATTTCTATTTATGTGACACGGCCTATTTACAGCTACGATCTTATATTAAGCAGTTATTAAGTTACAATTTACTTGTTTATGGCAATAATGTTATACCTTCTCGTAAATACACACTAACTGCCTCCGCGCTCTAACCGTGACTCGGAGGTACCGGGTTCGATTTTCGGTCGGGACACAATAATATTTATTATTATAAATAAACAAATTAATATTTAATTTGTTTGTGATATTTGCTGAGTTTGGTAGCTACGCTAGAGAGATCGACGAGGCCACTTGTGATCATTATATAGTAAAGTTGGCTAAATGTGAATCCGCTTCTTTATTTATATATATATATATATATTTGGTTTCTGACCACCCCGAAAGGGAAACGATCGTGATGGTACTTTACTATAAGTTATTATCAGATTTTTATCAGCCGAACTACGGATCATGCCCGGAAAAACGGAAGATGCGCGCACTGTTAACTGAGCGAAAGTATGACGTAGGGTTTAGATCTGGGAAATCCCGATCTCGAAAGATGATGATGATGTTAAAATACACATAAATCTTAATTAGTACCTGTTACGGTCCAACCATAATTACCGAACTGTTTCATATCTGTTTATTTTGTTGTATAAGTCTTCATTTTACTGCTGGCAACATCAAAGTTGTTACAAGTTAACCAAAGGAATGATTTCATTTTATTTATCTTATAGAAAATGAAATAAAATGTTGTATCAAAAGAAACTTTTCACATTAACCGCTTGCGGTCAAAACTATCAACTTTATGTGCCAACCGTTCACAATACTAAATTACTAGCGCAGATTTATATAATTTCATATAATCGACCTAAAAAATATTGATTTGTCAGTGATCGTAATTTCGGGGTCGTTGAAAAAGAATGAAAGTACGGTCGTCTCATTTGATTGTGTGACTTTCATTCCGAATATGATCGACTGTGAACAATTGTGTTGGCCATTAAATTCATAGCTCGAAATATTCGACGCAAACCTTGATAGTCGCTAATGGAGACGGCTGATGTTGTATTTATAAAGGTATTAAAATAAAATAAAATATATATATTTATAGCACATATTTTGGTCCAACGCCCATAACTCTAATGGTTGAATCAGGGCAAATATTCGAAGTGGTCTGATCTGATTTTGGGTCTTTTTAATCATAAGTTATGTTTTGATTTTTTCGAGCCGAACTACGGAACATGCGCGAACAAACGAAAGATGCGCGCACTGTCAAGTGAGCGATAGTGTGACGTAGGGTTTAGAACTGGGAAATAAAACTAGGTACTATTTAAATTACAAATACATGAAAGTATATTGATATTCTTAATATATTATTCCAGTACAACAAATAAATTATTTATTCGAAGTTAATAATAATAATACATTAAATATAAATTAAAAGCTACCTAAAAAAATTAAAATAAACTAATAAAAAATGTCCTCTAGAGACGTTCCATCCGAGATAGTCCCAAGGAGACTGGAAACATTTCCCCTCTGTATAGCGAGGCTAATACGTTGGCAGAAATAATTGCCAGCCTTCCTGTCTCCAGACCTTTCTGTCAGCCGTTTTATCAACTCCTTGGCCAAGCGCCTCGCTGACAGTCCCCATGGGCCCATCGTCTCGACCCCAAGCGGTGCAAATTCGTAACCGGCACCAAGGTTGGCATATTTGCGCAATTTGAGGTTCTCCGCAGAAAACGCCGCACACCCGCGCCTGTCGAGGTCGCCTGGATGTGAGATGGAGCTAATGTTTCTACACACGTCGCATTCCACACCAGAGATCTGCCAAGTTTCCACGGCCCAACAGTCATTCCGTCAGGTCTCTTGCCATCGCTCCGCACAATCCCAGATGGTTCTAAGATTGCGGGTACACCACACAAGAGCCCTTCGGATGATGTCGTTGAGAGCCGCGTGACGAGGAATGCGGCCAGCACTTCTAGCACAAGAAAGCCCGTGGTGTCCGAGATGATTGACTGGTTCTCCGCATCGACACTGGTGCGGGTGGACAGTCCGGGCTCCGAGACGAAGACACACCGCCATGGTCAGTGAGTGTATTTCGGTCAAGGAGTGTGCAAACCGATGCTTAGGGAAAAGCCTGCAACCAAAGACCTGACTCCCTAGTAAAAAAACAATCTTCTAATTCTATAAACTAACTAGGTATGAGAACAGAAAATAGAAGAACAATTTATATGAGAAGACAGAGTGATTAAGTTCTGTTTGACTTTAATGTTATTTTTTGGAATTCCTTAAAAGTTACAATAAAAACATAAATATTTATTAGTGTTTTATATGATACTAGCTGACACGTCGAACTTCGTACTGCCTAACAGTCATTGAATGGTAAAGCTTGATATAAATTTCTGAACGCACCCATATATGTATGTATATTTGACAACCAACATTGTTTGACAGGTTCGAAACTCACAAACTTTATGTATGGGAAAATGATTTTTTCTTTTAATATTTTTTTTTCTTCTGTTTTCCAATTTTATTTATAGTTATTTTGCTATTCGGGACGGAGACAAATCCAACAAATCAAAAACCGTAAAAATCCGTCCAGCCGTTCTCGAGTTGTAAGTGTTCTAACAAACCCGACTTTGTTTTATATATTAAGATTTACTTATTATGCAATCTAATATGTCAGAAACATTCCCCGATGTTCACACAACATATTCCCAAAGTTTCATCTCGATCGGTCAAGTAGTTCTGCAATGCATAGGGAACACACACACACAGAAATTCATCTTTATATATATACTCGTAGATAGATTGATATATAACAAAAACCACCCAGAACCGAAAATACTGAAAGAACAAGGAAATATCGGTAAAGTACCGAAAATCCCGGTTCTCAAAAACAGAAGCGGTTCCGGAAACCCTAGTGTGACGTGACTAGCTCCGCTCACCACTCCCGTTCGCCGCTCTCGCTTTCTCGCTATTATAAGCCTGTCTAGATGGATTGGAACGAACTATGGAGCGTGAGATTTGGCAAAGTTGGAACTAGTTCCGATAGTTCTTTTGTGGGAGCGCTCTATGAAACTAGTTCGTTCACAAACTACACAAGCGTCGCTTAAACTCGCTCCTCTAAAAATAAGTTATGATACTATACTAAAGAAAGATGGAAAGTAAAATTGTTCAGTTTCTTTGGAAAGCGACTCTATCGTAAAGCAATTCCATTGCTACAATTAAATTCGAGATAAGCTTGTTCGTGATGTTACTCGTACTTATCTAATGTAATGGATAATATCTATGAAACTTATAGCTTACGTTGTAACAGATCACCTTTCACGATATGTAATTATGTAACATAAGTCTGCTTATCCACAGCAAATGTGCGCAGTCTATATTAATGGTGTATGTCGTCTTATGATAGTCATCAACCACGATTTTTCAATGTATGGCTTACATTTAACCAACTTTGCTACGCCCATCAAGACAAGAGCTCCTTGTTCTCTCTAGAGTGCCAGACATTTTTTTTCATTATTTAACTTAATTGCACTATGTACAAGTAATTCTCTGACAGCCTACCCCTTAGAATCATTGAGTTCTTATTAACAATGTATTTATCATTGTTTTCGACCGGAAATTTCTCGTCCATGGGAGGTCACAATGAGACACGTACAACAGGCTTCGATATTAAGTAGATGCTGTTTTCGGTTTACCTTGAAAATTGTCGGTGATTTGCTTCGTAGTTCGCCTAGCAGTGTTAACACAATCAAACACAACATCCATTACAGTTGTTTTCCTACATACCTGATCAATGTGATATTTAACAAATGTATTGTATGCATAACGGGCACTATTATTTACACTGAGAATTATCCTGGTGGCAAATATAATTTTATTTCTACATCATTTGTGTCTCCACTGCTGGATATAGGCCTCTACCAAAGCTCGCTATTTCACACAATCTCATGCCGCCCTTATCCATCCTCCACTAGGGACTTTCTTCAGGTCATCTGTCTATCTGGCGGAGGGTCACCCCATTCCGCGTCTTCCAATACGTGGTCATCTCCATTGTTTATCGGTTCTACGACAGACGTTTCTGGCCCATTGCTACTTCAGCTTGCTAAATTTGAAAGCGATGTAGGTAACGTTGGTTCTCTGACGGATGTCTGACTTAAATTAATTTAATTGTGACGTACATATCTGGTAGGGTACTACTGTACCAGGAATGTTAACTGTACTCATATCGGAGAATTAAGAGGTTATTTATTTATCGTTGTTCTGTAATTCTGTATTTGTTTTATTTTGTAAATCTGATATAGATAAGTTTTCCTTGCAGATTCCTTTCTCAGCCAGATTAAACTCACTGGAATCTGCTAAGCTGCTGGTCTTCTGCTCACAGCTTACTCTTTCGACTACTTTTGCTGCTTAGTCTCCCACTAGCAGAATTCAATATAATTTAATTAATGACGTGTCACAATTGTCTGTAATAGGTTTACGTGAATAAAGTATTTAAACAATTGACCTTTTTTTTCTTCTATCCAGACCCACATTTCTGCTCCATATATGATATTACTGGAAGATATTATTGCTTCTACTCTATGCTACTCAACTCTGTCCTTTCTTTTCGAATAAATAAGAAAAGACCAGTCGCCAGCTTGTTATTATCTCTAGCGAACTTATAAAATATTTATTTTATTGGGTTCTCGGCCACAAATCGAATTGTTTTTTCCGTGGCTTTTCAGAAAACGAGTTTTATATTTTACACATTTAAAGAATTTTACTAGGCCAATCAAGACAAGTGGCAAGCATGTTAAATGTTGATGTATTCAGCGTACCCGGCTCGAAAATTTTTTTTTTGTTAAGTTTGGTAGCAACTGCGTCTCTAATTAACCTGCGGCTACGGATGCAGTGTAATTATGTAACAAGAGAGGTAAAATTGACCGCACCGATCATGTAAAGATAAAAGAAAGAAAATTCTCCACGATTCCATTAGCAAGTCTTTAATAGTCGTCTTCATTTTTCATTTCTATCGAACACTTCCATATTTCACTCTCACTTACTTTAGCTCTCAAGTCTTTTGTGTTTTATTCAGCTTTTGCTAAGCGAATATTAATTCATAAACACTTTCGTTTATCTATGTATAAATCCATACTATTATTATAAATGCGAATAAAGCTTTGTCTGCAGATGTGTGTCTGTATGTACCTGTGTACTCGTATGTTTGTGTCGCCTTTACGGCTATATCACTAAACCGATTTTGATGAAATTTAGTAGAATTGTTCCTTGGAACGCTGATACAAATATAGGCTATTATGTGACGTCATCTTAAAATGGGGTGTATCACTAACTTTTTATCACGATAGATGGCGCATGATAGTTGGTACCTAATACAGCTGTCAGTTGCATAGAAAACTTGTATTTTTATTACGAAATTTATTACTTTCTGGATATTATGCCTAAGTGAGCAGCTTTTAAGTGTACAAATCGAGTTTTCTAAGCAAAATCAAAAATATGGTGATCTAAAAATTGCCGTTCTATTAATAAAACCTTTTTTCTTTTTAAATACAGTTTGCGCTTTTTTAATTCTTATTTTAAGGTAGGTAACGTTAATTTAAAATACATTTTACTGTTATAGAAATAAAAAAAACTATAAAACATTTTTAAATGATACGATGTAGGTGTAAAACAAGGTACCAGTGCCGACAGTAGCGACATCTACAAAAAGCTTTGCCTGATACAACCCATTCATTCATTCATTCATTACAGCCCCTAGAACAAAGCGTCCTAGACCTCCACTGCTTTAGATGGGCCTTTCAGAACTGGAGAATACTACACTCGCCACGCTGGCCAGACGTCTTCGCGAGGATATGATGACAGTTTTTAACGATTCCACAAGTTGGTATTAGTGGAACCGGGACCGACGGCTTAACGTGCTCTCCGAGGCACGGGAACGGTGGTGTTATAAATCTATGATAAATGTACGCAAGAAAAGTGTATTTCTCATTGGTACATGCCGGGTGGGTTTGAACCGACCTTTGTAGGATTTAAGGTACGCGTTCTTACAACCGAGCCACCACCGCGCCTAAAATTTACGACATGTAAATCCACGGCCATTTATTTGTCAGTTTGTATTACCTCCACGCTTATACTACTGGAGCAATTTAAAAAATATATTGGAAGACATGTTCTCTGGAACCCAGGGTTGGATATAACGTCAAAATCTAAACAGGACATGTAACCCTGACTGACCACTATATTACACGGGCAACAGGTTTAACTACCTTTTTGTTAGTAACAATTTTAGTTAACCATATTTATTTTAAAGGATGTGCTTAAACCGCATAAGAAGCAAAATACAAATGCACTGACTTTCAATCGGAGCTGTGTCGTTATGGAATTATGAAATAAAAAAAACGTAACCGTTATCCGATTTCAAACAACTTTTTTAGTTTAAGTCTATATATTGCCGTTTCCATAATTGAAGGCCCATATTTTTATTTTTTTATTTTCGTTTATATTTTGTCTTAGGAATCAAAGAATATTGTATAACACATGTCTGGCGGATAAGCAACCTATAGTGTTGCCCAAAGCAAGACCAAGATTGACCAATCAGAACAGCTGGATCTTTCTGCGCAAGATCCTCGTAAGACTCAAAATATATTATTATTACAGCCCCTAGAACACAGCGTCCTTGACCTCCACTGCTGGAGATGGGCCTTCCAGAACTAGAGAATTTGGCCTACATTCGCCACGCTGGCCAGACGGCTTGAATATATATTTGTTTCCAATTGTACCTTGTGAGACTCTAGTGTAAATGTGCAAATGACTATCTCAAGAACTACTAGTCTGATTTACTTGAAATTTGAAATTGTTATGGATCTTGATGACCAACATGTATTAAAAATGTAAACAACGGTTGTAAGAAAAACCCTATATAGTCGTATAACGCTTTATATGATGTTTTAATCATCAATACAAACAGCTTTTTCAGAGCGTAAAATATAGTTTTCTTCCACATCAAAACAGTTTTGGAGATATTTAAAATCACACGACTCAGTTACAATGGCTAAAAAATATAGACATTTTTAGCAAAATTAGAACTGCCTCCGTGGTCTAGCGGTTAAGTCTGTGGATTTAGACTCAGATTTCGATTCCTGGTCGGGACACAAAAATATTTATTAATGTAAATAAATACATTTAAGTAATATTTACTGTATGTGTGATATTTCTCGAGTTTGGTACGCTGGAGTTATCGACAAGCTTGCCACTTGTCATGATCGGCCTATAGTAAAGTTGGTTAAATGTGAATTCGCTTATTTATAAGCGTGGTTTCTGACCACCCCTAAAGGGAAACGGTCGTGACTTTACTTCACTTCTAGAAAATAGAGTCTTAGCGACTACACTAACCCTAGTCAAGACTACTTGTCTTACTAACATATCGGTGATCTTGTCTTTATTTTTATTTCATTTATTTATTAGTTTAAAAAGTTTATTTTTACAAAAAAACACCTACTTGCGACCCAACGATGTTCCAAAAGAGTGACGGTGAGCGGTGACAACCCAGATAGGCCGAGGCCAGTGACAGGGTTTATTACATCAATATGTTCAACTAGTCTTGGTCTTTCAAAAAAGAACGATTAAGACCAAGACCAAGATTGGGCAAAACTCGCAACCTACAGGCTAATAATGAAAGCAATTGACGTCAGGAATCTATGCCGGCTTGACGAGCTAAATGTAATTATAGGATGTGGACTAATTAAAGACTACATACTAAATACATACAAGAAAGCGATCACGGAACGAACTGAGGGATTTATCAAAATAAGCCTCGACCTTATTCGAGATAATGACACCTACCTAGTATAACCTTATTTTACTTCTCATAAAAGTTACCGCGAAACAACTTGGTCATAAACGCTGAATAGCGGCAGAGACCTACATTTATAATACTACTCGTTCTTCAACTAGGATTAGAAAATTTACACTTTTCACTAATAACAAACGTATAAGACATACCTGAATACCAACTGCTCTGCTTGGGTTTCTTCTTTTTGGATTTATTGCTTTGAAAGAAGGAAGATAGCCAGCCGGAGTTTTTTGGAGGACATGTGGTTTTCTTCTTTGTTGGACTTTTAGTGCTTTTGTAGGGACGGCTTGTGGTTGTGCGTCGGGTGGTGGTGCGTCTTGTAGTGGTGCGTCGTGTGGTGATGCGGCGTGTGGTGCGCGGTGGCGGAGGGCGCGTGGTGGGCCGCCGGGTCGGAGGTCGAGAGGTCACCTGCTGGTCTACATAGTCATCTACCTCGATCACTATGCCCTGAGGTCTTTTAACGGGAACTTTTTGGCCTTTTCTAATAGTATTAGGTTTTTTTGTCACAATAAAGTTTGTATAGCTTTGTATATTAATAGTCGTAGTCTTAACAATATTTTTCTTATTTTCACTTTTAGTGTTTTTCACAGTGGCATTAACTTTGGGCCTTTTTGCCCTCAAAATAACTTTGGCACTATTAGGTTTGGGGTGTATTGGGCGCGGGGGTTCGAGGGACTCGTCGTAGTCGCTCCAGTCGTCGAAGGGGTCGAGTGAGGAGTCGGAGTTCGGCTGCGGCGGGCGCGTGGCCATGGCGCACAGCAGCAGAGCCAGCAGCGTCAGGCGCCGTGCCATGTGTCGGGCGAGTGCGCATGGCGACGTGCGCGACCACAGTGTGTCGGCTCGCGCCCGCTCCACCACGCTTTCGACAAGCCTCCACCATCCACTGGGTCAACTAGCCTAGTTGCACCTCCCTTACTTTCTTCGCTTTATTGCTATTAGTCATCATTTAGACCAGAGTAATACAGGGCTATTTAAAATTGCTTATTATTACTTGACGCAACGACACCGCATTAAGCACAAGTAGGTAGTTAAAAGCTTTTAAAGTTAAGCAATGAATTACAATTTTGGGATCCGTTTAACAAACTTTATTAGGTTCGAGAATAGAATCACAAATCTCGTTTAAGTGAGTATTGAAAGTAAGAAAGAAAGTAAAATTTATTTGCTTTAGAATTTGTGTAACAATGGTGTTTACAATATATTTTCTCAACAAAATCTACCATAATATGTATTATATTTTACTTTTTGTTCCCGGTGGTGGCTCGGTTGTAAGAACGCTTACCTTAAAATACTAAAAAGATCGGTTTGAGCCCTGGCATGTATTTTTTTAATTATTTATTATAAATTTACAACACCACCGTTCCCGTTCCTCGAAGAGCACGTTAAGCCGTCGGTCCCGTTTTCACTTATACCAACTTGTGGAATCGTTAATAAATTGTCAATAAAAATTGACATCAGACCCTCGCCAACCCTGGAAGGCTCATTTCCAAGAGTGGAGGCCTAGGACGCTGTGTACTTAAACAACGCTTTACCAAAATTATCCTAAATTAATTTAGCATTCAAATTACAGTAATCTAAATGGAAACTCATTGTAAGAGCCTTCGAAGTGACAGCAGTAAGCAAAAATGCGCCATATTTCATGGTTCGCTTCTCCTATAGATGTCTAGTTTTAAAGTTAATTCTGTAACTAGGTATGCAAACAGACGACAAACGGTGAAAATGTGCTACTGGGTTATCATCGTTGATATAATCATATTGACTGGGCTCTCAATAGAGAATATTAGGCTGTAATAAAGGCATTAAAGATATAATTCTAATTTTCAATGTTAAAATTTAGAAACTATTTAACCTAACTTAAATAAATTCATAGTTTAGATATCCGTTTTTATCAGAGTAAATTACCTATACATGCAAATTGTTTTAATTGGTGCCCCGATGTTGATAGGAATATTATGTTGTCATTAGGCGCTTCAGCGCGCAGGCGAACTGCAGAATAGACAAGTAGACACAGCTTCTTTCATATTTGCGTGGTTGACGGCTATGTCAATCAATGTCGGCAAAACTGTTGCGTTGATAAAGTCTAGATACACTCTCAAATACCTGGTCTGGACAGGACGTTAACAATGGGTCAGATGGCCTGCCAAACCGTTAATCAGGTGATGGCGGCCCGAGACATGTTACGTCCGGTTGGCACTCCGGTTAAAGTTGCGGATCTACAAGATGTTCATCCGTTTCTTCTGGTGAAAACCAACAGAACATCAGCGTTGTATACAGACCGCAGTGGTACGTGCTAAATTTTGTAATTGCAAGAGAGCTGGAGATGGCTAGTAGCAGTAGAAGCATTTGTTGTCGGACTAGCTAAACATATGCTTTACCGGGCTGACGTCGGATCACTTATTGTTCCTACTTTCGCACAGCCCACGGAATAGAGACCACTCTCTAGAGAGAGAGAGAATCTAGGAGAAATAGCTAACCCACCGTAATCCTGCCGGGGAAAATTATCCTATCCCCAGGCCTATCGAAGATCCGTTCCTGGATGACTCCACTGTCTGTCTGTCTTTTACATTTATAGTATTGGATACTTGGATAAAAAAACTTTTAGGTTAGTATCCCGGTCATTTACTATTAGTCACTGGGTGCAATCATGCTACGATTATTCGGAATAAGCATAATCGAATGCATTTTCATGAAATAATAGGCTTTCCAAATGATATACGCCTGATTTTACCATTTAGGTTCTAAAATTCTATGGACTATAGATATTTTAAACAAACCATTTCCAAACGAGAGCATTGACGTACCTAATAATGGCAATTGAAGTCAAAACATAACGTTGTTATATACATATACCTAGGTCTATTCAGTGGAGTGTAAAGATAAAAAAGTAGGTATAATATGAATAAGCGGAGTCATATTTAGCCAACTTTACTATAGGCCCATGATGTACATAAGATAAGTGTATTTCTCATTGTACCTACGACCTACATGGGGTTCGAATCGCGAGCGTCTAGGACAATGTTAATGATCAAATTTGACATAATCTTGGATATATCGTGTCGGGTAAATATAGAAATCCAGGTAGGCGTTAAGTCCATGGATTTAGACGCCGAGGTACCGGGTTAAATTCCTGGTCGGGACGCAATAATGTATTTCTTATTTGTGATATTTCTCGAGTTTGGTACGCTAGAGACATCGACGAGCTTACCGCATGTCATGATGGGCCTATAGTGAATTTGGCTAAATGTGAATCCGCTTGTTTAAAAAGCGTAGTTTCTGACCACCCCAAAATGGATACGGTGGTGATGATACTTTTAAATAAATAAATTACAGCCGCAGGTAACAGTATCATAACAATTTTAGTAAATCTCCTGAATGGTCGAGACTGCTGTGACGTCACAAGTCGAGCTAAAGGTTATCGCTAACACTTAAAACCTATTGTTTCTAAGAAACGAGATAACTGAGTTCACACGACAATGACTTTTGGTTAAAATAATATTTTTCGAGCAAATTTGTTAAACTTCTAATTAATTACTATTGAGTTTGAGGCTAGACCTATTATTTATTACGTCCTGTAGCCTGTTACTTGTTACATTATACCTACATATATGCAGTTTTCGATAAATTATTTACCAATATTACAATTTAAGTTAATAAAATATATATAGTTAAATGACTTCATGGATATTGCATATATGTAGGTATTGCATATATGTAACAGTGAATCCAATTTAGCCCAATCTCCATATAAGATGAATGATATTATTTATCGTAAACCAAGATAATTAACGTGTTGGCAAAAACTTATTTTTTCTGGTTGACACCTAATAGTTAATAAGTCTCGGTAATTCATAAGAAACCATACGAAAGGTTCATATAGATTTTGGCTCCGTTCTCGAGCGCCTCGGATTCTATACCATTAATTTCAATTTTTGCTTACAGGATTTCGAAACTTGATGTTTGTTTCCGCCAAACCCTATAGATATACAATAATATATTTTTGGCCGTTAGTATAAATACGATAATTATAAAGGAAACATCTCCGGACGACGCAACCTTAATCAAATTAAAATGCAGATGAATCAACAAGCGCACGGCCAGTCCGTTTTGTTTTGCGAGTTGGGAAGTGTCTCGCGCCTAAGACGGACGTTTGTTGTCCACGCCATCTTGACGGACGCCGGTTTATCACACTATCTCCACGGACGCTTGGTTTACTACTACAATCTTGACGGACACGGTGTGCTCTCAAAGGAAATAGCTGAGGAATAGATCCGGGGCAAGTACAACTCGACCGAGGGCAAGGCAGTTGAACATGTCCGGCGCTCGCACAGGTGACATAGGTCATTGCCATACGAATCTCACTGCATGCTTGTCTAGAATCACCCGACTACACTCGCAAGCAAATAAACAAATACTTTAAATCTTGTTTTACTAGATCCGTGATAAGGTTCATACCTGGCGGTTTATATGCAGAGTTACCTCTGTAGCTACTTCCAGGATTGACCGTCCTAGTTCACCTAAATCTCTGTAGGCTGCAGGTTACCGCAGAGGGCGAAGATTATTACATTCTAAAGACCATACTCCACGATCAACTACCTATAGAATTCGTTTAATAAGCAGGACATGCAGTTATGTAAATAATTATTGCAATGATAATCCATTTATAATATCTCCGACAGCTGCACGACGCATTGTTACTAATGTTTCGCCAGTGGTTTTCATGAATTATTCTTTCTTAAATTAATTTTAAATAAAAAAAATATAGTTTTTTTATTATTTTTGTTTAATGTTACGTATTTCATTTAGTTTATTCTTCTTAGTTATTATTTAGTACATGTTTTTTTTTAAGGAATCGTGTTAAGTAACATTTTAGCGAGCACCACTATTATGCAATTCTAGCTATGTACGGTGGCTTGTTAATAGCCATAAACTATCTGTCTAGCTGTAAGTTGTCCTTAAACATTAAATAATTAAATATTACCGGGTTCAATTTGTTTTCGATGTAACTTTAGTTCCACTTTGCAGCTAAGTTCGCATCGCGACCTTTTGGATTAAAGGAAAGCGTTCTTACAGCCGAGCCACTACCGCTTTTGTTCGTGATAATAAATTTTTATTAATAAAAGTAAAAAAAATTCAAGTCATCTTTATTCACGTAAACCTATTTATTACAGGCATTTATGACACGTCATTAATTTAATTATTTTGAATGATTCTACTCCTGCTAGTGGAAGACTAAGCAGCAAAGTGGTCCAATAAGTAAGCTGTTAGCAGAAGACCAGCAGCTTAGCAGATTCCAGTGACCTGTTAATGTTTAATCTGACTGAGAAAGGAATCTGCAAGGAAAACTCAGCTATAAACCAAAATACAAAATAAAACATATACAGAACTACACCACAACGAATAAAACAAGATTTACTTTTTAAAAGTCCTAACTCTTCTTTGTTGTGTAAAAACCCGTTATCAATGATCGCCAGTGTAGTATGACGCTTCTTTACGCGCAGCTTAAATAATTTTTATTATTATAGTAGAGCTTTGTACTGGCTTGTCGTTCATAGCAATAATTTTGGTGTCGTTCTAACTGATTTTGTTTATCTCAATTCCAGCAAACCGGTTTACATATTTTCCTTATACAAATTTAAGAACCCAGTACCCAAATCTGTAGGACTGTTTTGTATGGCTAAAATAAATAGTTCTTATGAACTCAGTTTGTCGTACAGTTTCAAAAATAAGTTAGTTTAAGTTTTATAATATCATGACTATTTCTGTACCTCTAGCACGAAAAAATCCAATACATTTCGTTTTACTTTTAAAACTCGCCTTTGTAGTTCCGTTCCGTCGCACCTCATGGTGCTGCGCTGTCTATAATCCCATGATACTTCATTTTGTACGTGCTAGAGCTACTTGTCCAAAATAATAAGTACGGTAAGCATCTAGGCAACGTCAAAGCACTCATTAAGATCCTGAAAATTGCTTCCGTGGTCTAGCGGTTAAGTATGTGGATTTAGACTCGGAGGTACCGGGTTCGTTTCCTAGTCGGGACACAAAAATATTTATTAATGTAAATAAACACATTTAATTTATTTGTGATATTTCTCTAGTTTGGTACGCTGGAGACATCAACGAGCTTGCCACTTGTCATGATTGGCCTATAGTAAAGTTGGCTAAATTTGAATCCGCTTATTTATAAGCGTGGTTTCTGATCACCCCGAAAGGGAAACGGTCGTGATGATACTTTACTTTTTAATTTTGTAAATAACATTTATTGATTTATTTTCCGAAATTTAAAGTTTAGGCAAAATATATTTAAACTTATTACAGGCATTTCTGACAAGTAATTATTTAAATTGTTTTGAATGATTATATTTCTGCCATGGAAGACTTAGCCTGAGTTGAATGAAGTCCCTGTAATTGTAACGGTTAAAGTTAAAAAGAGTGTCGAACCAGTTCTATTTTGAATGACAGGTGTCAGCTGGTACAATCAACGCAAATTTTAACCCTAATAGTTGCGTTTACGAGATTACATTTTGGTGTAACTCAGGCTAAGCAGCAAAGTGATCCAAAGACTAAACTGTTATCAGAAGACCAGCAGCTTATTTTAATATAATTAAAATAATGGCGTTCTACCGCTGACCCTAAATTATGATGAATTTAGTTCAAAATAACAATAAACATAAAAATTCCTACTTGCTAATTGTTTAATTAATTTCCTAATAATGATGTAAACAGTTATTATTGCTGTGTTATTTAAAATTAAATGGTTCATAGACATTAAATAGGGAGACTGATCTGCAATACAATATATATCACCAGTGATCGGAGTAGTTGATTTATTTAGGGCTAATACTTTTTTTATGCGGTGGTGGCTCGGTTGTAAGGACAAATTCCCTAAAACCTACAAGGTCGGTTTAAACCTCGCCGACATGTACCAATGAGAAATACACTTTTCTTACGTACATTTGTCATAGATTTACAAACACCACCGTACCCGTGCCTCGCCCTAACCCGTCGGTCCCGGTTCCGCTAATGCCAACTTGTGGAATGTCATTAAAAATTGTCATTAGATTCACGTCAACCCGTCTAGTCAGGCGTGGCGAGTGTAGGCCAAATTCTCCAGATATACCTATGTTCTGGAAGGTTTATTTCCAACAGTGGAGGTCTAGGACACTGTGTTCTAGGGGCTGTAATAAATAAAAAAAAAAACATTTTTTGTATACAAACGGATCACAATAAATACGGTTCACACTTTAAAATCTGTATACACAACATGCTTATTATGATTTAGCCACGACATTGTCATTTCATTTAATTTATTTATTTTTAGTAAAATATGTAAAATGAAAATAATGATAATAAAAATTATTTTAGCAATAAAATACTATGTATCTCGGAAAAAAATAATATTAATATTAGTTAAAATGCCTATTTCTTGGGAGGTTCAATTTGTTGAATTCTGCCCCCCCATCAGCGCCTGACGAATATACGTCGAATTACCAGTAACCTCGTTTTAAATGTCTTTTGCAAGGGCCCAAGAATAGATCTCACTCTTGTTCTACATGCTCTATATAATATTCCAGGAACTGTAATTTTCTTTACGATATTAAAACTGCCTCCATGGTCTAGTGGTTAGTCCTAGGATTTAGACTCGGAGGTACCGGGTTCGATTCATGGCCGGTGCACAGTAATATTTATTAAACGACGAGCTTGCCATTTGTCATGATTGGCCTATAGTAAAGTTGGCTAAATGTGAATCCGCTTCTTTTTGAGCGTGGTTTCTAAGCACCCCGAAAGGGAAACGGTCGTGATGATACTTTACGATATAAAAAATAAAAATCACTTTAATTTACTGATGTAGGTCTGTTCCCAAAGTACATATACGTACATATGTCTATGACCTAGTTGGACTAAATTAAACTAACATTGATAAGATTGTGAACAATCAAAATTAAATAATAGAAAAATCAGTATGTAGATTTCTGATTCAGGTTTCTGTTTCGGAAGTCTCGACAGATCGCTCTCTTAGCGATTTCGGTTGGTAAGCCATAAATAAATGTTGCCACTTACAAAATAAAAAAGTTGAATTGGTCAATATCATTAGTTCCAAAGAAAGGTAATATTTTATTATGAGAATTTATGTCATTAAAAACTCAGACAGCTCCATATTAACTCATTTTATGACCTAATATTTGTATTATATCAACGGACAATAATATTTATTCCTTTGCAACACTAAAATCAATTGCAAAAATGTCAGCTACTGGTTGCTGTCACACGGTAAAACTGTATCTATAACTTTGCGGGAATATACGACATCTGACGCCATTAAATAAAAGAAGAAGAAGAACTTTGCTAAACTATGACTTATTATTATTATTTCAAAACAATCCTTTCGGAAAGCGTTGCTTTGTTTTCCTAAATTTCATACGATAAATTAAAAGTATATATTTCAATATAAAAAACATTCGAAAATAAAAAACCGATTATTAAAATTTACTTAATATAAATAAAATTTAACTGATCCTAATAAAAAAACTACCTATAAATAAAAATGCCCTGACATCATTTTCATTCTGTATATTGCCAGCATTGCTGTCTCCAGATTTCTTTGTCAGTTGTTTGGACAACTCCTTCGTCGCGAGTCTAAACGGTGCAAAAACGAAACCTGTACCGAAATTGGCGTATTAAGATTATCAGCAGAAACC
Source organism: Tinea semifulvella (assembly GCA_910589645.1). Taxonomy (NCBI): domain Eukaryota; kingdom Metazoa; phylum Arthropoda; class Insecta; order Lepidoptera; family Tineidae; genus Tinea; species Tinea semifulvella. Next base: position 10,303,275 of record OU342585.1, read on the forward strand.
GCTGCACTCCCCGCGCTGAACGAGGTCGCCTGGATGTGGGATGGGGCTAATGTGTCCCACCGGTTCCACCAATTTGTGTCATAAAAATTAATATCAGATCCTTTTCAACTCGTCTGGCCAGGCCCATTAGATATAGACTCAAGACGTGTTCTAAGCTCTAGCATGCAAAAACTCCGTATGTAAAATTTTACTTCCGAACTGTCAAACTTTTAAAAGTAAATGTTCATAGATCTGAGCTGCCAAAGACATCATCCTGGGATCATCATCATTTTGGGATTTTTTTGTACTACTTGATTTATTATTAATAAGACTAATGTTATTTCTACTATACCTATATTACTGTGCAATGAAGTTATTTTTTTTATTAATAATAAATTATTAATAAATATTAATCAATAAATAAATATTTCCAGACAGGTCACACAGCGCCATCTAGTTTCCGTGGTAAGCTACGAGGCTTGTGTTACGAAAACTAGATGGTTGAACTACATATTATACTTTTTTTTTTGTAAATATATACATATTATACATATAAACACCCAGACCGAGACAAATTATACAATTATAATTATACAAACTTGCCCTCGGTGGGAATCGAACCCACGACCACCCGAGTTCACGGCAACGTTTGTTGCTACTAGACCACGGAGGCGGTCATAAAATATGTTATTGACGTATCAATCACGTCCTTTAAAACTAGAGCTGTCGTGATGACATTTTGCACACCTAAACTATATAAAGTAAAGGGTTTTTTCTACTTTAATTGTAATCTTGTAAAAATAATTTATCTAAAAATGCCTATATATCTGTGAATACAATTAAGCCCAAATACTCATACAAGCTGAATGATGTCCAATGTAGTTCGATGACGAAGGTTCTGCGTCGTTGAGCTATTGGTCATAATAAATTGAATGAATAATTTTGTTATTTTTTTTTACAGTTTTTAACATGATTGTCCATTGGCAAAGAGTCCTTGCATTTGTTATATTATTGAATATTGCATCTTCTGGGAACATTCCTGCTACAATAGACTCACTGGATCCATCCTCTTTGGAGCCACACCTGGCTCCGGGGACTGACGTACCGCTGGCGACTACTACTGAGTCTACGATGCCTAATGTTATACCAGGGGTAAGGAAATCCATACTACTAATAATAAAAAAAGAACGAAATACATAGTTGAGCATAATACCTACGAGTACCATGAAGGTATTACCTACTCGTACTACTAATACAAATGTGAAAGAAGCTCTGTCTGCATTTTTTCTGTTTGTTGCTAGACAGAAACCACAGACGAACATAGGCTATATGACTACGCGATGTGACCACACGGTCATACATCTGTCTGCCTGTTAGATTCGACTTATTTATTTATTTATTTATTTATTTATTCGGAGAAAAAAAACAGAAATGATACATACAAATAGGCAAAGGATACAAAAACAAAAATCATAAGTTACATTCGAATCACTTCCTTTGATATTTCTCACTAAGAACATATAGGAAGATAGTTTGAGTACAACACGGACCTAATTATCGTTACATATATATATATATATATATATTATTACCAGTTGCACTAATAAACCATTCAATCAACAATCTTGCTGATCATCAATAAGCACCCTAGTGATATTGGCCTTGTAACTGCTGCAGCTTTGTGTGAACATGTCGACCGAGGCAAGTCTGTCGTCGTGGACGCGACACTTCTCTCGCATAAACTAAAAACATTAGTCAGCGTAAGTGACGTCACTTAATAATATTACGAAGACCGTGTTGGACTTGAAAGCAAAGCAAAGCGCGCTTTTTTTACTGAATTTTGCTAGGAACAAAAACGCTACTCGAACGACTTTCAAAGTGATAAAAAGCAACAATAAGTCGAACATGGAGTACGTCATCCGGAAGCCATGCAACTGCAGCGTTTCTGAAACACGATATTTAAAATTAGAGTTTAAGGCGATTTAGATCCCACAAAAAATATGTTTTTTCCAGGAACCCGTAAGTAATTATAAACAATTTAAAAATCATTTTTAACTAACAATCTAAAAATTAATATTAATAAAACGACATACATTCAATTTATAAATAGACACAACGTTAACAAGAAACATATTACTATAAAAATAAATGGCGACCAAATAAATCAATCCAATGAAATAAAATTTTTAGGCATAACGATTGACCAATGTTGCTCTTGGACACAACATATAAGTAGTATAACAACTAAAATAAATAGATTTGTCTACGCTTTGTGGCGATTAACTAAAGTAGCTAACGAAATAAACCGCCCTTCAGGCATACCATGGATATGTTGCGTCAAATATAAGGTACGGCATATTATTGTGGGGCAATGCAGTGGAAATAAATAGAATCTTTATTGGACAAAAACAATGCATTCGTGCTATTTGTAACACACCTCCTTTGACAACCTGTCGTCCTTTATTTATAAAACTAAAATTACTGACTGTTCCTTCTATCTATATACTTGAATGCTGTTTAAAAAGCCACCCGGAACTTTTTAAAACTCTTGGGGATAATTGAAATTTTAAAACGCGTTATCCTAGTAGAATAATTATTCCAGCTCATAAAAGTACTCAATATAGCCGAAATTGTTATGCAATGGCGACAAATATATTTAATAAGCTTCCAGTTACTATAAGGGAGCTGCCACTAAAACTGTTCAAATTAAGAGTCAAACAAATGCTGGTTAATAAATGTTTTTATTCGACAAAAGAATACCTAGACACTAAGCTCGACAAAGTCATGTGACTAAATAAATATTTGTATGCTAGAAATAGCGAATCATGTGATATAATTACATATAATAATTTACATCCCTGTACCTACCATGTTTCTGACAAATAAATTATTTCATTTCATTTCATTTCATTTCAAAAAAATGTCAATTAGCTCAAGTAGCAAATTTTGTCTGTCATATGTTGTAAAAGTCTACGCGCATCAAATCCGCGTTTAAATAAATAAATAAATGTATAGAGGCATACCTCATGACATATCACCATCTGTGACCCTACGCCTACCTAAATACTACCTTCCTTTCTATACCGTTTGCGCTTGAAGATAATTTAGCTACATGGGCTACTAGTTTAACGCAAGTTATCGATTGTCCCATCCGTCACAATCAGCTGATAACGTGCCGTCACCAGTCTCTGATAACGCTGTACACAAAGACATTCCTAAATGTAAATCATTTGTAGCATTTCTTGCTATAATATTGTTATACTGTATTGTGTAGATGAAGTATATAAGTAGTGTGAGATATCTATCTAAAACATGGATCAAGTAAGTGTATAGTTTCTGCTAACTATATTTCTTTTTTTTCTCACAAGTTATCATATTGTAAATCATACCTACTATATTTATTTATTTGTATATTAGTATGTATATAAGTAATTATTGATAAGGCAGGAAGGCTGGCAATTATTTCTGCCAACGTATTAGCCTCGCTATACAGAGGGGAAATGTTGCCAGTTTCCTTAAGGCTATCTCGGATGGGACGTCTCTAGAGGACATTTTTTATTTATAGTTTAATTTATTTTTATTATTTAGGTAGCTTTTAATTTATATTTAATGTAGGTATATTAATTAACTTCGAATATTTTTTTTTATATTAAAAAAATATTCGAAGTTAATTAATATACCTAAATAGTTTCTAAACTATCTACAGATGTTAACAACGATTTCTCGTTTTCAAGCGAAATAAAACAATCTACTTTTGAAACACTACTTGACGGCGCAATGTACCTACCTAAATGTTAGTTGAAATAAACTAAACTAAGCTCAATGATAATAATCATCCTATGGTTAGTATCCATTAGTTAGATAACTTTAAAGTAACGGTACGGTGACCGCGTTGCCTTATGTAGATAATGAACTAAAAATAGTAGTAAATATTTGTTAAACGTAAACGGCGTAGTTAACGTAGATAGTTATTTAAAGTAGATAGTTTTCACATCGTTATAAGAAAACAGATAACAGTTACGTTTATTATTTAAAAAACCGATAACACAACTCTATCTAGTCTCCCTTTGTGCCACAAAGTTACAATTGTGTTTAGTGCTATTACTATTTGAGATGTTTTTTGATTCAGCTTAACTTTAACTATAATTAACTAACCTTAACCATATATTGTATGTAGTATATAGTAGCCAATATAGTGTGTAGTATATGTATTATTGTGTACATATTTGTATGTATGTGTATTTATATTAATATTTATTGTAGTAGATTAAATTAATTTATTTTGCGACGTTTCTTACTATCTTTTGCACCTAGCCTCATCACTGTAATGTTTTGTATTGTCCCAAAGGTTGGCTGCTAAAGAGTCATATTATATTATATTAAATTCTTTATTGCACAAAATAAGTGTACAAAGGCGAAGATTAATGCCTACAAGGCATTTTTTAACATCTAACATTTGGGAGAGTGTGAGATTAAGGGTAGTGCCGATATCAAGTTTAACAATATAGAATATACTACACACATTACATACTAATAGATACTTACACTGTTACATAAATTACACATATACCTATAAATAAACGTATATATATTATGCCAAATATATCTTTTTAGCTTGATGACGACTCCTGTTTGTCTAGAAATAAAGCAGTGACCAAGCGCTTAAAAACGTCATTACAGCCCCCAGAACACAGCGTCCTAGACCTCCACTGCTGGAGATGGACCTTCCAGAACATAATTCTAGAGAATTTGGCCTACACTCGCCACGCTGGCCAGACGGGTTGGCGATAGCTAAAGAATGCCTAGCGAAATTAAGCCCGCCCTTTATACATAGTGTAATAAAGTTTTAAATAAATAACCTTTTGAAATAGAGGAAATGTGGCAAGCGGCAAAGGTACCTACACGGGTGGCATCCTAGACAAGACATTCCCTCACTTAATGGTATAAGAGACATACCACCAGGCCTTTTACCATTACTGCGTGATAGACCAGATGGTTCAAGATCGGACAGGATTTTAGTGGTCCTTCGTTTACTTTATAAAATCATTCAAGGCCTGGCGTCTTGAGAATCTGCCTGAATAGAGAAAGATATTTTACCTATTTCTATTTATGTTTCAGTTGAATCGATCAATCAGTATATCTGGCGACTCATTCATTCTAGATGGAAAACCATTGAGACTGGTAGCTGGGTCTCTCCACTATTTTAGAGTGCCGGCCGCTTACTGGAGAGACCGACTGAGGAAATTTAAGCAGGCTGGTCTAAACGCTGTAGCAACGTGAGTAATACCAAACTATTAGACACCACTTATAACCGATCTTTTCTCAGGGTTTTGAACCTGGGTTCTGTATTTTAATAAATTAAAAAAAAAATGACTGTTTGTCCGGTCGAAAGCAAATAAGTCTTAGAAACTGTTGAAGATAGGCCATTAAAAAAATCCTGGAGAATTTGTCCTACACTCGCCACGCTGGGCACACAGGTTGGCGAGGGTCTAATGTCAACTGCCTCCGTGGTCTAGCAGTTAAGTCCGTGGAGTTCGACTCGGACACAATAATATTTATTAATTTAAATAAATAAATTTAATTCATTTGTGATATTTCTAGAGTATGGTACGCTAGAGACATCTCGCGACCATGCCACTAAATGTAAATCCGCCTTTATAAGCGTGGTTTCTAACCACCCCGGAAGCGAAACGGTCATAATGATGTATCTACAAATTAGTTAAACCAGGACCGAGACGGCTTAACCTGCTCTCCGAGGCAAGAGGATTTTAAGAAAAGCATTTTTACCACCTTTGAGCCACCACATAATACATAATAGTTTGTATGGGGGAGCCAATTATTTTTGTCCTTTTCGACATATGGTTTCTTAGGAAATGTGGTTTGTTTCTATCAATAGAATAATAATAATAATAATAAATTCTTTATTGTACAGAACCAAAAATAGTGTGGGTACAAAGGCGAGCTTAATGCTATAAATGCATTTTCTACCAACTAACCTTTGTGAATGGGGAGCCATTATAAGCGGGTGCAGAAATAATATTGTGATCAACAATTATGAAATATAAATACATACTAATTAAATATACATATCCTACATATTAAATAAATATATACATAAATAATAAATACATATCTAAGTACATTGTAGAAAGTTATGGTAAGTTTTTCTGTTTATGGTGTAAAAAATTGTATAACTTGTCTTTAAATATTTTGAGAGATGGAGCTTGTTTGAATCACATATTAGTCTTAAGTAAGAACATTGAAAGTCACACAGTATAGGTCTCAGCCATTGTTTATTTTGTCCAATTGTTCCAGTTACGTAGAATGGAGCTTTCATGAGCCAGAAGAGCGTGAGTACAGGTTCGATGGTGACCAAGATTTAGCTCAGTTTGTAATGATGGCGGCCGAGGAAGGGCTTCTGGTGCTGCTAAGGCCTGGTCCATACATCTGTGCAGAACGGGATTTGGTGAGATTTTTTTTTAGTTTGGCTATTGAAGATAAAATCAATGAATTAAAAGAGTTGACTGTATGTGGACCGTAGATTTATCTCGTGTTCGACTTGAAAAAATATACGCATTTTTTTAAATGAATTTCCTTTTAAAATGAATGAAATTGATACTCAAACGCGTTTCAAAGCGGAATAAAGTAAAAGCGCCAAGTTGAACATAGCTTTCGGGATACCTACCTACAGGTTTATTAAAAATATGTGATATAATAATAAACCTACCTAATATTTTCAGTATAATTCTTACTTTATTAATCTTTATTAAAAAAATAAAATACAAAATGAAAATGAAAATGAAAATGAAAATGAAAATGAAAATGAAAATGAAAATGAAAATGAAAATGAAAATGAAAATGAAAATGAAAATGAAAATGAAAATGAGAATGAGAATGAGAATGAGAATGAGAATGAGAATGAGAATGAGAATGAGAATGAGAATGAGAATGAGAATGAGAATGAGAATGAGAATGAGAATGAGAATGAGAATGAGAATGAGAATGAGAATGAGAATGAGAATGAGAATGAGAATGAGAATGAGAATGAGAATGAGAATGAGAATGAGAATGAGAATGAGAATGAGAATGAGAATGAGAATGAGAATGAGAATGAGAATGAGAATGAGAATGAGAATGAGAATGAGAATGAGAATGAGAATGAGAATGAAAATGAAAATGAAAATGAAAATGAAAATGAAAATGAAAATGAAAATGAAAATGAAAATGAAAATGAAAATGAAAGTGAAAGTGAAAGTGAAAATGAAAATGAAAATGAAAATGAAAATGAAAATCAAAATCAAAATCAAAATCAAAATCAAAATCAAAATCAAAATTTATAAAAGATTTTGGCACAATCGGTTTAGAACTAAATTTCTCGAAATGTGAACTGTATATTTCAAATTTACTAACATCTGGTAAACAATCCGAAATTATTTCTCTTTTCAACAGTCTGGCACCCAATATTAAAATTTTAAACAATGAAACCCTTCGACTTCTAGGATCACCAATCCTAGATGAATCGATCCAAATTTACGTTCAGGAACAATTAAATAAATTTAACTCAACTTCAGAACGCTTATTCCAAATTCAACCCCACATGGCACTTTTTATCATCCGATTTTGTTTGTTTGCACCCAAATTTACTTATGTACTCCGCTGCTCCCAACTTTGGAAATTTCCGGACGAACTTCTTTTACTAGATAAACTTTTGCAAAATTCACTAATTAAAATTCTAAATTGCCCCATGAATGACCGTACTTGGGCCCAAGCTTCACTACCGATTCGGTTCGGAGGTCTGGGAACTCGCAAAATTTCTAGTGTAGCACTGCCAGCGTTTCTGTCGTCTGTACATAGTACTGTCGAGCTCTACGGGAAAATCACAAACCCATCCTTGGGTTCCGTTGAGCCGTCGTACTTGTCAGATGCCAGAGATGCCTGGTCAGTAGCATGCCCCAATAAATCTGTTCCAAATTTAACAAAATTTCAACGACTATGGGACGAGCCGCTCTGCAAACTGGTACTGGACGATATTTTATCTTCCAGTAACACGAGAGAGCGGGCTCGCCTCATGGCCGTTTCCACTAGGGAGTCGGGTCTCTGGTTGCAGGCTTTTCCCTCAGCATCGGTTGGCACACTCCTTGATCGAAATACACTGACAATGGCGGTGTGCCTTCGTCTCGGAGCCCGGACTGTCCACCCACACCAGTGTCGGTGTGGAGAGCCCGTGGAACATCTCGGACACCATGGGCTTTCTTGCGCTAGAAGTGCTGGCCGCATTCCTCGTCACGCTGCTTTAAACGACATCATTCGAAGGGCTTTTGTCACTGCTGGAGTACCCGCGATCCTAGAACCCTCTGGGATTGCGCGGAGCGATGGCAAAAGACCCGACGGCATGACCGTTGGGCCGTGGAAACTTGGCAGGTCCCTGGTGTGGGATGCGACATGTGTAGACACATTAGCCCCATCACACATCCAGGCGACCTCGTCAAGCGCGGGAAGTGCGGCGGTTTCTGCTGAGAACCTCAAGCTGCGCAAATACGCCAACCTCAGTACAGGTTACGAATTTGCGCCGTTTGGGGTCGAGACGATGGGCCCATGGGGACACTCAGCCAAGCGTCTGGCCAAGGAGTTGTCCAAACGGCTAACGGAAAAGTCTGGAGACAGGAAGGCTGGCAATTATTTCTGCCAACGTATTAGCTTAGCTATACAGAGGGGAAATGTTGCCAGTCTTCTGGGGACTATCACTGAAGGGTCGTCTCTAGAGGACATTTTTTACTTATAGTTTATTTTTTATTAGGTTTAGTTTATATTTATTTTAATTTTTACTTTTAAGTAGTTTTAATTTATATTGTAATTATTTTATACTGTTTGTATATTACTTCAATAAAAAAAAAAAAAAATCAAAATCAAAATCAAAATCAAAATCAAAATTAAAATTAAAATCAAATTTAAATTTAAATTCAAATTCAAATTCAAATTCAAACTCAAATTAAAATTAAAATACAGAGGGGAAATGTTGCCATTTATAGGTTAGTTTATTTTTAATTTTATTATTTAGGTAGTTTTTAATTTATATTTAATGTACTTTTAATTTTATTAACTTCAAATAAATATTTGTTTATAATAAAATTAAAATTAAAATTAAAATTAAAATTAAAATTAAAATTAAAATTAAAATTAAAATTAAAATTAAAATTAAAATTAAAATTAAAATTAAAATTAAAATTAAAATTAAAATTAAAATTAAAATTAAAATTAAAATTAAAATTAAAATTAAAATTAAAATTAAAATTAAAATTAAAATTAAAATTAAAATTAAAATTAAAATTAAAATTAAAATTAAAATTAAAATTAAAATTAAAATTAAAATTAAAATTAAAATTAAAATTAAAATTAAAATTAAAATTAAAATTAAAATTAAAATTAAAATTAAAATTAAAATTAAAATTAAAATTAAAATTAAAATTAAAATTAAAATTAAAATTAAAATTAAAATTAAAATTAAAATTAAAATTAAAATTAAAATTAAAATTAAAATTAAAATTAAAATTAAAATTAAAATTAAAATTAAAATTAAAATTAAAATTAAAATTAAAATTAAAATTAAAATTAAAATTAAAATTAAAATTAAAATTAAAATTAAAATTAAAATTAAAATTAAAATTAAAATTAAAATTAAAATTAAAATTAAAATTAAAATTAAAATTAAAATTAAAATTAAAATTAAAATTAAAATCAAAATTAAAATCAAAATCAAAATCAAAATCAAAATCAAAATCAAAATCAAAATTAAATCAAAATTAAAATTAAAATTTTTTTGAGTACCTACGAGGACGGAGTGCCGTCTGCATGGAATGGTGGCAAGAACGCTGCCTGCCGCTGAAGTGATTCTTTGAGCGAATAAAGAGCCAGCTCTGTTGTCACCGGAGTAGACGACAATTAGTTATGTCTTATTTATATCTTTTAATTTATACCCATAACTTAAGTTCATTCATTTTCATTCATTACAGCCCCTAGAACACAGCGTCCTAGACCTCCACTGTTGAAGATGGGCCTTCCGGAACATACTCGTATATCTGGAAAATTTGGCCTACACTCGCCACGCTGGCCATACGGGTTGGTTGGCCGCCCTTTATATTATACTTGTATATCTATATAGGTTTAGGCATTAACTTAATTCGTAAATTTGAATTAGAACTGTGAGTGACACACACCTATTTAAAGGCTGGGTTGTACCAAAATGAAGTCTCGAAGTAATTGTAACGATTAAAGTTAAAAATGGCTTCAATTGTATAAGCGGACGGCTTTAAAATGAAACAGTTACAATTACAGGGACTTTATTTTGTTGGAACTAAGGCAAAAGACGTCAAATTTGATACACTTTTTTACATCCATGTATATAGATAGGCCCTCACTGATATAAAAACGTTCCCGTAAAACCAATCGAAGTCATGTAGCTGCACCAACAGTCGCGAGATAGCAAGCGTCGAGAGCGCCTAATATTAATATTTATATCGAGTAAAACTAGTCTTTTTGTATGCATTGTGATATAATTTCCAATGAATAAAGCATGTGGCATTATCCTTGCTTGAGAATTTCCCCCCAAAGTTGGTAGGTACACAAAGCAAGCGGCACGTTTTAAAGAGTGCGTTTTGTATTGAATAGGCTTATCTGTATACATCGATGCTATTTTATTATTTTTTAAATTAAAGAATAAAAACAATAAGTTAAAAATTAGTTACATAATATAAAAGTGGTCCTAATTGTGGAAGCTCTGGCATACTCTCGTGAGCTTGAGGAAAAACTCCGCTTGGCGACGCGACGGCTTAAAGGGTATGCACACCACGCGGATTTCCGAACTTCGTTTGGGCCTATTCCTAAAAACAATACTATTTTTTTATGCAAATAAACGATTTTTATTATATTATTAAAATTTTTATTATTATAAAAATTTAGTTTTATTTGTAGTGTAGTTTATTTTATTTATAATTTAGTGTTTAATTGTATTTTTTCCTTAAAATTTCAGGGTGGATTTCCCTACTGGTTACTCAGCAAATATCCTAATATACGACTGCGGACTACAGATTCAGGTATTGGTGGCATTTTTACGTCTAAAAAAAAACTTGTTCCCCAGTGCTTGACTTGGCGCTTTTTTTTAGCTTTGACAGGCGTTCCAGTAGCTTTTTCAAGCGCTTTAAGTTTTTGATGACGTCGAATAACCAAAGACAAGGACGCGGGTTTCACAGCGTATGACGTCACTGATTTCACTGCTGATGCTTTTTATTTTCGGGTAGTGCAATGAAAGCTAATTGTCTGTGGTCAAAAATGTTGTCAAATTTTGCAGCATTCTTTTCTTTTCTATTTTATATAATAATAAATATTTCCAGACAGGTCACACAGCGCCATCTAGTTTCCGTAGTAAGCTACGAGGCTTGTGTTACGGAAACTAGATGGTTGATAAACTACATATTATACTTTTTTTTGTAAATATATGCATATTATACATTTAAATACCCAGTCCGAGACAAATTATACAATGTACAACTTGCCCCTGGTGGGAATCGAACCCACGACCTCCCGAGTTCACGGCAACGTTTGTTACCACTAAAACACGGAGGCGGTCATATTACCTTGTCGTTCTTTGTATCCTTTATCTATTGTATATATTATCATCACGACCGTTTCCCTTTCGGCGTGGTCAGAAATCACGCTTATAAATAAGCGGATTACATTTAGCCAACTTTACTATAGGCCAATCATGACAAGTGGCAAGCTCGTCGATGTCTCCAGCGTACCAAACTCGAGAAATATCACAAATAAATTAAATATTAATTAAATGTATTTATTTACATTAATACATATTTTTGTGTCCCGACCAGGAATCGAACCCGGTACCTCTGAGTCTAAATCCACGGACTTAATCGCTAGACCACGGAGGCAGTTAATTACTATACAAAGAGAAAAAACACGAAATACCGAATAGCGTTGAATCGCTGTAAACGCTTTACTTCGTTTTGCTTTGTTCTATGCAAGTCGAACGACTGTTGGATTGGCTAAAAGCGTCAGCGCTTTAAAGTAAAAAAAAATCAAGTCAAACACCGCCGTTTTATTCTTTAGCAAAATCAGCCCGCACAGTATTTTTCGATATTCCTCGTAGCTTAGAAAAAAACCCCCTTTATAAATTCACTCTGTATGGTCTTTAACGATTAAGCAACCCATCACCGTAGCGGATTCACGTTTAGTCAACTTAACTATAGGCCCGGCATGACAAGTGTTAAGTTCAAGACATCGACGTCTCTCGTGTACCAAATTCGAGAAATATCACAAATAAATTAAATGTTAATTTAATAAATACTATTGTGTCCCGAACAGGAATCGAACCCGGTACCTTCGAGTCTAAATCTACGTACTTAACCGCTAAATTTGACGCCTCCGTGGTCTAGTGGTAACAAACGTTGCCGTGAACTCGGGAGGTCATGGGTTTGATTCCCACCGGGGGCAACTTGTACATTGTATAATTCGTCTCGGTCTGGGTGTTTATATATTTACAAAAAAAAAGTATAATATGTAGTTTATCAACCATCTAGTTTCCGTAACACAAGCCTCGTAGCTTACCACGGAAACTAGATGGCGCTGTGTGACCTGTCTGGAAAAAAATATTTATTATATTATAAATAAAATGAAAAATACCTATATATGGTAGTTTTTTGATTAGAGTGTTTTAAAGTAAAACTGAAGTAAAACAAAATGTTTTTCCGTATTAGCTTGTTTGTTCTTCACACTTGGTGACACATCATAAGAATGTCGTTAAAGTTGTGTACAAAGTGATTTGTTACGCCACGTGACTTCACCGGCTATTAAATGAGTGAAAATAGCTTGAATTTTCATCACTTATTACCTTACTTGGACAGAACGACATTAAAGAAAGTTAATGACTTTAAAATCCAAACAAAAATAGTAAAAGAGATTGCCCAAAACCATGCATCAACTTTTTTGCCGCGTGCCTCAACTAAATACAATGGGGTGTATCAGGCAAAGCTTTTTGTAGATGTCGCTAGCGGCAATTGTACCTTATTTTACACCTATATTGCATCATTTTTAAATGTTTTCGTGGTTTTATATGTTTATAACAGAAAAGTATATTTTAAATTAACGTTACCTACCTTAAAAGTCGAATTAAATAACGCACACCCCGTCTTTAAAAAGAAAAAAGGTTTTATTGATAGAACGGCAATTTTAAGATCACCATATCTTAGATTTCGCTTAGAAAACTCGAATTGTACACTTAAAAGCTGCTCACTTCGAAATAATATCCAGAAAATAATAAATTTTGTAATAAAAATACAATTTTTCTAAGCAACTGACAGTTCTATTAGGTACCATCTATCATGCGCCATCTATAGTGATAAAAAGTTAGTGTAATTATAACAATTAAGTATGTTTTTTTTTTAAATTTAATTACAACATCTCTTTTACCCCGGCATTAAAATATAATTTAATTAAATAGTCAATTGGGTAAAATTTATTTATGAAATAGTTACAAAGCACTATTTATACGATTAGGTCCTTTATTATGACCAGGTACTTATAAGATAAAACACTGGATTTCAAATCTGCGGGATAGAAACAATGTAATTATTACGGTAAAAAAAAGTTTTAGTCAATTGTCGTTATGCTAGCGTAAAATAAATAAAATTAATTACAGATTATAAAAACACAATATATTAACTATGAAATAAAAAAGACATCATTTTGGCACGAGAACGTTTTATTGGGCCCATTTCTTTAAGAAAAATGGGCATTTCCATTTGTGCTTTCATATCATAATATAATTCTACTATGTATACCTACTACAATCAGAATCTAACTAATTTATAAACGCGAAAGTTTGTGAGGATGGATGGATGTTTGTTGTTCTTTTACGCTAGGTAGCTAGGCTAGCTCGAGGCAATCAAAACGTGACCAGCGAAGCAGTCATAGTGGGAAAGGCTTGTATAGTGCTTTACTCAAAAATGCAAGTAATTTAAATAAAATATATATTAATTAACTAGAAATTTAATAATAAATATAGTATAAAAAATATGTAATAGTAAATAAAAAATATGTAGTATAGTTATGTATATATGTATGTATGTAAGTACTATTAGTATGTAGTATATAAATTATTAATAGATATATTAGTTATTATTTAATACTTAATTATTATTCAATCTCAAATACGTCTTCGCACCTACTCATCGATCTAAGTTATAGTTATCATTGTCCCAAAGGTTGGCTGTCAGAGAATGTCTAGCGGCATTAAGCCCGCCCCTTGTACATAGTGCAATAAAGTTTTAAATAAATAAATAAATATTTCCAGACAGGTCACACAGCGCCATCTAATTTCCGTGGTAAGCTACAAGGCTTGTGTTACGGAAACTAAATGATTGATAAACTACATATTATACTTTTATTTTTGTAAATATATACATATAAAGACCCAGACCGAGACAAATTATACAATGTACAACTTGCCCCCGGTGGGAATCGAACTCACGACCTCCCGAGTTCACGGCAACGTTTGTTACCACTAGACCACGGAGGCGGATAAAATGACAATTATGAAAAGTACAGTTACTAAAATTCAATACCGACTTTCCCGGTTTGCTATTACTAATAGTTTGTCAAAATAGCGGCAAAACTTTGCCGGCCGCTTCTTGAAACAGAACGGCAAGGTCGACTTTGCTCAAACAAGGTTGTCAAAATAATGACCACATTACATACATTTTTGAATAAATATATTTTATTAGGTCCTGTATTAACTTAAATAAATGCCGATACTTAATACAAAGGTGTTATGTTTTAGATTATACTTCTGAATCGAAGATTTGGTTAAATAAACTATTTGAGTATATGTCACCGCTGCTCTATGGAAACGGAGGACCAATCATTTTAGTACAAGTAAGTGCTTTCTAACGTAATTATACGAGTATTCATACACAATCTAAATACAATACATACATAATAAAAATAAAAAAATAAAATTCGGCCCGCATAAAAAATCATCGTGAATTAAAAATAATAAATATAAACTAAAAAGAAAAAAACATGCCCAAAGGTTCCGCCGCCAAAAAGTTTCATAACCGTTTAAATTATTTAAATTAACTACACCAATGAAATAATTTTATATAATTTTAAACAAGCAGAACAATATATTTTATTATCTCCATATATATTTTCTATATGTTAATAAGTAGTCTATGTATATACTTATTTATATATATATATATATATATAAAATATTATAATTAAATTTTTAAATAAGGTTAAAATTGCACTCTTTATATTATACTGTCTCACTCTCCCAAAGGTTGGCTGGTAGAAAAAGCCGAAATAGCTTTAAGTTTGCCTTTGTACTTACTTTTTAGTTAAGTCCAATAAAGTATTTTAACAATAATAACATATTTTATTACATAACGACTTAAACAATCAAATGACCGCCTCCGTGGTCTAGTGGTAACAAACGTTGCCGTGAACTCGGGAGGTCGTGGGTTCGATTCCCACCGGGGGCAAGTTGTACATTGTATAATTTGTCTCGGTCTGGGTGTTTATATGTATAATATATACAATTAACAAAAAAAAAAAGTATAATATGTAGTTTATCAACCATCTAGTTTCCGTAACACAAGCTACGCTTACCACGGAAACTAGATGGCGCTGTGTAACCTGTCTGGAAATATTTATATTTATTTTATTTATTTAATCCGAGACAGGTTCAAATCTTCCCAACAAAGGGGGACCTGTTAAAGTTGCTATGTAATTAAATATTTAAAACCATTTCAATGGTGTAGTTAAGCGGTTCCCAAACCTAATGGCGACGGAACCCTTGGGCTTGTTTTTTTTCTTTTTACTTTTTATTTAAAGTACATTTTTACTCAGTTTGGTTTATTGATGTTTTATTTATTAGTTTTCAGATTTAAATTAAATTTTATTTTGTTATGCACTCAGGTTTTGTATTTTTTAAATTATAACAGCTCATTCCAATATCGTTTAAAACCAGGTGGAGAATGAGTATGGAAGTTACGCGTCAGACAAGGCATACATGGAGAAGTCCCGCGATCTTTTGGCATCTCATGTGGGCTCAAATGCGTTGCTGTACACAACCGACGGATCATCGAAAAGGTTCTACAAAGCTGGCTCTGTCCAGGGCGCCCTAACTACTATTGACTTTGGAACTGGTAGGTCAACATCACAGCCTTTTCATCAGAAGTCCTCTTGACCTTTTGCCAGGTCATCTGAAAGGTTCCTATTAAAAGATGTGATACCATGGTACGCTAATATAGATAGTGTTTCCAAAGCAAGACCAACACCTTCTTACACGTTTCCTCAACGGACACTCCATCCAATGATTTCTTCCAGCTGTCAAACGGAGGGACACCTCGGCACGTCACTCCGCTCGAGGAATATATAGATAGATAAATTCTTTATTGCACAATAAAAAAACATTAAAATGTACATAGGCTAGCTTGAGCTAACCTTTCCGATAGCGAGCAGGGATTGTGGGCTGTGGGTGCATTAAATCTCCAATTTAAAATCGTAATTTAAAAAATAACTTTTACTATTACTAACAACTAAAGCTAAAATACTTATACACTAATATACCTATATATAAATTTATAATAAGGAATATAGAACGGTCAAACTCAAGGTAGATTGCGATGTATCTTGTAGCGTGTTTACATACATAATGTATGTTATTTTCCGCTAATTTATATTGAAACTTTATTGTTAATTTTTCTATTTTGGAAAAAAAAAATTTTTAAACAGAAAAACTTGTCTAACACATTCAAATCAGATTTCGTAACAAAATTATAAATAGTTTTTGTGACACATGAATAGGTATTCATAATATGAAAGAGACATGCTTATGGATGTCAAAAGTGCTAGAGCGTGTAGTAAGTAATTCTTACAAAATGAATATTCAGAATACGACAAAGAAATCTTCAATGTTGCCATGAAAAAACTTATCTCACCGGAAATATTTAAAGTGGTAATTTATGCCTTTCGAGGTTTGGAGAGTTTACAACTAACACCCGGATTCTAAGACGTTTCCTCAACGGCTGCTTCACTCAAAATTTCCTTCCAGCTGTCAAACGAAAATGAAGTTTCTGTAATAGTTACGATTAAAGTTAAAAATCGAGCCGAGCCGACAGTTTTATTTTGAAGGTCAGCCGTAAGCTGGTACATTAGACACCATTTTTTTTAAATTTTAATCGACTTATTATTAGTTTGACAGCTGGAAGGAAATGTTGAGTTGAGGAAACGTCTAAGAATACCTACATGCATTCTGACCGCGCAATTATATATGTATAAACAAATATATATGAGTCTCTTTGATTAGTATTTATCGATATCAGTCTAATTGAATATTTTAGTAATGATTTCAATTGTGTTGTAGGCACAAACGTGTCTTCGGTGTTCTCGGGTCTTCGCAAGTTCATGCCGGAGGGTCCGCTGATGAACTCTGAGTTCTACCCAGGCTGGCTATCCCACTGGGGGGAGAAGTTCCCTATAGTCGACACCAAACCCATTATACAAACATTGAGGAAAATGCTCGATATGGGCGCCAGTGTCAACTTTTACGTATTCTTCGGTGGAACTAATTTCGGGTTTACTGCAGGTATGGTTATTTTTATATGCGACGATTGAAGTTCAAATTTAAGAAAATATGTTCTAGAACGCGGATCTCCAGGTCTAGGGATCTTTTCCTCGTTTTCTCAAGCGCATCTTACATTGAGGATCGCCATCGGTATTCATAGTTCTCCGAACCTCAAAGGCATGTTCATCTTCATCACAGCCCATAGAATAGACCTTCATTGCCTTCCAAAACATATTTCTGGAGAATTTGGCCTTCAATCGTCAGACGGGTTGGCGAGAGTCTGACGTCATTTTATTTTATGACCATTTCTTAACCATTCCGAAAGTTGGTATTAGTTGAACCTGGACCGACGGCTTAACATGCTCTCCAAGGCACAGGAACTAGAAAGATAGATAATATGCGAGTTTGACCGCCTCCGTGGTCTAGTGGTAACAACTCGGGAGGTCGTGGGTTCGATTCCCACCGGGGGTAAGTTGTACATTGTATAATTTGTCTCGGTCTGGGTGTTTATATGTATAATATGTATATATTTACAAAAAAAAAGTATAATATGTAGTTTATCAACCATCTAGTTTCCGTAACACAAGCCTCGTAGCTTACCACGGAAACTAAATGGCGCTGTGTGACCTGTCTGGAAATATTTATTTATTTAAAGGTGAATGTCTGTGTGTGTGTTCCCTATACATTGCAAAACTACTTGACCGATCGGGATGAAACTTTGGGAATAAGTTGTGTGAACATCGGCGAAGGTTTCTGACATACGAGTATTAGATTGCATAATAAGTAAATCTTAATATATAAAACAAAGTCGAGTTTGTTAAAACACTTATATAACTCGAGAACGGCTGGACGGATTTTCACGGTTTTTCATTTGTTGGATTTGTCTCCGTCCCGAATAGCAGAACAACTATAAATAAAATTGGAAAATAGAAGAAAAAAATAAAATAAAAGAAAAAACATTTTCCCATACAAAAAGTTCGTGGATTTCGTGCCTTTCAAACAATGTTAGTTGTTAAATATGCGTATATATGGGTGCGTTCAGAAATTTATATCAAGCTTGACCATACAATGACTGTTAGGCAGTACGAAGTTAGCCGTGTCAGCTAGTCTATGATAAAATATGTGACGGGAACGGTGATGTTGTAAATCTATGACAAATGTACAAAAAATAAGTATATGAGTATTGGTAGAAAGATTTGAGCCTGTCTCAGTTTTAATGGCTCCCGACTGTTAAAGCCACTATGTAATAAAAAAATATTTAATCAATTAATATGTAGTTAAGCGGTTATTAAACTTTTTAGCAACGCAACCCTTAAGCTTGATTTTTTTCTTTTTAGTTTTAATTTAATTCTTTTAGTTATTAATTAAAGTTATTTTTTACACTGTGGGTTTTTTATTTTTTATTTTATATTTTTTTATTTTTGTTATATTTATTTTTCGTTTTAGCGATATTTGTACTATTGGCGGTTAATAATAATGGTAAATTACCCATTATATATTTATGGATTAATTCTCACTACCTATTATGCGATTATATGTTTTTTTTACATCTTTATTATAGGTACGTAAGTGTAGGCAGAATCTAAATTAAAAATTTAAATTACAGTGGTTGCTAACCAACTTTCAATCCTAATGGTAACTCAAAATAAAAAAATAATAAGATACACTTTAACATGATTTTAAACTACCTATTCAAATATACCCCACTCAATATAGTTCAATTCAATTCAAATTTTATTCAAAATCTTTATTTGCTTTAGTTCGTGAACTATAATTTTTTTCTTTTCCATAATATGCCTCTTATATGCATAAAACTGCCTCCGTGGTCTAGCGGTTAAGTCCGTGGATTTAGACTTGAAGGTACCGGGTTAGATTCCTGGTCGTGACACAAAAATATGTATTAATGTAAATAAATACATTTAATTAATATTCAATTTATTTGTGATATTTCTCGAGTTTGGTACGCTGGAGACATCGACGAGCTTTCCAGGCCACTTGTCATGATTGGCCTATAGTAAACTTGGCTAAATGTGAATCCGCTTATTTATATGCGTGGTTTCTGACCACCCCGAAAGGGAAACGGTCTGATGATACTGATACATAATATGGCGTCTGGTTGTCGTCTTACTGAAATTGGTGTTATGTGTGCTACGAAGGAACAAACAGACAAACATAGGCTGATAAACACATAAAATAAATTTTCTATGCGTCATGCACTTTTATTTTAAGAATTAATTTTATTAATAAAGTCCGCCTTTGTACTTTGTGCCTTTTTTATGGATAAATTGGATAATGTTAACACTAAGCAATTTTTTTCAGGTGCCAATTATTTTTCTGTTTACCAACCAGACATAACCTCCTACGATTACAATGCGCCCCTCGATGAAGCCGGCGATCCTACCCCCAAATATGATGCCATAAGAGATGTTTTAGAACAGGTTATTTTTTCATAAATTTAAAGTTCCTAATATTTTATATGACCTTGCGCCCATCTGATGGTAAGTGCAAGCAAGGTTCATGAATGTTAGCACCTGGTTTCGTTCGACTGCTTCAGATCTCCTCCAGGAGCATTTCTCTAGGTTGTGGTCTCCCATTGGAGGGCCGTGCGCAAGACAGAGCGATATTCCGAAAAAGCGAGAAGTGTCAGTTTTTTGCCCGATAAAATGTCTACAAACGGCATCTCCAAATCTCGAGTTATGACGGAAGAACCCACGAACCACGGCGCTCGGGAGACCACTCTGAGCGATATGTTCTGCTGACTTTCGATCTTGTCCCTGTTGGTCTTGGCCAGAAGGTGGTGCTAGGCTGGCGCAGCATAGGTGAGACGAGAAGGGATGACTATCTTTAACCTGAGCGGTTTGAACTGAGTCTTGTTTTGGGTTGAAGGAAAGACATCTGAACCATCACCGCTCTTAGACTGTACTAACATTTAAGTAAAAATATTTTTTCAGTACTACCCAGAAGTGAAAGCATTACCCCGACCCAGTGTGTCCAAGAAGGCTGCATATGGCCCAGTGTCCGTCCAGCCTTACATCCAGTTACTCTCCCCTAGTGGGCGTAAAACATTCGGAAAGAAATATCAAACTGTGACTGCTTCCAAGCTACCAACCTTCGAAGAACTGAAACAAAATGCTGGATTTGTGCTATATGAAACCATTGTGGACTTCAATGATACCAAGAGCAAAAGTAGATTGGTGAAAATACAAGAGCCGAGAGATCGGGTCTATGTTTTCGTTAACAATGTGAGTAAAACTCTGTTTAGCTTAGTATGCTTTCGCTACGTTTTCGGCTTTCGTAAATCATTCAATTTCGCATTCAGTTAAAAATGGCCTAATATCCTCTTCCACGCCGGTCTGTCCTTTTTTTCTATTTACCTTAAAACGTCATCAATCACTCAAAAACACCTTCGTACCTTAAGATTTTTATGATATCCAACAGGAGCTGAAGGGAGTGATTAGTAGAATGCACAAGATATACAGCCTTCCATTAGTGCTGAAGAAAAACGACACACTTTCGTTGCTAGTTGAGAACCAGGGAAGAATTAATTACGGAGCTCAATTACATGATTTTAAGGTAATGTTATTTTCTGTTTTTACCATACCTACTCTTGACTGCCACAACGTCCACTAGCAAAACTTATTTGTACAGCAACTACCTTCGTGGTCTAGCGGTTAAGTCAGGTCGGATCACAATAATATTTATTAATTTAAATAAATAAATTAAATTAATATTTAATGATGATATTCTTGAGTTTGGTACGCTGGAGACATCGATGAGGTTGCCATTTGTCATGATTGGCCTATAGTAAAGTTGGCTAAATGTGAATCCGCTTCTTTATACGCGTGGTTGCTAAACCGGTCGTGATAATCCTTTACTTTTACAAAACTTATATATATTATATATTGTGTTTTAATAATATTTGACTTATATTTTTCTTTCTCTTGAAAAGATACCAAATAATAATTAGGACTAATTGCCAATTCACAGACGATATTTCAAACCATCAGAATAGTTTAAAATTTATTTTTCAATTTATATATTTAATTTAAATATTTATTTTATTTTTTCTTTTGTTATTGTTTGTCAATTTTATTTTTATAATTAACTTATTAAGTATTATTTTGGTGTATGCTGAGACACTAATTAAATTATATAAGTTATTTGTATTATGTTAAGTTTGTAAATATGTTGCGCATTCCGTGGACAGCGCGGAGAACCAATGTATCAATACTCAAGGAGCTCAAAGTCACTACCAGGCTCTCTACTATCTGCCTGCAGCGAGTCCTTGAGTATTTTGGTCATATAGCACGAAAAAGTTCGGCCAATCGGAAAAGCTGGTGATCACGGGTAAAATCGAAGGCAAGAGGCCCCGTGGCCGAAGTCCGATACGTTGGTCTGACCAGATCCGAACCACACTGAACACCCCAGTCCACAATGCGCTGCATGCCGCCGTGTGCAGACCCGGATGGCGCAGCATTGTCCGAGACAAAGTGATCCGTGGAGGGGCTCACGACCCTCAGCATTGAGGATAACGACGCAAGGAGGAGGAAGTTTGTAAATATATATACTGAGTGGAATTTATTATTGAGCAAATATTTTTGTGCTGCTGTGTGTAGGTACTATATAAATAAATAAATAATAATCTTACAGGAGGATAATAAATATGTATAAAACTTATTTTCATAGGGGATATTGAGCTCCGTGTATATCAACAACGACATTCTTGATAAGGAATGGACAATTACTGGATTCCCTCTAAAAGAAGTACAAATTGCTGAAGGTTCCACGACCATTGAATGCGACCAGTCAACTGCTGGACCCATGTTCTATGAGGGCTCATTCTCCATACCGAATTCCGAACCTCTAGATACTTTCTTAGATACCACTGGATGGGGAAAGGTATGTTGTTATTGACAATTTTTTTTTGCTGGTTATTATCACAATCTATAACTATACAAATTAATCGCTATATCCCTTGGTACGTCAGCATATTTACATATTATACCTTGTGGGTGGAGATGCGGGTGACGTCACGAGCCTGGTCGTCTTCCAGGAACAAGTAAAATTAGTAAATTCTAAATGTACCTCTACTGAACACAGCTCGTCCCAGTCTATTTCGGGATCATCTAAATATACACGAATAAAAAATAAATAATAAAAATAATACAAAAGCATAAATATCATAATATTAATACGAATCGACATTAAAAATAAGCTTCCTTACACGATGATATATTCCAATATACCCGAATACGGAATAAAGGAAAACGTATGCGGACTCGGCAGCGCGGCGCGGTCGTCCTTACAAAAATAAGTATTGTTTTAGACGACACTATTGTGCTTGTTAAGAAAGAAGGTTGTGAGTGAGCGTTTAAATAATGAACAGACGGAGCTCGTCTGATCGTCAGTGAGGCTTGTTCCACTGACGGTGACACGGTGAATGAATCTAAATATCTCCTGGAACTATTGGGCGGGATTATGAGTTGATTATTTTGAGAAGAACGGAGATATACCTACGGGCAACGCCAGCTAGTAATTCATCATAAGTTGTTTTATTCTTGTTAAGAACTTTAAAAAGCCTTCTTTATTAATGTGGTTACGGACTTGTTCAAGGTCGTAGAAACGTGGTATTATTTGGTATTAAGTACACTTGATTACAATAAGCAACTAGGGACAAAAGTTTTAAAGGTTTTTCTAACAATGGCAAACCATTTTTTATGTCGAAGTTATTCTTTACATTTTTATCTTTTTACCTAAATATTAAATACCGAGTCTAGCGGTTGTGCGTTTTTACACTCGGATGTACCAATTTCGATTCCTGTCGAGACACAATAATTTATTTAATTTATTTGTAATATTTCTTGAGTTTGTTACGCAAGAGACAGAAACGAGCTTGCCACTTGTCATGTCATGATGGCCCTATAGTAAAGTTATCCGAATGTGAATCCGCTTCATTAAAAATAAATACAAAATAATCGTGGTCTCAGACTACGGCCAATTAATAAGGACCAAACTATGTGGAAATAATGATGATTTAGCTGAGATTCTCAAACCTATTTTGTCTACCGCCCACTTTGACCGAATATCATATAAAATATAAACACCACGTACACGAACTAAACCAATAAATATGCTGATTTTATTGTTTGATTTAATGAAATGAAATGAAATAATATTTATTTGTATGGAATATGGTATTTAGGTACATAGCTTTTGAACAGCTCACATACTCCGCCATTTCTGGAACACAAATTTATACTAACTTAATTAATTACTAATTTATACAAAATTTATACAATGAAAGTAATTTATGTAATGAATAAAATGTCATGAATTTAAGAAATAAAATAAGATTTTGGTCAGTTGATTAATACAATTTATTACAATTTCTAAATTTGTATGAATAAAACTCGCTTAACGAATAAAAGCAACACTGTCAATAGCTTCTTGATTCTAGATTTAAACTGATTACCTATTGGGTAATTGTTTGAGAACCTCATGTAACTTTTTATAAATACGAATGCACATAACGTAAGAGTTATTATCGAAAACTCTGCTTTTTGGTGTCTTAGTATAGGCAATGGTGTTTGGATGTCGACTACTTTTAAAGACATCTTTTTGGTAAGTAAATAGGTCAATTTATGTAATGAATAAAATGTCATGAATTTAAGAAATAAAATAAGATTTTGGTCAGTTGATTAATACAATTTATTACAATTTCTAAATTTGTATGAATAAAACTCGCTTAACGAATAAAAGCAACACTGTCAATTGCTTCTTGATTCTAGATTTAAACTGATTACCTATTGGGTAATTGTTTGAGAACCTCATGTAACTTGTTATAAATACGAATGCACATAACGTAAGAGTTATTATCGAAAACTCTGCTTTTTGGTGTCTTAGTATAGGCAATGGTGTTTGGATGTCGACTACTTTTAAAGACATCTTTTTGGTAAGTAAATAGGTCACTGTGTGTCCTAATAAATGTGATTACTTCGTATATATACATGCCTGTTATAGTCATAAGATTTAGGGTTTTAAATAGCGGTCTGCAAAAGTCAGTGGGGGCTGCACCGCATTGATGTTGTTAAGAATACTTATTATTACTACTATATTATTATTGTTTTTGGGTTTATATAAATATATCTAATTTTAGTTATATATAAGATATGTATGCCAAATTGTTATTTATATGTTTAAATTTAGATATTAATGTCTTTCTGTATTTCATTCTTAATATTTATATCACTGTATTTTGTTAAATGTTTTTTGTACCTTAATAAATAAATATAACTAAATCATCAATGTTGTGTAATATGTAGGTTTTAACAATTTAATGCTGTGATTTTGTAAAACCAATAAATAAAAATAAAATATTTTCAGCGAATATTAAAATATAAATTCGCCCCGTAAACCATGCCAACGCCTCCCATTTCATTCTGGGTCCTTACTGCCCCCCTCTAGGCGTCAAGCGCACACAAGGGGGCATTATCGCCCACTTTGATAAAGACTGATTTAGCGCTTGTAAGGCAACATTTGTGTTAATTATTTTTGTTATTGAGAAATCAACCAAGATTGTATACATTTTGAAATAAATCTGTTTTTATTGACATCAATTAACTAAATATGGTAATGCACTTTGGCCAGTGCCAGCATTTAAATCTCTTTATCTCAAACATTAGCGGTCATGCACCTTACAAACCCCGCTCACTGCTCCCAAAGGTTAGATATTAGTAAAATTATTTAAGAAATTAACCTCGCCTACATACCTACTTTAATTTATATATTTTTTCTTTTTATACGATATGTGACTTTGCGCCAACCTAAAGGTAAGTGGCGCGCGTGGTCCATGAATTTTAGTAACTGGAATCAGACACGCATGACTGTCATCAGTCCCTAACACTATGCCGGCTTGACTGGGAATGACGGCCTTTCGGGCTTGATCCCAAAACGTGTGGATACACTTTACTGGGCTTATCGGCACAAACGGTGGATACTTCCCCGCCCCGGCAGACTGGGCAAATACCACCATCAGTCCGCCTACCACCTATTAAAATTTAGGACTTTTAAAATCTATTCTGTGCAATAAAGAATTTAAATTGTGTTTCTTTTATTTTCAGGGTTACGTTTGGATAAATGGATATAACTTGGGAAGGTATTGGCCACTAGAAGGACCCCAGATGACTCTGTACGTGCCAGGAGTGTGGCTGCGACCATCTCCTCACCAAAACAAAATACAAATACTAGAATTGGAAAAGGTTCCAGCCACGCCTAACATGACTTTCATAGACAGACATATTCTGAATAAAATTCCGTCGAAAAAATCCAAATGATATTAACAACATTGGTGGATAAATAGAATTACTGGAAAGCTGGGTTGTTTTAAAACGCAGTCTCAGTAATTTATTTATTTGCAGTTCGTTGCAGATTTGAGTTAGTTACATTATACATGGGCGTCTAGCTCAAATTAGCACACGCAACATTAAAATTATACAACAAAGGACCATAGCTGGGCACCGTTAATCAAATAGTTAACTTCGTTAATCGTTAATCCGCTACAAAAAAAGTTAGCTTCGTTAAACGTTAAAGCGTTACATTTCGGAAGAATTAACGGAAGTTAATGTTAATCGTTAATCCGTTAATATGTGTAAAATTGCATTTTTATATCGTTGCGTTAGTGAACTTATAAAACCTGTTAGTTTAGGTTCTGGAAGTTAACAGGTTAGGAAAAAAACAAAATACTTGTACAATTAAAATGTGTAATTTAATCGTCGGGCATAACGTTGCCTCTCTGAGCGTGTTCTACAAGCTATACCACGGCGAGTGTTCTGAGGAGCTCCATAACCTTATCCCTTCTTCTCTATTCCGCAACCGAACTACACGCACAGGCCAAAATATGCATCCACATACCTTACCCACTATCCCTACGCGTACTCATAAATTTGGAGACCGGCCTTTATGAACATTAACGGCGCGATCTGGATACAAATTCCACATACTCAGTCAAATGTGGCCAATGATTCTCATCAGGACCGCTGAAATCCGATTCCATGTCTTCCATGATATAGTTTTAATTACTACACTGCACAGTACACTTTTCTATCTAACTAATTACACTGCACTCTTCTTTATTAACACACAAATTATCACTGACAGTAATTTATAATAACAACAAACACAACACTCGTCACTCTAAGCACTGGCGCTAGTACTTCTCAGTTTTCTTACTCGCACGCGCCGGCAAAATATATCTAGTTTTGTTTTTGTCTCACGCGCCGCCGCGCCCGGCACTTGTCGTTTCATACTTGTCTGAACCTGTTTTTCGCGCCACACAGCGGTGCCGTGCGGTAAATAGTGGCATTGGATTAACGATTAACGGACTTCTGCATATTAACGGAAGTTAACGTGTCCGTTAACATTTTTAAATGTTAACTTAAAAGTTAACCCGTTAATCAAAATGTTAACTTCGTTAATTAACGATTAACGGATTAACGAGTTAATGCCCAGCTATGCAAAGGACATTGTACAAAATACATTAGCCCTAAACATCTAATTTAGTCATAATATTCGTTCAGAACAATGTTTATAACCGAGTTGCGATGTTAGAAGCTTTAGACCGGACGCATATTGTAAAGAAATTTAGAAAAAAACTAATTTGCGCCAGAAGGTAGGTACTTCGTGCATACATTTTGATCAATAAAATTCTTGGCTGTAAGATTTCCTAAATAAATAAGTAAAAAATAAAATATGTGACTAAGTAGTATATGTATCGGCACGTAAGTCTAGCTTTGACAGTTAATGCGCAGAAGTTAAAAATAAGGTATTTGAGGACGGGGGAAACGCATCGTGTGCAGTGATTGGCGCTCTTGTCGCAAGTCATGCGCTAATCTCCTCTACATTATCTTCAGAGCTAGACTTACCTGCCGCCACCATACGAGTACCTAATGTAAAGTAAATTGTTTTATTGCACCTTAACACCTAGTCTGTTCGCTGAGTTTTGATAAATATTATGATAACAACTTAGTATACAACATAGGATCGTCGCGTCGATCTATGATGTCAAACTGTATGATGGGGATCGTTAATCTCCGCACGTACGAGTATCGTGGTAGGAGGCACAGAGTTGTTGTCAAGCAAGGCCTCTGATTTTTTTTTATCATCTTTCGGCAAACAGAATATATACCTATTAAAACAAAATTGACAGACAAGGTTCTAGATATACTACGATGTTGTATCAAGCCGATTCTCAAAACAATCCCTATCCATTACTGTTCCACAAAATTGGAATGATACCTACAGAGGTTTTTGAAACCTTACTTTCAACACCATTTCCCTTTTGTCATAATATCATTGTATTATTTTTAAGTTTATTTATTATTAATTTTTATTTATTTATGACAAATAAAAACCATTTTATATTTTATTATTGTTTTAAATTGTATGCCTCTAAATCCGTACAAAATCCCCTATGATCCTCTATAGTTTAGTGTATTTAAGTGAAAAGCAATCGGGTAAAATGATATTTTGGAAAAAAAAACGATGTTTTTAAATACCTAGTTAATTTGAATCAAAACATCTACAAGGCTGACAAGGTACACTTCAAGCATCTCCAGAACATCGCTCCTACTTGCGCTAGGCATATATAATTGTAATTTTAAAACGCGTTATCCTAGTAGTATAATTATTCCAGCTCATAAAAGTACTTAATATAGCCGAAATTGTTATGCAATGGCAACAAAGATATTTAATAAGCTTCCAGTTACTATAAGGGAGCTGCCACTAAAACTGTTCAAATTAAGAGTCAAACAAATGCTGGTTAATAAATGTTTTTATTCGACAAATCGACAAAGTCATGAGACTAAATAAATATTTGTATGCTAGAAATAGCGAATCATGTGATATAATTACATGTTATTATAATAATTTACATCCCTGTACCTACCATGTTTCTAACAAATAAATTATTTCATTTCAAAATTATTTCATTTCATTTCATAGGCCCCCCAACGGGAGACGACTTCCCAGAGATGTGCTCCTGGAGGAGACTTGGAGTGGTCGAACCTAAACTCCGAGTAATTTTATTCCCTGGAAAGTTAATAGACTACATTTCCAGCTGCGAATTTCGTAGCAAGATGGATGCAAGAGCGTAAAACGCTAAGTCTAGATAAAAAATATCGCGTTTTGACCAGCATAAAATGGTTTCTATAAATTATAATATATTTTTTTTCTTTTCCACAATATGGTGGTGTAAATAGGATCAAACACACATACATACATAGGCTGATAAACATAGGCTTTCATTGAGACTTGCAGTCGGGTGAAAAAGGTAAAGTATCATCACGACCGTATCCCGTTCGGGGTTGTCAGAAACCACCCTTTTAAAGAAGTCTTAAAGTAGAAAAACTTTCTTGACCAATGTACCAAACTCGAGAAATATCACAGTTTCAACAACCAGGAATCGAACATGGTACCTCCGAGTCTAAATCCACGGACTTAACCGCTAGACCACGGAGGCACGGGTAATAAATAAATAAATAACTGTTATATATTTCAAGTAAATAAGGCCAGTAGTTGCCATGATAGTACCTTATTTTTTATTTTACATTGCGTGTTATTGCAAGTTTGGCTATAATAACAGGCAATGAACATCGAGAATTCAGTAAAAAAACTCTACTACTATAGTTGCGTTTAGGGATGTTGCGAATATCCGCATCCGCATATGCGGAACATCCGCATCGATTTAGACATCCGCATCCGCATCTGCATCCGCAAAAATCGATGCGGAGTTGATGCGGATGCGAATGTGTAGCAGGTCGGGAATCCCGACCTATCCCGACTCGGGATAAGAAAGAAAGGGGGGGGCCGGCGAGTAGCGCGTGTCGCGCGTTCTTGCTAATTTACCAACAAGAAATCAATCATTTTAATTTCGATGTCAGTTATGCGGTGAAGCGCCTCGCCTCTCTATTGTTTTTGTGTTGTGTAGTAACAAGACAAATATCTAAATAAATCTTAAATGGTGGAGTGTTAATCGAAACGAGTTCAAAATGTTGTCTAAAATAGCACGTAAATACTTATCAGCTTCACCAGCCAGTGTTCCAAGTGAACAGTTATTTAGTGGCGCTGGGTTAATATACGAACCCTTGCGAAACAGACTGGATCCCAAAAAGGCAGCCATTCTACTTTTCATCAAATATTTTCTCCCTTATTTAAATTGAATTACCAAAATAAGTAATTAGTACTTAATAGTACTTAATTTACTACTTAATAATTAGAATAATAAATAAAGAAATATAATTACTGATTATTTGACTTGTCTTTTCAATTTTTCTCCCAAAACTTAAGTTTTTTGTACAGATCCGCATCCGCATCCGCGGATGTGTGCCCACTGAAATCCGCATCCGCATCCTCATCCACGGATGTGAAAAAATCTGTATCCGCAACAACCTTGGTTGCGTTTACGAAACTTTACTGTCACACTAGGCATACAGGTGTACTTTAGTAGAACCTCTATTGAAACAAAAAAGGGTCACTTGTTTTACAGATAAAAATCATTATACGAAAGAAAAAACACTACTACATGTGAATAAGGCCGCGTCTGAAAATCACGATATCATTATTAATTGATCTCGCCCACAGCCGAGAGACGAAATAGGGAAAGAATGAATTACGTAAGTCGAAGTTCGCTCGATCGTCGACTTTTCGCTACCTACTTGTTTGGCTCTTTATGAGTGGCGATATTTTTAGGAAAACTTCTCTGCACCGTAACTTAAGATTTCATTACTAAATAATTAAAATGAAAAATATATAGTTCTTTATTTTTATTTTAGATTATAATATTAAAATATTTGCTCTTAAATAAATTCCACGCAGAATATTGATTATTATAAAAAAATATAAATATGATATTGCTACACTCTTGCTCAAGACCAAGACCAAGACCACATATTCTAATGCAAGACCAAGACCAAGATTGGGCAACATTACCGTTACTGCATGCATCCGATTTACATAGTCTTGGTATTGGCTTTGCTAAATATCCGTGGTCTTGGTCTTGGTATTGGCCTTGCTAAATATCCGTGGTCTTGGTCTTGTTATTGGCCTTGCTAAATATCCGTGGTCTTGGTCTTGGTATTGGCCTTGCTAAATATCCGTGGTCTTGGTCTTGTTATTGGCCTTGCTAAATATCCGTGGTCTTGGTCTTGTTATTGGCCTTGCTAAATATCCGTGGTCTTGGTCTTGGTATTGGCCTTGCTAAATATCCGTGGTCTTGGTCTTGTTATTGGCCTTGCTAAATATCCGTGGTCTTGGTCTTGTTATTGGCCTTGCTAAATATCCGTGGTCTTGGTCTTGTTATTGGCCTTGCTAAATATCCGTGGTCTTGGTCGTGTTATTGGCCTTGCTAAATATCCGTGGTCTTGGTCTTGTTATTGGCCTTGCTAAATATCCGTGGTCTTGGTCTTGTTATTGGCCTTGCTAAATATCCGTGGTCTTGGTCTTGCTCAACAAAACTGCAAGACCAATATTGGGCAACACTATTCGCAGCTATGGAATAGACATATATACAAATAAAAAATACAATATACAAAAACGTTTATTTGTTCACAAAAATTGTTTACATAATTCTTTTGGAGGAACTCTGATCCCCAGACTAGAATTCTCTGGGTTAAGCTGAGGATCAGTTTCTTCCTTGGTTACATTTTATTATTTACGAGTATAAATGTTATGTGTCAATATTATTTTTGTTTTATTATTTATTAAATTAATTTATCATGAAATGCATTATACTATTATTATATTATATACATATTATTATATTATATTATACTATATTATATTCCACAATATTTATATATTTATTTATTTTTATTTAAAACCTTTATTGTTAAAATACAAAACGCGAACGTAATGCCGCTAGGCGTACTCTGTCCGTTAACCTTTGGGACATTGGGATCATTTAATATTGAGTACGGTGAAAATAAATAGAATAATTTAGAAAGAAAGAAAGAAAGAAAATACTTTATTTATCACAACAATTAGAATGGTTACAAAAAACTTAAAATATGCAAGGAATAAATTTAAATGTAAGCCTATTCTATATACCGAAACATACAAACAGGTGTGGCGATAAATAGGTGGTCAGCTCAGCATATGCTACAGCCGAGGCTGCAGCGCTGATTTTCAGCTGATGCCTTATGTTGGGTGAGTCACGGGTCGCAGAGATATACAGTACCATTTACTTAATCGGAAGGAGCACTAAATGTACAGTTTACATATACAAATTAGAATATAATAAATAAATAATATTATGATAAATAATTTAAGTCATAGTCAAGAAAAAAATCAATTGTATATTAATTAATAAATAATACTAAAACTAAATTAATAAATAGAATAAGATTTAATTGTAATAATGTTTAAAAACTGAAAAAAATAGCAATATAGCATATAAATATAGGTACATACACATACATACTAACATTACATAAATGATATATATTATCTGCAACAAATAAAGTGTGTTAGATGTGTTTCTTACTTGGTAAAATATATAAATTGAAGCTATAAAATTTTATTGCCAAATATTTCGCCTCTCTTTGGAGCGGCGTCATCAGTGACAGTTGTCATAAATTTTTAAAAAGTAATTTTATTTCTTTTAGCAATGGTAAAGGTAATGCACTATACAGTTTTGTATTTATTTTTTAGAAAAATATCACCTAGCGCATCATGGAAAACATCATCAGCGTGTTATGTCCATTGTTGGTTCGATATTAATAAATTTACAAAACAAGTTAGTCAAAACCTAATGCATTACATTCAGACCAGGGCTATAGTATGCACCTCCTCCTTGCGTCGTGTTTCCTCATTGATGAGGGTCGTGACCTCCCGATGAATTGGTGTGCGTCTTGATCATAGCACGCCACCCGTTCCTGTCTTCGGCGGCATGCACAGCATCATGGACGCTAGTGTTGGTGGTGGAGCGGATTTGGTCGGACCAGCGTATCGGACTACGGCCTCTCGGTCTCTTTCCTTCCACCTTGCCAGTAACAAAAAGTTTCTCCAGGTTATCCCCTCCTTTTCTGGCAATGTGTCCGAAGTACTGGAGTATCCGACGAAGGCATATGGTGGATAGCCTAGTCGATATGGCTAGTTGGTTTAAAATAGTATGCACCAAGCTGCCATATAAAAGAGCTTTCCCATGTTTTTAAATCAATAGACCGAATAGTTTTAGGAAAACTCTTTAATACTCTTACTGTGAAACAATTGTTAAAGGTAGTGTTATGTATACGCGCATGGGTGGGCACAGGTAAAATATTATTAATTTGAGAATCTACTGTCTATTCATGCGAGTACGAAGGGGTGTCGTAGTCTCTCCCACATAAAAACTGTTACAAAATCTGCACTCCAGCATATATACGCAATGAGAAGTAGTACATTGTGCGAAATTTTGAATTTTGATGACAACATTAATATATATACATATATATTATGTATCAGTATATATATATAAATGATATATTATATACATAATACGATTATAACTTAATTACTTATAAGCGTAGAGATAGCAGACTGCTTTGCTTACTATTCAGCATCCTTATCGAACCGGACACCGCAATACCTGAAAGACAGCTTTACTTTTCTAGGCTCAACCCATGATCGAACTCTTCGCTCTTCTTCTAACTCCACCCTTTCCATCCCTTTCCATCACACCTCTTCTGTATTTTATTCGTTTGCTGTTGTAGCTGCAAATCTTTGGAATGACCTACCCTTAGGTATTAGGCAAGCTCCAAATCGAGTCATCTTCAAAAATATGGTTTATAAACACTTTCTTTCTAACTAGACTGTCCTAAATTTATGCTCTTTTTCATTTCCTCACTATCCTCAATTGCAGCAACATCATATTTCACTTCCCTCATCATGTAAGTAGTTTTATCTTATGTTATTGTTTATTTATGATGTAATTTATGTTTATATATGTATTAGTATGTAATATTATTATGTATGTATTAATACTGTTAAGAATAACTTAATTAATGATTGTCAGAGATGATTGTAAGTCCGCCTTTTGTACATAGTGCAATAAAGTTTTGAAATAAATAAAAATAAATTTAACATAATACATAAATAATAATGATACCTTCAAAAACAACTGCCACGTTCCCGTGAACTGGTTACGATAAGAAATACAATATTAAAAATTAATAAAAAGTTAAACAAATAAAAAAATAGGCTATGGACTCATAGAAATAAGTATACAGTCTTCTTTTAAATATGGCTCTGCTGGGTGCCTGTCTGATCTCAACAGGGAGCTTGTTCCAGAGGGTTGAAGCGGATACAACAAAAGATTTGCTAAATAAAAAAGAAGATTGAGAGGAGGGAGTTATGTGAGGAGCGAAGAGTTTTATTGTGAAAGGAGCCGAGGTAAAAAAACAAATCTTTTAAATATTTCGGTTTATCAGGTTCATTTAGCACAGAGTATAGAAGACATAGTGATCTCATATTTCTCCGTGAGTGCATAACATAGATTTAGTATATATGTATTTCCATCGGGAAAACTCGGGTCTCAATCGGAATACGACGGAACCCGAAGTGTCAATCAATTATTGTATTAAATGAGATAATGTCAAATGGTACTGAAGCTAATTGAAAGAGAACGATAAATAAGAACAGATAAAATCCGATAGAAGACCATTGTGCACTACATCTCTATTTAATACAAAAAAAACTTATCGTTTCCATCGTGTATAAATTCCCGGGTCAAGCTTCTAATATTAAAGCAATAGTTATGTCAAGGTCATTCAATTCAGATAAGTATAAGATAGCTTCTCGGAACAAATCAATGAACTCACATAATATTATAAACTTCCCAATTCAAATAAAATTTTATTAGCGCCGTACTGCCGGTTGCCATTTCAAACATCTCAGTAACATGTTCGTCATACTAGACGGACCATCAGTAATTTAGAAAACCATAATAAGAATATTCAATTTTTATCATTATTGGAGATGGGAATGTCTCGACCGCCAAACACCATGTTAAAAAGTAAAATGAAATACAATATAAAAACAATACATTTTTCGATATTGACATTTTGGAATTAAGATTTCAGGCCGTACTGGCGATTTATATTAGCCACCTACGCTGGTCCCATCCCTGGCCAATATGATTCATACAGAAAAGAGAATTGAAAATTATTTATTTTTTAAATAAAAAGCTGTTTCATCAAATATATTACTCTTAAGATACAATAAACCATTACCTAAAAAAAACATAATTAATTCTATGATAATAGAATGATCATATTCTAATATATTTTTACTATTTTATGTACATAATTTAAAATACTAGTACAGGCAAAAATTTAAGTAATCAGTTGCGAAATAGTAACAGGCGGCTTTTAAAGGACTAGTGCAATTAGGTATTGTTTTTATGACCTGCAGTTATCATATGAAATATGATACGCCTCCGTGGTTTAGTGGTTAAGAACGTAGAATTAAACGCGAAGGTGCGGGTTTCGATTAAAGTATAAGTTAAAAGTATTTATTTATTTGTGAAATCTCTCGAACCTGGTACCTATAGTACCTGATAGGATATAGTGGGCCTATAATAAAGTTGGCTAAATGTGAATCCGTTTCTTCAAACGCGTGGTTTCTCACCACATCGCAAGTCGTGATAATACTTTACATCTTATTTATTTTTTTATTCCTTCTCTCATGTAAATATACAGCGCACACTATTTTTCGTCCTAGTGGACATTAATTTATATACGTTGTCACCATGCACATAATTCTATTTTTTTTACTCCGACCGCTTAGTCCGTTTTTTTTTTAACTTAACTCACATAAATCAGACAAAAACACTATTGGTGGAATGTTGATAGTAAAGATATTATTTGTCATTTATTATATTTTACCTCTAACAGCAATAAATGTGCGCTGCGTGGACTGGCTAAGGGCTGGTGTTGCTATAACAATACTTTTAACTTTTTTATTATTCATAAAAAGGGTAAACAGAGAGTGCCATTTATTTTGCGTTATTGATTCAGCAGTTTATATATAAAACATTAAAGACTTTTATATATTGAGTCTGTTGCGGCTTTTGCAACTTCTTTGGATGGACTTTGACCTTTACTGTAGTCTTGATTTTAAAATCAAGATTAAAGTGAAAATGTCAAGAATAAAGTCTTTTGAGAAAAAATATTTTTTTTTCAACCTTTTCTGTTTTCATTTATCGACGCGAAGATGACACAAAATAATTTAAAGATTTAAACAATAGATAAACAATTTCGAGATGGCTTAGCTATCCGATATGGCCGAGAGCCGACTAGAATGCCCGAAAAATGTGATGGATGTGGTGAACATAATTTTGATCTAAACCATGCATTAAACTGCAAAAAAGGCGGACTGGTGAAGCAGGGCCACGACCATCATCGTGACGATTGCAAGGGTTGGGCGGATATTGCTTGGGGAACTGGAACAATTGAGCCAATTATGCGAGATGCAACTTTTAGTCAGCCCGCACTTGTGGGAGACTTAATGCTTCACGGAGTATGGGAACCAGCGAGGAAAGCGTTTTTTGATGTTCGCATTGTTAATGCTGACGCAACCTCATACGGAACCCGTACCTGGGGAAGCATCTCCCAAACCCATTCACACGAGAAACACCGTAAATACGACAGGGCAGCAGAAGATCTCAGAGCTTCATTTACGCCGTTGGTTATCTCGTGTGATGGCTCATTGGGTGCTGAGTACGCGGCTTTTGTCTAAAAGACCGCTTCACGGCTTTCTGAAAAATGGCAGAAGCCATTCTCACAAGTTGCAGGCTGGCTAAAAACAAAAATACAAATTTCTGTAATAAGGGCTATAAGCTTAAGGATCAGAGGAACCAGAAAGCGAGTGAGATGGATAGGATGTGAGGATGGAGCAGGTATGTTTGAAGGAACGAATGAATGATTGAATGTGAATGAATGTTAGATGATTTTATATATTTAGTTTTATGTTTTTTTTAGTTATTATTGTTATTTTGTTGAAATAAATATACTTAATATAATTAAAAAAAAAAAACAATTAAAGATTCCTCATTGCCTCAAATTTAATATTAACTTATGGAATCTTATTTTTTATTGTGTATAACAAAAAGTAGGTAATTAAATAATTATAGAAATTACTTGGTCTGGCTGATATGACGCATACTTTATTGTGCGGTGTACTTCATGCCTATACATCAATTGCAAACGTGTTGGAAAGAGCTGGATATAGTGTTGACGGCATTAAGTTAGAATGGGACGGACTTAGGTCTAGTGAATGAAGGTTATAGTGGGGACGTGGGGTATAATAGTAGGCGCGACCGGTAGTCTGTTGTCTTGTTGATACAAGCAGCAGCGGACCGTTTCTTGGAGGAGCGGCGAATTACCACGTGGCCGGTTATTTGTGATATTTACGTGAGTAGAATACAGTTAAACGGAATAATATTGATAAGCAAAGGTCTATATAGATAATACCAATATAGTATATATAAACTAACTTAAGGTTTTTATGTATTTTTTATAGGTTAAGAAACGTGCCAAGCCGGGACCTAGTAGCAATATTTGCCTGCTGAAATATTTATATATTGTAAGTTATTTAACAATACATTAAAACATTCAATTACAATAATTTATTCGTCAACTTACTTTCCTATTACAAAATAATAAAAAATAGTAACAATTTAATTCAATGCCTAATTCTGTAAGCGTAATCCTAGGTACTTAAATGCGCGTTAATTCTAATTACCTATATATTTTATTTTTTGTTTATTATATCGATGTTTTGTTTTTTCAGAACCATGTCTTTGGAGTGTGATAGTGAATTGGGAGCCCCCTGTTGTTTGGTGTTGTCTGATGGCTCCGTGTTTCCGGGAAAGAGCTTTGGAGCGCCAGTCCATGCAGAGGGGGAAGTCGGTCAGTCACTTATATCTACTTATACCGTATGTACTCGTAATAGTCAAAACAGCAAATATTTTTTTAAGCTTTAGGGGCCTAATTCTGGCTCTTTCGACTTGGGTGTAGGTTCGAAATATTCGAATGAAAACCGACAGATCTCCATAGAAAACTGTCAGTTTCATTCAAGCCGACATGTATGTCGAAGGCGCGAGAATCAGGGCCCAGTTGTCATTGGTAGAACCCCTTTTTGAAATAAAAAAATAATATCCGAAAAACAAAACACTACTGTATGGTGAATAAGGCTGCGTCTGAAATTATAAGTCTCGGTATGAGTGACGATATTTTCATGAATATTTCTCTGCGCAGTAACTTAAGATTTAATTACTGAGTAATTTAAATATTTGCTCTTTAATAAATACCACGCGGTAGGTATATTGCTGAAATTTATTTATTTGAGACTTTTTGTGCAAATGCTAACTATCTGCACCTTCCGTATAAAACAGGACTAATATTGCTAAAACACAGCGGTAAGATTATTGCTAAAACACAGCGGAAAGATAGGCAGCATTTGTAAGAAAACTATAAAAAAATAATAATAACAAGGCATAACAAAAAATATAGGTTCGAGTTCATTGACTTGTTGGGGCCCCAACCCAGGCCCATTAGTCATCCGGGCCTGGACGACCCCACTGTCTGTCTGTCGTCAGCTGTTAAGACTGTGGATTTAGATGCGGAGGTACCAGGTTCGATTCCTGGCTAAATGTGAATCCGCTTCTTTAAAAAGTTTGGTGTTTGGCTACCCTGAAAATGATACTGTTGTAATGATACTTTTAGAACTGTTTTTATGTTTTGACTAAAACAGTCTTAGAAACGAGAACCGTTTTCGCAACTTGTCCTCAAGAAAAAATATTTTATTAATAATTATTATTTTACCAATTATTGGTCTCTTTGCATTTACCACTACAAGTGAATTTTAAATGTGTTTACCCGTGCTGATATTACACATGTCATTAATAAGATTTTTTTGAGCCAAATATCATGTTGACGTAGTACCCGCTATCATTATCATCAGATTCACTCATTACGAGTACACACGTACATACATATCATCACGCCAAATCCCTTGCGGGGTAGGCAGAAACAATTGAGCGCCACTTGTCACAATCACGACATACCTCTTTTGCTTCTTCGACATTCATCAACCTTCTCATACATGCCCGTTTGTTTCGATGGCTTTTTAATGCACCTTCAGCTATTGTTTTATTTATTTGATCGTGATAGGAAATTCTTGGACTGCCAGGGCCTCTTTAACCCACGACTTTGGCATTATATATCTGGTTCGTCAATCTCACTTCACTCATCCTTTCAACATGTCCGAACCTTTGGAGCATTCCTTTCCTTATTTTTGTCACTATGCCTATTCTTTAATACCTACCTTTTTGCGTATTTCATCATTACGTATCGGTCCGTCAAAGTGACGACGCAACGATCTCATCTCTACTGCATTAACTCTACTCTCATGCGTATTCTGACATATCCACGTTTCGCTTCCATACATTAATGTTGGTACTGCATTGTGTATGGCGAGTCGACTGACATTCCTACTGGCGATCAGGGATCCCAGGGCACCGTTAACACTATTTCCCGCATTCACTTTTCTTTCAACGTCCCTATCATACTTCCCATCCGTGCCCAGATACATAATTTCATTTACTTGTTCAAGAGTTTTATCGAGATCATCATAACGAGTAGTTTATAATTTAAGTGTTTTGTTATCGTTTATATTACCATATATATATTGTTACCAATTTTTGTTTTTTTTTTTCAAATTAAAAAAAAACAGTAGTTATATTTGAGTTAGGTTTAGGTATTTTTTACTAATTAATAATTACTTTACTAAAAACTGGAAAATAAATTAAATAACTTTAAAAAATAAACACGCTTAAAGGGATCCGTCACAACTAAAATTATTTCAATGGCTATCGGTTATCAAACTTTTTCGTGACGGAACACTTGGGTTTGATTTATCATTTTAGTTTAAATTTTTAGTTATCGTTGTCTGTTATAAGATGGTAAATTTTCAAATACCTATTCGATAATACCGCACTGAATATAGTTAACCTGCCAAACTGCCTCCGTGGTCTAGCGGTTAAGTCCGTGGATTAAGACTCGGAGGTACCGGGTTCGATTCCTGGTCGGGACACAAAAATATTTATTAGTGTAAATAAAATACATTTAATTAATATTTAATTTATTTGTGATATTTCTCGAGTTTGGTACGCTGGAGACATCGACGAGCTTGCCACTTGTCATGATTGGCCTATAGTAAAGTTGGCTAAATGTGAATCTGCTTAATTATAAGCGTGGTTTTTGACCACCCCGAAAAGGAAACGGTCGTGATGATACTTTACTAGGGAATAACATTACGGACATTTTGGATATATACCTATGTATTAATCATATTTGTTTTAGTAACATAGAAAATATCGTTATAAATGTTTTTGCTATTTTCTCATTCTAAAATCAGATATTTGAAAGTAAAAATATGTTCTAAATGTCAATAAAATAATATATATTATAATTCACATTTAGCTGACTTTACTTTAGGCCAATCATGACAAGTGGCAAGCTCGTCGATGTTTCCAGCGCTGCAGCGTACCAAACTTGAGAAATATTACAAATAAATTAAATATTTATTAAATGTAAATAATAAATATTTTTGTGTCCCGACCAGGAATCCAACCCGGTACCTCCGAGTCTAAATCCACGGACTTAACCGCTAGACCACGAAGGCAGAGTTTAATAGCTCTTAATTGAATAATTTTCTTTATTGCAGTGTTCCAGACCGGAATGGTGGGGTACCCAGAATCACTGA
Source organism: Tinea semifulvella (assembly GCA_910589645.1). NCBI lineage: Eukaryota > Metazoa > Arthropoda > Insecta > Lepidoptera > Tineidae > Tinea > Tinea semifulvella. Next base: position 10,343,689 of record OU342585.1, read on the forward strand.
CGGATCCATCTTACCATACTCAACTATTAGTGCTCACGTATCCGCTCATCGGTAACTATGGGGTGCCTGATGAAAACGAAAAAGATCGACACGATTTGCCCAGGTTAACAATTACTTATTATTTATTAGCTTGTTGGCTAAATGCGAACCCCCACAAGGGTCGTGGTAATATTTTTATAAACTTAAATTAAGTTAATCTCATCAATTTATTACATCACAAAATTAAAAGACATAACACTGCGTCTAGTCGTCTCCTCCGGCTGGATCTTTCTTCGCCCAAAGAATCAGCAATTCAATTGCAATTCAGCGGGGAAATGCATCCAGCGTTCTTGCCACCATTCCACGCGGACGGGACTTATATCCCTATACTTAATATAAATTTTATTTTATATTTTGTAATATTTTTTTTCGAATAAGTGCTTATTTTTATTTAAAAAAAAAAAACATAATTTATATGATATGGAAGCTTGCGAGTCACAGAGTCCTTGACTTTCACTGTTGCGAGGCCCACACTCGCCACTCTGTACTGGTCAGACGGGTTAGCATCATTTTTTAATGACAATTTATTAACGATTCCACAAGTTGGTATTAGTGGAACCGGGACCGATAGGGCTAAACGTGCTTTCCGAGGTAAGGGAACGGTGATGTTGTAAAAATCTATGACAAATGTACGTATGAAAAGAGTATTTCTCCTTGTTACATTCTGGGGTTCGAACCCAGTTTTTTTTTTAGGATGTTAAGGAAAGCATTCTTACAACCGAGCCACCACCGCTATTTAGGTAATAATTCACCTATTTAGGTAAGTATTTTTTTATTCTTTTTTTTTACAAATTAAAATTTAATTGATGGTTGGTTTATACACATTGTAAACCCGTATAATTCTTCTGTACTATACTCTTGCTAAACAGCTGGGCCGACTTTTTTTCGTGTGACTTGGTAGGTGGCGCTGGAATCGGTTTTAGGACTCTATACTCGTATATTAAGGACGATTTTTGTTTAAAATATATGGTTGTTATTATTTTTGTAATTTTTAAAAAATGTTTTATAACTATGTATTAGGTACTCTTAATTTAGTTTATTGTTAAGGATTTATTATTCTGTACATGCCCTTAATATAATATATTTTTAATGTATATTATGGATGTTAGTGCGGAAAAAGCTATGAAAACACCGAATTAACGTTTTCAAAAGCTTAGGTGTGTTGCTTGAATATTATTATAGTTATTAAAGAACAATGTCACGTGCATTGCAAGACAACCTTTAGGCAGGACAAACGTCTGTCTGGACCAAATGTAAGTAATACTAGTTTTTTATAATTTTTTTGTCAGCATTCAGATTTATCATTAATGGCTACTCTTCGCTATCCCGCGCAGCCCCGAAGAGCGGCATCAGATTGTTTCAGTACTTAAAACAGACATCGATGTCTCTATTCAATACCCACAATGCTTATACTTACTCCCTGGCTAATACAAGCACCAAAACAGTTTAATAAAGTCCCTTGCTCAGTAGTAGTGTGTTTGGGTTAAAGAAGATATTTTCCTCAAAATATAGACCACGTCTTTTACAGATGGTTCGAATCGAGTCGGATTTGGGCGGCCGGTCTCATAGTAGGTGAGATAAGTTTGCGAGCTTGGCACTGGCGGGCTCGTCGCACCCTGTCACAGTGGCTGGCCGCCAGTGGAGTGCCGGGGCTCACGGCAGTGGACACCCGAGCTCTCACTCGCCGGCTCAGGGAGGGAGCAACGCTTGGCCGCATTGTACAAGGAGGTCCTCCTGCCCGTCCACTACCTACAATTTCAGATCCAAACAAAAGAAATTTGGTAGCTGAAGTATCTGTTAAGGTAGGTCGAACCGCATAGATCATAATAATATTACTGTAACAGTGCTGTTTTTTACTGTAAAATTAATAACATGTTGTTTTTTAGGATATTAAAATTTACAACCCTAAAGGAGAGTTTACTGTTTTGGCTCTTGATTGTGGTCTCAAATACAATCAACTCAGATGCCTTCTTGCACGAAATGCTAAAGTAATTCTCGCGCCATGGGATTATCCAATAAATCCAAAGGAATATGACGGTCTATTTATTAGCAATGGCCCAGGAAATCCAGAAATGTGTAATAAAACAGTTGAGAATTTAAAAAACATTATCAAAGATAACAATATAATTAAACCTATATTTGGCATTTGTCTTGGTCATCAATTGTTAGCTACAGCAATTGGATGCAAAACTTATAAGATGAGGTGAGTTTTCAAATATTATGCTGAATAAGTTTTATGCAATAAATCACATTTAAATAATTATTTCATTGTACGTAATGTTGTTCTCTGACAATTAAGTAATGACTAAGTTTTAAATGTATTTATTTTAAAGTTATATATTTAGTGCTTTATTAATAATCTAACTGACTGGTGTTCCTTTTTAGCTATGGTAATCGTGGTCACAATTTACCATGTAGCCACAGTGGAACTGAAAGATGTTTCATGACTTCGCAAAACCACGGGTACGCCGTGGATCCAGATTCATTACCAACGGATTGGAAAGTTTTATTTACAAACAAAAACGACAATAGCAACGAAGGAGTAATTCATAAGTCACAGCCATACTACAGTGTGCAATTTCATCCAGAACATACAGCAGGTCCAACAGAGTTAGAAAGTCTTTTTAATATATTTGTAGAAGCTATCAAAGTATACAAAAATAATAAAACCTGTGTCATAGATGACTTAATCACAAATAGTCTTAAATATCAGCCTACTGTTTATGAAAGACCAAAAAAAGTTTTGATACTTGGTTCTGGCGGACTATCTATTGGACAAGCTGGAGAATTTGATTATTCTGGATCTCAGGGTGTTAAAGCTCTTCAGGAAGAAAAAATACAAACAGTATTAATTAACCCAAATATTGCAACCGTTCAAACATCTAAAGGACTAGCTGACAAAGTTTACTTCCTTCCTATTACGGCAGAATACGTTGAACAAGTAATTAAAGCCGAACGTCCTACTGGTATTCTGCTAACATTTGGAGGACAAACTGCTTTAAATTGTGGAGTTGCATTAGATAAAGCAGGTATTTTGGAAAAATATAATGTATCTGTGTTGGGTACACCGATACAATCTATTATTGATACTGAAGACAGAAAAATATTTGCGGAAAAAATTAATTCCATTGGTGAACAAGTGGCTCCGAGCGCGGCAGTTGAGTCCGTAGAAGAAGCACTACAAGCTGCACGCATAATTGGATATCCAGTAATGGCACGTGCAGCATTTTCTTTAGGTGGACTGGGATCAGGGTTTGCTAACAACGAAGAAGAACTGAAAGCTCTAGCTCACCAAGCCTTGTCATATTCTGATCAGTTGATCATTGATAAATCTCTAAAAGGTTGGAAAGAAGTAGAATATGAAGTTGTTCGTGATGCATTCGATAATTGCATTACAGTCTGTAATATGGAAAATGTTGACCCTTTGGGTATTCATACTGGGGAATCAATTGTAATTGCACCAAGTCAAACTTTATCCAATCGTGAATATTATATGTTACGAAAGACTGCCATTAAAGTAATAAGACATTTTGGAATTGTTGGTGAATGTAATATTCAATATGCACTAAACCCATATTCAGAAGAGTTTTATATCATTGAGGTTAATGCCAGATTATCGAGAAGTTCAGCGTTAGCCAGCAAAGCTACTGGATATCCGTTGGCTTATGTGGCTGCTAAATTGGCGTTATGCATTCCTTTGCCAGAAATTAAAAATTCTGTAACTGGTGTCACGACTGCTTGTTTTGAACCAAGTTTGGATTATTGCGTAATAAAAATTCCAAGATGGGACTTAGCTAAATTTAACCGTGTAAGTACTAAAATTGGTAGCTCAATGAAGAGTGTCGGAGAGGTTATGGCTATAGGAAGAAATTTTGAAGAAGCTTTTCAAAAAGCATTACGGATGGTAGATGAAAACGTATGTGGATTCGACCCTTATTTAAAACAAGTTAATGAAGAAGAACTCCGAGAACCAACAGACAAGCGAATGTTCGTTTTGGCTGCCGCATTAAAAGAGGGGTATACAATTGAAAAACTTTATGAGTTAACAAAAATCGATCTTTGGTTTCTACAGAAAATGAAAAATATCATAGATTATTATGGGAAACTTGAACGTATTAGTGGCGGTATAATAAATACAGACATTCTGTTGAAAGCAAAGCAAATAGGGTTTTCTGATAAACAAATTGCCGCTACAGTTAAAAGTACTGAATTAGCGGTTAGAAAACTGAGAGAAGAATATGGAATAACACCTTTTGTTAAACAGATTGATACAGTAGCTGCCGAATGGCCTGCAACAACAAATTATTTGTATCTTACATACAATGCATGTACTCACGATATAGATTTCCCAGGAGAATATATAATGGTATTGGGTTCGGGAGTCTATAGAATTGGCAGTTCAGTCGAATTTGACTGGTGCGCTGTAGGATGTCTCAGAGAACTCAGAATTCAAGGTAAAAAGACAATAATGGTTAATTACAACCCGGAAACAGTAAGTACAGACTACGATATGTCGGACAGATTGTATTTTGAAGAAATATCCTTTGAAGTAGTTATGGACATCTACAAAATCGAAAACCCAGAAGGCGTGATTTTATGTATGGGTGGACAGTTACCCAACAACATAGCGATGGACCTTCATCGTCAGCAAGCAAAAATATTAGGAACTTCTCCAGATATGATTGATGGCGCTGAAAACCGATTTAAATTCTCCAGAATGCTGGATCGTAAAGGGATTTTACAGCCAAGATGGAAAGAATTAACCAATCTGGAATCAGCAACAAGTTTCTGTGAAGAAGTTGGATATCCTTGTTTAGTTCGACCGTCGTATGTACTTAGTGGTGCTGCTATGAACGTAGCATGTTCTAGTCAGGATTTGGAGGCGTACTTAAAGTCAGCAAGCGATGTTAGTAAGGATCATCCAGTAGTAATCTCAAAATTTATTTCGGATGCTAAAGAAATTGATGTTGACGTAGTTGCTGCAGATGGTGTTATACTATGTATGGCAGTATCTGAACATGTCGAAAACGCTGGAGTTCATTCGGGCGATGCCACTCTTGTTACGCCACCTCAAGATATAAATGACCAAACCCTAGAGAAAATAAAAGAGATTGCTCGAGTAATTGCGGAAACACTCGATGTGACTGGTCCTTTTAATATGCAACTTATTGCTAAAGATAATGATCTCAAAGTCATTGAAAGTAATGTACGCGTTTCAAGGTCTTTTCCCTTTGTGTCAAAAACATTAGACCACGATTTTGTAGCAATGGCAACAAGAGTTATACTCAACTTACCTGTGGAACCAGTTAATGTAATGGGTGGGTGTGGAAAAGTTGGTGTAAAAGTTCCTCAATTCTCTTTCTCACGACTTGCTGGAGCCGATGTAACATTGGGAGTTGAAATGGCTTCTACTGGTGAAGTTGCATGTTTTGGTGAAAATCGTTACGAGGCTTACTTAAAGTCTTTGATGAGCACAGGCTTTAAAATTCCAAAGAAAGCCATATTGCTGTCTATCGGAACTTTCAAGGTGGGTACAAATATAAATAATAACTACCTAAATAATGCTTTATTCTCAGAATCCCCATACAATAGCTACCAGTCGCTACATTTTTTACTTACTGTTTCTCATTTTTCAGCATAAAATGGAACTACTACCAAGTATTCGCATTCTTAAAAAAATGGGCTTTAAATTGTATGCAAGTATGGGAACGGGAGATTTTTACACAGAACACGGAGTTGAGGTAGGAAACGCAATAAGTATTTACGAATAAATAAATATTAAATTACTAATAAATAAGTTATTTACATTAATTTTGCATTTTAAAGTCTTAATATTGATTTAAACATTCCAGGTAGAAAGTGTTCAATGGACGTTTGATCACATTGATGATCTCGAGGACGCTAGATCAGATGGAGAACTGATGCACTTGGCAAACTTTATGGCTAGAAAACAATTAGATCTAGTAATTAATTTGCCTATGAGAGGCAGTGCCCGTAGAGTATCATCTTTCAGCACACACGGCTATAGAACTCGGCGCTTAGCAGTTGACTACGCAGTGCCTCTCGTTACTGACGTTAAATGTGCGAAGCTTCTTGTTCGTGTAAGAATAAAATCTAAATTTATAATTTAAATTATTTATTGGCAATATACAAGTTCTTATTACTTTTCATAAAAAAGTACTATGAATAAATAAATGTTATAAGTTTATATTTTTCCCCAGGCTATGCAACAGTGTGGAGGAATACCAGTCATGAAAACACATACAGACTGCATGACTTCTCGTAATATTGTAAAATTACCGGGATTCATCGACGTTCATGTGCATGTACGTGAACCAGGCGCTACACATAAAGAAGACTTTTCAACGTGTACCGCAGCTGCTCTAGCCGGTGGAATCACCTTGATTTGTGCTATGCCAAACACCAGCCCTCCATTAGTAGACAAAAGTTCTTACGACTATATATCTGCACTCGCACGTGTTAGTGCGCGATGTGACTATGCACTATTTGTCGGGGCTTCTACTACTAACTGTGAAACTGCTGCAGAAATAGCACCACAGGCAGCTGCTTTAAAAATGTATTTAAATGAAACATTTACGACATTGAAACTGGATGACATGACGGTTTGGCAACGACATCTACAGAACTGGCCTAAGAAATTACCTGTTTGTGCACATGCAGAACGCGAAAAGACAGGTGCTATTATATTGATGGCGTCACTTCTGGATCGCCCTATCCATATTTGTCATGTTGCACGTAAAGAAGAAATTTTAATTGTTAAAGCAGCCAAAGAGCGAGGTCTTAAAGTTACGTGCGAAGTTTGTCCGCATCATTTGTTCCTAAGTACTGATGATATAGATCGCATCGGTCATGGCCGAGCCGAGGTACGTCCGGTTTTATGTAGTCCCGAGGATCAAGCAGAACTATGGAAAAATATCGATGTAATTGATGTTTTTGCAACAGATCATGCTCCTCACACCGTGGATGAGAAAAATTCTAATAAACCACCTCCAGGATTTCCCGGACTGGAAACGATTCTTCCATTGTTGTTAAATGCCGTTAATGAAGGCCGCTTGAAAATGGATGATCTAATTAATAAATTTCATAAGAATCCAAGAAAGATATTTAATTTACCAGAACAGCCAAATACCTATGTTGAAGTAGATATGGATTATGTATGGACTATACCACCTGCTCTGGAATTCTCGAAATCTAAATGGACTCCTTTCGCTGGAATGAAAGTATGCGGAGCTGTACACAGAGTAACTTTACGTGGTGAAATTGCTTACGTTGAAGGACAGATTTTAGTACCTGCTGGTTTTGGACAAAATGTCCGTGATTGGCCTACGTTTAAAAAGCCGATATTCTCCACGTATCCTATTGATAAAGTCGAAAAAGAACCCAGTCGACCAAACTCTGCTTTAGATTTACATCCATCTGGAGATACATCTCGCTATAGCGATGGAGAGTTTGATTCGGAACCTAGTCGTCAGCAAGACTCCCAAGGAAAACTCAATGTCCATTTTAATGATGTAGGAGGCCTAAGGAGTACATCACCACTACCAATTATGTCTATGAGACAAAGATGCGATAGCTCTTCATATCCAACAGCATCTATATCACAACGACAAAGAAGTGACTTGTTTGGTAAAAGTATACTAAGCGTAGACATGTTTAATAAAGATACGCTTAATGATGTATTTAATCTTGCCCAATTTATGAAGACAAGTGTGGGTAAAGGTCGTATGCTAGACGATATATTGCGTGGCAAAGTGATGGCTTCAATTTTCTATGAAGTCAGCACACGAACCAGTTGCAGTTTCACTGCAGCCATGCAGAGATTAGGAGGTTCAGTCGTGCATACAGATGCAACTAGCTCTTCTGCCAAAAAAGGAGAAACATTGGAAGATAGCGTAACTGTGTTGGCCAGTTATGCAGACATTGTGGTACTTCGTCATCCCCAGCCTGGGGCTGTAGCGGTGAGTTAAATACATTGAATTTGGCTAATATATTTACTAATAAACAGGCGATAACATTGACCTATTTTATTCCAGCGCGCGTCAAGACATTCCAGGAAACCTATGATAAATGCTGGTGACGGAGTGGGTGAACATCCAACACAAGCGTTACTCGATGTGTTTACTATTCGTGAAGAAATTGGAACAGTTAATGGTCTTACTATAACGATGGTTGGTGATCTCAAAAATGGCCGTACCGTACATTCTCTTGCCCGACTTTTAACTCTGTACCAAGTTCAATTACAATACGTTAGCCCGCCGGGCTTAGGTATGCCCAATCATATAATGGAATATGTTGCTTCCAAAGGCGTATCTCAGAAAATATATGATAAGTTGGAAGATGTTTTGGCAGATACTCATGTACTGTATATGACGAGAATACAAAGAGAAAGATTTGACAGTCAAGCTGAGTATGATAAGGTGAGATTTAATATTCGCTATATTATTTTTTACGCCATAGTAAGTATTAGCATTGTAGCTAGAGATAGCGATGTCTGTTTTAAGTATTGAAACAATCCGATGCTGGGGAATGGTTAGGGTAGTGATGTGTAATAAAAAATACATTTATTTACTTACTAGCGGTCTCGACGGACGTTTGTCCTGCCTGAAGGTTGTATTGCAATGCACGTGGCATTGCTTTTTAATTCAAAGTTAAAAAAAGTTTATTTATTTATATATTTTAACTTTTCCAGAAGTTGTACTAGTTGTAATAATTATTATATTTTTATTAATTTTTGTACATAAATTTTAAAGATAAATCTTTAAACCCGATTGCAGCGCCACCTACCGGGTCTAAACTTAGATATTAACTATTCGGGGTCAGACAGCACGAGTATAGTGACATAATTGAGTACAGAAGAATTAGGCTTATATTTATAAGTATTTTTGTAACATTTTTTAGTATGTTGTGTGTTGTACGAGTATACTAGATATTGATAAATTTTGATATCGATTCTCACACTCTCCCAAAGGTTGTATGTTATAAAATGCATTATAGTCATTAAACTTACCTTTGTGCAATAAATAATTTAATAATAATAATAATAATGACTGTTTTATGTTATTAGGCACGCGGTTTACTAGTGGTAACTCCCCAGTTGATGACCCGGGCACGACGTCGTATGGTGGTGATGCACCCACTTCCCCGTGTTGATGAAATCTCAGCAGACTTTGACTCCGATCCTCGCGCTGCGTACTTCCGACAAGCTGAATACGGAATGTATGTTAGGATGGCAATCTTGTCCATGGTTGCTGGGGTCAACCCTCTAATATAAATTAAGGATGAGCTATGGAAATCCTAGGGGCTTCCCAGCTGTGATAAATTCATTTCTCCAGAAATATATTATAGAAAGCAGCAGTAGAGCTCTAGGACTCTGTATTTTAGAGGCTGTGTGTGATGAAGCTATGTAAATAAGATTTAATTTTGTTCATCTATGTCTTATACATATTCGTATGTAAATAATTTAATTATACAAACCATAGGAATAGTAAAAATAAGATTAATGTACTGTAATATACATGTAAAAAAATATTATAAGTACCTAGCTCTACAGCTAGCCTTAATTATAGTTTACAAACCTCAATAATAACCAAGCGACATATACAAGTATGTACATATATTTTTATCCATCCTAAAAAAATAAAACTTTCTTTTATTCAGAAGAAATATAATTAAAACTACTTAAAGAGTAAAATCGTCTCCCCGTTTGAGGTCAAGACAATGGGCCCATGGGGACACTCAGCCGAACGTCTAGCCAAAAAGCTGTCCAAACGGCTAATGGAAAAGTCTGGAGACAATGGCAATTATTTTGGTCACCCCGGAAGGGATACGGTCGTGATGATACTTTTTTATGTTACATATAATACATATTCCCTTCGTTCCGATACGCTATAATAGTAACCTAAGCACGCTTAAGGTGTTCCGATACGCGCTTAAACTGTTTTGCCAAAGCTGTGTGACGTCACAAATGACATCATTTCTCGCGCTTAGACTGCTCACGATATCGAGGTAGATCGCTCTGAGCGCTGTCAGTTTTTTGTCATAATGTCCCGCGCCATTTTCAAGTTAATTTAATGTTAGGTTTTCTTTTAAAGTATTTAATATTGTAATTCGTTTATACTGTTTGTATATTACTTCTAAAACAAATCTATAACTAATATTTAAGTAGGAAGTGAAAAAAAAAAGCTGTAACACGGCAAGTTATTTTAAGAGACCAAAATAATTTAATAATATTAAACTTTACACATATAAAGATGAATAAACCGAGAGATGTATATTTGTTAGTATACTCAAAGATGTGGAATCTGCAATTTATCTTCTATACATTTAAAAAAAAAACTAACATTTTATGAATGAAAATGTGATTTAGACCGTTCCGAATTGATATCACGCTCTGAGCATCCAAATCGCGATATTTGATTCGGAACGACGCGACGGTCAGTGTCATATTCGTTATAAGCGCTCTGAGCGCGAATCGGAATGAGAGGATTGTCATATTTAACAAGTGGTTAAACTTAAAATATATTATAATTTAGGTTTTTACGATCTTCGGCTAATACTTTTAAGTAGGTATAGGTTAGTTAGTTAGTTACCTTAGATGACAAATAAAAAACATTGTTTTTTATGTAACTAAAAATATATATGTATATAAAAAAATGAAGGTATTTATTTTCTCTAACAAAGCATTTAAGAAACAAATATATAGGTATTTTGAGTCTTACACAAGACTCTGTTGATTAATGTTAAGATTACTTACTAATAATATATGAAGTTAAGATATTATGTAATGCGGATACATAAGATATAAAGTCTGAACGCCAAAAGTTGTATTATGATAACGTCTCGGGATAGCGACTGTCGCTTACCTTCGTTCTGAGACGCGATTATAGTAACCTAAACACGCTTAAAGGTGTTCTGAGACGGGCTTAAACTGTTTTTCCAAAGCTATGTGACGTCACAAATGACATCATTTCTCGCGCTTAGACTGCTGATGATATCGAGGTAGATCGCTCTAAGCGCTGTCACTTGTTTGTCATAATGTCCCGCGCCACTTTCAAGTAATTTAATATTAGGTTTTCTTTTAAATTATTTAATATTGTAATTCGTTTATACTGTTCGTATATTACTTTTAAAACAAATCTATAATTAATATTTAAATAGGAAGTGAAAAAAAAATGTCTGTAACACGGCAAGTTATTTTAAAAGACCCAAATAAGTTAATAATATTAAACTTTACACATATAAAGATGAATAAACCGAGAGATGTATATTTGTTAGTATTCATACTCAAAGATGTGGAATCCGCAATTTATCTTCCATACATTTAAAAAAAAAACTAACATTTTATGAATGAAAATGTGATTTAGACCGTTCCGAATTGATATCACGCTCTGAGCATCCAAATCGCGATATTTGATTCGGGACGACGCGACGGTCAGTGTCATATTCATTCTAAGCGCTCTGAGCGCGATTCGGAATGAGGGGTTAATTATTGCAAACTATATGACTGGCGTCGCTTATCGCCGCGTGTATTGAGTATTGTGATACGAGGCACGCAGGTTTTGGTCAAATACGGAGCCAGGCGGGCAAGCGGCATCGATAAAATAAATAGCGAGCGTTTTTTTTAATCAATTCTCGGCGAGCAGACTACAGACTTATAGGTAAAGAATGTGAAGTTAAATGAAAAAGTATGTGATAATACAAATGTAATTTACTTAATAAATGAAACATATTTTATTATTCTTTTTGTTATTTATTTTATTCAACATAACATAATATTACATAGCCCTTTAGGTAAAAAATAGAGATTCATTTAATATAGGTTGTGATCCGATATTAAAATTAATTAGTGTCTAATACTCCATAACGCTGTCGATAATGCTAGAGCGAGTAGTACCTGGTCTAATTTAAATAATATCGGAACCCAACTGTTAATGTAGTACAGTAGGCAGCATTTAATATGGCTCATCGAGAACAAGAGAGAAACGCGGTTCATTACGGTTTAGAATAGCGTTATCTTTGTCTATCGCTGACCTCGTGTTGTGCGAAAAAACCTTAGTAGCTGATCTTAGACGAACTTCTCATTCTCGTACAAATGTATTGCATAATAGTTTTATATCGAGAAAGTTAGTTAGTATTTATTATGCTCTCTCTTTCTTAAGGTTGTTGTAACATCTCTATATTATACAATAACATTTTTAATTTAGACATTTGACACTAAATAATACAGTTACTCATTTAATGTCATAATTGATTGACACTTCGGGTTTTTCTGATAGAAATACATTATGCACTATATCTGTACATTGTTCCATATTAAATGCTGCCTTCTGTAAGTATCTACATGCTTCAATAGAGATTATAGATTATATATTATTAGAATTATTTTAACTTTATTATGACCTAAAATATCATATTATTCAATTAAAATATGAAATAATAGTTTGACGGTTAGGGCAGGATGTATCACTTTAAAGTAATGCATGGTTTGGTGATAGATGTCGTCATCGCTGATAATTAAAAACGTCAATACTTAATAAAATGATAACATCCACCCTTACCATATAGTACAAACTTCAAGTAAAATAATAACTCTTACAATATTTTTGACAAAATATTGAGAGCATTTTATTAAATTAATTAGGTATAATAATAATATTTTAATATTTCCAGACAGGTCACACAGCGCCATCTAGTTTCCGTGGTAAGCTACGAGGCTTGTGTTACGGAAACTAGATGGTTGATAAACTACTTATTATTATTATTTTTTTGTAAATATTTACATATTATACATTTAAACACCCAGACAAGAGACAAATTATACAATGTACAATATCGAACCCACGACCTCCCGAGTTCACGGCAACGTTTGTTACCACTAGACCACGGAGGCGGTCAAAGGTCGGAGGTATAGACTATATAAAAGTATATGAAAAAAAGCGCGGCAAATTCAAAAAATATTAGTATGTTTTCCCTTAAAGTTCCTATCAAACAATTGATCATTCGGGTTATTACACTATACGACAAAAAAAATTAAAACGAAAATGAACGAAATGCTGAGAAGATAATTAGTTGCAATTATCAAAATAATAAATCATACTAACCTGAGAAATTTAACACCACTCAACAAGTAAATAATTTTAAATTCAGCTTCCATTTCTTGATGTTTTTTCTTGGAATTTGGACATCATATAAAACGATATCTTTTGGACTCCACTTTTAATAGTATTATTCATATTTTACGATGCAATTGAGGAATTAACAACAAAATATTTCAAAGCAAATGTTTGACAACATATTGAAAAATTTACACTATCACAATTCCAAATAATTCGATTATCTACTACAAGACTCTATTTAAAATAATATAATACAGTGTAAACTTCATGTAACGTCACTCGATTTAACGACAAACTCCCTAAAGCGTCGAAATGTTTGTTGGCTTTGGTTGGGTTAGCTTGTCTTCCAATTCTGATTTTTCTTCTCTCCATATAACGAAACATACAACAACTCTCTCATCTCTAAAATGCACAGTCCCTTCAGTGTCGTTATATTGAGTTTTTAAATTTACTTCTATTTAAAACTATAATCTTGATTCTTCCAAAGAATCTGTGTCTGTCTCGGTTAACTTTATAAAACTGAATCTTCTGGTAGCACTTGTAGCACTAGTAGAGGGTTCTGGATGGACATCCACAAAACTGAAAGCCGAATAACCAGGAGAATCGGTGGGAGAGTCGTGGTTCACTGCATTTAAATTTTTGGGTCGCGGACGAATAGGTACCGGTTTTGACTCTACCCGAGTAATATCTCTTGGCTTGCTTTCTCTTCTATTAGGTATTTTGTACCCGCTTTGGTCAATTAACAATCTATGACATTCTGCTAAATCCTCACGAATTTGTTCTAGATACTCCTTAGCGGTGGAGTCTCCGCCGGGTTCCTCTAAAAGCAATCTACATAAACGTTGCGCTTGTTCTAAATAGATAACAGCCTGTTTGATAGCTTCGAATTTTTCACTAAACCTCGCCATGGTAATAAAATGAGGAATAAAAAATTCTAATACCAATCGTCTTCGTTCTGCTTCCATCCTTGGCGGCAAGATAAACTGCAAAAATAAAAACACATAATTTGACCTAAATTGTACAAAATAATGTTTTATCGGAAATATAAGTAGGCATATGATAAAATTGGTGATATCGAAATTCTAAGAATACTACAAGTACAAAGATTTTGTAATTAACTTGTACTTACATTTCTATCTATGGCACTTTCAATTGAAGTTAATATTTTAATTTTCTTTGTTTGGCCTTGGGCTTTTCTTCGTTCTTGTGCTTGTCGTCGTACTTTCCATTGGTAATCTTTGTCTCGTGATTTGGCTCGATCCCAAAGACTGCCACTGGTATTCTCATCTTCGCTTTCTGAAGTTGACTGCGATTTCATGGCAGGAGGCAAGTTTGGGTTAGCTAGGCGTAAAGGATTTTTGCATGTTAGCAAAATATACAATCTATTAACATTTAATGCAGGGTAAAAATCTTTGCTTGTGTACCTAAGTTTTTGTATAGCACTTAGAACATGCATTACTGGAGATTGTAAAATATCATGCAAGCGCCGCTGCAGTTTTAAAAGTAATGGAGTAGGGATACCCTTAAAATCATTACAGGATTCAACGAAATAATTTGGTAGTCTTGAGCGACCAAAGTGGTCATATAGTCCGCGTAGAAATAGTCTTAATGATTCTCCAAGCCTGTCTTCAGGCCATTTGGCTAAATTATCTTCGCATTGCCAAAACAGATGATTTTTTATATGGCTAGCATCGATGCCTATTTTACATGATTCACTTTCCATAAATGTTTTATGCAATGCAAGAGTAAATAGATAGCATCTGATATGAGAATGTGCTAAACAACTCTCTAAGTACCTCTCAGCTGCTGGGAATGTGATCTTCCATTGGAACTTTTGATTTGGATTAGCTCCACGCTTTGGTCTAAATCCAACAGGTGTCAAAAGACAGCCCAAATTAATAGCTTTTCTGACCATGTTTTTTGTCGGCCATTGGTAATTTAAGTTATTTCGAGGATTTATTATAACCTTTCTTTCACGAATTATCCATTGATTCGCAGCATTTGGCCATGAAGCAATTATGGCTGGAATTATTTCATATCCACATTTTGCGCCAGCTTTATTTGTGTCACAATATATACTGGCTCCCTGTGTCAACGCATTATTTATTGAATCTGATGTTAACCCTAGAGCTTTTCCCAACTTCACCATAAAGTTATCAACAAAGTTTGTCATAAAATGTACAGAACTTAGATAGTAGTAAATTTCATATAAATCTTTATTTATAGAATCTCGAGTAGCACGATTAGGAGCTGGGTTTTCATCATCGTCATCTTCATCGCTCCATTCGTCAAGAGCACGTACTTTTTGTATAGCCCAACACTCTTCTGGCAGTACCCCAGAGCTGGCTGATAAATTTGACTGTACGCTAAGTTCTACTCGCTTTGGAGTTGTCGACTCAGTAATTGTTGAGTAACCGTAATCAGATTCTGTTTCGCTAGATTCATTATTACGACTTGAATTTGACCTGTATCCAGATGTTCCTTCTGTATCTTCGGACAGATTATTCTCCTTATTTTTCTTTCCCTTAGTTGGGTTACTCTTTTTAAGTATAGACTTTGTAACAACATTTTCGGTATCTGGTTTATCTAAATTTGCAATTGAAGCTCTTCTTTCTTCTTCTTCTAACATTACAGTCATCCTTCGCATTGATCTTAGATTTGCAATGTCTGCCTTTATAGCAACTGAATTAAATTGTTTCGTCGGACCACTTCGTCGCCTTCCAGTTACTTCACTATTATTCATACCAGTAGATTCATGGGTATTATAAAGTTTTTCAGCCGAAATTGTTTCGTTCAACCTCGATTTGAAGGGCTTTTCAGTAGATACTGAGTCATTCATTCTAGACATAATACTTTTTAATAAATCTTCACCCTTACTAGGAAACGATTCGTCGTTGGAATTTGCTGACTCTTTTTCTGAATCAGTATAAACACTTTCATCAGAGACTGAAGTATTTTGTCGTGATAAATCTTCGGGTTCTTTATTTGCTACCGTGCTTCCTAAAACTTCCAACTTCTTTAATTTTGCGTAACCTAAAACATAATTTTAATTTTACCGATTTATTCAAAATAAATTAAGTATTAAGGCTCTGCCACATAGGCGCATTGTTATCAGTCGATAATACCGGATGCGTTCTTGCGATATCAGTTTTTATTACATTATGTATTAGGACGGCTACGAAGTTCCACACTGCTGCGATATTAAACGACACAAAGAAGGACATGGGTTTCTTCGTCCCGCGATATTCCGATATAAGTTTTCTTTGACATTTGTATTGGGACTCATGCGATCCCACACACAGCTGTCGTTAGTACGTCAAGGACGATAATTTGTTTTTTTACGAGTGTTCTAAAAATCTATAATATGGATATTTATTTATCATCAGACGGATAATTTTTATCACTAAAAGTAGCTATGGAAGATGACCGACAAAGACGCCAATAATTAAAGTTATTATTACCGACATTAGGGAAAAACCTTCCAAATGGAATTAACGGACGATAAAAACGCAATTGTGTGCAAAGAATCTTGACGCATTATCGCAATAACGAATCCGGTATTATCGACCGATAATAACGCGCCTATGTGGGAGAGCCGATATGATCACATATTTGTAATGTGAAATATACCTGCTTCCTTGCACTCTTCAATGAGCAGTTTGTAAAATGGTGCATCGAGTACAGTGCTGTAATCTGAGATGTCTCCTGGCTCGCTGGCTTCTACGTTATCATAGATAACGAAAAGTCGCGGAGAACTAAGGGATTCCTGGTGTCCTTTACGT
Organism: Tinea semifulvella; assembly: GCA_910589645.1. NCBI lineage: Eukaryota > Metazoa > Arthropoda > Insecta > Lepidoptera > Tineidae > Tinea > Tinea semifulvella. The sequence goes on from OU342585.1 coordinate 10,360,646, forward strand.
CTTGAATAACGTACATGCTCTTGTACTGATTCCAGCACACGGTCTGCGAAGAATATGTGTTTGTGGTGTCGGACCATGGCCTCGTCAATACGATGTTCGCGCTCACTAATAGGGTTAGTCTTGATATGACGCATTTCCCTGTAAAATCAATAGATTAAATTACCTTCATGGACCCAGTGTTACACAGTGACCCTATCCTCTTGCGACATAGATATTTCCGTTCTATTCTCGTAGATAAGAATAATCAAGTTCGAGGTAAATCATAGCGATGGTGAATACGATAACGTATACTACTCAACAATCATTATGTACAGTAACAACATATATATAAATTCCTTAAATGTTAATTACGTAAATCAAGATTTATCACTTTGATTTTAATAAATACTACTACACTTTTGTATAGGTAGGCAATCTGTTTATTATTTAAAAAAAGAGATTTAATGTGAAATATACTTTTATTACGTACATTTGTCATAGATTTACAACACGTTCCCGTGTCTGGGAGAAAGCACGTTAAGAAATCGTTAAAGAAATGTCATCAATGACATAGATCCTCGTCTGGCCAGCGTGACGAGTGTAAGCCAAATTCACCAGATATACAGTATATGTTAAAGGCACATCTCCAACAGTGGAGATGTAGGAAGCTGTGTTCTAGAAACTGTAATGCATGAAGAAAAAATAAAACTAAGGATGTTATGAGGTATTCACATGCAGTGATTATAGATTTTAATTTTCTCTATTAGGGTCAACAAACAGCATTGCACAGAGTTTTATCGACAATAATAATAAGGTACAGCAACATCCACCACGTTAACCACATATTTTATATTTGCATGATCGTTAAAGCTAAGCAAACATAAACCTTAGCTAAAAAATAAAATTATTAATAAATAAAGGAGAAAAGACTATTTAAACATTTGTTTTAAAGGGCTCAGCAGTGAAAGGGATGATGTCAATACGATTAAAAATTGCATTGTACGTGTCAACCAGTCTATACACATACCCGTAGATAGAATAAGGCTTTCCAGCGTTAGTGTACCGCTTAAACCTACTGCGGATAATTAAATTCTCATTGGTGATGTTTGGGCTGTACTCTGTGGCATAATTTGTTGTTAAGTATTATAGAATCGTATTTGTTGTATTTTGAAAATTGTGGCATTTGGGGTTGAAACAATCGGGGTATATTCTCTTGATGCCCACAAATTCGTAAAATAGCTGGGTAAACGAATTTTTCAAGAGTGTGGTGACCCCAAATGCCATAACTACCTAAAACAGAATTTTTCCTTAAATTCAACGAGGCAATGCGGCGAGCGTTTTAGGTACCCTCCCTGGTGGTAAGCCCTTAGTTTATTTTGTAGAATAGTTTTAATTTCATAGGTATTTTTAGTTTGGTTTTATGTATAATTAGTTTTTTAATCTATTTTAGTTTAATATTTTTGAAAATAGTTGAAGTCCTGAATGATTAATCTAATAACCCTTTAGTCCACCCTGACAAATTCTAACATCAGACGTTCCATCACCAAAAATCTATATAGTTTATCTAAAAAAAAATGCATGTGATGTTAGCGCGGCTTGAATGATTTACGTGCCGGTAAGATCAGTTTATACGAATACAATACTTAGGCTGAGTTGCACCAAAATGAAATGTCTGTAATTGCAACGATAAAAGTTAAAAATGGCGTCGAATGTATGAGTCTTATTTATAGCTGGTACAATCGACCTCATTTTTAACTTACAATTACAGAGACTTTTGTTCAACTTATTGGTTAGGGCGCCTAGTCGTTTTAAAGGTACGCCTAGAATTCATATTAAAAGACTGGGAATATTTTTTTCATTGTACTTGGACTAGGATTAACAAGTTTAGCTTTCAGATTCCTTAGAGCATTTCCACATTATCTGTTACGATATCGCTAGGAATCAAGTATCGGGGCAAGACTAGACAAGACAGACCTGGCAAGTAAAATGTTTATAACCTAGATACCCGATAGCGAATCGGAGAATGTGAAAGATATATGTACCTATTTCATAAATTTTACATGTCCCGATATCGCAGCGGAGCGGTGGCTTCCGATAACGATGTTGCATTGAATAATTGGGAATCGCTCTAGTATACCTAACCTTCGACTAAAAAAGGAACATAACGTATGGGATGTGGAATATATTTCGTCGACTGTACTTATGTTTCATTATTATCAAATGATAAATGGATTTCCCCGTATCCTTTATTGTAATCACAAAAACCAAGTCTAACGGTTAAGTCCGTGGATATACTCGTTGACGCGAACGTACCGGTTTCAATTCCTGGCCGGGACACAATACTTAGAAAAAAAGTAAAAAATATTTGCGATATTTTACCACTGATTGCCACTTGTTTTGATAGGCCCTATAGTAAAGCTAGCTAAATGTGAATCCGCTTCTTTATAGAGCGTAGTTTCTGACCAACCCGATACGGTCTATTTTACTTGCTCCGATATCGTATCGGATAATGTGAAAGTCTAGACCTTCGACTAAAAAAGGAAAATAATCAACGTATGGGTGTGGAATATAGTTCGTCGACTGTATCGATGTTCCAGCTCTTCTGGAGCCTGCTAGAGTAATCAGAGATGAAGGCAAGAGACCCGATGGTATGACGTTGATCCCCTGGGAACGTGGACGTACTCTGGTATGGGACACCGCGTGCGTCGACACACTCGCCGTAACGCACCACAGGAGGACAGTGCATAAAGTGTGGGCCGCAGCGCAAGTATATATCCATACTAAAAGATTACATATTTGTGCCGTTTGCTGCAGAGCCTCTGGGCTCATGGAGTCCAAGTGCCAAAAAGTTTTAAAATACAACAGCATCTCTTGACGTCTCCTCCGGTGACAAGAGATGTGATTTAGCGAGGAAATGCAGCCAGTATTCTTGCCACCATTCCACTCGGCAATCATATTTTATAGGCTAACAAATCCGTGAAGATCGCTCTTCTACGTATCTTGTACATTACTATATATTTGTTGGATTTATTAATCGCTCAGCAGTTCGCTACCAGTGTTTCGTTAGAGCTAGGAATGAGATGACATTTCTGACATATGGTTTCCTAGGAAAAGTTGGTTGTTTCTCGCGATAAAATCAGTGGAACAGACTGCCACTGACTATCAGACAGGCTTCTTCCGTTCATATCGTCAAACATTTACTTATCAAATTCAGAAACAGAACAGTAATAACTAAAGACCGTTTCCCTTTCGGGGTGGTCAGAAACCACGCTTATAAATAAGCGGATTCACATTTAGCCAAATTTACGTGAAAGTCACCGTGAACACGACACGTTTGGCCCGAGCCAAACTACGTCCAGTGTTTGCATCCACATTGGCTCTGCACACTAAGCTGCTTATATACAAAGCCTATATTCGCTCTCGTCTCACATACGCCGCTCCGGCATGGTACGCCTTAACATCTCAGGCCCAACGAGGCCAGCTACAGGTTCAGCAGAACCTCACGCTCCGTACCATTGTCGGCGCCACGCGCTATGTGAGAAATGACGTCATTCTCCGCGATCTGCGGATGGAAACACTGGACGAGTTCGTGCGCCGTCTAGCCAAGGGAATGTTCGCAGGGGCAGAGAGGTCAAATTTCCCACTCGTGAGAGATCTGGCCCCTCTGCACGCTAGACCTCCCGAGGTTCCACGGCGCATGGCGCGCGATTTGATAGCCTGATCACGGTGACATTCCGCGGCCTCCGCCGCGCCCGCTCATATTAAATTTAACCTATAATAAAGGTTCCCACGCCCTGTCCGTAGTTACGTGCAGCGAATGCTATTTTTGTTAGGAGGCCAAACACCTCGTTACAAATGCCCGTCTTCCCCCGGAAGGGGGGGGTCTGAGATGACTTAGTTAGCCAAATTTACTATAGGCCAATCATGACAAGTGGCAAGCTCGTCGATGTCTCCAGCGTACCAAACTCGAGAGATATCACAAATAAATTAAATATTATTTAAATGTACAATTTATTTTCATTAATAAATATTTTTTGTGTTCCGACCAGGAATCGAACCCGGTACTTCCGAGTGTAAATCCACGGACTTAACCGCTAGACCACGGAGGCAGTTGTAGTATAAGTAAAAGTAATAAGTATTTTAGTTCGCATATTATTGTGTATATAAGTACATATATATTTCCCGTTTACGTAGTGTATGTATGTAATTAGTTATCTAGTCTATGTAGTGTATGTAAGAATATATTTTTTTATGTAGTTTAAGTATTATTATTTTTATGATGTTTATCGTATATGTAATTTAACTAGTACTAATAAGTGATTTAATTATATTTTTTGTTTTTTTATTTGTTGATGGTAAGAGAATGCCAAGCTGCCATCTGCACATACGCCTTTTGTATTAAACAATAAAAAAAATTATAAATAAATAAATCTATACTACATTTTTATTTCCCTCATTTCTTACGTAAGATTTATATTTGTGTGCATTTATATTTATATTTTAATTTTAATATATATAGGTATATGTGTATATATATAAATCTTTTATGTAATATAACTATGTAAGTGTATAATATAAAATAAAATTGCACCCATACATAACTTTCCACACTCCCAAAGGTTGGTTGTCAGAAAATCAGAAATTGCTTAGTCATTAAGCCCGCCTATGTACATATTTAGTGCAATAAAGTATTTTAAATAAATAAAATCACATATTGGTCTAACGAAAAGCAATACAAAGTTATTATAAAATAATCACGAATGTGCAAAAATCATCAATCATTATTAATAAGCAGGTAGTTGCCTCATTAAGATTCATTGATAGTTCCTCTATTTGATATCGGCAGCGGCACAATTCATGATCAGAAACAATAAAGGGATTATTTTATAATTACCTTTTAAATATTTAGGTAATAATATTATTGAATAAAAGTAAAATTGTTTTAAAACCGTTCTGGGGTGAGATTTTTTAATTTCACAGAAATAACAAAAGAGTCATCGATTTCCAAAGGTCGTATATATTTTTGAATCTCATCGGATGAGTAAAATGTCATACTATGATTTCAAAACGATTGCTCCTACTACTCCTAAATAAAGACACCTATGACAATTTATTTGTTATTAGCGTGCAGATATTCTAATTTTATTTGATATTTTAAAGAAAAAATGGTGCAAGTCTAAAAAAATTAATTTTCATGAGTAATATTTAAATTTACCATAAGCTTAATACACTCTCTGCTATATTTATTTCTCTCATTATAGTCATCATATAGTAGGTATATTATATTTATGTATATTCATAGAACGTATGTATGTAGTTTTATTTGTATGTATTTGTGTATGTATTAGTATGTAAATAAGTATATATTGAAGTCTAATATTTTTCTATTAGTTTTGATAGCACCTGCCTTATCTCGTCGTAACTGCTTTAGTTGTCCCAAATGTTTGACCAGTATAGAATGTTTAGCGGCATTAGGTCCGGTCCTTTGTACTTTGTGCAATAAAGTTTATAATAAATAAAAATAAATAAATAAATATTTCTTCAGAAAGCGATGACGAAACAGTCGAAGACATTGGTGCAGCTGTAGATGAGACTTTATTTTACTTTATATACTACCACGACAAGTGACCTTGCACCCACTTGATGGTAGGTGGCGCGCGAGTTCCATGAATGTTAGCAACTGGAATCTGACACTCATGACTGACAACAGTAACCTAACACTATGCTGGCTTGACTGGGCATGACGGTGAATTGAGCCTGAACCCGAAACGTGTGGATACGCTTCACTGGGTTTATCGGCACGAACGATGGTTACTTCACCGCCCTGGCAGACTGGGCAATATTCCACCATTGGTCCGCCTACCACCTCTCATACCATGTCAAATCTCAGCGTAGTTGGAATACATGTGCAATATTCATAAGTAAGGTGTGTACAAATACTATCTTTTAACTAAAAATTTATATTTTCTTTTTTTTTTTTTACCTCTTCCGTTTATTCCACACCTTTGCAGCGGTGTCTTGTTCCTTTGTAACCTTTTTCTTTAGCCACTTCTTCACATGACTGGTTTTATTTTGTGTATTGTTATTATATTATATATATATATATATAATCCATAATGAATAATTTATATATGTCCTTGTTTATGTATTAGAATGTAATTATTAAGTATTATTAGTATGTATATGTTGTTATGTTTACATATAGGTACCTACATATATCTTACAAATTGTCATTTAATAATATTGCACCTACTTACCATTGATACTGTCTAAATGTCCTAAAGGTTTGGCTGTCAGAGAATGTCTAACGGCATTAAGTCCGCCTTTGTACAAAGTGCAATTAAGTTTTTAAATAAATAAATAAATACTACGTCTATAGCTGAGACACATAAAAAGAGTGTTTTTTCTATGAGAAATTATTTGTTAGTTGGTACTGCAAATATGACTTTAAAAAATAGGACATTTGATAAATCGTGATTTCCTAGTCACCGGTAATATTTTCTCACTGGTGACATTCAAAAATCGCACCCCGTTTACACACCTTTCATAGTTTTCGAAGAACTGCACTGAGAGAAGAATGTTATTAAGGACGAAGGCTTCGCTGTCATTAGCGAGCTGGTAGCGCATGAGATCTATGGCGTCCTCGTCGTAGGAGCGCGCGGGCTTGGCGGCGGGCGGGATGGCAGCGGCCGGCGGGCGACTCGGCGCAGATACGTCCGGCACCACGGAAACGTTTTTGCCCTTTCGTCTATTGACAAAATTTGCATTCTTCAACCCTTCCTCTATATTAATTTCGTCTAACAGTTTCTCGCGGCCGAAGAAATTATCTGGTTCCTTTTCGTTTCTTGGATTCCTTTTCTTAGAGTTGCAATTACCCATTTTTCTTGCTTCGATTGACTTTCAAATACAAAAACTACACATAGTTGATGACCGTGGACTGGGCGACCACTTCGCTTGTATTCACAACACGTACTGAACTTAAATTATTTCTTCAGTTGATATTCTTTGATTAGGGCCATCAAAGCGAGTGTAATCTCTTCCTTATCTTTAAGGCACCGATTTGCGGTGATTTGATTATTTAATTGCATATTTGCGGTAATATTATCTGTTGATGTCCCTGTCGGTATGTGGGATGTTGTCTACATTGCCTTAGTACCTATAGAATGTTGACTCTAGTCTAGATTTTCAAGAACAATAAGATGCAAAACGTGATGTTATTATTATAACCTCCCAGCGCTGTATATAGTCCTTCCAAAATATATTTCTCGAGAATTAGGCCTACATTAGCCACGCTGTAGCGCTGGCAAGATAGGTTGTCAAGGTTCTTTTTATCAATTTTATGGCAAATTATTAACCATTTTACAAGTCTGTATTAGTTGAACCGGATTTGCTTAACGTATTCTTCGAGGCACCGTGTTGTGTTTTTTGTATTTCAAGTGAGGTGGTGGCTCGGTTGAAAGAGTGCTTAAAATTCTAAAAAGGTAGGTTCGGGCCTCTTAATGTACCAGTAAGAAATAGACTTTTTACGTAATGGTACATTTGTCATTCATTTACAAAACCACCGTACCCGTGCCTCGAAGAGTACATTAAGTCATCGCTTGGTCCCGGTTCAACTTATATCAACGATTCCACAAAAAAAAATCATAAAAATATTACATCAAAGCCTCGCCAACCCTTCTGGCCAGCGCAGCGTAGCGAGTGTAGGCCAAATTCTCATTTTTTTGAATATTTTATTATACTAGCACGATATGTAACCTTGCGCCCACCTGATGGTAAGCTGTTAGCAACAGGAATCAGATACTTATGACTGACATCAGTCCCTATCACTATGCCGGCTTGACTAGATGCTTTTTCTCACTTCGCTTGAAGGACTCCAGGTTATGGAGCAAAGTGGAAACACATTGTCTGGAAGAGCAATCCACATTTTCCACACATTCCACGTACATACATGTTCTTAAAGCCCCATCTCCAACAGTGAAGGTCTGTGACGCTGCGTTCAAGAGGTTTATTTGAGAAAAAAATGTGATGTTTATTCAAGAAAGCCACCACAGCTGATCTTCTAATATTAAAAATAGTAAACATATAGGTATATCAGTAGATATGTTTTTTTTTTTAAATGTGTTTCTATAGTATAGACTGTATCTTAAAGAAAATACTTTAGTGCCGTGTCTGTTGTTTCTATCTGTGGAAACTTTTTAGTGGTTTAAATGTTTATATTGATGTCTAATTAAAATTCTGTAATCATAAGTTTTCCTAATAAAATAAAATAAAATATAGATTTTAGTTTAAACTATTTTAATTTGAGTAAAACTAAACCAAAATTTAAACTAGGTATACCTACTCGTAGGATTTACGGTATATAGAGTAAGGAATTTATTACATTGTGTCTAAAAATAAAGCCTTAGATTAAAATAGACACAACAGCTGTAATATACTCTATAATCTCTATCAAGATTTGCCATGATGGATAGCGCTGGAGTTATTGTTTTTAGATCGACAACGAAGAGTGAAATAGATTAGGTACCTAATTATATTTTATGAATATCTAATAATGAATTATTGTCGACTTTTTCCTGTTTCTGATTTTCTTTATTAAATGATTCCAAAGATAAGATTTCATTCACGTATCGATTGCAATATTTTACTGCAATTCAAAAATTTTGATTTGCTCAAATAATTCATCATCACGACCGTATCTCTTGCAGGGTGATCAGAAACCACGCTTTTAAAGAAGCGGATTCACATTTAGCCAACTTACTATAGGCTAATCAAAACAAGAGGCAAGCTCGTTGATGTATTCACATTTAGCTAACTTTACTATAGGCTCATCATGACAAGTAGCAAGGTCGTCGATATATTCACATTTAACGAACTTTACTACAGACTTATCATGACAATTGGCAAGCTCGTCGATGTATTTACATTTAGCTAGCTTTACTATAGGCTCATCATGACAAGTAGCAAGGTCGTCGATATATTCACATTTAACGAACTTTACTACAGACTTATCATGACAATTGGCAAGCTCGTCGATGTATTTACATTTAGCTAGCTTTACTATAGGCTCATCATGACAAGTAGCAAGGTCGTCGATATATTCACATTTAACGAACTTTACTACAGACTTATCATGACAATTGGCAAGCTCGTCGATGTATTTACATTTAGCTAGCTTTACTATAGGCTCATCATGACAAGTAGCAAGGTCGTCGATATATTCACATTTAACGAACTTTACTACAGACTCATCATGACAATCGGCAAGCTCGTCGATGTATTTACATTTAGCTAGCTTTACTATAGGCTCATCATGACAAGTAGCAAGGTCGTCGATATATTCACATTTAACGAACTTTACTACAGACTCATCATGACAATCGGCAAGCTCGTCGATGTATTTACATTTAGCTAGCTTTACTATAGGCTCATCATGACAAGTAGCAAGGTCGTCGATATATTCACATTTAACGAAATATACTACAGACTTATCATGACAATTGGCAAGTTCGTCGATGTATTTACATTTAGACAACTTTACTATAGGCTTTACCAATAGACGACGTTAATATAATATAATATAGTTTCTGGTTTTGGGTTTTTACCCTATATATTTTTTTGTCTAAAATTGGTAGCTTTTCCAAACTCACGAGTTTTTAATGAAGTCGAATAACCGGAGACAAAGCACAATTTCAATTTAATTGAAATTTGTAATTTCACAGCGAATGAAGTCACAAATTTTACTGCTAATGCTGTTTACGAGTATTTTCGGGTAGTGCAATCAAATTAAATTGTCCATGCTTAAAAACGTCGTCAAATTTTGTAGCATCTTTCTTTTCTATTTTTATTACCATCGTCGTGTTTTCTTTTGTTTTTAAATTGTACATTTATCTAATATCGGTTAAATTAATTATTATATTTAATTATTTGTGGGGTTTCGTAAATGATCATCGCTTTACTTCGCTTTACTTTTCTTTATGCAAGTCAAACAACTGTTTGGATTGACTTAAAGAAGCTTAAAAGGTATGACAATAGTAAATAATTAAACAACATTAATATACTATCGCAGAAATTTATTTAAACACTACATAATATATTCAAACTATTTTTTTTGTAACTCACAGCAGAATAAACATTTAGGCCATTTAATATAACTTACTTTTATAATTATTCTATTACCTTAACTATAAAATAATATCACATTTTTTAGTTTACTAAATCAGTGGGGCAATAAATAAATAAAACCAATGTGCCTTTCCACTGTGTATCTTAAGTGCATTTAACGACCACTCGGTCGCTCAATTTAACATTACTAGAAAATAAAATTACGAACGTATTGGGGATATATAAAAGACCACAACATGAAGTCGAATAAATATTATGATCTCACAGAAGAAATGATCAGGAACGGGTTCAAGACTCAGCTTTACGCAGTGGAAGTTAGTGCGAGAGGAATTCCAGCAAAATCTTAGCACCACTTTTTTTTTTTTTTTTTTTTTTTTTTAATTCTTGAAATTTTATTATCTAAATTATTTAAGTCCTAAATAGTACAAAACAAGTACTGAAAGAATTGAGCATAAGCAGGTCTGCCGTCAATGCATTTATGGAAAGAGTTTTCCAAGACGGCATTAACGGAATCATACAGTATTTGGTTGGGTAGGGAGAGGAGTGGAATGGTGAGTGTATTATTTACCAGCCTATTGTCGGTCGCAAGCCCGAGACACCATTTTCTCATCTCTTACCCACACACGATGGACCCGGCACCTGCACGGTAAATCCATGGAGTGCTTAGAATTTTGTCCTCTTTGCTTGTTTTAATTTTAAAATAGATGAAAATAGTTCTTCCTAGAAAATTGATAAGACTACATTTCTCATAAGTTTACTCAGACTTGAAAACTCTTTGAAAATGTTGGATTGTGCGAGCGAGAGGCATGCAACCCCCTTAAAGGTTCCTACAAAGATTTTTAACAATCATTATAATAGAGTATGCTGTGTTTTGATAATTAGTGACATATGTCAGCTACTTACAGATTATAGGCCAGTTGCGGAAAATATGATTAAAATAATCTATGTATGATCAATAGTAGTTAGCTTGTCACTTTGGTTATTTCAGCCAGTATGCCTCATACGCATACGTTTCGTGTTGCCCAATCTTGGTCTTGGTCTTGTTCTTGCTTTTTTGAAAGACCAAGACCAATACTGACTCTAGTCTTGGTCTTTGTCTTGCGCAAGAGTCTAGCAAGACTCTTGTATAGACATTATATTTAATTGGTAACTGTTTCGTATCTGTCTTTTTTAGGGTTCAAGGTTAAAAATATCGAAATAATAATAATTATACTTGAAATAGTTCCGATGTGGAACTGAATTTTTTTTTTACTCTGACATAGTTGTTCATATTGAAGAATAAAACATCATGTAAATCTTTATAAGTTTTTGTTACATCTGGATACATTTTGGGATACATATTGGTCAACAAGATCTATAACCATTTCAAATTACGAGTAAATGAGACCAGTATTTCTCGAGATAGTAGTTTGCGGACAGACAATACAGTCTTCTACCGCCACAGCTCTTTCAATAATTTGATCCGCAGATCTTTTGCCTCCATCTCTATTCCAGCCACCTTAGAACCCACGGGCTTATTTAGAGATGATGGCAAGAGACCTGACGGTATGACCTTAGTTCCTTGTAGTTTGGGAAAATCACTAGTGTGGGACGTCACATGTGTAGACACGCTAGCAACTTCCCATCTTCAAGGAACTACTGTCAGAGCTGGTGCGGCGGCAGAACAAGCTCAAAACGCCAAGCGCCGCAAATATATAAACATTTGCAATGATTATATATTTGTGGCCTTTGCCGTTGAAACCATGGGACCGTGGCGCCTCGAGGCAAAAACTTTATTTAAAGAAATATCAAAAAAACTAGTCGACGTCTCTGGTGACCCACGGGCTGGCAGCTTCCTCGCTGAAAAGATTAGTATCGAAATTCAACGAGGAAATGCTGCCAGTGTTTTGGGCACCATGCCGCTGGACAATGGCCTGGAGGAAAATTTTATATTGTAATATTTATGTTGCTAAAATTTTTATTATATTTAATTTGTTATTTAGATTTAGTTTATTTTTTAGGTTAATTCATAATATTGTAATTATTTTATATTGTTTGTATATTACTTCGAATATACAGTCTCACAAGGTTTCATTACTACAATTAGAACCCTTGCCACATGATATAAACTTTTTTTATTCTTCTTATCTTTGACTATCGTTGTCATTATTTTCTGTGGCTGTTCTTAGCCGTTACATCTTACGATTGTTCCCATAGTGCCATATCAAATGACGAGTACCTATTAGACACTCGGTGTGCACACGACTGCCAGGTCTAGCCGGCCAGTTCTACTCAAATAACATTAAAAGTTCTGATAATTTTATTTTTGTCCTAAAAAAGCTTATAGAACATGTTTTAAATATTTTTGTAACTTAAAATTGAGTACCCATGGTTTGCAGTATGCTTTACTGTAATTTTATTTACTTTATAATTTATCAAACAATAATCTCTAGAAGATTAAATTCCTCCTTCCATATTTGTGTGACGTCATGGAATAGTTCTTAACATTTCTGCTGGCGCCACGCTGTGAGCTGTTTCTTCCATAGCTCCAGCTATACCCGCCGCGTCTTCGTCGACTTCTGGCTTTGGCCGTCTTTGGATGCGCAATCGCTTTACTTCGTCCTTCTTTTCGTCTAATATTCTCCTGAAAATAAAAACGGTTAAAATATTTTTTTTTTTCAATAATAAATTGTTCAACCTAACCTTCAGTCTTAAGGTACATTTACACTTAGCAAGGAGGCAAACGAACTGCTACGGAGGCTAGCTGTTAAGACTGTGTTCGATTTCTGGTCGGAACACAATCATTTATTTGTGATATTTCTTGAGTCTTGTACGATGGACATCGACGAGCTTGCACACTATCATGATAGTCCTATAGCAAAGTTGGCTAAATGTGAATTCGCTTCTTTGAAAAGCGTGAGCATGTTCGTTCAGTGATGATCGGTTAATAATAATAACGAATGCTCGCTCGCTTATTTGTTCAGTAAAAACGATAAGGCAAAGAAAATCCTAGATTATATTGTTTTGATCATTGTTTTTAACATATGAGTTTCACATGAGCAGTAGTAAAACAAAAAAAAATGTAAAAATCAAAAATTGCTAATAATCTTGACAATCAATCCACGAGGCTCTTCACAATAACCTCTTCTTCTGCAGCTGCCTTTCGATACGCCCTTGCTACTAGGACGAGCTGCTTGAGCCAAGTTGTCGTGAGGTCAGCGAATAAAACCTTTAGGTGGACATGGGGTTACATATGTTGATATTGACGTCATGTCTAACCTTCGGTTCCAAAGAACATATTTGCAAGATTTAATCAAAATCGCTCTATTGATATATGCGTGAAGGCTTAACAAACATACATACATACAGACAGACACACAAACAAAGCTTCTTTCGCATTTATAATATTAGAGAGCACGTCTGCCTTTATAGTTTATACATTTATGGAACAAGCTTCCAAGACGGCATTAACTGAATCATATTGCTTGGGTAGGGAGAGGAGGAGAATGGTGGACGCTCACCGTTTTGATATATGTATTGATGCACAATAATACGCTGCCCTTTTTGTAAACTAGCCTATAGTCGGTCGCAAGCTCGAAATGAAATGAAATAAAATGAAACGAAACGAAACGAAACGAAATTAAATAAAATGAAATATTTTATTTGCTAAAAAGCACATGGTTACAGATTCGAGTATGGTCTCAGTTTTTTATAGACAACTCACATGTTCCGCCAGTGACAGCATGCAAAATTTTATACAACTATTCCGAGACACCATTCCTCTCCTATTAACTATTAATTTTCCACACAAGGTGGACCCGCCACCCGCATGGTTAATTAAAGGAATGCTTGAAAATTTGTCTTCTACGAATAGCAAGAAAACTTACTGCTGCCGGCAATCGAAGAGAACACCCAGCAGGAAGACTCCGGCAATGGTAAGTAAGACAATCATGGTGACTCCGATGATCGTGGCCACCGTAACTGACGGGATTTCCTGCACCATTGAAGACACGGACACTCCAGGCCCTGGTGTTGCTTCCAACAAGTCTGGAAAACAAAAATAAAGTAACTGTTTAACTGCCTCTGTGGTCTAGCGATTCATGATTTAGACTCGGGAGTTACCAGGTTCGATTCCTGTTCGGGACGCAATAATATTTGTGATATTTTCCAAGTTTGAAACGCTAGAGCAGCGGTTCTCAAACTTTTTTGGTGGCGGAACCCTTTTGGAAAGCAAAATACTTGATGGAACTCTACAATAAAACAATAGTTTTTAAAAGTGTATTCTTCACTTTATGTTTTGAAGTTAGAGTCGAATAGGCTATAGTAAAGTTGGCTAAATGTGAATCCACTTCTTTATAAGTGTGGTTTCTAACCATCCCGGAAAACGGTCGTCATGGTACTGTATTTTTTCAAGTCTTGTTTCAAGCAATATTATTTTTGTATAAATATCACCATGGCAAGCTTACTTATTAGTTCTCCTTGAAAGAAAAAAATCTCATTTGACACAAATTGCACATAGTTTCAACGAGAACAACAAATAGGTGGTAGGCGGACTGATGGTGGTAATTTGCCTAGTCTGTCGGGGCGGGGAAGTATCCACCGTTCGTGTCGATAAACCCAGTATGTGTATCCATACGTTTCGGAATCAGGCTCGAATTGCAGTCATGCCCAGTCAAGCCATGATTGTCTGATTCCAGATGCTAACATTCATGGACTCGCGCGCCGCTTACCATCAGGTGGGTGCAAGGTCATATGTCGTGCTAGAATAAAAAAAAATACCGTAACCGATATGTTATCCGAATGAAATTCACGTTTTATATAATAAAATACGTTAAGAAGTATTTTTTTTATCACATCACCGCCACTAAAACACACGGGTACTAGACCTCCACTGTCAGAGATGGGCTTTCCAGAAATTTCTGGAGAATTTGGCCTACACTAGCCATGCGGGTTAGCGACGGTCTTGTGTAATTTTTTTTTTCATAACAATTTATTAACGATTCCACAAGTTGGTATATGTAGAAACGAGAACGGTGGTGATGTAAATCTGTGACGAATTTACATAAGAAAACCCTTTTAGGATGTTAAAGAAAGCGACCGAGCCATCACCGCTCATTTTCTTTTTATTTAGCTATTTTAAAATCAACTGTTTGTATGGAGGAGACAAAAAAAAATGTCACTTCCGGTATACTCGTATGGTTTTTTAGGACAAGTTATTTTTTCCATCTACGAGTATATAGTCACTTGTATTAGTCTAAAGTAAGAGCATACAATAACTCACATGGTATATATTTTATAATTACTCACCATCTTCCCAGTTTGCACTATTCCCTTGCAAAGTATCCATCGTTGAACATTCACTGCGAAGCCCTAATTACCTGTAATACAAATTGTATATGTTTATTTTTTTTTAAACCTCCATGCACAAAGTACAAAGGCGAACTTAATGCCCGTAGACATTTTATGATAGCCAAACTGTAGGTACAAATTTGAACAAATATAGGTGCAATGAAAGTAATAATAATAATAATAATAAAATCCTTTATTGCACACAAAATATAAAATATAAAAAGATGTACATAGGCGAGCTTAATACCATAAAGGTATTCTCTACCAGCTTACCTTTGGGAGAGTGATAGAATGAATATTATGGGTGCAG
This sequence comes from Tinea semifulvella, assembly GCA_910589645.1. Taxonomy (NCBI): domain Eukaryota; kingdom Metazoa; phylum Arthropoda; class Insecta; order Lepidoptera; family Tineidae; genus Tinea; species Tinea semifulvella. The sequence continues at coordinate 10,376,385 of OU342585.1, forward strand.
TCAGAAAAATAAAATGATATATAAAAAAATATAAAAATAAGAGAAAAATAATAATATAATAATTAATAAACTATGGGATAAATAGGATCATAATAAACTTATGTAATAAATACGAATAATAAATACAATAAAATACATATTATATAATACTAATAAAATAATATATGCCAAGGAGAGGAGATTAAGTTAAATTTTGTTTTTTAAGAAGGTGAGAAAATATAAGTTTTTTGAATATATTTAGAGATTGTGCCTGTAGGATAGTTAATGGCAGCCTGTTCCATTGACGAGCTGCAGACACGGTGAGAGAATCTGAATATCTGCTAGAGGAGTGAGGCGGGATTGAAAGTAGGTTGTTGTGTGAAGAACGAAGAGGACGAGTATGAGAGTCGCACAGATATTCGAAACGATCGCTCAAGTAGGAGGGTATATTAGGATTATTTAAAATGCCGTACAAGAAAGTAAGAATATGTAAGGATCTGCGAAAACGGATATTAAGCCACTTTAATTGAATGCGAAATTGAGAGATGTGATCATACTTACGCAGGCCAAATACATAGCGTATGCATAAGTTGAGAAGACGATCGAGTTTATTCAGTAGCTCCTCGGTGAGATCGGAATAACAGATATCTGCATAATCAATAATAGGGAGTAATAAGGAGGTAACTAATGTTAGCTTTGCTGAGCGCGTAATGGTTAAAATATACAATTATAGGATAATTTAATAAATATTATATACCTACCTACTTATACCGCGAGTTATTGTCAAAAGAGCAAATATTTTTATTAGACTTCAGCAGCCCTATTCTGTTACTTAAGCACAAACGTTATTTAATGGAATCTGTTAGCTATATATATATAAATATATCACGCTATTAAAGTTGATATTTGCACGGCCGCTGTCAAGGTCAAGCGCTTATAGAGTTGAGAATTGAATAACGAAATCCACTAATAACGCTACAATAATAGGGCTACAGTGTCATTAGTAGAACCCCTTTTTGAAATAAAAAAGTTAACTTTTCTAAAAGTAAAAATCACAGCCGAAAGACGAAAAAGAGAGAGAAACAATTACGTAAGTCAACGTTCGCGCGATCGTCGACCTCTCGCTACCTACTTAATTAGGGTCGGTATGAGTGGCGATATTTTTAGGAAAACTTCTCTGCGCCGTAACTCAAGATTTTATTACTGGGTAATAAAAAAAACGTAGTTCTTTAACTTTATTCTAGATTATATTATATGTAGGTATTATAATATACTAAATACTAATATATACACAATATAAAATGTACATATTATTATTATTATTACAGCCCCTAGGCCATAGCGTCCTAGACCTCCACTGTTGAAGATGGGCCTTCCAGAACATATATCTGGAGAAATTGGCCTACACTCGCCACGCTGGCCAGACGGCTTGGCGAGGAAAATGTACATAAACATATACAAATACAACTTACTAACGTGGTTTAGAGCTATTCCTAAAGTGTGAATATACCAGTTTTTTAAATGACAATCTTTTAATTGCCTGCCTTGTGTTCACCAGAAGATCATTCCATTAATTTGTGGCAGCCACTATCCCACTATTATTTTATATTAAATTCTTTACAAGTGACAGGATACGAACCTGCATTCTTCTCCTACTATTATTTCATATTTATTCTTTGCACAGCTTCTCATAATATTTCCAACTTAACTTTAGAATATAGATTGCTCTGATAAATTATTGACGTCAAAACAGAAATAATCTGTACACGTTTGATGTCAATTGCTACCGACAGTCGGCTGTCTTATCTGTTGTAACTGCATACTAATCAACCTAATTATAATTATTAATCAGAGCTTATGGCCTGAATCAAAATGTACCGACATCTGAAGAATTATCTTGATGAAATTGCATCACCTGATGAGTATCAGGATAGGCAAATGCAGTGTAGTATTTGCTGCAACTCCGTATTAAAAAAAACTGTACTTTTAAGTTCACGCACACTGACGCTGACTGAGTAGAAAAGTTAAAGTTATTATCCGTATCCGCGGATCTGGACACTAATGATCCGTTTTCGTAGCCGTATCCGCATTTACATTTTTAACGACCCCAGCTTGCATTCGAATATTCGAATTCTGCGAATAATTTTCTGAAACGAAATTCAAATATATATTTTGTAATATTCGAATAATTGACCAATTTTCTTGGGTTTAAAATGTAAATTATTTAAATTACGCTATGATAATATAATAATAATATTTCATTATCAATAAAAGTGGCAATCTTTCGGAACTAAAATTGATTGTCTTAGCTGTTAATGTTAACGATTGTTGATTTTATTATAAATATTATTGCAATATATTACTTATATCTTGATATATATATGACTATATTATAATTTTATCTCGATAAAAAAAAATAGAAGAAATACGCCATTAGAAATACATACTATGGGTTTTCATTATCTAAGTAGGTATTCAAAAAATTCGAATAGTATTCGAATTGTAAAAACCATTTTTTGTGTAGACCAATTTCTCCAGAAATTTCTGGAAGGCTATCGCCAACAGTGGAGGTCTAGGACTCTGTGACCTAGGGGCTGTGATGATGATATATATAGATGGGGCAAGAAGCCAAACGATAAAAGCTATAACTATCGTCTCAGAATTTATTAGTCTATGACAGTGTACTTATTGGTTATGGTCGTGTTCGAAGTGCACTTTTAAATTGGTTTTGTTGTTTTACTAATATAATTTTAAAAACTCTTCCATCTACAATCTACACCTTCTAAATAACTCCCAACAATGTTAATAAATGTATATATGTATATTTTTGTATATGTATATTAATAGGTATATTATATAAGTATTTATAATTATGTCGAATTTATCCTACTATTATTATTTCCTTCATTGCACCTATAAATATTCTCATTCGTCCCCAAAGTTTGGCTGTCAGAAAATGACTACGGGCATTAAGTCCGCCTTTGTACTTTGTGCAATAAAGTTTTTAAAGAAATAAATATTGCATGTTACTGAAGTGAAATCACGTTCTTCTTCGACTAGATGAGTAAAAAAAAACGAGTATATGGCGTAAAAACAATGAAACTATACCTTGTCTAATATAGCATAATTTTGTCAGCTCACAAAAGTATTGGGTAGTTCAAATCTATTCGATTATCGATTTATTATTTTATAGAACTTGGAATCGATAGTTCATATAAATAAACAAAAAATATGGTATTCGAATATTTAATATGCAATAAAAAAATATAAATATATTACGACTATATAAGCCCCCAAGTAAATTAAACAAGGTACTTATTAGGATTTAAGTTTTTTATTATTATTATAATGGTGCACACCCTAAATCACTTTCATAATCATTATCGTCATCATCACTGGCTGATTGACGGAAGTGGTGGAATTTAATAATTTTATTTCACAACCTATTTTCTATTGTCGATAGTTATTCGTTTGCAATGCACTACCCGTCAAAATGCTATACTAGGCGTGAACTGTCAAAATTTTCATCCTTATATTAGACAAGGTACCTTATAACATTTAGTATAAAAGTAATAACCAATGCCCTATCTTATATTTGATCTCTTTGTTTGTAGCTCCTACTTGTAAGCAATTGTTTTGACGGAAGACAATAATAAATTCACTGAACTCATTATTATAATATCTTTGTCCGTTGACTTCAACGAGTATGCCGCAATAAAAAGTATTTAACTATGATAAGAAAACACCTACTTACCTAATTGAATGTCTGATGTTTTACGAATATTGCAACGTTTTTAAGACCTAAGCAGGTCTGCCGCCATTACGTTTTTGGAATAAGCTCCCAAGACGACATTAGCAAAATTAATTATACACAATACATAAACAAACAAACCAACCACTCTTGTTTATCGTGTTGTGACGTCACTGAGTTAGCCTGATAGTGATGTACCGATTTTGAATGTAATTATCAATAGCAAAATATCAATCCACTTTTTGTATGTAAAACAGTTTTCTGTCAAAGTAGGTATTTATTTATTTAAAACTTTATTGCACTATGTACAAGGGGCGGGCTTAATGCCGCTAGAATGTCTCTGACAGCCAACCTTTGGGACAATAAAAAGTATAACTTAGATCGGGGAGTAGGTGCGAAGACGTATTTATTTATTTATTTATTAAATACTTTATTGCACTTTACTTAAAAGTATGTACAAAGGCGAACTTAAAGCCATTTCGGCTTTTTCTACCAGCTAACCTTATTTATCATTATTAAATAATAACTATATTTATCAATAATATATATACTACATACTAATAGTACTTACATATATACATAACTATACTACATACAATATCCACTTATATACTGTATAATGGCTTTTATATGTATCCTGGTTGGTTAAATTTATTGAATAGAATATTTTACTCATTATGAACCTTCCTATTTTATCATCAATGAGCCCAAAGGAAGACTGGTAGAAAAAACTTAGTCCAACTTTTTTTTTCATATTAGCACGGCATGTGACCACGCAAGCAAGCCCACCTGATGGTAAGTGGCGCGCGAGGTCCATGAATTCGGCAACTGGATTCGGAGTCATGACTGACATCAGTCCCTAACACTATGACGGCTTGACTGGGCATGACGGCAATTCGAGCCTGATCCCGCAAACACTTTACTGGGTTACATGTCCGTGATCGGGTGCTGCTGTGGGGGCCTGGGACCTCTGCCGAACACGTTCAATTTATTGTTCTTAAATTAACAGAGGTTTTTGCGTTTTGTCGACTTTCGGGTTGCACATAGGCATGTAGTCTACCTAAATTCTGACTTGCCAGGTGGGTTACTGCTGTACCAGGTATTGTATTTTCATAGGTACTGATAACTAAATTTAAAAGGTTAATAATTGATCGTTGTGGTGCAGTTCTGTATATGTTTTATTTTGTAAATCTGATATAGCTGAGTTTTCCTTGCACATTCCTTTCTCAGTCAGATTAAACATTAACAGGTCACTGGAATTTGCTAAGCTGCTGGTCTTCTGCTAACAGCTTACTTATTGGACCACTTTGCTGCTTAGTCTTCTACTAGCAGGAGTAGAATCATTCAAAATAATTAAATTAATGACGTTTCATAAATGCCTGTAATAGGTTTACGTGAATAAAGATATTTTGACTTTGACTTTGACTTTATGAGCACGAACGGTGGATACTTCCCCGCCCTGGCAGACTGGGCAAATTACCACGATCAGTCCGCCTACCACCTACTTATTTGTTATTCTCGTTGAAAGTATGTGCGATTTGCAATGATGTCAAATGCCAATTTTTACAATCAATGAGAATTTATATAGTAAGCTTGCCATGGTGATATTTATATATTAGTAAAACAATAAAATACTAAATAAATAAATTAGGTATTTAAAAAAAAGGTATATACACTAATATACCTTTTTTTTAAAGCAAAACTTACTTTTAAAGCAATAAAAAAACGTGCCTATTCCCTATTGCCTGTAACTTAATTTTTTTTTTTTTTGGTAATGTTAATTACTTTGACTTACATAAAATCCTCCTTTAGAGACGTCCCATCAGATAAAGTCCCAAGGAGACTGGCAACATTTTCCTTCTATATAACAAGATGTTGACAGAAATAACCGCTAACGGCGCGAATTTGTAACCTGTGCCGAGCTAGGAAAAACCCTACATGCGCATTAGACATGTTATTGGACAGTGGCTTTTTTACGAAATTCCTTGCGATAATGAAAATAATTATGATAAGGCAATGGACGTGATGTCTGGGATATTTTAGCGTGATGCAATGATTACCCATAGTTGATACTAGGTAGGTATCGCATTATGGATCTACATGATCAAGGGATAAATAAAACTCAACAACCACGAATTCAAAAACGTTACGCTCAACCAGTGCTAGATGAATATCTCTTCTGTCATCTAACATATTACATATATACGGAACAAAAGATACCGAATACATTTAGATCTTGATTTAGGCCAAAGAAAAGGTGAAAGAAAAATCATAGTAAGTAGTAAGTATTACTGAGGTGTAAACTTAGAGCAAGCAATTGTATTTTTTTTATTTATATGGAATGTGAACATACCACAATGTTTGAAGACAAAAGTTTTCAACCAGTGCGTTCTTCCAGTAATGTCGTATGGACCAGAGACGTGGACACTGACAGCGGGTCTGATGCATATGGTAGAAAAAGCCGAAATGGCTTTAAGTTCACCTTTAAGTAAAGTGCAATAAAGTATTTAATAATAATAAGTTCAAAGTCGCTCAGAGATTATTATGGAGAGAATTATGCTCGGGATTTCTCTGAAGGATAAAATCCAAAACGTTGACAAACCCCAGAAAACCAAAGTTACCGACATAGCTTTCAAAATTAGCAAGCTGAAGTGGCAATGGGCTGGACACGTCTGTCGCAGAACCGATAGAATAAAAGCCCCCCCGCCAGGTGGACAAGGTAGCCCACTGTGTAGAGGATGCATGGCAGAGGAGACGGCGCATTTACTCATGGAGCGCTTCAGTGTGTCTTAGACTGAAGTTCCTTCAGACTGTGAGAACTCTTCCATAGGTCCGCAGAATTGCGCCGGGACCCCTTGGACTTGCTGGAGCAGATTGGATGGCTCCGCTGACCGAGTGAAGGTCACGCAAAAAGGAGACTAACTGCGGAGAATCGACGGTCATCACAATCGAATCGATCGTATCGGCTCTAGAACCCGTTTACCAACATAATAAAATAAAAGGCTCATTGACGTCTCTGGTGACAATAGGGCTGGCAGTTTTTTCTCTCAAAAAATAAGCATCTTAATTTAGATGATAAATGTTGCTAGTGTATTGCACCATGCCACATGACAGCGATTACAAGGAGCTATTTTTTTTTTCAAGTATTAATTTTTTTATTTAGGTTAAAGTTAGTTTTTGTTATTTAATTTGAGGTTGTTTTTTTTATATTTATTTATTTAATTTAAAAAAAAGTTTAAAAAAATAAGTAAATGCAAATTAATTATTGTTACGCCGACATACAATGTTTCCTAAAAAGAAACATTCAAAAATTCCAACGTCATACTGTCATGTTGGATTCCTATTGTGTCTGTTATCGTCGGACGTCCTGATATCCGCTAGCTATTTGGTACGTGACTTGAACCTATAATAACTTGGTTTTTATCAATGCATTGTTTTGAAATATTTAAGGACCTATAAAAACTATCAGCTCCAATCAAAATTGTTTACTGTTGGGCTAGTTTAATATTTCAACACTAATCGTCACTAATATTTCGACTAGAAACTAAAGTGACAAAAACATTTAGTAATTAGTATAAGACACGGGAAGTTAATGAAACAAGTATCCATACTAAAATAATAAAATGTGTACAAAACCAAAATAAGTGAGTACATAGGCGAGGTTATTAATTGATCGTTGTGCTGCAGTTCTGTATATATTTTATTTTGTAAATCTGTTATAGCTGAGTTTTTCTTGCAGATCCCTTTCTCAGTCAGATTAAACATTAACAGGTCACTGGAATCTGCTAAGCTGCTGGTCTTCTGCTAACAGCTTACTTATTGCACCACTTTGCTGCTTAGTCTTCCACTAGCAGGAGTAGAATCAGTGAAAGTAATTAAATTAATGACGTTCATAAATTCCTGTAATATGTTTACGTGAATAAAGATATTTTGACGTTGACTTTGAGCTTAATGCCGTAAATGCATTTTCTACCAACTAACGTTTTATTATACACGTGAAAGAAGTTCTGTCTGTCTGTATGTTATGCCTTTTTGTTCGTCTTTCATGCCTTTATAACTGGACCGATTTTAATAAAATTTGGCAGATATGTATATAGTATTTCATTTAGTTACTTTGCAAATTTTGGGTTCAAATTTTATTTAATAATAATTGTTATATTTAGCCGAAACCAATGCACCACTTTTTGGATTTTTGTCTTTCTAACAGCATAGGCACTTTTAAAACATTATGTTACAATTATTAAAATAATTACTCCGGTTTTACTTCCGGTTACTGGGTTTAGACACTCCTGCCTGAAACACAAGACCACTTTGTTCAGAGACAGAAGTATATTTATGTAATACACAATAAATTATACCTCATCATAAATTATATATCAGAAGAGCCAAATTGTATTAGGTTTTATTGAAATAAACTATTAATATTTTAACGAAAAAAAGGGGCATATGACGTCATCAACGACATGTAAACCTAATTTCACGATCATGGCGATCACAATATTACATAAGCGAAGTCGGGTCAAAAAGCTAGTTTGCAAAAAAAAATAATCTATTCTTTTATTATGTTTTGGCTTGAATATATTTGCCTTAACTTTAAATAATATAAATATTTTAATAACGTCACATAACTAAAGTTACTGAGAGTCAAAATTAGCAAACTGAAGTGGCAATGGGCTGGACACGTCTGTCGAAGAACCGATGATCGTTGGAGTAGACGAGTTCTGGAGCGGAGACCACTAACCTACTGAAAGACGCAGAGTGAAGCGACCCCCGCCAGATGGCAAGCTTATTTTTTTACTGTTGTGCCGGTCATTCTAAATAATAAATCTAAGTCAATTTTACCTTGCCTAACCTGTGAGAAACCATTGAGAGTGTGGCCTAGATTTCACGAGGAAGTCAACATTTTAGTGTCGTATTGACTAACGGTATTTGCATGTCAGTCATACACGTAGCTAAGATGTAATGTGCCTTTCTTAATACAATGGAATTTAGCAAACCAGCGACGGAAGTTTATTTCTTCAAGCGTAAAAGTTTGTTTGTCAAAATAGTGAATTCCTTTATTTACCGTCAGTTTTAGCAAAATGTTACAAGAATATTTTTTAAATGTTAGAAGAACCTCGATTGAAATTTTTGTGTTTCTTTATTTCGACCGCTTCACGTACTATTCTTGGGTAATAGTGACGATCGGTGGAAAGAATCTTTGGGTCATGCAGATCAATCCAATGGTTTGTGCCACTATTTATTAGGTGTTCTGCTATTGCTGACTTGTTTAAAAATCGAATACACAAATAACAACTATAAAAAGCGTATTTCTGTATAATGTTTGAATTACGTGACCTTTAATCTTCAATAATGGAAGTGCTATGAAGAAGCAAGGATATGTTCAATGTCCTGCATGATCAAGGAAACTGGGTCAAGTATGCGCGTAGAAAATTTTAATGTAGGTAGCTACGTCTTTTGCATACAAAGTAAAAAGAGGGCTAAATTTTTAATTGCCTAAATTTTTAAGTTACAATCTCGCTTTTGACTAGTGGTCGCATTACTATAGATCATAAAGAATAGCTTGAGCTCAATACATTCAATGTCATTGGAATTATTTTTACCTTAATTCTGACTTGCCTGGTGGGTTACTGCTGTACCAGGTATTGTATTCTCATAGGTACTGATAACTAAATTTAAAAGGTTATTAATTGATCGTTGTGGTGCAGTTCTGTATATGTTTTATTTTGTAAATCTGATATAGCTGAGTTTTCCTTGCAGATTCCTTTCTCAGTCAGATTAAACATTAACAGGTCACTGGAATTTGCTAAGCTGCTGGTCTTCTGCTAACAGCTTACTTATTGGACCACTTTGCTGCTTAGTCTTCTACTATCAGGAGTAGAATCATTCAAAATAATTAAATTAATGACGTTTCATAAATACCTGTGGTAGGTAAATAGGTTTACGTGAATAAAGATATTTTGACCTTGACTTTTGACTTTGACTAAAAAAATAAAATAATTATAGAATTAGGTACTAACAATACTAATATAATTTTATGAATGCAGTAACAATTACTAACAAACTACTAATAAATTATGAACTAAGTTTAGTTTGAAATAAACGTTTTATTATTATTATTATAAATACTATTTGTTTTAAGCAATTTAGAGTATAGTTTGGCAATCAGGAAACATCAGCTCATCCTTTTGTCGTCCATACCATTATGTTTATACGAATCAGAGACGTGGATACTAACAGTGGGTCTGGTACACAAATTTAAGGTCCTTCAGCGAGCTATGCTTGGTATTTCTCTGATGGATACAATTCGAAACGTAGCTATTTGTCAGAGTATCAAAGTAACTGACTTAGCTTTCAAAATTAGTAAGCTAAAGTAGCAATTTGCCGGACACATCTGCCGCAGAACCGATGGAGATGGGAGACCATGTGGGACTGAGAGTGGGACTTTCCCCTGCCAGATGGACGGATGACAACCTCTTGAGACCTATGGTACACTCTAGTGCATATATTTTTTTTTAAATATGAATGGTGATGTATCTCACTATTTATGCATAGTTTTTTAAACATTGATAATTTATATAGGCCAGTGTCAGTGTAAACCACCAAGTCGAGACGTGTTCGTGAACGTAAGTTTTGTGGTGTTTTGTCTCATTTACTAATAACATTTTAATATTTTGCCATTATTAAATTAAATTGTTGTCGACATTTATTATAAAATAGTATTTAATTTTGCCTTTTTTTAAATAGTAATAATGATAATACTATTGTGTATAGTGACATTCTAATTTACGAGTATCACTACGTATTATAAAACAAAGTCCTCCGCCCGTCTGTCTGTCTGTTCGCGATAAACTCGAGAACCGATTTTTATGCTGTTTTGACCAATAGATAGAGTGATTCTAAAAGAAGGATTTAGTATATAATTTGTTAAGTTTTTGTATACAACGATATTTGTTGGAAGTGTCGGAAAAAAATAAACCGTCCGGGAGCTTTCAACGAAACCCTTTGAAATATAACAAAATAATGTAGGTATGCTAGAATTGTGTATCTTATATAGGTCTACAGAAAAGTTAGCGATGACATATGTTTTTTTTTTTTTTTTCCTTTACATCATACAAATTATATGTATATCTTAGGAGATATAGCAAATTCAAAATAATATGCTTTTCCAAATAATAATTCGTTTTGCTGTTTGCACGGGCAAATCCGGGTAAAACAGCTATTTTTTTTATGTAATGTAATTGCAATGTCGAAATTATTATTAATTATATAATATTAAAGGCGCGTTGGTGGCTCGGTTGTAAGAACGCGTTCCTTAAATCCTACAAAGGTCGGTTCAACCCCCCCGGCATGTACCAATGAGAAATACACTTTTCTTACGTACATTTGTCATAGATTTACAAAACCACCGTTCCCATGCCTTGGAGAGCACGTTAAGCCGTCGGTCCCGTTCCACCAATACTAGCTTGTGGAATCGTTAATAAATTGTCATTAAAAATTGACATCATATCCTCGCCAAGCCGTCTGGCCAGCGTGGCGAGTGTAGGCCAAATTCTCCAGATATATGTTCTGGAAGGCCCATCTCCAGCAGTGGAGGTCTGGGACGCTGTGTTCTAGGGGCTGTAATGAATATTAAATTATAATATGCCTATTGTGGGCAGATTGTTTAAAATTTATGTAGGTACAGGACATACTCGTACTAAGACTATTGTAAACAATTTCGACAATATGAAATTGAAATTTGAACCACTACCGCCCTTTCTTTCTAGTTCCTTACTTCAGTCCATGTTTAAAGTTTTCCTTTTATTTCTTTGATCTGGTTCTAGATTTACAGTGAGCGTACGTACAGCGATAAATTAATTTATAAACAAACTCTGTAGGAACTTACGTAAACTGCTTGCTCAGCGGAAATCTTGCAATCAATCCTATTTCTTTCCTTTCTATTTAAATCCACTCAAAATGTACTTGATTCAAACCAGTAATCATATACTTTAATAGTTGTTTTTATTAAAACAAAACACGGTATTCCTTTGGCACTATTTGTTTTTTTATTTGGGACGCTTTAATTAAAATGCGCGGGCGCAACCTTCTCCATTCACGAGTGGCGTTTAACTAAACGCAGCAGCAGTTATTGTTTACTGCTAAAGTTACAATCACTAGTAAACACTCAATTTTAAACTCTATACCTAATAATGAGAAGGTTGCAACTTGTTTCGTGTAGGCCAATGTTGTGTGTGAACAAGAAATAGTTTTTACGACGAATTCTGATGACGCTGGTCTGTTTGCTAGTACTGATGATACGGCACGTTGTTGAAAAACACCCATTCTATTAACTTCCGTGAATTTCGACATTGCAACATCTGTTGCGGGTCTGCGGATCTTGTAAGAAAAAAACAACAATATTTTGTATGTGTGAATAGAGACGCTTATAAATTAATAGTTATTTAGAAACATTTTGCTAAAATCTTTAATTACTATTGTGCAGCTGTTATTAATTACATTTTAGTCTAAGATAACTGCCTCCTTGGTCTAGTGGTTAAGACCGTGGATTTAAACTCGGAGGTACCGGGTTCGATTCCTGGGCGGGACACATTTTTTTTTATAATGTAAATAAATACATTTAATTAATATTTAATTTATTTGTGATAATATATAATATATTCTCGAGTTTGGTACGCTGGAGACATTGACGAGCTTGCCACTTGTCATGATTGGCCTATAGTGAAGTTGGCTAAATGTGAATCCGATTATTTATAAGTGTGGTTTCTGACCAACCCGAGAGGGTAACGGTCGCGATGATACTTTAGTTTACTAGTCTAAGATGCGTTTAAGAGTGTCCTTCATCGATCGGTTATCCGACGGAAATCCACTTTCTATATAATAAATAAGCTAACAAAAGCAACGTGTGTGATGGGCGTGGGCTACTGTCTAAACTACGAGGAATTTCGAGAAATGATGAAATGAGTCTCCAGGCTGATTTTGATAAAGTATATAATTGGTCAAAATTTTTTGAAAACCAATATGCTAGCCGGGAATAGACCCAAAAGGTTTTGACAGAAGGATTCGATTTTCCTTAAGTTTGACGTTTGACATTACTTCCTAATTAATTAAGTTAAGTAACTTAATTAAGTGACTAATACATTTAAGTTAAAAGAACCATCTCTGTAGATATAGTTTTTTTACACTAGGATAAATAAAAGACGAAAAAAGTCCAGACAGACATTATGGTTGCAAATTATTTCTAACCGGAATTGTCATTACATCACATTAGGAAATCTAAACTCAGATCAATATGGTGTGTTTATATTTTACTTGAATTTTGCTCAAACTTATTTATACAAGATTCCATATACACCCCGCAAGGAAAACGGTCGTTGCTATGAAAAAGAGTTGCTAACGGAACAGTTTGAAGACAGGAAAGCTGACAATTATATCTGCCAACGTATTTTTTTCATTCATTACAGCCCCTATAACACAGCGTCCTAGACCTCCACTGCTGGAGATGGGCCTTCCGGAACATGTATCTGGAGAATTTGGCCTACACTCGCCAAGCGAGCCAGACCGCTTGGCTAGGATGCCAACGTATACAGAAGGGAAATGTTATTTATTTATTTATTTCAAAACTTTAATGCACAAAGTACAAAAGGCGGACTTAATGCCCGTAGACATTCTCTGACAGCCAAACCTTTGGGACTAATTAGAACAACTGTAGGTGCAATGAAAGTATAAGTGACACATCAATTAGATATAAATACTTATATAATAAACTTACTTATATATAATCTACTTATAAATATAAATATACTAAATACTAATATATACACAATAATAAACATACATATAAAACTTACAAATTTTGTTAGGAGCTATTTAGAAAATGTGAGTAGACCAGCTTTTTAAATGATGATCTGGTAGATGCCTGTCTTATGGTAATAGGTAGATTGTTCCACAGATTTGTAGCAACAACGTAAATGGTTACCAGTCTCCTATGGGACTATCCCTGAAGGGTCGTCTCTAGAGGTAATTTTTGACTTATAGTTCATTTATTATTAGGTTTAGTTTAAATTAAATTATTACTTTTTAAGTAATTTTCATTATATAAATAAATGTTTATACGGTGTTTTATAGACTTATTAAATTAATTTTGCATAGGCATTGAAGCTTCTGGTCCTGCGGCGGGATTCTATTTATGCACAAACGTTATATACAGGATTCTATTTAACTAACGAACAATTTCATAAGAGTTAAATTCGTATAATATTTTGCAATTTTGACGTAAGCTCGGCTATGCTCGGCTACACTCGAGCTAAAACTGTCAGTAAATAAAGTAATACACTTTATAGATCTCAGCCTTATTGTGTCTTTAATGCGATTTTGCCATTGTTAAGAATTTACAAATAAGCACAAAGCATGACAATGGAAAACCTTTCCTTATTGACAGAGGTCATGCCATGACCGACTGTACAATAGTCTACAATTTCTAAACAAATCACAAGGAACAAAAAGTGTTGTGTTAAAAAAAAACGTAGGTAATTAAATAGTACGAGGAAGTCATCCAAAAAACGTAGATAATTAGATAGTACGAGGAAGTCATCCAAAATATATTGTATATTTTTTTGTTTTTATTTTTTAGGAACAAGGATCTTGTGCAAAAAAAAGTGTTGTGTTAAAAAAAAAACGTAGGTAATTAAATAGTACGAGGAAGTCATCCAAAAAACGTAGATAATTAGATAGTACGAGGAAGTCATCCAAAATATATTGTATATTTTTTTGTTTTTATTTTTTAGGAACAAGGATCTTGTGCAAAAAAAAGTGTTGTGTTAAAAAAAAAACGTAGGTAATTAAATAGTATGAGAAAGTCATTCAAAAAACGTAGATAATTAGATAGTACGAGGAAGTCATCGAAAATAATTTGTATTCATTTACGTTTTTCTTTTTTAGGAATAAGGATCTTGTGCTGTGCGTCTTCTCTCCGGTCTTCTGAAGCCAAGTTTACTATACAAGGTGGATTTTTGAGACGGGTCAGAAGGGCAGCTACCTTAACCGTTATAGTTACAGGAAAATGTTCTTAGGAGACCATCCATAACTTTTAAGATATTCAGTTGGGCTCTAAGGGACTTTTGATGACAATAAGAAATAAGATAGCGACGCTAATACGTTGGCAGAAATAATTGCCAGCATTCCTGTCTCCAGACCTTTCCGTCAGCCAGTTTGACAATATGTTTGTTTAGTTTTAATTCTATATATAAATATATTTTTTAAAACCAACCGTAAGTTTCTCTTTATTTTTAAATATCGTTTATTTTTTGCGGAACCAAGAAAAGCAACCTTGCAACCATGAAGAACCAGCAAATGAACTGTGAAGTGTAAATCGCTATAAAATCGTAAGCATACCATTTTTTTTTTATTCACTTTAGTTTTATTGCCGTCTGTTCCACAATTCTGTCCCAATATTTAATTTTGATTTTTTTATGAAAAAAATATTTATAGAACCAAAGCCAAAAAATAGTTATCATGTACTGCTCCGTATACACAAATATGTACTTTAAAATAATATTTTATTATATTGTAAAAATTTGACGTGTAAAATTAAATGCTTATTGTCCTATGCCTACTTGCAAAAATACACGAATTGGATTGAATTCAATTAATAATAATTCAAGAAATAAAGACCTTAATGAATGGTAGGTAAAGTAATATGTGATCAAGAAACGGGAAAGTTCGAGAAAGTTCTAAACATAGCATCGATCTTAACTGCAGAACATTATGCGCAAAAGCTGTAGGTTCTTGAGTGGTCCAACCGGAACGACTAGGACTGCTTCGTTGACGTTCTGCGGCTCACAAGTCGGCAATTTGTATCTACCTATAATCACAGAACAGAAATTAAAAGTCGGGAAGTTCATGTTGCAACTGCGGGTAGATTCGTCTTTAACACGGTTGTCCGTGATGAAAGAATCAAAAGAATCGAATTATACGAATTCCTTTAGAATGTGGCTCTTTTGGCAAGGAGTTATATATTTATTTAAATCTTTATTACACAAAGTACAAATTTCACATCTTCGGGACAACAAATGCAGTTACAATTAAAAAGTAAAGTATCATCACGACCGTATCCGGGGTTGTCTAAAACCACTCTTTTAAAAGAAGCGGGTTCACTTTAGCTTATAGGCACATATTGACAAGTGGCAGGCAAGTTCATCGATGTCTCTTAGAGTACCAAACTACAACAAAAATATAATAATAATATTTATTTATTTTAAAACTTCATCGCACTATGTACAAATGCTGATTTAATACCGCTAGCCATTCTCTGATGTAATAATAACTTTTAAATTGTGTTGTTTGCAAATACCTTTTTTTTGCTTAACACAATAGAATGCCTTTTACATGTTCCAGAATATATTATTATTATTGATTAATAGGCGAGCAGCGCATTGCTGATATGCCTATATATACCCCAATAAGATTAAGTTTTCCCAGGCATCAAATATTTCTCCAATCAATTTAGTACCAGCATTTATTCGTTTTGTAAACCCAAATAGTCATGCAGTATTTTATTTTCATTAAATTGTTAATTTCATACAAAATATTTGCTACATATTTTTTTCGCCAAAAACTTTGTCTTCTTATCTTATCAAAGAAGAACTTGTTTTAAACTTCCGTAGCATGCAGGTCGGCAGTTACTGTCATGGTCTAATTAACCTTTTTCTTCATGCCCCATTATTGTTCTATACAAATCAAATCATTTATTTCCTTAGGTTAGTACACAACACTTGAATATTGTCAATACATATATTTTTATACAATACAAGCTTGGCTGGACCGAATCTAACAGCAATACAATTTGTAATAAATAAAACATTGTTGCTATAAGCGAGGATTTTGTACTTATTTATAACTAGATACTTCAAATTTAATTCGTGGCTGTAAAAAGGCCGTGTCAGCTTATAATCTAATAATATTTATGTCCTTAAATATAAATTCGTGGCTGTAAAATGGCCGTATACATTTTTAATATCTTTGACTGACACCATCGACAGACTCTTTATAGAGAATGAATTGACGCTTACTTAAGCCTCTCACCCACTTCTCAACCCACGAACATGCAGAAGAGACCGAGACAAGCCTGGTCATACAGCCTGTAGTTTATATAAAAAAACAATTACGAGTGTAAACAGTATGTTGGTTTGTAGGTTTGTCCGATAAGAATTCGGATACGTGCAATTAAGTTCTTATCATAGCAATGAGGACGCGTGTAACTATATAATTGATGTGAATTTTAAGTAATGTTTTACTGTAGCTCTAGCACGCACAAACCCCGTTATCGTATCGAGAACGTGAAGTAAGAATGGAATATAAAGACGTCGATTGTTTGACAAGCACGTAAAGTTTGTCAAACATGTTGATAGTTTACAGGCTTAACAGAACTACAAATTATCAGCTTGGACGTATCACACCGTTAGTAATACAATGGCATAATACGAAAACGTATATTATTCGGAAATTGCGTTTAAAGATTCTGGAGTGTGAGAGAGACACAAATACAGTTACCGAGTCATTATTGTCCTTTTTCTCTCTGTGTTAGCGCTAACTGGTAGAAAATTCCATCTTGTGCCCATAGCATTTAAAATCCCACTATACAAATTTTGATTTGAACCCTTATATTATTAAGGGTGCAGTATGAACATTAACAATTTGCCAGCATAATATTATATGTTCGTTATCCTAGGTCCAAGGGCAACCTGTCAAGCAAGGTTAGTGATTAGGGACTGATTTCAGTCATTAGTGTCTGTGGGGTGACGCAGAATGCACAATCGTCTAAAATCGATTACGTCGGTCAGAAATGTCACAAACTAGGCGGAATGCCAAGATTTTGACATTTCTAACAGACGCAATCGATCTTAGACGATGCGTTTTCGTACGATTGTGCACTCCGCCTAACCCACTGATTCAAGTTACTGACATTCATGGACCTCGCGCGCCGCTTACCATCAGGTGGGAGCAAGGTCACATGTCGTCACATATTCATAAATCCGTATGAAAATTTTTAATTACCTTCAAATAGGAAATGTATAATGCTATCTGTGTCGGTAGTGATAGATGCTTATTATTATATACTTATAGAATTATAGACAAACAATGTGACTACCTATAAATGATTGATGAGTCATTTGGCTATTGTATAAGTAAAATTATAGTTTAATTGATTTTTATCTTTGCAATAAGTAAAGACGTACCTAAGTAGTATCATTACAGCCTATAGAACACAGCGTTCTAGACCTCCACGCTGGCCAGACGGCTTGGCGAGGATATGATGTCATTTGTTTATGACAATTTTTTACGATTCCACAAGTTGGTATTAGTGGAACCGGGACCGACGGCTTAACGTGCTCTCCGAGGTACGGGAACGGTGGTGTTGTAAATCTATGACAAATGTACTTAAGAAAAATGTATTTCTCATTGGTACATGCCGTGGGGGGTTTGAACCGACCTTTGTAGGATTAAAGGAACGCGTTCTCACAACCGAGCCACCACCGTGCCTTTAAGTAGTATATAAATGTAAAATTAAGATAAATATAAACTAAACCTAATAAAAAATAAACTATAAGTTAAAAAAAACCTCTAGAGACGACCCTTCAGGATAGTCCCAAGAAGACTGGCAACATTTTTCTTCTGTATAGCAAGGCTAATACGTTGGGAGAAATAAGTGCCAGCTTTCCTGTCTCCAGACTTTTCTGTTAGCATTTTGGATAACTCCTTGGCCAGACGCTTGGCTGAGTGTCCCCATGGGCCTTATGTCTCGACCCCAAACGGCGCAAATTCGTAACCGAGGTTGGCATATTTGCGCAGCTCAGAAACCGCCGCACTTCCCGCGCTTGACTAGGTCGCCTGGATGAGTGATGGGCCTGATGTGTCTACACATGTCGCATCCCATACCAGGGACCTGCCCAGTGTCCATGGCCCAACGGTCATACCGTCGGGTCTCTTGCCATCGCTCCGCGCAATCCTAGAGGGTTCTAGGATTGCAGGTACTCCAGCAGTGACAAAAGCCCTTCATATGATGTCGTTTAGAGCAGCTTGACTTCATTTGTCACTTCACAAAGATAATGTCAAAGTAACGTCGTGCACCAGCTCGCTCTTATGGTGACAGTTCTATACAATAATGAACTTTAGGTGGGTTGGAAATTAAATTCCTTGACCATACCTACCTACTATTTGCACAGGTATTTCAAATTCAAATTCAAAATTCAAAATCGTTTATTTGCTTTAAATGTGGTACATACAAGAATATGGTTAGTAAGTTGGCTCTGCACATTTAGCCATTGTTGTGGCATGCAAAAATTGTTTTTATTTAAATTCTTCTGCTTCCCAAGATACAACATAATGGTTTGGGGAGCAGAGTTCTGTATCTCTTTCTTACTTACTTGTTTTGATTATTTTTTTCCTGTACAAAATTTTGTAACTCAATTTACTTTTGCTTCAATAAACGATTTTTACTTTACTTTAATATATTCTTATCTAGTAAGTCTAGTCATCAAGTTCTTATTGTTATTATAAATAATATTATGACATTTATATTATTATGAATTTAATTTTAATTTGACTCGGCCACTGTACAGCCACGAAATTAATTTAAGTTAATTTGATTTTATTATAATTAGACATTATATTATAATTATTTTAGATTATAAGTTGACACGGCCTCTATACAGCCGCGAAATTGTTATTGTATTTTTTTTTTTTTTTTAATTTGACATAAAATTATCATTATTTAGATTATAAGTTAACACGGCCTTTATAAATCCACAAATTTAGGTTAAGCTGCAGTACTTGTTTATGGCAGCAATGTCACTTACTTATTTCGGTCCATCCATATATTAATTTTAATTAATTTTAATAATATTGTATTTTATTTTTATTGTAAAAATTGACAATATCCCAGTGTTACCTGTGAACCAAATGGAAATAAATAATTTGAATTGGAATTTTTGAATTTGAATTTATATAATTAAGTTTAGGTCAATTAGGTATTAATAACAGACAAAAAAAACAAATTTCATTTTAAAATTCCTATTTTCACAAAAAAATTGAACGTAGGCTTAACATCGATGTATAATTTGGTTTTTAATGTAGTATGTACGAGTGTATTTATTATTTTTTTTCTATCACCAATTATTTTTTAATTATTTAATTTCCAGTTTTTTTATGTAAATATACGAATATCAAGTTAAAACTTACTTTTGGACCATCATGACAAGTGGCAAGCTCGTCATTATCTCTAGCGTACCAAACTCGAGAAGTATCACATATAAATTAAATACATCTCCAATCTCGTTTAAAAATACGCCCATTAGTGATTCGACTGAGACGGCGACGGGTGTGCTGTTTTTGTATAAACGTGTGTTACTCGGAATTAGTCGGAATAAATTGGTGCCTGGTACGCCGTGGAACTGTCCCACTGCTGTTGGGTATCTCCCAAAATTGACATCACTTATTTATCTCACATATTGTGATTACAAACGGTTTATTATTTTTTTAGTTTTTTTTTTTTTTATATTCAAATTTAATTAAGGGTTTTACACCCATCGCCTTTATTCGCATTCAGCATCTTCTAAAGAAGCGCAAACCTACATTTCTTTATACCTACCTACATACCTTTCATCAACGGGCGCTGTCATTTTCAAACTGTATTAGAGTTGATAAAGTATAGTATCATGACCGCCTCCGTGGTCTAGTGATAACAAACGTTGCCGTGAACTCGGGAGGTCGTGGGTTCGATTCCCACCGGGGGTAAGTTGTACATTGTATAATTTGTCTCGGTCTGGGTGTTTATATGTATATATTTACAAAAAAAGTATAATATGTAGTTTATCAACCATCTAGTTTCCGTAACACAAGCCTCGTAGCTTACCACGGAAACTAGATGGCGCTGTGTGACCTGTCTGGAAATATTTATTATTTATTTATGACGACCGAATCCCTTCCGGGGTGGTCAGAAACCAAGCTATTTTTTTATGCCACCATGATCTAGCGGTTAAGTTCGTGGATTTAGACTCTGAGGAACCGGGTTCGATTTCTGGTAGGGACATAATATATACTTATATAAATAAATATACTAATATACTACATGACAAGAAATGAAGATTAGTTTTCATTTGTTTCTTAAGAAAGTGTGTAAATAATAGATTTTTAATTTATTTAACAACGGTGCCTGTCTGATGAATAGAGGTAGCCTGTTTCATTGACGAGGAGATTGAGGAGGAGAATCTGAATATTTACTAGAAGAGGCGACAGGCTCAATAAATAAAGTACATATTTCTTTATTGAATTCCCGGATATTACACACGAAGCAATTACCTGATATGTCTTATTACCTCTCAACTAATCACGTTTATAAGCACAAGTGTACCTAGAATCAAGGACCTGCTCCATTATTATTGAGTGTTTTCAATAAGGTAATAAATCGGATTATCTATTCTACCGTCCTCAAGCTATAGGTACCTAATCACTGTTCAAAGAATTTCGGGAACAACGAGATCGAATAAGATAGAGCGGGAATTGGTTGTTATTTTCATACAAAATATTTGTTACAATATTTTTAACGCTCTTAAATATCTAATAGCAAAACTAAATAAAAATAATATTTCTACTGAGCAATAGATGGAGCTAGTAGTGTAGTCTTGTAGTGCTGATCAGTTTAAATGTGATCATATCTCTCACTTTCGTCATCAGTTAAAACGGCTCAATATGGGCATTCGAAGATCTGCCCATCTCCTCGTGTCTCTGTATGGTATCCTAAACAACTCGCATACCTAAATCCCGTTTTGAATACATATGTGATACTCACAACCTTCTACTTCGTTCTTCATTTAACAACCATATAAAATCCCATCCCACTCCTCTTGCAGATATTCAGATTTGTATACTGTGTCTGCAGCCCGCCAGTGGACCAAGCTACCACTCGCTAGTAGACACGCGCCGTCTATTTACGTTTTTAAGCGCTTGGTCACTGCTCTATTTCAGTCGTCATCAGAATAAAATAAATATTTCGCATAATATATATAAAAAAAATAAAAAACTACAAATATATTAATAAAATATAATTATTCATTATCTAATTAATAGGTACTTAGTACCGTTACGATTACAATAAATGCTTACTAACATTACTTTAGGTAACCCATTTACAATGGTTCTTATATTTATTTACAAATGTCGTCGGTGACGTGCTGCTAACGCCTCGGCCCCCATGGTCTCACGTGTTGCCCAAAGCAAGACCACGACCAAGACTAGCCACGTCTTGGTCTTACATCAGAACAGCTGGTCTCGGTCTTTAAACAAGATTCTTACACTCCTAGTCTTGGTCTAGCGCAAGATTCTTGCAAGACTCTTGCTTTGACCGAAATTATTTGTTTCTAATGGGGTGTATCACTAACTGTTTAACACGAAAGATGGCGCATGATAGATTGTACCTAATAGAACTGTCAGTTGCATAGAAAACTTGTATTTTTCTTACGTAATTTATTATTTTCTTGACATTATGCCTAAGTAAGCAGCTTTTAAGTGTACAAATCGAGATTTCCAAGCGAAATCAAAGATATGATGATCTCAAAAATGCCGTTCTAATAATTAATCCTTTTTTTCTTTTTAAAGACGGTGTTCGCTTTATTAATTCGTTTTTTAAGGTAGGTGACGTTAAGTTAAAACACATTTTTCTGTTATAAAAATATAAAAAAACTACAATTACATTTTAAAAAATATGCGTTATTGGTATAAACAAGGTCCCAGTGTCGCTAGCGACATCTACAAAAAGCTTTGCCTGATACACCCCATTGTAGTATAAAACCTTGTGAGACTTTATTGTCTGTCCGCAACCTTATATCTCGAGAACTACTGGTCTGATTTACTTGAAATTGAGAATGATTACAGATCTTGTTGACCAACATGTATCCAATAATGTATACATAGAGATTATCAAGTCATTTACTTTAAGGGTTCGATATTTTTGCCTCTAAACCCTAAAAGAGACAGGCCAGTATGCCTAGTGTGACAGTGAAGTTTCGTAAACGCAACTATAGTAGTAGAGTTTTTTTACTGAATTTTCTATGTTCATTGCCTGTTATTATAGCCAAACTTGCAATAACACGCAATGTAAAACAAAAAAACGTAACTACAGCAGTTACGTTTTCCGAAGCACACAGTACGCCAGTAGCCCTATTCTGTTAATTAGTCGCAAACGTTATATAATGGAATCCGTTAAATGTATATAAATGAGGCTATTAAAATTGATATTTGCACGACCGCTGTCAATGTCGAGCGCTTTATAGAGTTGAGAATAGAATAATATTTTGTAATTATGACGCAATCTCTGACGTATATAACGAAATCCACTAATAATGTTTGCGACTAAGTAACAGAATAGGCCTACAGGAAATACTACGAGTATATAAAAAAATGTTTGAGTAGGTACGAGTACATATAAGGTCCTAACAAAATACTTGAAAATATTTTCATAGGGCATTCAGTTGCTTACTCGTATCTATATTATTTGTGCCATTATTATTTAATCAAATATAAAATATTTGTGTCTGTTTTGCATAAAACGAATACTTACACATGGTTTATTTATCGGTATTATAGGCGTCGTAAACGTAAACACACACCGGTCATTCAATGCGGATGTCATTATGCAAAGTGCAATCTTGTATAGTTTTTTTTATTTTTATTATTAGTAGGTTTTCACAATAGAGCAAATATTTCCGGGTATTTTGTTAGAACCTCTAAGTTTCGTCTTATTTTCTAGGGCATCTACATGGTGTCCCATAAATCAACGTCAAACCGGAAATAGGGCCAGCTAGTGATAGTTATCAGAAAAATAAATATTAGTTACCTTTAAATATTTTTTGAATACATATAAACTTATATCAACAATACATTCTTTTTTTTTTAAATATAACTTTAAAGATGATGACAAGACTATACCGCGTGTAATTATCAAAAGAGCAAATATTTTTAGGCTTCAGGTGTCATTAGTAAAACCTCTATTTGTTTTTATTTATTTTAAGATAAAAATCATTATCCGAAAAACAAAACACTACTGCGTGGTGAATAACGCTGCGTCTGAAAAAAATATTGATCTAGCCCACAGCCGAGAGACGAAATAGAGAGAGAAAGAATTACGTAAGTCAACGTTCCCGCGATCGTCGACCTCTCGCTACCTACTTGATTAGGCTCTGAATGAATGGCGATATTTTTAGGAAAACTTCTCTGCGCCGTAACTTAAGATTTTATTACGGAATAATTAAAATAAAAAATATGTAGTTCTTTATTTTTATTCTATTTTATAATATAAAAATATTTGCTATTTATAAATTCCACGTAGTATATATATATATTTTATTTATATACATATAATTGCCACCATCACCCACCCCTTCCCGGTTTGACGTTGTCTTACAAGTTTCTCCAAGTACCTAGGTTTCTAACCATTCCTATCGATATCCCTTGAAGTATTTGTATGAAATGTACGCATCCACGCCGTGTAATATTCCCA
This sequence comes from Tinea semifulvella, assembly GCA_910589645.1. Taxonomy (NCBI): domain Eukaryota; kingdom Metazoa; phylum Arthropoda; class Insecta; order Lepidoptera; family Tineidae; genus Tinea; species Tinea semifulvella. Next base: position 10,400,669 of record OU342585.1, read on the forward strand.
CAACAACACCAATATACTGTAAAATAAAATTATAATTAATCTAATTTGTTATGTTACAAATACCATTCTCACTTTCTTCGGACACGTGTCACGGAGTGGAGAAACATCCACCGAGCATCCATGGCAAGAGGATGCATGGTAGGTCTCCAATGAGATGGACCGATCAGGTGAAGATTGCAATGGATCATCCCCTACATGAGTGCTCTAGGAAAGCCGGGGCCCGAGAGGAGTGGCGACGGCTTGTTAAGCGTGCCACTAGCACTCCAATGGCGACCACGACCACTCTGCCAAGAGTGTAGCGACTAAGAAGAAGAATTTGTTATATTAATGTGTAATGACGTTAAGTTTAGTACACGTGTATCGTAAATAGCACGTACACATAAAATTTCAAAACTAATGACTAACCAGTTTTATCTTTATACTAATTAAATAGATAACTGCATGTAAAATGCGTAAAAGTATTTTAAATAGGTACAAAAGTGTCCCGTTATTTTGCAGAACTGACTCTTTTATTGCGATCGGCTAAAGGTGATCGCACACTTGTCAGAGCAGAACAATTTAATTTTATTTATTTATCTTTATTATTTAAATTCTCTGATGCACTTAAAAGACCTCGCCAACCCGTTTGGCCAGCGTGGCGAGTGTAAGCCAAATTCTCCTGAAAATTCTGGTAAGCCCATCTCCAACAGTAGAGCAGTTGCAGAATTATCTTATGAATATCAAAATATAGCTTTATGTCTAAGCAGTAATGATCCAAATGCTTGTGGCTAGTCCGTACTGTTGGAAATCACGATTACTTTGTGCTCTTATTTCTCTAGCCGTCTTTAGATCATCACCTTTAATCTAGGTATATACAAGTATAATCATTGACCAATTTATTTTATTTACTTACGTAGACTGCAGTCATCGCTGGGTACGCTGAAAACATGCTGAAGGCCGCGTACTTCGGGTACAAATAGAGGTTTACAGCGACGCCCATGTAGGAAGAAGCTGATAGGTACAGGAAACACGCCACAGAGTTAAAAAGACACTCCTGTAAAGAATAACAACACTTTTAGCAATCTATAGATAGAGTCATAGTTTTGATACGTTTTACTAGTCTTCTTTAAATACGAGATTTGGACGAATCAACATTTAGGCACCGAACTATATTGTAAATAATCCATAAATTCTATACGATATTAACTATTCGGCAAATACAAATAATTCAACAAATGTGTTCTTTTTTACTATGGGATTTAATAATTTATCGCAATTTTTTTTTATCTGTTGTACACATTTGTAACTTATCAGGCGTTAGGCGATTCGGTTCACATATTTGACGACAATTAAGACCTCTGCCGAACAAGTTCAATTTATTGTTCTTAAATTAACAGAGGGTTTTTTGCGTTTTGTCGACTGTCGGGTTGCACATTGGCAAGTAGTCTATCTTAATCCTGACGTGCCTGATAGGGTACCGCTGTACCACGTATTGTAATCTCATAGCTAAATTTAAAAGGTTATTAATTGATCGTTGGTGTGTAATTCTGTATATGTTATTTTGTAAATCTGATATAGCTGAGTTTTTCTTTCAGAGTCCTTTCTCAGTCAGATTAAATAACCGCCACCGTGGTCTAGCGGTTAAGTCCTTGGATTTAGACTCGGAGGTACCGGGTTCGATTCCTGGTCGGGACATAAAAATATTTATTAATGTAAATAAATACATTTAATTATTATTTAATTTATTTTTGATATTTCTCGAGTTTGGTACGCTGGAGACATCGACGAGCTTGCCACTTGTCATGATTGGCCTATAGTAAAGTTGGCTAAATGTGAATCCGCTTATTTATAAGCGTGGTTTCTGACCACCCCGAACGGGAAACGGTCGTGACTTTACTTTTTCTATTAAATATTAGCAGGTTACTGGAATCTGCTAAGCTGCTGGTCTTCTGCTAACAGCTTACTAATAATTAATAATAATAGTTATTACATATAAAATATATAATATTGCGTCATTGGCTAAAATTGCATTGCAGTGAATCCTAATAAAATGACACTGTATTGGACAGTCCACTTAAGCATATTGTTGGTGCTGCGTCTAATTCTATTGACTAGAGATGGAGTGCGTTTACGCATGATAGCAGAAAAACTATCAACACGATTCTCTGCCAACATTCCGGACGCAGTGCAATAACGTGGCAGCCCCAACAATACCCTGATATGGCATAATATAGTATACAAGTATCTAGTAAGTTTAAAGGTACCAACTTTTTGGGTTATACACAAATTGAATAATAATAATATTGACCTTGAATAAAATAAATATATGCAAAAACCGGGTGATACACCTTGTGCGAAAACAAAGTGCAACAATGATTTCTATCTTAATACTTAAGTGTTTCCATTACTCAACAAAACACTTATCTAGATAGAGATCTATGCAATATATTTTTGGTACACCTTATACTTAGCAACTGATTAGAAATTTTTAATTAAATTATTCTCTATATTATTTTATAAAAGCATAATAATAAACAAATTAGGTTAATTAATTGCGGATAAAAATATAACTCTTTCTAATTCCTTCCTTATCAATAGTCTCGCAAGACTCTTGCACAATTTTTTTTTCCAAATTTTGCTAGTGTTAACTTTTTTTGGGGTTAGGGGTATGTTTTTTTGTGGTATGTTTGCAATAAATTTTAATTGCGTAGTGTCCGTAATTTTAAATATTTTTTTGTTCTAAAGGAAAAAAATATGTTTAGGTATTTGGGACTTGGGAGAGCTCGTTTACAAATAATTTTATTTTAGTACACCTAAATCCTACCTATACCTAATACCTCGGAGGTCTAGCGGCTAATTCCGTGGATTTGGACTTGGAGGTACAGGGTTTGATCCCTGGTCGGGACACAATAAATTATTTAATTTATTTGTGATATTTCTCAAGTTTGGTACCCTAAAGACATCGCGTAGAGAGATTTCCTTAGTACTTGTACAATTGTAAAATAAAATATACATATATTGAGTCAGAGTAAGAGTCTTTCAGGAGTCTTGTGAGACTCTTGCGCAAGATAGAAATGGGTGACCCTCATTAATAAGGAAATACGACGCAAGGAGATGGGCCTAATTAATAAAACAATTATTTTAATTAATACATTTAGAAACAATGATAAGTCTACCTAAATATTTAATAAAAGAGATCAGTAAGTAAGCATAAGTTATAAGTTAATCCATACAACAAGAAAATTTAAAATCCCACTTAAGTAGTCGTGTTCCCATACAAATTCCACAAAGGTAGATTCCGTTACCGACCGTGAGGCTCAACTTCCAAATTTTAAAAGTGTAATCTATATTATATATATACCTATATAACGATCACTTGCCCAAAGCAAGACTAGGACCAAGCCAATCTTTGTATTGGTCTTGCATCAAAACAGCTGGGTCTCTGTTTCGCTCTTAGTTTTGTACTCCTAACCTTATTGGTATTGTTCTTGCGAATGGGTTTCGCAAAACTAGAGTTAGTGTTTGCCTTGCTAACATGTCGGTGATCTTGCTCCTGATCTTGCATAAAAAGGAACACTAAAGCGAAGTAGGCAACACCACTTAGATCTGACTATTAATCCGCTTTTTATTGTATTTATAAGTATTACTATCACAAGTGTAAAATTACTTAGTGTAAAGTCACGTTGTCTCATTTTTTGTGTTGTGTTGTCTAGCTTGGCAGTAATAAATAGGGTGGTGGTGGAAGGCAGGCTCCATGTTAATGGTCTAATTATCTCTTTCTCTATTATGTTCTTAGTTAAGTAATAACAAATTAAATAAAACTGAAAAAAAAAAATATATATATATATATTGTCTAGTGTGAATTGTTGCCAGTTTAATGACACCACATAGCAGGCGATGAAGAGGGCGGAGGTGAGCAGCCAGACTAATCTATACTCTATTATGTTTTTAGTGGGTACTTACAAATATCATACATACACATCTTCACGCCAGATGCTTTGCGGGGTAGGCAGAGACAATTGAGCGCCATTTGACACGATCACGACATACCTCTTTCGCTTCGTCGACATTCATTAACCTCTTCATACGTGCCCTTTTTTACTTGTTACGAAGACTTTTTAATGCACCTTCAGTCAGTGTTTTATTTATTTGATCGTGATATGTGAGTCTCGGTCAGCCTGGGCCTCTTTCACCCACTACTTTCGCATTATATATCTGGTTCGTCAATCTTTCTTCGCTCATCCTTTCAACATGCCGGAACCATCGTAGCATACCTTTCCTTATTTTTATCTCTATGTTTCCTTTATACCAACCCTTTTTCGTATTTCGACGTTACGTATGCGACATTACGTACTTAGAAATATCGACTGTCTAATTAGCTGTTGCGAGTTTGAAGACATTATATAGCATGACCTGAGGAGGGCGGTGGTCGGCAGGCACGCTCCATATTAATAGTAATCATAAATATTAGATTATTTGTTGAGTACTTACAAATATCGACTGTCTAATTAGGTGTTGCGAATTTGAAGACAGCACATAGCAGGCGATGAGGAGGGCGGTAGTGAGCAGGCAGGCAGATGCCGTGGTCAGAAACCCGTGGAAGGCAGACCCCACTGTGCTGGCTTCGGACATCCCGTACTTCACCAACAAGCTTTGGCAAAGACCACCCAACATCTGGCGAAATTACAAAGCTAAAAATCTTGTATAGGACATTACGGGCTTTATTGTGCTAGAAGTACTTCCGCATTTCTCATCACACTCACAACGACATCATCCGAAGCGCTCTTATTACTGTAGTAGTGCCCGTAATCCTAGAACCCTCTGGGTTTGCGTGGAGTGATGGCAAGAGATGCGACGGAGTACCTGTTGGGCCGTGAAAACTTGGCAGGTCTCTGGTGTGGGATGTGACGTGTTTAGATACATTAGTACCATCTCACATCCAGGCGACCTCATCAGGCGCGGGAAGTGCGGCAGTTACTGCTGTGACCCTCAAGCTGCGTAATATGTCAACCTCGGAACAGGTTACGGTTATGCGCCGCGCCGTTAGGGTTCGAGACGATGTAGGTACCGTGGACCTTTAGCCAATCGTCTCGCCAAGCTGTTGTCAAAGCGGCTAACTGAAAGCTCTGGATACAGGAAGGCTGGAAATTATCTCTGCCATCGCATTAGCCTCGCTATACAGAGGGACAAATCTCTTATCTCTAGTCTAGTCTCTAGAGGACATTTTTTACTTATAGTTTAATGTAGTATATTTATTCGAAGTAGGTAATTCGATACAAAAATATTAATAAAAATTGACTAAAAACTAATTATAAAGAAAACTAAAACTAAAAATACCTATGAAATTAAAGCTATTCTACAAAATAAACTAAGGGCTTACCACTAGGGAGGGTACCTAAAACGCTCGCCGCATTTCCTCGTTGAATTATTATGGACATATTCTGTTTTAGGTAGTTATGGCATTTGGGATCGCCACACTCTTGGAAAATTCGTTTACCCAGCTCTTTTATGAATTTGTGGGTATCAAGAGAATATACCCCCATTGTTTCAACCCCAAATGCCACAAAGTTATAATTTTGTTTAATGCTATTGTATTTGATGTGTTTTCTAAATTCGGCTGTATGAGCAGCCGAACCGGCCTTTTTTGATGTAGAGGAAATGTGGCAAGCGGCAAAGGTATCCACACAGGTGGCATCCCAAACAAGACATCTTCCCTCACTCCATGGTACAAGAGACATACCATCCGGCCTTTTACCATCACTACGTGAAAGTCCTGATGGTTCAAGGACGGACGGGATTTTAGCAGACCACAAACTTCTCTTTATAAACTCATTTAGGGCTTGGTGTCTGGAGAATCTGCCTGCACTCTTTTGACAACTAAGCCCGTGTAGACCCATTTCATCAACTTGAGAACCACACTTGCATATGTGAGGTTGACATATTTTTAATGTTATATTATTATAAATTATTTATTGATAAAAAACAGTACCTACAAAATATTTATAACAGATAAAAAAATCTTTAAAATCTCTACTAACGAAAATTTTATGATTAACAATTAACACTGGTGCATTCCCACCCATCATTGCTATATATTTTTTGCCATTCAACGTGGCAATGCTGCCAGTATCCTGCCCATTAGTAGTTTTTTTAATGTTTTAATTTACTATTTAATCGTATTTTTTATTATTAAATAGTTTGTATCTTATTTTATTCCGTCGAATACTTACAGCTTCAGCGAGTTTAACAAGTCCATGCTGCGAGGTGAGGTATCCAAGCTGAATGCACTCGAAGCATCTGCAGCAGCAACACTTGATGCCGCCGCCTCCATTGCCCCCGCCACCGGCAGGCATCCTCACTATTGTCGGCCCACGACCACGACTCATCACAACAGTAAATCGATACACGAAAAAGTGCCGCAAAGGCTTTGAAACCTTGTCCGAAAAGCTTTTAAATTTTAAATCTACTCACAACTTTTAAATAAACAATTTTCATCAAAATGAAAGCTGCCGTTTATCCTTTGTTCACGCGCGTTATTCGGAAGTGACTAACTTTTAGAGAATCCATTCGGCAGGAAACATGAATAAGTTCAAAACAGTCCACTCTACACGGTCAGAGTTTTCAACAACACAATATATTTATAGAACGTACGCGAATGAGATTAATGAAAGTTCGGCGAACTTTCACTCTGAATTCCAGACGCAAATATTTTAACCTATATTTTTTACACTAGTTACATTTTATCAAAATGGGTGGACAGAGACGACCGCGAGCTGACTGACTGTTTTGAAGAGTCGCGTGCGCACCCCACACGTGGCTAAGTCTAAATTTAGAAGTCGCTCGTGCTTCGAGGGTGATTACTATTTATATCCTTATTATTCCTAAAAACACAGAATAATGAATGGATAGAGAATCCATATTGTTTTTCAATCAAGGTACAGCCAGAGAAATCAGCAGTGTACCAGTCTGTGGAAGTTTGTTATCTTTAAGCACAAACATAAATTAAGAAAATAAAGGATTGGTCTATTTACTGTCAGTTTTGTCGTTAAAAATGTGCGAGCTTAGCTAAACATAATCGTGCTTACATTAAAAGACATTGACAGTATGCGTAATTCCTTTAATTAATATAATATAAAGAAACAGAATTTAACTACTGATTAGTTTAAAAAAAAAACAGCATAAGTTGCGAGAATTTAAGTAACGTATCATCACGACCGTATCTCTTAAGAAGTGGTCAGAATCCACGCTTTTAAAGCGGATCCACAGTGAGCCAACTGTACTATAGGTCCATCATGATAAGTGGCAAGCTCGTCGATGACTCTAGCATACCAGACTTGAGAAATATCAAATTCAATAAATAATTGTGTCCTCCGCGTCTAAATTTATTTATTTATTTATTTAAAAACTTTATTGCACAAAGCACAAAGGCGGACTTAATGCCCGTAGACATTCTCTGACAGCCAAACCTTAGGGACAAATTTGAACAAATATAGGTGCAATGAAAGTAACAGTATTATACAATTATAGGATAATTCAACAAATATTATATACCTACTTATATATTCTTATATATGTATTACAATATCAATATACTAAATACTAATATATACACAAACTTGTACATAAACATACACAAATACAACTTACCAACGTGGTTTGGAGCTATTCATGAAGTGTGAATAGACCAGTTTTTTAAACGACAATCTATTACTTGCCTGCCTTAACCACGGTCTTAACCACGAAGACAAAGCGAGAAGGTGGAAGAATTAGCAGTGCAGTAAAAAATAAAACAATAAACCACGTTAAATACTTTTTATTAAATATAAATGTATAAAATATAAAGTTTTATAAAAACGCGTCACAAATTGTAAGATATATATTAGCTTAAACAATACTTAAATTAAGTTTTCCTATATAATAATTTGTGTAATTAAATAAACTATGCTTACACAATTCATTAAATAATGACCCTGAGATGTCAGAAAAGTAAAATAACATAACTCAACAATAAATATGAATAACACAAAAATATTTTTATTTGGATTTAGCACCCGATAGTATCCTTATATGAAACACATTAGCCGAAGTAATAACAAACTGATGATCCGTACAGTCAACAAATAAAGTGGTCTACCCTATCAGTTTTGATAAAACTTTATATTAAATTTTATAGCTAAGGTTTATGAATTTTAAATTTATCTTTAAGACTTTTCAACCTTAGCTTAGACCTGTTTTTGCCAACTGTACATTAAAGATTAGACATTATGGCACAAATCCACGTTGTTGCTTCTTATGATTACTATGTAATGCAACTCTTGTATACTAAAATAATATTAAAATTAATTCTATTTTAAAGCTTAGATGCAGAAATTTCGGAGGGCGTGACTAAAATAATTCCTTAGAGCAGGGGTACCTAAACTTTTTCGGTTCGTGGCCTATTTACTGGTTTAGTATTTTGTCTCGGGCCGGCGCGGGCGAATAGTAATTAAATAAATATTTCCGGACAGGTCACACAGCGCCATCTAATTTCCGTGGTAAGCTACGAGGCTTGTGTTACAGAAACTAGATGGTTGATAAACTACATATTATACTTTTTTTTTGTAAATATATACATATTATACATATAAACACCCAGACCGAGACAAATTATACAATGTACAACTTGCCCCCGGTGGGAATCGAACCCACGACCTCCCGAGTTCACGGCAACGTTTGTTACCACTAAACCACGGAGGCGGTCAGAAATATACAATATGTAGCTAAATATACAAGGGCAACTTTATCAATAAGACGTGCGTGCTTGGTGACCTCCACAACTTTATCAATAAGACGTGCGTGCTTGGTGACCTCCACAAATTTATGCGAAGACCTAAGTTTAGTTATTTTGACGTACTCGTATGTTCCGTGGACAGCGCGGACAACCAATTTATCAATACTCAAGGAGCTCAAAGACACTATCAGGTTCTTTTCATATAGTCATACAGCACGGGAAACTTTCGGCTAATCTGGAAAGGCTCGTGATTACGGGCAAATTTTAGGTCGCTGCATGCCGCCGTGTACAGACCCGGATGGCGCAGCATCGTTTAAGGCAAAGGGATCCGTGGAGGGGGCACGACCCTCAGCATTGAGGAAAATGACGCAAGGAGGAGAAAGTGGAAGTTTAGTTAGCCTCACTCGCGCTCCTCTTTGCTCTCACCCCAAGGCCGCCCGTGCGGTGCACACTTTGAGAAGTCCTGCCTAGGCTCAAGCTACGCGGGGAACCACGCAGACACAATTCAATATGAACTTTATATTGCACAAACTAGGTACACTACGCGGTTTTGCGCTGCTGTTCACCGTTGCGCGGCCTTCAGAGTCAAACCGCGCCGTTAATAACAAATCCTTCAAACTACACTATGGCGTTTTTTAATGAATTAATTTATATAAGAGCAGTGATCGATAGCGATAAACCGCAGTTTAATGTCAGCGATAGCTTTCTCGAGCGGTTTCCCGCGTTTTTGAAAACCGCATAAGCCTTATATTTAGTCATTGCTGGTATTTTTATAATTTTGTCATCATAACACAAAAGTTTAGATTTAACGTATACCTAATAACATATTTTTTTGTTAAATAATTACATTTATGGATATTTATAAGAATAGACTAACAAAATAGATAGCTTTACAATGTATTTGGACCTATCTTTATATGATTGATCATCAACTACTTTTACTACAATTTAATGGATCTCAAAAAAGCAATTGTTAGCGATTAAGAATTCATGTTTCCCCTAATATTAAGCACTTAAATAATTGTACAATCTTTATAAATCAGAAGCCAAAACGAAATAATGGGAAAACCTGACACCAGACACTAATGACCGACATCAGCCCCTGCCACTATGCCAGCTTAAGCGCACCGTAAAATCGTGTCATTTGGACCCGCTGCTTAAATAATATTCTGCCATCCACAAGCTAAGTATAATGTCATTATAATATACATAAGACTAATTTTATTTTAAAATGTCATTACAATAAAATAAAAACTCTATCTAAATATTTCACCTATTATTTCCTATATGTATGCTCTTACTTTTGACTAATTTTATAGAAACAAACAATTTCTAAGAATTTAGAAGAAGAAAAAAATTAAAGTGAAATATTTATTTTATGTCGGAAGTGACAAAATCCCATCTATCTCCCATCGTACGTAGAAACAAAAAATTATTAATTGTCTTAGGAAAAGTTGTTAGTTTCTATCAATAGAATCACATATTAGTCTAAAGTAAGAGCCTACAAATATAGTTAAAGAGATAAGTAATAGAATTTGAGTGATGTTTTTAAAACTAACAATTTTAAAAACTAAGAAACATAAATTTATTGTTACTGTGATTTTGTAGATAACGGCGCTATAGCTTGTAGACGGCAAATTTTGGGTCACGCAAAACAATAGTGACACTTACAACATTGTATTGGCTGACCGGTGGATCCAGTTAGCAGTAAGTCCAGATGATATCTAACAGGGCAAAATCATACCTAGTAGTTTAATAAAAAAAACAAAGTGTGACAAGAAAATGTATCTAAATGCTGGGCAAAGGCTTCTTGACCTTTTGTAATCCTACTTATTAGTATCTAATTTCTGTAAAAGTGTATTTTTAAATATTAAGATTTAGGCTGGTATTAGTGCACGACCGATAAGCGCCGACTGTACGCGCACGTAGTAAACGAAATTAATTAAATTTACAGGGCTACGCGACGCATCAACGGTACGGTTTGGTCGTACACTAAATCCAGGTCTTACAAATATATTATTGTTATTAAATTCCTCGGTAAGTTTTATTGGCGAAGAACGTGCTCAACAGATACAGCACGGAGACCACCAGACCGATTACCTGAAACAAGCATTACAGTTAATATAGAAGAAAAGAAAACGTTTCGACAAGGATGTTGCAGACAGTCATATTTTTCTACCCTTTTTACTATCGAAATATAATTTACCCAATTTTTCTGCTATATTATATTTAACAGAAGTTTAAATGAAATGAAATGAAATAATTTATTTGTCAGAAACATGGTAGGTACAGGGATGTAAATTATTATATGTAATTATATCACATGATTCGCTATTTCTAGCATACAAATATTTATTTAGTCACATGACTTTGTCGAGCTTAGTGTCTAGGTATTCTTTTGTCGAATAAAAACATTTATTAACCAGCATTTGACATTTTGACTCTTAATTTGAACAGTTTTATTGGCAGCTCCCTTATAGTAACTGGAAGCTTATTAAATATTTTTGTCGCCATTGCATAACAATTTCGGCTATATTGAGTACTTTTATGAGCTGGAATAATTATTCTACTAGGATAACGCGGATAAAGGCTATTAGTTTAGCTAGCAGGGACACATTTGTTGATATAACTATATTAATATTACATGTATTATAATTAAAACTACTTAAAAAGTAAAAAAATAATTAAAGATAAACTAAACCTAATAAAAAATAAGCTATAAATGGTCCTCTAGAGACGAACCTTCAGAGAAAGCCAAAAAGACTGGCAACATGTACCCTGTATATAGCGAGGCTAATATGTTGGCAGAAATAATTACCAACTTTCCTGTCTCCAGACTTTTCCTTTAAGCCGTTCATCAGTAGAAACTTCCGCAGTTTCCGCGCTTGACAAGGTCGCCTGGATGTGAGATGGGACCTGTCAAGTTTTCACGGCCCAACAGTCATGCCGTCGGGTCTTTTGCCGTCACTCCGCGCAACCCCAGAGGTTCTAGGATCGCTGGTACTTCAGCAGTAACAAAAGCCTTTCAGAAAATGTCGTTGAGAGCAGCGTCACAGGAAATGCAGCCAGAACTTCCAGCGCAAGAAAGCCTATGGTGTCCGACGCTGGTGTGGGTGGACAGTCAGGGCTCCGAGACGAAGGTAACGGTGTACCATTGATGATTCAAAAAAATAAAAATAATGTATAATCACGACCGTATCCCTTTCGGGGTGGTCAGAAACCACGCCTATAAAGATTCACATTTAGCCAACTTGACTACAGGCCAATCATGACCAGTGGCAAGCTCGTCGATGTCTCTATAGCGTACTAAACTCGGGAAATATCACAAATAAAATATTTTTTTATTTAATAAATATTCATCGACTAGGCTATCCACCATATGCCTTCGTCGGATACTCCAGTACTTCGGACACATTGCCAGAAAAGGAGGGGATAACCTGGAGAAACTTTTTGTTACTGGCAAGGTGGAAGGAAAGAGACCGAGAGGCCGTAGTTCGGTACGCTGGTCCGACCAAATCCGCTCCACCACCAACACTAGCGTCCATGATGCTGTGCATGCCGCCGAAGACAGGAACGGGTGGCGTGCTATCATCAAGACGCACACCAATTCATCGGGAGGTCACGACCCTCATCAATGAGGAAACACGACGCAAGGAGGAGGAGGATTGTGCCCCGACCAGGAATCGAACCCGGTACCTCCAGGTCTAAATCCACGAACTTAGCCGCTAGACCACGGAAGCAGTTGATATTAGGTACCTACTAGTTTTTCTATTTTTTGTAAATTAAAAACTACCCACATCACTTCAGGATTATTTTACTGTTTAATAAGTTTTTTAAATAATAAACAATTAGAAGTAAATTAATTTTAAATTACAGTATTATTTCATTATTTGCCAGTTGTTAGGTATATACATACATACAGCCGAGAATTATAACTTACCGCTGCAGCTAAATAGGCTTCGTAGTCCTTTCGCTGGTAGTAGTTGTTCTTCCTCTGGTTGACTTCTATAAGAAGAGTCAGACTTGCCGACAAGTATAATATAAACGCCAGTCCATGGTATATTACTTCCTGGAAATAGAAAAATAGCGATAATAACGTGGCAGCGCAAAGACGATAAAAACACTCCCATACCATAGCTAATATACCTATGCGTAAGTTCATAAAAGTTCAAACAAATTAGTTTTAAATAAAGAAAAAGTCATTCACGAAAAAAGTAATAAAATAAATGTGGTTGAGATCCTCTTTTTATGTATTGTGGGTGTGCTTGGACTTGTAAACTTTTGGAAAAAAACGGTTACATTAATATAAAGTACAAAAAGTAAAGTAAAGTATAATCACGACCGTTTCCCTCTCGGGGTGGTCAGAAACCACGCTTATAAATAAGCGGATTCACATTTAGCCAACTTTACTATAGGCCAATCATCAAGTGGCAAGCTCGTCGATGTCTCCAGCGTGCCAAACTCGAGAAATATGACAATTAAATTAAATATTAATTAAATATACATATTTATTTACATTAATAAATATTTTTGTGTCCCGACCAGGAATCGAACCCGGTACCTCCGAGTCTAAATTCACGGACTTGACCGTTAGTACGGAGGCAGTCAAGTACAAAAATAACTAAATAAATAAAAGAAAACCCATAGTGATAATTTATTGCTTACATTAGTAACCATGTAATTATACAAGCGAAATTAAACATTAAAATTGCATTGGCATTGAAGTTCCGGAAGGGCAACTTAATTAATAAAGTTTCTTTTTGATGTATGTATTTTATTATAAATATGAGAGTAACAAAACCTTTTTAATACTTATTGATGATTGTATTAAAAATCCTCAATAAAAAATAAGACAATTAATAAAACTATAACAAAAAAAATCATTATTTTGACTTACCTTTCCGTTCCATTATATAAGTATGACATTTCTTCATTTATTACTCTGATCAAATTGAATTAAAAAGCTTATTTGGTCATTTGGTCGTTTATCCAAAATAAACTTCATTTCTTAAACTTATATGAATTTTCTATCATAAACTTATTCCAATATTTTGGAAGTTATTGAGTTTTGTTACTGACGCACCAGTGTTTTTATTTCAAATAATAACTATACTAACATAGAGGGTCTTGGAGATTATAGAAGACGTGGAGAGCGAGAAAAGGCACGCGGTGAGGAGACAGAAGGTGCCGATGAGGAAGGCCACGCTGATGAGGAAAAAGAACAGCTCCGGTCTCGTGTTGGTGGCGGTGTAGCTGTAGGCGCGGTTCCAGAAGTAGCCCACAATTCCCACACATACTGCACCCAGCAACTGAAAATAAGATAATATTTATGTATTATTGACTGACTACATAATGGTATAGCATTTTTTGCATTTATTGTCTCTTTCCTTCTCTGCACCCACATGCACAAGGTTAGCTGTTAGAGAAGGCATTAAGCTCGTCTATGTACTTTATTTTGTTTTGTATATTTTAATGTGCAATAAAGTTTTTTTTTTACTTTACAGACTAATGCGGCCAAAATCCTTCGTAAATTGACTGGATTGCTATTTTTGACTTAAAAGCAAAGCTTGAATTTTCACCGAATTTTGCTTTAATTGTATAAAAAGCGTTCAAAGCGATAAGACAAATAGTTGGTATATAAAAAATAGTACCTACAAGTACCGAGGCTGCCGGACAATGAATATACGGTAGAAAACTTATATTTAAACTTTAAAACTATTACCCGACCGCGGAGAGACTATTTCTCGTGGTCGGTTAACTGATGTTCAGATATACATTTCGTTCCGAGACACGATAATAGTAACCTAAGCACGCTTAAAGGTGTTCCGAGATGTGTAGAAACTGTTTTGCCAAAGCCATTAATGACATTATTCCTCACGCTTAGACTGCTCACAATATCTAGGTAGATCGCTCTGAGCGCTGTCAGTTTATTGTCATTATGACGCGCGCCATTTTCAAATTTATTTATTATTAGGTTTTCTTTTAATATTGTAATTCGTTTATACTGTTTGTATATTATTTCTAAAACAAATCTATAATTAATATTTAAGTAGGAAGTGAAAAAAAAAGACTGTGACACGGCAATTTATTTTAAAAGATCAAAATAAGTTAATAGTACACATATTAAGATGAATAAACCGAGAGATGTTATGTTTGTTAGAATTCATACTCAAAGATGTGGAATCCGCAATTTATCTTCCATACATAAAAAAAAACTATTATGTTATGAATGAAAATGTGATTTAGACGCTCTGAGCATCCAAATCGTGATATTGGATTCGGAACGACTGTTAGTACCATATTAATTCTAAGCGCTCTGAGCTTGATTCGGAACGAGGTGATAGATTCTTAAAACATGCTCTCGGCGCGCATAAGATAAGATGTAAGGTGTGGCTAGACAAGACTGCCATAAAGTGCTCTTCATAATTTTATTTGTTTTTTCCATATTTATTATTATAAAAAAGTTGTTTGGTATTTATGAGTAACTTTTAATATTTTAAGGAGCTTTAATTCAATTAGTTTTAGGTCTAATAGATCAAATATTTTCAAGCAAAAAGTAAATTTTTTAAGCTATTGTACAGGCGACTGTCCTAGTTTTACTTCTCATATCGTTTGACTTCTTTCCCCGTCTCGTTATGTACATCTCTGGTTTAGGTTATATTTGGCTGCTAGTTAATTCAATGAAGGAAACCAATAATACCTATCTCGCATTGTAAATCTCCGTCGACCCTCAGCTTTACAAACATGCAACTAACTAGGTACTCGTATTATGTAAATTAGCTAAGCGACCTTTATTTTTTGTTATATTTAGATTTAATTGGTAAAACAATGCTTCTCGCATTACACATGACTCATGACTTATTAATTTCCAATAAAATACCTTATACCAGTGAAGAAAATGCGTCATTTCAGCGTCATCTGTTTACTTAAATAAATCAAAGCTTTTGATAATTTATAAGTATACTTGATCATAAAACTATATAAAAATTATAATCTACAATATATTTATCAGTCAGTACTATAATAAAGTTTATGTTATCAGAAAGGTATTACACATAGTTGACCGTCGTTCCGAGACACGATAATAGTAACCTAAGCACGCATAAAGCAGTCCCGAGACGTACATAAACTGTTTTGCCAAAGCTTTGTGACGTCACAAATGACATCATTATCGAGGTAGATCGCTCTGAGCGCTAAACTTTAAAACTATTACCCGACCGCGGAGAGACTATTTCTCGTGGTCGGTTAACTGATGTTCAGATATACACTTCGTTCCGAGACACGATAATAGTAACCTAAGCACGCTGAAAGGTGTTCCGAGATGTGTAGAAACTGTTTTGCCAAAGCCATTAATGACATTATTCCTCACGCTTAGACTGCTCACAATATCTAGGTAGATCGCTCTGAGCGCTGTCAGTTTTTTGTCATTATGTCGCGCGCCATTTTCAAGTTTATTTAATATTAGGTTTTCTTTTAATATTGTAATTCGTTTATGCTGTTCGTATATTACTTCTAAAACAAATCTATGATAAATATTTAAGTACGAAGTAAATAAAAAATGTCTGTAACACGGCAAGTTATTTTAGAAGACCTATATATAAAATAAATTAATAATAGTAAACATTACACATATAAAGAAGAATAAGCCGAGAGAAGTGTGTTTGTTAGTACTCAAAGATGTGGAATCCACAATTTATCCTATCCTGCGCATAACATTTTAACATTTAAAAAAATCTATTTTGTTATGAATAAAAATGTGATTTAAACCGTTCCGAATTGAAATCACGCTCTGAGCATCCCAATCGTAATATTTGATTCGGAACGACTGTCACTATCATATTCATTACAACAACAACGCTTTGAGCATAATTCGGAACAAGAGGCAAATTAGCGCTAGCCGAGAATAAAATTCGATTGGATTCTTTATAGGTAGGGTACATGCGCTGGAAAAGATTAAACATTACAAAGTACACATACTAGTGCAAATACATACAGAGTTTTTTATATACGTGGTGATTTTGTATGGTCTTACTCTAGCTAAACTAATATGATATTTCGTCGATAGAAACAAACAACCTTTTCCAAGAAACTATACGTCGGAAGTGTCAATTTGTATGGAGAAACCGTTTAAATTGGCTATTTTAAATTTAACAGTTTGTATGGATTAGCCAAAAATTATTGACACTTTCGACATATAGTTTCTTAGGGAAAGTTTTTTGTTTCTATCGAAGGATATTTTTTTTGTAAAATTTAGTAAGGGCATACATAATCACGCTGTATATATAAATATAGAGTTATTCTGAGTAGAGAATCCACTACTAACGATTAAAAAGTGATAGAAAGAGCTGGAGACGAATATTTAGTTATCGCGACTTCATTAGAACAAACAGTGTGATTTGTTTTGTTGTGATTATCTTTCATCGCGCGACCTGTACTTATATTAACATTAAAACGACTATTCTATTCATCTTTAGTTTTTCTCATTGGAATATAAAATTTAATTGGCCTTTAATCAAAGATCAATTAATGAAATGATGTTGGTCCCCTGAGAACGGGGACGTGCTCACCGGGGTGAGGCGGAGTTCACAATCGTCCGAAAACGAATCGTCTAAGTTCGATTACGTCGTCGGTCAGAAATGCCAAAAGCTACGAGGAATCTTGGTCGCCGCGTCGCATCTCAGTGGGACAGCGCATAAAGCGGGGGCCGTGGCGAAAAACGTGCGAAGGCCAGCAAGCGGCGCAAGTATGTACGAGTAAAATATCCATACTAAAAGATTACATATTTCAAACTCTACGGAGTCCAAGTGCCAAAAAGTTTTTAAAAGACATAACGTCTTGTCGTCTCCTCCGGATCTTTCTTCGCTCAAAGAATCAGTATTGCAATTCAGCGGGGAAGTGCAGCCAGTGTTCTTGCCACCATTCCACGCGGACGGGACTTATACCCGTATCTGTATGTAATTTTAATGTTATTTTATATATTTTTTTTAAATAAATGTTATTTGCTTTATCATAGATCTCGCTGTAACAAGGTGCAAGCCACACAAATATCGACAGTGTTTTTTTATGTATAGAAGTTTTAAAATACAATTTCAAAATTATAAATTATTTATTTATTTGCCGTTCAACACAGCGAGTGTCCTCGGCACACTACGCCGGACGGTTATAATTTTAGTTTGTAATTCACCAGTTTCTTAGTTGCTTCCTTAACCTAAAGGCCGCCTAACCCATATTAATTACTGCATTTAAGATATACTATTTTATTATTAAAAAAGGATTGAAATACCGGCCCTTAATCACCATATTATGAAAAATTTATATTGTAGAACCAAAGTGAAGGTTGCGTGACATCATTTTACCTCGGTATGTACTTACCTAAAGGTATCATTATCCTTACTTATTAACAAACTATGACGTCAGTTCAAATATTTTAAATGACTTTATTGGGCATTCATTCTTGACTTAATTAAAAGAAACAAGCATTTAAACCATTTTTTTGGTTTTTGTTTTAAAAAGCTATAATAATCTCTGCCATAGTAGCACGGGCAAAGTATTTATTTATTAATACGACCCATGGAAGTATATATGTAATGAATTAAAAGGTTGACAATGTTTATATAAGAAAAAAACAAATTTCAAAAAAAAATATAAAAGAACAGAAAAATCAATGCGACATGTCTAAAATAATGTCAGATTTATAGACTTGGCCAGTTTTGATCTTGGTCTCGCAAGACTCTTGAACTGACACAAAATATATGTATATTTGTTTCTAATTGAACTTTGTGAGACTCTAGTGTCTGTCCGCAAACTGCTGTCTCAAGAACTACTGGTTTGAATTACTTGAAATTTGGAATAGTTATAGATCTTGTTGATTGTACCGTACCAGGTATTGTATTCTCAAAGGTACTGATAACTAAATTTAAAAGGTTATTAATTGATCGTTGTGGTGCAGTTCTGTATATGTTTTATTTTGTAAATCTGATATAGCTAAGTTTTCCTTGCAGATTCCTTTCTCAGTCAGATTGAACATTAACAGGTCACTGGAATTTGCTAAGCTGCTGGTCTTCTGCTAGAGTCGGAGTAGAATCATTCAAAATAATTAAATTAATGACGTTTCATAAATGCCTGTAATAGGTTTACGTGAATAAAGATATTTTGACTTTGACTTTGATCAACATGTATGAGTATACAAATATTGTAACAAAATCCGTTAAAAAAAGCGTTATACGAGTGTATATATATATATATAACGCTTTACATGATTATTTCACATCTACAATAGAGTGGTTAGCTTGCGGCCTGATATTGATGTTTTTGACAGTGGTTTTGCAGCGTATAAAAAGTCCATTACCACAGACCTCCTCTGCCTTATTTGACTCATATTGACTTTTATCTTTTGTTAAATTATTATTATATTGTATTGTTGTGCATGTATATTTTGTTGAAAATTGTATTTATGTAAGGAATTATTTAATTGATTGAATTGAATTGTAATTATGTTTGAATTTAATTTGTGTAATTTGTTTTCTAATTTTAATAATAATTATTGTAATTTGCATGTTGTGTGTGTGATTCCAGTCTAGTCCATGTATAAATTTAACGAACTCAAATTTGCAACTGACTGGAATCTGTTTGCACACCTAATAATAAATAAATAAATAAAACAATTTAAGTGATATTTAAAAAAAATACACGATGCTGTTACAATTTTAATAAAAATACTTATCCCTAAATATTAATATATTTTTAGCAAAAGTAGGATTTAAAGTCTGAGCAAGAGTCTTGCGAGACTGTTGCTCAAGACCAATACCAAGACTGGGGTTAGTTTTGCTAATATATCCGTGGCCTTGGTCTTGCAAAAAAGCAAGAACAAGACCAAGACAAGATTAGCTAACACTAGCTCACCGTCACATGGGCGAGAAGCTACATTAAAAACACAAAACACCTATATGTCAATGAATAAATATATGTATGTTAATTAACTGAAGTAGGTTTTTATCGACTTCTAATTAATATTTCCTGTTATTGTTACTGTTTTATAGGGACATTTACAGTGGTTATTTATAGAAGGAATTTTAGACTGACATTCATAGTTGAGGCTTAGACAATTTTTAAACCATTGCCTACTAATTTGAAGGGACAGAAATGTAATGAAATAAAGAAAGACAAAAATTGGGCCGTGAATTCGCATAAGTTGAGGATGGGGACATCCCTCTGGTTTCCCCGGTAGGCTAATTAATTATTAATGCACATTTACTACTGTAAATGCAGCATGGTATTTCCTAATTATAAGATAAAGGTCCTGGCCAGCGTGGTGCGTGTGGGCCGAATTCTCCAGAAATGTGTTCTGGAATGCCCATCTCCAGCAGTGGATGTCTAGTTGCACTGTGTTCTAAGGACTGCAATAGTGATAATGATGATTGACATCCTATTTATACACACTAGACAGAGTAAGACATAAGTTATATCTGTGTGTGTGTGTGTACATATATCTGATCTTCTTAACACTTTAGATCTGACACACTAAAGGCAATTGTTAAATGCATTGTCAAACATTTTTTTTTTTCTATATACATATGTTTCTTTTTGATAGCTTATAAATGTTGATTGCACAAAAAGTTGTGGATAATGTCGTTGGATATACTGTTGCTTACCTTAATTAGTTAATATTTAGTTAGTAATCTTTACTGTATGTCTGTTTGTTATCTTAAATAAAGTAAAAAAAAATAAAAAAAAGCATAAACTGATGCCTTTCATTGATATTTTTTTAGTTTGTACAAAGCTATTGTGATCTCGATAATTATGTAAAAATTATGTCAGTCCAAAGTAAGTACATGCTAAAGCTTTTTGTAGGTCTATAAATCGGAACCAATGGTGTTTCACAACTGTTCTATTTTACGCAAGAAGAAGAAAATGGGTCAGTCGTGAGAATGTGTATAAACATCCAGCAACACTACAACGCGCATAAAAGTCTTTTTTTTTTTAAATTGACTGTTTGGTAAACAGTGAAAAGGTCTAGTGGAAACAAACGTTGCCGTGAACTCGGGAGGTCGTGGGTTCGATTCCCACCGGGGGCAAGTTGTACATTGTATAATTTGTCTCAGTCTGGGTGTTTATATGTATAATTTGTATATATTAAAAAAAAAAGAAGTATAATATGTAGTTTATCAACCATCTGTTTCCGTAACACAAGCCTCGTAGCTTACCACGGAAATTAGATGGCGCTGTGTAACCTGTCTGGAAATATTTATTTATTTATTTTATTTATTTATTTACTAAATTAAGCGCTTTTGTAATAATTCAGAGACTCCTTTATGAGTTTTACCAGCCAGTAAATCCGGCTCGAAGGATCAGATCACAACTTTGCATTAGAGTGTTCTTCAATCTTTTCTTACTCATCCTTCAACATGCCCGAATATGATTTTTTTTTAATGACTACGAAAAGTTGTAAACAACACAATATTGATTGTTGATATGACTCACCAGCTGAGCTAATTTGAGAAGACCTGGCGTAGTCTTGAGGTACCCGCTGTTAATAAAAAGAGGCGTTGCCGACGTCGTGGTCGTCGTCCGGGTGATCGTCACCGTGTGCGACATTCTTCTTTATACTGCAAATATACATTGAAAACCATCTAAAAATATGTCTTTGCGCTGGTGTTGTTTATAACTGCGGATGCGAACCAACCCGGCTGCTACACTACCACCAAAGATGACCTCGGCTTGACCCCCGCTTATAGTGTTGCCTATAGTAAGATGGCCAGTCATGGCCCTGGTCTTGGACTCTTAATCTTGGTCTTGGCATTGTTCTTCCCCAAGACTGCTCTGACTGAAAATATATATTTGTTTCTAATTGTAGCGAGAAAACCTTGTAATACTCTAGAGTCTGTCCGCAAACTATCATCTCGAGAACTACTGCTCTGATTTACTTGCAATTTGGAATGGTTATAGATCTTGTTGACCAACACTCCGCTGCAGCAGCTAGTCTTCGTTAGTAGCTCTGACACGCTCATCTAAATCAAATTGACATGAAGTAGGTATGGGATTAAATTTTTGAAAGAGATATGAAGTTTGGTACATACATAATAGACTCCTATCACCACAGGCAAAGCTATAGAGCTCGTATACACGTACTTCACGTAAAGATTATATTAAACAAATAATAATTTGTAATAAAAACGGTTCTAGGTTGAAAATTACAGAGATGGTTAACATTGGTTTTAATAAAACGCTTTAAGCTTGTCTCATCGCCGAAAATGGCAGCATTAGGTCAACGTGTTGGCGTGGCCACGAGAATATGTGCCGAGGCCGACCGCCACAGAATCAGAGGTGCATGCCATTCAATATGTAATACTCGTACATGCGCGGTGCGCCTGCGCAGCTGGAGCGAGAAAATATACACACTCCTTTCAAATCAAAACATTCATTAATATTGGCTTTAAATATCAAAAAACAACTAGAAAGTATCACAACGACCATATCCCTTACGGAGTGGTCAGAAACCATGCCTTTAAGCTGATTCACATTAAGTCAAATTTACTATAGGCCTATCATGACAAGTAGCAAGATCGTCGATGTCTACAGCGTAACAAACTCGAAAAATTCCACAAATAATTTTAATAAATTGTTGTGTCCTAAATAGGAATCGAACCCGGGTCTAATCGCTAGACCACAGAGGTAGTTGACGTCAACATCAAAACATCTAATGTATCATCACGACCATAAATCTATTCGGGGTAGTTCATAATAGTTTACGAGTGTGGGTCGTCGATATTTCAGATTTAAAAAACAAATAAATTACTTCGTGTTCTTAATCGACGAGCTTGCGACTTATCATTAAAAGTTGGCTGATTGTGTGTTTGTGAGTCGTACTTATATTTTATAATTATAATTAAGCATTTAGTCCTAATTTGTAAAGTATCATCACGACCCTTTCCCTTTCGGGGTGGTCAGAAACCATGCTTATAAATAAGCGGATTCACATTTAGCCAACTTTACCATAGGCCAATCTCGTCGATGTCTCCAGCCAGCGTACCAAACTCGAGAAATATCACAAATAAATTAAATATTTTTAAATGTATTTATTTATATTAATAAATATTTTTGTGTCCCGACCAGGAATCGAACCCGATACCTCCGAGTCTAAATCCACGGACTTAACCGCTAGACCACGAAGGCAGTAATTTGTAAATTAACAAAAATTTAACTCACACAACAATTATATGATTTTATTAATACTCCTGCCTACCCCTGCAGAAAAAACCATAAGCAATGATTTATTTAAAAATCTTATTCTTCTAAACAAAACAACAAAAAAATATCGATATAATATTATTCCTAACAGCTGACACTAAAATAATATTTAGACATACTCACAAATTGCGCGCCGTCTTAAAAGGAAACTCAGAAAAACGTGTGCTTATTGAAAATCTCAGAACGGACTGAGAGATCGAGCGGGTAAAGGATGAGTCATCGAGCCCGCGCGTGCGAACTACGGCGATGACGAATGCATCGGCCCCTGATATCCTTCAGTTTATTCGTATATTATAGTCATGCACATATAAGTATATAAGGACATGCCCAAGCAACCAGTTCTTAATCCAAGGCTGGCCCTAAAAGATAGGCCTTAGGGCCAACGTCACACGTAAGGTGAAGTTACCGGCAGACAAAATTGCGCAAAATACGAATTTTAGTTCCCCCGCCCCCCCTTAAAAATATAGTCGCGGACACATGATTTTTGCCTTTACTTTTGTTATTTGTTATGTAATCGTCTCGGTTACCTATTGAATTCTGTTATGACACCTATTTGTCATGTAAACATAATTGTAAATAGAATAGAAAAAATAAATAATATATTATTCATTGAAAAAATTAAATATTATCGAAATGATATCAATGCATGAAATAAATCAATAGTTAGACTCTAAATGGATAAGCTGAACACTTTTCCCTACCCGAAGTGCTCATTTGTCATCGCGCGTCTAATAGATTTGGTACTGTTATTAAACATATCAAAATCAATCAATCAGGTCATTGAAGAACTCACTTGCTCTATTTAAATACGCGTTACGTCTGTAATTGGTGTTGCAGCAGAACATGTAAGAGTGGACGCTGTCAGGGTATTTTCAAGGATATCAAATTTACTAACTCTACTCTCAACTTCCAGCGCTTTTTTATCGCCGGTAGTATAGGTACAGATACGCAGTAAAAGTAAAGTAGAATCACGACAATCCCTTGCGGATTGGAAACAATCCGTGTTTTTTTAAGAAATGGTTCAATTTGCCAAATTTACTATAGGCCATGAGCGGTGGTTTCTCGGTTGTAAGAACGCTTTCCTTGATCCAAAAAGAGTCGTGGTTCAAACTACTAATGAGAAATACCCTTTTCTTACGTACATCTTTGATACATTTACAACACGATATGCCGTCGCGTCGGGACCGGTTCCACTAATATCAGCTTATGGAATCGTTAATAAGTTGTAATTAAAATTTGAGTGTGACGCCAACCCGTGCGAAGCGTGGCTAGTGTAGGCTGAATTCTCCAGAAATATGTTATGGAAGGCCAAAATCTGGCACTGGAGGTCTAGGACTTTTGTTCTAGGGTCTGTAATGGACTATAGGCCCATCATGACAAGTGGGAATCTCGGCGATGTCTCTAGCGTAATATGTTCGCTCAAACTTAAATAACAAACTTAAATTATAGTAATATTTTCCGTCATAGTGATCAATGTTAACACAAATAACAAATTTTCGGGCTCGTCCCTTATACTATGTCTATGCAAAAGTATAATAGGTATTTATAGTAAAGCAACTCTGTAAACAATTGATTCAAAGAATAAGTATTCTAAAGTACCTACCTTTTTGAAAATAATAACACGACCTGCTTGTTTGAAAAAGATTACGAAAGATTTTTATATTATATGTAGTTTATCATAATAAATTTGCACCCATACATAACTTATCCACACTCACAAAGGTTGATTGTTAGAAAATGCGTGCCCATTAAGTCCCTATGTACAATCTTAGTGCAATAAAGTATTTAAAGTAAATAAAAAAGAAATTAGTATTAGTAATTCCCTGAATTTTAAAGAGAAATCCGTTATCTTATTATAGCAAAACTATTTTAAGAGCTAGCTCGATTGTATGAACGATTTACCTTAAAATCCAAAGAAGAAAAGAGCCGTTTAAACCCCAGTATACCAGAGTACACGTTTCTTACGTTTTGCCATAGATTTACAACACCACCGTACCCGTGCCTCGGAGAGCACGTCAAGCCGTCAGCGTGGCAAGTGTAGGCCAAATTCTCCATTCTTTCTTTTTTTTTTAGTTCTCTTCTCCCGATGGATGATGAATGAGATGATAGGGAAGGCAAAGGGTCTAGCGCATACAGCCAAGTCTGACGTAATATATCTTTTTTTTTAATGAGTTAATGAGGTCATCATCAAATTCCAGATGCTGCAGAATTTTATGCTTTTCTTGGAGTCACTCGCGGCACCATAGCTTAAACACGTCGGGTAAAATATGGGAGTTGACAGCGCGGGAAAACCGCAAAAAATAAACTGCAACTTGTGCCCCGTACTTAAAGTCCAATTTATCGTTTTCCATAATTATTCACATTGTAGCACATTATTAAACCAAACAACACCATTTTTGACCAATAATATCCACAGTAAATTAATTTACAAAACAAAAACTTGCACTTGACATCTCCGCGCTAAATGGCGCGAAGAACTCCCTCTCCATTATTTCTTGTAGACCACACTTTCATGGAGATCCAACAGTGGAGGTCTAGGACTCTAGTGCTCTAGGGGCTGTGATGATAGGGCAATACCACGCTCATCACCGCTATTATATTCCTCTCCCTATACAGAATGATTAAAGAAGATAAAAGAGATTGCCCAAATCCAGGCCCAAACTTTTTTGCAGCGGGCCTCAACTAAACACAATTCAATAATCATAACAATTACTTGTAATATTTTTAAATTTAATTACAAGATCTCTTTTAGCCCAGCATTAAAAAATAATTTAATTAAATAGTCAATTGGCTAAAATTTATGTATGAAATAGTTACAAAGCACTATTTATACGATTAGGTTATTTATTATGACCAGGTACTTTATTATAGATAAAACATTGGATTTCAAATCGGCGGGATCGAAACTATGTAATTAGTTTTTGTCAATTGTCGTTATGCTAGTGTAAAAAAATAAATAATAATTACAGATTATGAAAACACAATATATTAACTATCAAATAAAATATAAATTCTTTAATAAGTAAAATCCAAAACAAAGTAATTTCGTAGGCAAATAAAAACATCAAATTACAATAAATTAATTACTTATTACGAGGTAATTAATAACTACTACTTATACGATCTCATACTAGGTATTCTATAACCTATTGTGCAATGCCAAGTAGCTGGTATAAAAAAACATATTGTTAGAAAGTAAATTATCATCACGACCATTTCCCTTTTAGGGTGGTCAGAAACCACGCTTATAAAGAAGCGGATTCACATTTAGCCAAACTTTACTATAGGCCAATCATAACAAGTGGCAAGCTAGTCGATGTCTCCAGCGTACCAAACTCGTGAAATATCACAAATAAATTAAATATTAATTAAATGTATTTATTTACATTAATAAATATTTTTGTGTCCTGACCAGGAATCGAACCCGGTATCTCCGAGTCTAAATCCACGGACTTAGCCGCTAGACCACGAAGGCAGTTTAAGGTAGATTCTCATAACATATTGTTAATTGCAAAGATATTATCGGATTACATCGGTTCGCGTTTGCTAACTTTGTTGTAATCCATCAGTCGACAGCTATTATAAGATGTTAGGTATTTAATTGTGTGTACGTACGAGTATGTATAATTTCAGAGGTGCTTCTAAAACAAATCGAATGCTCGTTTCGAAAAGCATAACTGCTGTAGTATGTATTTGTTCACGTTTAGACAATAACAAATACTACTTGTACATCCTACCATAACAAATGGCAAGCTCGTCGATTTCTCTATCGTACTAGACTCAATAATTGTCGTAAATAAATTAAATAGGTATGTTTGTGTCATTTGCGTTTAAATCTACAATATACATAGGCCGCGTTCGTTTTAAGAAATGTTAGCATGAAAATACCACTTTTTTAGCACAAGTGGTTCGTTTAATGAAAATTCCAACATTTGATGCTAATTTCGTATGTCAGTACCGTGTTGAAAGGAGGGTTATTGATGTTATTTTTTGACAGATGTCATTATCATATAAAATGGTTTGTTTACCATGTTTATATACTTTATAGTTTTCTATTTTATTTGGTAAAAAGGTATTTTTTGTAATAAATTCAAAGACCATAATAATATCATGTGTGTTTGATGTCATGGTATGATAAAACATGAACGAAAACACTTTCAAAAAGTAGCCTCACCTCTCGTTTTATTTAAGAAATGTTAGCATAGTTAAAAAAAAGTGGTATTTCTTAACAAAAACGACATTTTGCGCTGGTTTATGAAGTTGCTACGAAATGTTGGAAATACTATAAAACGAACGCGGCCTTATAAGACAAGTAGTCGTCTAGGTATTTTAGTAAAAATAAAATAACATAAATTTTGTTATAAATTTATTAACTTTTTACATATTTGTTAAATTATCTTAAATAAATCTTATGTTACCATCTTTAGCTACGAATTATATTATTGTGTAGATTCTCATAACATAAATATTAAAGAACTTAACAATTAAATATAATTTAAATTTATTAAAAAACTAAATTAAATAATGTAAAATATTAATGGTGACGTCAAACACGCACAAGGACTAAACGGGGAGCAATTCTCGAAACTTTTAGAATTAACAATTAAAATAATTGCTTTCAGATTCCATGGGACTTACCAAAGGCCCTATTCTCGATATAAGTTCTAAACCATCAAAAACAGTTTTAAAAGCGGTAGAAAACTCAATCATTATCATCAGCCTGTGTCTGTCAATGCTGGATAGCATAGCTCGCCTTAGCTCGCTGAGCGACCTGAAACTTGTGGACTAGACCCACTGTTAGCGTCCACGGCTCTAAAAACGTGTCGGTAGAAAACTATGTGATAGAATTGATTCTATACATCTGCCGGGTTGTTCACTTTCATTTAGTTGCGTGAAATTTTGTACCAAGAAGCATTGATTAAGAACGCAAGCACTACTTTCGAGAACTGGCCCCTGAATCCATGGCTGCAGAAAGAACATTCAAATGCTTGTTACATGTATGGAAACTTTTAAATTCAGGAAATAAACTTAGATTTGCTTTAATTAATTACCTATTTAATCCAATTTAAGGCACGTTTACATTAAGCCAGTTAATGGCGACAAGAGACTATGCTGTAACATTATTAGGTTTACATTACGGTGTGCTATTTAACGATAAAACTAAGGTTCGGAAAATCCACCGGCATGTTCCAATAAAAAATGCACTTTTCTTACGTAAAGCGAAAGAGGTATGTCGTGACCGTGACAAGTGGCGCTCAATTGTCTCTGCCTACCCCGCCAGGGATCTGGCGTAAAGATATGTATGTATGTATATAAAGATGAACTCTAAATATTTTAAAGGTTTGTTCCGCAATTTCCATACAAGTAAACTTTGTGACTATATCAACCATACCTAAGAAAAAATAACAAAATATATTAATAAAGTATCGTTCATTATTACTTTCAACAACGTTTATCTCGAATAGACATTCTTACAAAGACTAGGTTTTAATCTGCCACTTGTAAAGTTCGGACGTCAACAAAACGGAGCTACGAATATACGAGTATGGCATTCATCGGGCCCTGAGACAAAATATAAACAAAGACATACCTACATAAAAAAGTCAAAGATAAAAAAAAGAAAATAACAAACAAACAATAAAAACTTAACACAACAATTTTAACAAAAAAATATCAGAATTGTTTGAACGATTCAACGAGAAGATCAAGATCGAGAGTAGGTAAAGATAACCCTGCAAAATACAAAATAATATATTTATACGTAAAATGGTTAGACAGCGGTACACCTTTATATGTCAGTACTGTAAAATATTCATTATTATTTTTTAATTTTAGGATTCTTTAAAGATACAGCGGGGTGAGGCGGAGTCCAACGTATCGTTTAAGATCGATTACGTCTGTCAGAAGTGTCAATAGTTAGGCGGAATGCCCAAGCTTATCGCAATCCTAAACATGAAATTTATTCATAAAAGTATTCATAACCCAGTGTTGCAGAATTTGAAGCTTTTCATGAAGTAATTCGTGTCAATATCGCTCAAAGACAAGAGTTCACAGCACGTGACAACCAATGCATTCCTAAGTTTAGAACCAATGTCATTTTAGTAGTAAACATCAATTGAAAGAAATATATTAAAAAATCAATACTTTTTTTTACGGTTTACGACAATAATTGTGTTTTTTTCTACAAATAACTATTTGCATATTTTTTTGCTATAGCTATTTCTGTTTCAATATAACGGGTATCAAACCCGTTGAAAATACTATTTTGGTGGTTGGTTTAGATTTTGTCTCGGGGCTCGGTAAATTTTCGTACGTTACATGATGTTATCGTCGCTCCTCAAACGAAAAAAATATCGGCACCTTAATTTTCTTTCTGTTTCGTTTTTCGAACTTTCAGTCATTAATATTGTATATAATTTAAATAAGATACTTAAACTTTATCAAATCTGTGCTAGCTTTATTATTATTCAATAAGATACCGAAGTTAATTATTTAATCGAATCTAATAGTCAGGTTAATAAAAGTAGATAACGAAAAAACGCGGCAAATTCGAAAAATATCAGTATGGTCTCCCTTAAAATTTCCTAGCAAACAATTGATCATCTATGTCGGGTTAATACACTTGTTAACTACACGGCAAAAAAATGGAAATTAAAGTGATAAAAGCATTTCACTTTCGTATCCATTTTTATTAATTTGGATTTTATTTAAATATTTATTTCAAGTAAATGATACTAACCTAATAAATTTAACACCACACTTAAACTTGATTTAGGTTGAATTCAGCTTCTTTTTCTTGTAGTTTTCTTAGAAATTTTGACGTCATGTAAAACAACATCTTTCGGACTCCACTTTTAATAGTTTTATTCATATTTTACAACGCAAATGAGGAAGTAACAACAAAACAATTGAAAGCAAACGTTTGACAACAGCCATATTGAAAAATTTACATAGTCACAATAGTATTGCCATTTAAAAGTTTTCAAATAATTCGATTATCTACTTTCATTGTCCAGACTCTATACCTACATTGTTTCTGATAATTTTTTTTTAAACATCAGTGCTATCGTTATTTCCTTAGAAAACGTCGCTCTAACATGCAAAGCTCTGGCATAAACTTATATACGTAACGTTTTAGGTGCGAACCTTAAACTAGAGCTACTAATGTTTCTTCGATGGCACATATTTATTCAATATGTAGGTATGCACTTAGATTGTAAGTAAATCTTATAACTGCATTTTACAAAGATGTGAAAGTATAAAAATTTATTCGCAACCAAAAAACATACTAAGGTCCGGTAATTCAATCCTTCCTTAGGATTTAATCCTCCCTTAAGTACAATAAATGAATGGGTAAGATAGCCTTAAAGTTAATGGTTGCTACTAAGGAAGTGGTGAATTACTGTTCCTTTTAATCTATTAAACTTATCTTTACTTACGAGTAAACACAACGTTAATTAAATTATTGTTTGGACTTTAGAAATAAAGCCCTACTTTATTTATAAGGTACTTTAAATGTATAAATATGTACTCTAAAACAAATAAACAGTTTAATTAGCAATTGTGTAATAAATTACAAAACATACCACCAAATGTGCATGAAATATACGAACAGGGCCAAACATACATAATTAAAATGTATAAATTGATATAAAAATGAAACCAATTGCTTTGAAACTGAATAGGAATTTTAAACGATTATACAAATTTTATAAGGCTCATGAGTAAGGAGAAAACTTTAATTATGATTTTTTATACAAATACCAATATAGTTTAACAATTATTTTTTCTTCCTCAATTCTTCTATTCTATATCCAGAAATAGATCAACTTATACTCGTACTAACATGGTTAAAAATAATCATTGTTCTTTTATAACTCCAGATGTACCGTAACTTGGTCCTACTTTGTTAACAATGCTCCACATCCGAAAAAACAACTTTTTTTAACAATTATATCTTTTAAATTTGACAGCTTTATTCATCTAGCAATATTTTTAAATTGTGTAAGAATTTACGTTATTTTTTATTTATTTAAATGACGATGACAGAAGTACAAATAGCGCAATTTTGATGTAAGTTTACTCTAGTGTTGCTAGATGAATAAAAGTTTAAAACAGATTTTAAAAAACTCACAAGTTGGAATTTTTAAAACGAGCAATAAGTACAATAGTATTAATAGATAAGACTCTTAAAAGTTGAAGTTGGCTGCAAAGTGAGACCAAGTCACGGTAGTCGTCAAAGTTGTGGCTTTGATTTGATCAGTCAGTGAGGGGTTCTTTATTTTAGAGAAATAGAATAGGGATCTGGTGGTTGCTGGTTTCTTAAGGGGTCGAGATGAGGTCTGGTGGGTGTATAAGGAGCTGCAATCACGCGGGTGTTGTGCCGATCGTGCCCTTGTGTTCTTGGTATAGAAGGTACGTGCTGCCAGCATATGCCAGGGTTATCACCATGCCAAACACCTGAAACATCGATTTAAATTATTTATTTAATTTTTCATATCGATACTATTATTGTAAATGTGAAAGAAGCTTTTTTTTCTGCATTTATGTACATACTTGTATGTATGTTAGTCCGTCCTGCTAACCTATATCACTAGAGCGTCGGAGTTGATATTAAAACACACTACATTGCCATTGCAGTTGTTTTCTTATATAAGTACCTGACCAAGGTGTATTTTACCAAATTATGTAAACTGTATATATATGTGTGTGCACTATTGTTCACATATACATATATATATGGTGACGGGTATAATTTTATTTATTTATTCATTTACATATTCCACAGCTGTCTTTTACAAATTAATATTTACATTCAAATGTTTACTTAAAACCTTGGCTAGGTTTTTACGGAATAACATTATTTTCACTAAAGATATAGCACGAACGGATCATAAACAATTTAAACTACTTAAAAAAATATATAATAATAATTACTCCTACTCTTGTTCTTTGTTGCTTGTCTATATTCGAATAGAACGGAAATGCATTGTTGCAGGCTTCGATTACTTATGGTTACGTTCTAATGATGACAACAGTAAAATAAAGGTAGGAAATAGTATAGTTAGCATTAGGGGCTTGATGAAACCTTTGAATTTTTCAAAGTTTCGTAGTCAAAATAAATACACAAATTGCCATGGGAAATGGTTAAACAATGAATTTACATTTATAAAATAAAGATTTTATATATTTTTAAATATTATAAAATGTGTTTTTTTTTGTTTTTGATAGTTATTTGCTTATATTTATTCTGGTGATTCGCTGATGATAGGTAATGTGAAATGTAGAGATGAATTGATATACTGACAGCTGCTGCAATACTGCTGCCGTAGAGATGGCCGGGAACGTGTCCCGGAGAAGCAAACTGGACGATGAAGGCGATGAAGTACAGGCCCGTCTGGATTGCTGTGCTGATTAACTCCTGGAAATTATAAATAATAAGTCAATAATAATGTAGAGTTATAATAATATTAAATAATAATGCACAGGATTTTGTAAGGTGATGTCGAAACACTTCGAGAGGGTTGAGTAATATTTGGGCCAAACATCGATGTATATAAATAGGCCCTCACTGATATAAAAACGTTCCCGTAAAACCAATCGAAGTCATGTAGCTGCACCAACAATCGCGAGATAGCAAGCGTCGAGAGCGCCTAATATTTATATTTATATCGAGTAAAACTAGTCTTTTTGTATGCATTGTGATTTAATTTCCGATGATTAAAGCATGTGGCATTATCCTTGCTTGAGAATTGCCCCCCAAAGTTGATAGGTACACAAAGCAAGCGGCACGTTTTTTAAAAGTGCGTTTCTTATTGAATAGGCTTATCTATATACCTACATCGATGGGGCCAAAGGATCAGCATTGGCATTCATCGTTGCATTGCTGCCAGTATCCTTGGCACTAAGCCCATTTGTATAGATTTGGTGCAAGTTTATTATTCATATTTTATTCTAGTTTTTAATATTACATTTATTTATATTTAAGAAGTTTGCAATTTTATCTCATTCCTTCGACTAAATAGTTAGGTAACAGTTGTCCTACCGACCGCCGGCAAAGGAAGCGACTAACTATCGGCTATTTTCTCGCTCAGGAAACGTACAATAGATATCATCCCGTGAAAATAAAAGAGATGCATATATTAATAGTAGATCGCTGACTGTTTACACTGCCGGTGAGGACTCGCTCCACTAGTTTGTCGCTAAGCGACAGCTAAGAGCTTGCTCAGATATGCCCGCTTGGCGGTCAGGAGAGACGAGAGACCAACCAGCGCGGCAGCGGTTATTTCTCTTCAGTGCGGATCTGAAACTTTAACACCGCCCATTTTTACGACTGTACGCTCGGCCGCCGCTAGCGAGAGGAGCAAGGCCAAGTCGCACTCGCTTGCCGCTGCTCGCCAACTCGTTTCTAGTTTCTACCTCTACTCGCTTCTATTTCATCATCGGCGGTGAGACAAGTGCCTATAACTACCTGGATAACTTTATTTCCCTTACTTTTAGGTTGGTGCAGAATTATCAGGCGTTTTTGTTAGTGGTGAATGTGATTAACGGCCTACACTCGCCACGCTCTGGCCAGACGGGTTGGCGAGAATCAGATGTATTTTTTTAACACATAACAAATTTATTAACGATTCCGCAAGTTGGTATTAGTAATTTATAAACGTGCTCTACGGTACATACGATACAATGGAGCCATTTAAGAATGATTTTCTTAAAATTATATAAAGGTCTAATAATCTCTCGTCACTCTTTCAGCAGATATTCAGATTCTCTTACTGTTTCTGCAGCTCGCCAATGGAACAGGCTACTTTTGTCAATTAGACAGGCTCCGGCTTTAAATATATTCAAACATTTATTAATTACATACTTTATCAAAAAACTAAATTTTATTTTTATTATTTATTTATACTTATATGTATGATTGATTTAAACTATTATTATTATTCTTATTTCTTACTCTGCACCTATTATAATAATTTCCCAAAGGTCAGCTGGTAGGGAATATATATACAGTATTATGCTAGCCTATGTACATCATTTTATATTTTGTGTGCATATAATTATATTATAAATACACCTCTATTCGTGCATTTGTCTGTATTTACAACACAACTTCGTACTCGTAGGTACCTACTTGGAAAAGGTATTTCACGGTTGATTTAACCTAAATTTAGAAATAATCTATGCCCGTCTCTGACATGGGATTACTTATTATAAATTATATTTTTATATTATTTACAAAATGCTATTTTACTAATTAGATCACTTCTGTTGTAAACGAGCCAAAAATAATAATAATAAATTTGTTTATTTCAAACGACTGGGATTCAGATTAAAAAATATTAGTACTTACAGATAAAGGTGCTTAAATTTAAGTATAATATAAATACAATACAAAGCATCAAATAATTATACTCGTAAAGTATTTTTAAAATACGCCTGATATTTTATTCATATTTTTGGCATACAACACATATTGGAATTAGATATATTTGTTTAAAATGGTTTGCGATATAATGAAGGCATAGGTAAGAATTATAATATTGATTTGTCTCGGCCAAGTTGTATCGGATCAAGGTGATCACTTCACGTCGTCCTTCAAATGTGCATAATAAATACATTTTATTTACCATGAATAATATTATTAAGTAGGTATATGATTAAATAATACGAAGTCCGTGAACTTAGACTCAGGTCCGATTCCTAGTCGGGACACAAAAATATTTATTAATATCAATAAATACATTTAATTAATATATAATTTATTTGTGATATTTCTCGAGTTTGGTACGCTGAAGATATCGACGAGCTTGCCACTTGTCATGATTCGCCTATAGTTAAGTTGGCTTAATGTGAATTCGCTTATTTATAAGCGTGGTTTCTGACCACCCCTAAAGGGAAACGGTCGTGATGATACTATAGGAATACGATTGAAAAAATATATAGGTAAGTAAGGATACAAAAAAAATGAAAAATCATCTTACCGATGCGACCCAGTTGATGGGCAATTTGAGAGCTTCTCTAATACTAAGGAGATAGACAAAGCTCCACATAAGCGTGGTAATGAATGACGTCACAGCTACAAAGCAGAACCATCCAGATCCGCTCCAGTGGTTTCCAGACACCAGCGCCATGCACAGAATACCCAGGACCTGGAAAAAAACACATATAATTTTAATAATGTCTCAGTGGTCTAGCAGTTAAGTCCGTGGATTTAGACTATGAGGTACCGGGTTCGATTCCTGCTAAATTGATTTAATATATAATTTATTTGTTATTGGAGAAGCCAAAAATTTTTCTCTTAGACATATTTTTTCTTAAGAAAAGTGGTAACATATTAGTCTAGAGTTAGACCATACATAATTACGCGGTATATATAATATGTGTATGTTCGTGTGGGTAAGGAGAGCTGACTATATATAAACTTTATATTTTTAATTGTATTAGATAATTGTGGTGTTTTTAAATTGGCTTCTAGTTTTTTTTATATAAGTAGGTAATCATTTGGAAGCTGTAAGTTTTCCTTGAAGATAAATAAATTAAAAAATAAGGAAATGGTAAATTACCTTCCCTTATGCCGTTTGTCCACCCCAACCGTTACCAAGACGATACCGTCAACGAGATGACAGCTCCAAAGTAGCGATGCATATATTTACTATGGCCGCACAAAACTCGATTCGAAATAAATAAATAATCTCGTGACGGTGACAGCGGCGGTGGACAAACGACCTTAGCGTGTATAATTGTATTATTCGATAATTCATTGAGTTACA
Organism: Tinea semifulvella; assembly: GCA_910589645.1. Lineage (NCBI taxonomy): Eukaryota > Metazoa > Arthropoda > Insecta > Lepidoptera > Tineidae > Tinea > Tinea semifulvella. The sequence goes on from OU342585.1 coordinate 10,436,438, forward strand.
CTTCAAGTAACTGTTTGAAGCTGGAGGTCATGCCTAATGACCTGTCAGTAATTCAATTATGTTACTGTTGTTTGGGTTTAGTGTCCGTCGATACCATTGACCTTTTAATCGAATTTTTGAAAATCATTTCACAAAACAATAAAGAAAGTCTTTTCATTTTAGTACAATATCATAAAATTTGTTGGAAAAGTGTTATCGTCATTAAACTGTCTTTGGGCGCCATTTGTCCAGGCTTTCGGCAAAGATACGTAAGATAATGTAAAAATTCGAAAAATGCACGATGAAACAACCAAATGAATGAACTAATAGTTTAGTTAATATATACATATAAGTTGTGATGCTGGCAAATAGCTGAGGCAAAAACCTTTGCCACATTTCAATATTTTTTTATTGTCGTATTTACACAGCTTGAGGTTCTCAGCTGAAACTACCGCACTTCCCATACTTGACGAGGCCGCCTGGATGTGAGTGTGAGACATGCCAAGCTTCCAAGGCCCAACGGTCATGACAAGGGTTATCTTCAAAGATAAAATACAACTGCATATATTTTTTTAACCATGTTCATCTTTCAGGAAATTTTGTGTTAATAGGTTTTTTATAACGTCGAAGTAGGAAGGATAAAGTTTCATTGAATAAACATCTACTGAAGCGAGATACGAACATCTGCGTGAGATTGTAAGGTATTTATTTAAATGCCGAGTTCAACCTTGACGGCTCTCTAGTTTGGTTAGCACCTCAACCCACTCCCATTGCAAACAGATCACATCGAAATATTAATAACGACAAATAAAACGAATCTATAAACATTCAGTAGTTCTAGCACCCATTAACTCTATTAACGAATCGAGTGATAAATTTTAAATATTTATACATCCGAGCTGACAATTTGTAGTTCCGTTACGTCGCGGCGCCTCTCTAAAATTTCATACTTAGGGTGTACCCTGTGTTTACTTGTCGCTTTAAGCGCTCTTTTTCACTTTATTTTGCTTTAAAAGTCGTTTAATTTGGCGTTTGTCTATGGTTTTCATAGAAAAATCGGTAAAAAAGGAAGCTTATTTGCTTTCAAGTCAATCATAGCATTAATGTTCTCGATTCGATCACAATTTGATAAGGAGTGTCCGCGTGTTCGAGTTCCAGCTACCTACAAACTGTTTAATTAAAAATTTTATATGTGAAAACCTTTAATAGTTCTTAGTGAATTTACTGAATAATATTTACTATAATATCGGCAACTGTTGGTTTTCCAAAATGAATAAAATAAAATAAAAAAATACACCACGCTTTTACTGAGATATATAAGCTGTGCTTGGAATTTCTGTTGTATATGCTCTCGTTAAATTTATCATTTCAGTCCATAAAATATAGTCACATTATACATGCTATTTTCTTAGTCTATGATAAATTTACGTTGTTTTTGACTTACGGTAGAGGACTGATAACAAAAACTTTCAATGAGGCCCCTTTTTCTCATTAAGGACTCTGAGAAAGTGCAACCTTATTCTGTTACTCAAGCGCAAATATTATATAATGGAATCCAATAACTATATAGGTATATCACGCTAATAAAGTTGATATTTGCACGGCCGCTGTCAAGGTCAGGCAGGAAAGTAGCCACCGTTCGTGCCGATAAACCCGTGTATAGTGTATCCACACGTTTCGGGATCAGGCTCGAATAGCCGTCATGCTCAGTCAAGCCGGCATAGTGTTAGGGACTGATGTCAGTCATGATTGTCTGATTCCAGTTGCTAACATTCATGGGCATCGTGCGCCCCTTGCTATCTGGTGGGCGTAATGTCACATGTCGTGCTAGTATATTTTAAAAAAGTATTCCATTACTTAACTTAGTTGACAACGTTATAATTATAAAATATTATACAATTCTTAAATTTAACTTAGCGTTTAACCTTAAAGTGTCCGTGCAAATATCAATATATCAGCTGTGGGGTAAATAATGAAATCCACTAATAACGTTTGCGTTTAAGTAATGGAATACGGATGCAGGGCCTCCAATATTTTAAAGACGGCTTTGGCTTTCAATGTAATTGAAGTTACAAACATAAGTACGATCTGAACCGGGGGCGACGCCGGAGTCGCGGTCCTTACGATTTTTCCGCTTACCGTGTAAGCTCCAATTTCTAATAAATGAAACGGTACTAATTCTTACATTGCGATTGAATATTTTATTTATTACCAATTAAATTTATTAATTAAATAACAATATTTAATGACCAATTCCATGTTAGTGTCTATTCTTTGTCATTCCTAAGAATGAACACTATAAGAGAGGAAATAACCTTATACAGCCACGGGTATCAACTGAGACTCGCATCACACCCGAACGTGCTCGCCTCAGACCTGAGAGGGTCCGGCAGCATCACACACCGCAGGCTCAAGCGAAAGAGTGTCCCTGGCCTTGGTGCCAGATTTAGCAGAGATTGAGGAAGGAGCCAATGGGTTCCCCTCCAATACTGACATCAATACAGATAGATATCAAACAAAAGAGTGGCCCATTGTACCTGTACAGATTGCCACGAATGCAGAAACCAAAGGAGAAAAAAAAAAAGTGTCTATTCTAATTTCTCTTTGAGTTATTTAATATAATGAGTAGGTGGACAATAAACTTTTACTACGAAAGTTGTGCATCATCATTTACTTACATTATTAAAAATATTATTTTAATAGTAATTCATAAAAATAGTGCAGCTCTGCCGACCATGTCGTAAGCAATAATAATTTAATGACAAAGAAAAAGTTACTATAGATAACATTGTTCTTTTTTATTACTACAGTGGAGTGGTTAATCGCTCTACTTTATGTCGATTTCGACTTGGAAGCTATTTTTTACTGAAAATATCACTATTGCATAGATAAAAAAATACGAATGTTTGATATCAGCAATTTGTTTGTTTCGATAAATATTACATTCGACATTATTTCTATATTCGATGCCAATTTTTAATTGTTACAGTAACTTAAAAATAAACCTTTATTTGAAGTAGATACAAAAATGTTAAAAGAAAATAGATTAAAAAACTAATTATAAATAAAACTAAACTAAAAATACCTATGAAATTAAAACTATTCTACAAAATAAACTAAGGGCTTACCACCAGGGAGGGTACCTAAAACGCTCGCCGCATTTCCTCGTTGAATTATAATAGAAATATTCTGTTTTAGGTAGTTACGGCATTTGGGATCGCCACACTCTTGAAAAATTCGTTTACCCAGCTCTTTTATGAATTTGTGGGTATCGAGAGAATATACCCCTATTGTTTCAACCCCAAATGCCACAAAGTTATAATTTTGTTTAATATTATATTTGATGTGCTTTTTAATATATTTTTTGATGTAGAGGAAATGTGGCAAGCGGCAAAGGTATCCACACAGGTGGCATCCCAAACAAGACATCTTCCCTCACTCCATGGTACAAGAGACATACTATCCGGCCTTTTACCATCACTACGTGAAAGACCTGATGGTTCAAGGACGGACGGGATTTTAGCAGACCATAAATTTATTTAATTTATTTCTTTTGCCTGAGAATTTCTCTACATTTGGTTAATAATTAACCAAACGCGCCTAAATATAAATGACGACATATTGCTACCTACATACGAGAATGTAATAACATTTTTACTTACGATAACAGGTGGTAATTACACTTTAATGACTGACTTCGTTGACACCCAATTGTATCTGAGCTTAATTTCATTTTAATAGTCAAACCAATTCCGTTTATGGTTTCGTTTCGTTGTAGGCACATAAAAACAACTTAGTATGAATGGAATTTCACGATATTATTGTTAGATTACGTCATATGATTATGTCACAGTCAGATCCACATAAACTAGAGATTTCAAACAATGACCAATCTTGTAGATACGTTCTACTTCCTTTCTACCTACGGGGTGACTTTGTATGGTCTTACGTCAATGTGATTTATTAATTACTTATTTAAAACTTTTTGCACTATGTACAAAGGCGTCCGCTTGACATTCTTACTCGGTCAACCTTAGGGACATTACGAACATTCTATGTGGGAGGTAGGTGCAAATATTTGAACAGGAAAAGAAATAATTAAAATTCTACTAAAACTAAATCTAATACTAATATAAAACATAAATATATAAAATAATAATAAATACAAATAAACAATATTACTTACAGTTGTTAGGAACTATTCAAGAAGTGTGTGAAGACCATTCTTATAAATAGCATTCTGTTGGGCGCTTGTCGGATATCTAAGGGCAGGTTACTTCACAGATTTTCGGATTCTACTGATAGGCTAATATATAGGCTTTCCAGAATATCTGATCAAAAAACTGCTTTAATTGCATATCATGCGTACGTTGCCTCTATATTAAGATATGGAATTGTTCTCTGGGGAAATTCTGTTGACATAGATCGTGTATTCCTAGTCCAAAAAAGATGCATCAGGGCTATGTTTGGTGTAAGTTCCATTGAGTCGTGCAGACCCCTGTTTACGAAACTCAACATTTTGACACTAGTAGGTATATATATATTCGAATGTTGCAAATTTGTAAAGCTTAATTACAACTTGTTTACAAAAAATCATCAGGTTTGTACTTTTAATACAAGATATCCAAATCGTTTGGTATTACCTTTTTGCAAAACTACAATGTGTTCTAGAAACAGTCATGCAATGTTAATTAAACTCTTTAATAACTTACCAGAAAATATCAAGGTATTACCGATTAACCGTTTTAAAAAAGATCTGTACAATTATTTAATAAAAAAATGTTTTTATACAATTAAAGAATATCTAAGCAATAACTGATGCTAAAGTGTATATAGTCCGAGCGTAGCTTCAATTTACCTACTATTTTGCAATCTGACTTTTCTCATATTGTAATTGCCCAATATTTGCATGCCATTGAGGTGAAACATGTGAAGCGAATTTTATAGCTATAAGATCTTGCAATGTAACCATGTTTTCTAGCAAATAAATTATTTTGATTTGATTTTTGATTTTGAGAAACAAACAACTTTTGCTAAGAAACCATATGTCGGAAATTACATATTTTATTTTCAACTCCATACAAATTGGCTATTTTAAAATGAACAGTTTGTATGAAGAAATTTATTGATTACGCAGATGTTTGCACTACTGACCTAACTCAAGAGCTACTAAATAAACTTGATCGTCTCCTCAACTTATGCATCCGCTATGTTTTTGGCCTACGTAAGTATGACCATGTCTCCCAATTTCGTATACAGTTAAAGTGGCTAAATATTCGATTTCGCAGACATCTGCATTACCTTCTTGTATGGCATCCTTAATAACCCCATGACTCCTCCTTATCTAAAAGATCGTTTGAAATTCCTGTGCGATTCGCACAGTCGCCCTCTTCGCTCTGCTCAGAACAACCAACTTTCCATCCCTCGACACTCTTCAAGTAGATATTCAGATTCTCTCACTGTTTCGGCTGCTCGCCAGTGGAATAAGCTTCCGCTGGTAATCAGACAAGCTCCTTCTATCGCTATCTTTAAAAACTTGGTCTACAGTCATTTCCTTAAATTGCAAAATGACCCAAATCACGCTTTGACATAGTAAATTTTGTATATCTATACGTTTATTTAATTGTTTATTTATGTACTTATTGTATTATATTATTATTTTTATTACTATTTTATATAAGTATTTGTTTGCATTATTATTATAAGTAAATTTCACATACAATTTAATAATTAATCTCATAAGTATTTATTTATATCTTTATTCATCTATACTATTATTATTTCCAATTTCAATCACTCTATTACCTCACTTTTTACTATTACAAAGGTTAACTGGTAGAGAATGCCTTCGGTATTAAGTTCGCCCATGTACACTACATTTGTAAATGATGTGCAATAAAGAATTTTATTATTATTTATTATTATTATAAGAAGCCAAATTTTGTCATTTCCGGCATATGGTTTCTTAGAAAAAGTTGTTTGTTTCTATCAATAAAATAACATATTAGTTTTACGTAAGATCATACAAAATCACGCAGTGTACTGTCACGGTGAAGTATCGGGATAGTTTAAAAGCTACTAAGCAACTAAAACCACTTTACAGGACAATTTGCGAGGGCGTAGTTGTACAAGATACGAGTAAGTAGAAGAGCGACTTATGGCCAAATCAGACTCTCGCTAAGCTGTCTGGCCAGCCTATTCCAAATTCTCCAGAAATTACTGAAAGACCCATCTCCAACAGTGGACCTGTAGGACTCTGTGTTCTAAGGGCCGTGATGATGATGATACATTACTTTTTAAACGATTCCATTATTAATTCTCACGACCCGACGGGGGAAAGTAGGTAATCTGCATCAAGGTATTTCTAACAGAGGTAGCATTTGCTCTTCATAACTACGGACAGGGTATGGGGTAACCATTAAAGGTTGAAGTATACGAGACAGGCGGGGGGCCACAACGACTTCGTGATTGGTGGCAGGTGACGAGGTAGCATTGTCTAGCGTCCGACGTACGGGCGGCGTGCAGAGGGGACAGATTTCTCACGAGTGGGAAATCTGTTGCTTCTGACACGCGAACATGTAAGCCGCTAGTCGACGCCGCATGACTTTCCATTATGTATCGTTTGCGCTTAAGTAAATAGGGCTGCTGTGCACATTAATTTTAAGTAAATAAGTATATAAATTTTTCTTAGAGAAATGTGCCCAAAAAATGTTCTATAACCATAATTATTTATTTATTTTTTATTTGATAGGTAACGTAATAATCTATTATTATTTATTATTATTTTTAACCTAGCATAACGACAACTAACAAAAACTATTTTTTACGATAATAAGTAGGATACATAATATAGTTTCGTTCCCGCCTATATAATTAGATAATTATTTACACTTTGAAATCCTTTAACTATATTAAAGTACCTAGTCGTATAAATAGTGCTTAATATTGTAATACATAAATCTTAACCAATGACTATTTAATTAAATTATATAAAATAATAAAAGAGACATTTTTTGATATTAAATATTTTTTAAAAAATATAAGTTTTGTTGTGGCACGCTGCAACAAAGTTGGGGCCTGGTTTTGGGTACCTACTGTCTTTTAGTTTATTATTATTTAAAATATCACACACCTAGATCGAAACTACATTAAATAAAATAAAAAAAAATTGGGTAATATGGAAATAGGAGTTAGTGGAAACACAGTTACTACATTCTTCATCTCGTATAAGAAATGTTTGATTCATAGGAATTTACAAAAAGCGCGGTTTCTGAGTTGAAACAGTTTTCTATAGGTAAAAACACACTACGAAATAAAATTCTAAAATGTCGACTTTTATGTATAACTTGTTGGTTTGGCGACGTAGCTTACTCAATAATGCAATTTTAATTAAATAGTCGGCATTCCTGAAGGTAATTTGTGGACCAAAACTCCAAGTCCGATGTAGAAATAGCGGGTGTAATAGCGGAACCTAACAGAAACCACTAAATACACCGGACTAGACAAACTGGATGCCAACCGGTTGTGGCTTGCACTAACCACAGCCTTGCTGCTGACTACTCAGACTGAGATCCATAAACCGTACTTATGCTTTGCTTTTTATAACAAACATTACACTTAGCGATGGCAGTCCCGCAATTCCGCGGGATTCCGCTTCCGTACAAAAAAACGCGTATCCATTAATTAAAAATAACCGCCTAATAATCCATAACCGCTCCATAACCCTTCTTGTCTATTCCGCAACCGAACCACACGCACAGGCCAAAATATGCATCCACATACCATACCCACTATCCCTACGCGTACTCATAAATTTGGAGACTCTTACATCTGTCACACGCTGAAGATGTGGAATTCTCTCCCAGAGTGTGTTTCCTCACTTCTATAACCTGGAGTCCTTCAAGCGAAGTGTGAATAAATATCTTGTTAGGCCGGCATAGTGGTAGAGACTGATGCCGGTCCTTGGTGACTGGCGTCAGTTGCTCCCATTCTTGGACTTCGCGTACCGCTTACCATCAGGTGGGCGCGATGTCACATATCGTGATCAGTGTAAAAAAAAGTTTTATTTCGATACATATAGTCATAGCGAAAAGTGATAAATAATTGTGATTTGATTATTAGTAATTGTATCATCATCATCATCAGCTTCATCATGTCTCTCCACTGCTGGATATAACCCCCACCAGCGACCTTCTTCAGGTCATCCGTCCATCTAGCGGGGGGACCTCCTACGCTACAGATACTACCTATACTAAGATGCAGTTCCCGTACGTGGTCCCAAAATGAGAACCATCTCGATCGTTCATCGGTTCTGCGACAGACATGTCTATCCCATTGTAAATTCAGCTTACTAATTTTGAAAGCTACATGGGTAACTTATTTAGTTTTCTGACAAATTTCCACTTTTTGGCTTTAAAATACTGGGGTATATTTGATAAGAAGATGGCTGCGCCAGTAATTCTATAAGATTAAATAAATATTAAACAATTAAGAATGTTAGGTATATCAATCAATAAAAAAAGCAAGTAGTGTTGACCAATTTTGGCCTTCGTCTTGCAGTCTTGACCAAGACCACCGATATGTCAGCAATACTTGTAAGACTCAGATTTTTTTTCCCAATTTTGTTGAAAAAATACATATTTTTTTGGTATTGGGATATTTTTTGTGCAATACTGCAATGTGTATGTCTTTTGAAATATCTCCAAAACTGTTTTAATGTCGAACAAACAATTATTTTTGCTCTTACAAAGTTTTATTTATTCATAAATACTTAAAACACTTAAAAACTTAAGTTGAGTACAACTTAATGCCCCTACCCTACCTAATGAATAAAACATAATGTAAAACGTTATACCAGTATATATAGGGTATTTTAACAATAATTTTTAACATTTTTTTTATACGCGTTGGTCAAGAAGATCTATAACTATTCCAAATTTCAAGTAAATCAGAGAAGTAGTTCTTGAGATTGTAGTTTGCGGACATACACTAAAGTCTCTCAAGGTACAAATATATTTTGATTCAGAGCAAGCGTTTTGCGAGACTCTTGTGCAAGACCAAGATTAAAAGTGCAAGACCAAGACCAAGATTGGACAAGTCTGGTCTTTCTTTGTGCAACACTATGCCAGCATGGTTGAATAGAATTCCATTGCTGGTGAGTTATGGTAACGCTAGACAAAGTATGCTTTATAGATGTCAGCCTCATTCAGGCACGAAGCACCTCATTTGTCTATCCATTGTACCTATAGGTGAGCTCATTTATTATACAATGACAACGTAATGTAATAGCAACCGATAGAGGTAACAGTTATTCAGACAAATTACTAACTGAACTTTACGAAAAAACACAAGAGTGGATAAGTTCAAATTATATTACTAGTACTTACGTACCTACTCATAAATAAAAACATTGGGAATAAAATTGATTTATTTTATTTTTTACAAGAATTGCAATGTGTCGATGTTGCAATGATTTTTATGCTTCATTCCCTGAGATTAATATATTTAATGGTATAGCGTCTTCATTTAAATTGTACCTAATAAAATTAACTACTATCAGATATTTATAGGCAATGTACTAATGTTTATTAGTACTTTTATATCATTTAACTTTTTAGTTTTATTATTAAGTTTTATATTACCTATGTATTTTAGTGTTACTTCTTTATTACCACTTTTTATGTATTTAAAAAAAATTTAACTAGTTATTTCAACGTTATGTAAATATTTTAGGCTAGCAAATCCGATATGATTTTATTGTCCATTACTTCATCTTATTTTGTTTGTTAACTGATTGATGTACCTTAATCTTAAATAAATAATGAACTTACATCACTAGAATGTATTTGTAGTAAATTGACTATGGCATCGAAAAAATCAACATTGTATAGACAATATTTTCGCTAGGTACTAAAACATTTGTATTAAAGTGTTTTTATATTGCTGCACAGTTCGATTCTGTTCGGTTCATATCGATTATGTAAATATATACAGAGGTGTGTTCCAAAAAAGTGTTTCGAGGCTCTCGTCGCGTGGTTGACACGTACGCATAATTATTTTGTGGAGAAAGTTGGTTGTTGCCATTCGACCGGCAAAGACGAACGCGCCCGCAATTCTGATGCACTCAATGATGTTCGAGGTAGATGTAACATAAGCTGGCGAAAGGGGATCTCATAAGTAAGCTTTATTATTATTATTTAATTATTAATCGGACAGAAATATACGTAGGTACAAAGGCGAAGATTTTAGGGAACAATTTTCTAACAACTAATCTTTAGGACAGTATGAGATTGAGGGTAGAACTAGAGCTATCAGTATTTATATTCTCTCTTTGTTATCCAAGCCAGAGGCAGCGGGAAGAGAGTGCGCCAAACTTTACATAAATGTAATCCATGTTTATTTATTTATTCAAAGACAGGCAACATGAGAACCAGAATAAAGAAATTTAAAGTATACCCGCCACAAGAATATTTTACTGTGAACATTAGTGCACCCTTTGTGCGATACAACTTGGTAAAATGTTATTTGCTACTTGTAGGTATATAAGAAAACAACTGCGATGTATGTGTTTGAATGCATTAATACTGTTCGGCAAACTATGATCAACCCATTCACATTTTGCGAGCTAAACCAAAAGTAGCAGATTCTTGATTGTGACTTTGAAGGCAGCGCGGGAGTTTAGCATTGGAGGTCGAGGACACTATGTTTTAGGAGCTGTTATGATGACAGTGATGATTTAAGTTATTTTGTTTTATATTAAAACAATATTTTAAATTGGTTTTAATTTTGAGGGTAGCCAAAGAAGTGAATTTTAATTTATGAGCTATCCGTGATTTAAACATATTTGGAGGCCTTCTCATGGATTCACAAACCATTATCACTCGAACGCATAACAGTTGCGCTCCAGATACACCACCCGTGTCAGGATTTCCGTTGTAAACAGCGAAAGTGCAAAAGATCATTATCAACGTTTTAAACAATAGCACGAAAGCGGAATCGTCTAAACTGCAAGTAATCTACAACTGTGCACCATAAAAATGCCTTATATTTATATAAAGAAAAAAGTTCCTACATATAACAACGCTAATGTACTTTGCTGTCAAATTATTCTTAAAAATAATATTTACTAAATATAAAATAACAATAATTACTACTAAAATAAAATTAAATAACTATGAACTAAACCGAATAAAAAATAAACTATAAATAAAATTATCCTCAAGAGACGTCCCATCGGAGATTGGAGAGACAAGAAGACTGGCAACATTTCCCCTCTGTATAGCGAGGCTAATACGTTGGCAGAAATAATAGCCAGCCTTCCTATCTCCAGATTTCTCCGTCAGCTGTTAGGACAACTCCTTGTCCTGACGCTTGGCTGAGGATCCCCATGGTTCCATCATCTCGACCTCAAACGGCGCAAACTTGTAACCTGTACCGAGATTGGCGTATTTGCGCAGCTTGACGTTATCAGCAGGAACCGCCGCACTCCCTGAGCTGGACGAGGTTGCCTAGATGTGAGATGGGGCTAATGTGTCTACACATGTCGCATGCAATTATTCCTGATGTTTGAAATTAATTAAGCTTTACCTTATTTCCCAAGCACAAAGCATGGATTTCAAAAAATATATTTTTATTTATTTATTTAAAACTTTATTGCACGAAGAAAACTTAATGCCCGTAGACATTTTCTGTAAGCCAAACCTTGGGGACAAATTTGAACTATTACAGGTGCAATGAAAGATATTCAAAAAATAGGAAAAATATATTAACAGCTTATTTATACACTTACATATTATATTGTTATATACTATAATATCAATATACTAAATACTATTACATACATAATACTATACATAAACATACATATATACACTTACTAATATTGTGAGAATGAGAATATTTATGAGAAAATTCTAATGGCTAAATATATTTTTTAGCATTTAATAGTAATAATAGTAATTTAGATGTTTGAGTAAATACCTACATTAAGTACAAATAGGTACAATGTTTCGTAAAGTCAATTTTACGGTTACCTAACCGCGACAAAGTTTTCCATTGTTTAGATGAGAGTACATAGGTTATACTTATGTCAAAAGAATGAAAGTGGGATTGATATAGGGAAAGTTGTGCCGTGTGTGCGGCGCCGGCGCATACGCATGAACGGAATTAAAAGTTACCAAGAGACAAAAACTTGTATTCTAAGACATTGCCTCAACGGCTCCTCCACTCAGCATTTCTTTCCACCTGTCAAACGAAAATGAAGTTTTTGTAAAAGTTACGATTAAAGTTTAAAATAGAGCCGAGCCGACAGTTTTATTTCGAAGGTCAACCGTAAGCTGGTACATTAGACGCTATTTTTAATTTTAATCGTCTTAAACAGAGACTTAATTTTCTTTTGACAGCTGGAAGGAAATGTTGAGTTGAGGAAACGTCATAGAATACGGGTACGAGAAGGACTTTTTTCTTACAAAGTAAATATATATAATATTCAATTGTCCAGATGGCTAACGGAAAAGTCTGGAGATTATTTTTGCCAACGTTTTAGCCTCGCTATACAGAGGAGCTATGTTGCCAGCCTCCTTGGGACTATCCCTGAAGGGTCTTTAGAGGACATTTTTTACTTATTAGTATTTATTTAATGGGTTTCGATTATATTTTTTGTTTTTACTCTTTAATTAGTTTTAATTATAATCCTTCGAATTTACGAAGCAAATAAAATTGCATTTAAAATATAAATAAGTCCTGAACTTGGCTTGATGCTTTAAAAAAATATTCTATTTAAAATATAATAATAGTTTTAGTTATACAAAATGGATTTTTACAGTACAGTCAGCAAGAAAATGGTAATTGTACACAAAAACTAATTAAGATTCAAATATAAGATCATATAGTTGTAATCAAAAATAATTTGTAGAGCTGCAAAATCAACAACTTGCTAAAGTTTTCTGGTTTGAAACAATTTTAAAAAAAGGTTATTATTATGGAATAATAGGCGAGCAGCGCGTTGCTGATATGCCTATATCAAGCACTACTGGTGTAAAGTTCATTAAATTGTCAATTATCACCATAGTCTATTTTGACTGTCACTTGCCACTTGTTAATTTTGTTTTTAAAAGTGTTTACAGTTGAGGACTTTAATATGTCTGCTGGTATTTTGTTCCACATATTTACAACTCTGTTATTCATGAAGGTTGTTTGTTGAAGGTCTAGGGTCTAGCCTTGATCTTGGTCCTAATCCCGTGGTAGTCGTCAGGGGCCTAGTATAACTTTGATCGTGATCTACGGCCTAGCCTGGGTATTAGCCTTGGTGCTGGCTGCAGTCATGGTCGTGGTATAGTGCATTGATCTGGGTTGCGGTTTTACGTTACAACGCAAAATTTAACTTAGGCTAAGACGAATGGTCTGGACTAGATCCTAAATAATCTTATAAGACAAAAACAATATACCAACTTGTCCTAAAAAACTTTTTGGACTCTATCTAGGCTAAATAGATCCCACTGTTGTATTATTAGACATCAATATGACCAACTTTACGGTTGCTTTCTAAATAAACCAGTGATTTGTGTTGCTAATCTATAACTATCATGATTTCCAGTTTCGTTGTGTTTCACTTTCAATATTTTATTTATTTAAAAACTTTATTGTATAAAGTACAAAGGCGGACTTAATGCCCTTACATTCCCTGACAGCCAAACCTTAAGTAATGGTAAAAATATATAATTATAGAATGACTCAACATGTATTATATACGTACTTATATAGCTTTATATATTAACGGAATCATACAGTATTTGGTTGGGTAGGGAGAGGAGTAGAATGGTGGATGGTGAGCGTATTATCGCGCAATAAAATAAGAAATGGAGGCCTCCTTTTATTAAACCAGCCTATTGTCGGTCGCAAGCCCGAGACACCATTCTTCTCATCTCTTACCCACACACGATGGACCAGGCACCCGCACGGTGAATTCATGGAAAGCTTAGAAATTTGTATTCTCTCTTCTATTATAATATCAATAAACTAAATACTAATATATACGCAATATTATACATAAACATACATAAATACAACTAACGTGGTTTAGAGGTATTCATAAGGTGTGAATAGACCAATTTTTTAAATGACAATCTGTCATTTTAGTATCTTTTTAAAGCTTAATTTTAGTATTTACCGCTTTTGCATCCCTCTCGCTCGCACAATACGGCATTTTTAATTTTATTTTTATTCAGGTCTAAGTATACTTTTGAGAAATTTAACTAACTTTTTAGGAAATAAAAATACGATATTTTTAGAGATATATTAATCATAGATTTGTTTTAGAGTAAAATCGTTTTCCCTGTCTAAAATTAATTATATGTAAGTAAAATAAATAAAAAGTAAACTCAGATTTAAATAATCTTTATGCTGTACTGTGCGTACGAGAGGGATGCAATGCTCTTGAAGTCTCCTTAAAATGAACTTTTCAGAACGCTTGAGAATATTGCCTACGATATAACAATCACCAGATTTTGTATATCATCAATCATGATCATATCATAAATGAGCTAAATCGACCTGCACAAGCTTAGATCTCTGTTGACAAATACAACTCAATAGAGCGTATCAAATTGTATCAAACCTATAGAAGCTTCACTTCACAGCCAATAGGCTCGAAAGCCGACGCTTTGCTCAATAGCGGCGGAGGCGCGTGCGCAACCCAAGTCGTTGACCTGGCCCGCGCCCTGCACTCTCCGGCCAACAACTGTTTGCACTCAATGAATTCTTCCGCATAGAACTACTAGCCAGGATGTCCGCTTTGAAGGGCACGTGCGCAGGCCACCTATATAGAAAAAAAGAAAGCACCCGATACATCTTTATCGCGGTCATTGGCAGCGATTTTGTTTAAAAAAAAAATAAGAAAGAAAATACGTTTCATCACATCATCATGACAGTTATATATCATTATGAATTCGCCGCACACAAGGGCAAAAATCAGGCACCTCCTGGAACACCCTGCACTATAATATAATAATAACTTTCACAAAAATATCCTGAAGCGATGAACAGGCTCAGTATATGTCGCGGAGCCATTGCTGGCTAGCTATGCTATTTTTATGACTAAATATCTTATTCCACTTCTAATTCTACTATTACAAGATCGCGAAAGAGTTAGGCAAAGAATTATATTTTCTCAACGCGTCTTAAATTATATGATTCTAAAATAGATTGTCCAGATAATATTTAATTGCAAGTCGGGTGCCGCCTTCCTGGTCTAACGGTTAACCATAGATTAAGACGTGGAGCTACCAGTATTATAAAACCATTTTTTTTATTTGTAACATCAAATTCTCATTGGTTCAGAGACATCGACGAGCTTGTCACTTGCATAGTAAAATTGCCTGAATTTTAATTGCGTTTCGTTCTGATCACCCCAAGAGACAAGGTTCGTGGTGATAATTTACTCTTTTTTACTTCATCAGTGTAGCGGCAAGAAACGCACAAAATGTGAGCAAGCTTGCTTGACTCTGAAGTTGTAATGGCACGGTTCGTCGCCTCAGAGCGTGCGAGTAACGGAGTCATCCAAGGCTTCACGTCACTCCCATGCACACATTAAATGCATCTCAAACTACGTACTCATATATATTCTAAGCATTGCTCATTTCTATTACAAGAATATTGCGTTTTATGCAAGGTGTAACCTTTAAAAGTTGATATCATAAGTTAAAGAAGTAATAAGCATTTAACTTCCGCTTCCCACCCAAAACTAAAGTATCAACACGACCGTATCGGTCCGCGATCAGGGACCATGCTTGTTTTATTTTTAAGAAGCGGATTCGCTTTTAGTAAACTTAACTAAAGGCCTATTATGACAAGTAGCAAGCTCGTCGATGCGTCGTACCAAACTCGAGAAACATCATAAATAAATGATATTTTTTTTGTCCTGACCAGGAATCTATACCCGGTATCCCCGCGTCCAAATCTGCCATGAGACCACTGAGGCACTCAAAAATTAAATCGACCGTTTTCAAAGCTTAAAACATAGCAATTCATATTTATATGCACCGTTATTGATTGTATAAATTTTGTACAAAGATTTTTCCATTAGAAATAATTTATAGCTGATGTTAAAAATTACTAGTAAGTATCGGCCTAAATTTGATAGATACGCGTATAAAACTGAAATAGGTATGATAATTTGAATATCTCCCGCAAAGAAGGAAGATCAAGACAACACGTTTATAATACGTTATAAATAGTTCGTTTTATGTAGCTCAAGCATAAACATTAATGTCTATTGTCGTTTTATGAATCTGTATTTTAAGAAAGCTGCGGTCTCCATAACCCGTTTCACAATATGCTGTCGTTTAACTGGGGACAAGGGAAACACGACAGCAAAGCGTCTTCTACCAAAATAGACGCCAGTTGCTGAAGCGTCAGTTAAAAATAAACAAAGTGTAGCTCATGACATAATGGGGGATAATGTGATGCCCGGAATACACGATAGATGAAAGAATGATGCTATAATGAAGCGTGTGTGACAGCCGACCAAGTCTATCACTACCAATATACTTGTATGTATTAGTATACATATGTATAATGCATTTGTGGTACGGTTTAGACCGTAGATTTAATAAATATTTATTGCACATAAATTACAAATGTGATGTAAGGACGAACTTAACGCATTTTCTACCAGCTAACCTTTGTGATGGTAATAAATGAGGTAATAAGGGGATTGTGATTGGAAATAATAATAATATAGATAGATACAAAGGCAATAATTAGAGATTCGTTTTTAAATTATATGTAAGCATTACTAATAATACTAATTCTAACAAACATCCTTGAATATAAATAATAGGTATAGTACTAAATAGAATACAATTTAATAAAGGAATTCGTACACATTAACAATATTTACTATGTCAAAGCGTGAATTGGTTCATTTTGCAATTTAAGGACACATTGAAGATAAAATTATTAAAGAGAGTGGGAGCTATTTCACTTACGAGCAGCTAAAACAGTGAGGCAATCTGACTATCTGCTAGAAGAGTGTCGAGGGATAGAAAGTTGGTTATTCTGAGAAGAGTGAAGAGGACGACGACTGTGCGATTCATATACTCGACATACTCGTACATTAAAAAACATAGCGAATATAGATTTAGACACAGAGGTTCGCGTTTAGTATAAATATTTAACTTATTTGTGTCTCTGGTATGCGAGGGACGTCGAAAAGACAAATACTAACCGAATACAAACCTGTTTCTTAAAAGAAAAGTAATTACGGTCGTTATGATACTTATGTAAGTAGCCGTAAGTGAAAAGCCTCAATGTTTGCTGATTGACGTAAAGTAAAAATCGTGGAAATCTTTATGTTTATCCAATGGCTAAAAAGCTTTGCTGTTATTCTAAAAATATGCAAAGTACAAACATCGTTAAATTATGTTTGATGTTTTGTCTGTTTAATATGCATGTGTCCTATATTCTAACGTTTAGTGGAAATCATCACGACCACGCTTCACATTTATCCATCTTTACTATTGGCCCATCATGATAACTGGCTAAATACATACTACCTACTACACATTTCTTACGTACAATTGTCATAGATTTACAACACCACCGTTCCCGTTCCTCGGAGAACACGTAAGCCGTCGGTACCGGTTTTAAAGTCAAAGTCAAAATATCTTTATTCACGTAAACACACAGGCATTTATGAAACGTCATTAATTTTATTATTTTGAATGATTCTACTCAACTCTATTCGTTACTAATACCAACTTGTGGAATCGTTAATAAATTTTCATTCGAAATCAGACTCTCGCCAACGGGTCTATGGCCAGCGCGCGTCGAGTGTAGGCCAAATTCTCCATAGATTTCTGGAAGGCCCATCTCCAACAGTGGAGGTCTAGCACTCTGTGTTCTAGGGGCTGTGTTGATAATGATCTAACATATAAGGTGAGTTGGGGTAGGTATGGCGATAAACTTTAAATTATTACTAATCATTGTTACTTATTTAATTGTGTTATAATTACCATGTACTATTGCGGTAATTTTATACATATATTTAAATTTATGAGTACGCGTAGGGATAGTGGGTACGGTATGTGGATGCATATTTTGGCATGTGCGTGTGGTTCGGTTTTGAAATAGAGAAGAAGGGATAATGTTATGGAGCTATAGCTTGTAGAACACGCTCAGAGAGGCAACGTCACGGCGAAGCTGCAGTGATTCGAGAGTTTTAGACACTGTGGTGTCGTCCACTATCCGAATTGCCCGTCTCTGCAGGACATTAAGAGCATCTGTAAGATACTTAGCAGAGCCATCACAGAGGTGAGAACAGTATTCCACGCATGACTATATCTGTGCTTTATTCTGTATAAAGTAGTAAGCCTTAGTGCAGGCGGGAAAAAACGCTTCATCTTGTTCAGTATCCCAAATTTTTGGATGTTGTTTTAGTAATGTTTAGATATTATCATAGCTGAAGCCAACTTATATTGTACGCAACCTCTGTGCCATGCCATGCCATGTGACCAAGGTCTCCATTGTAAGTAAGTAGTACATCATTATAGTTAAGTAGTTATTATTTACCGTTCACTTGTAGTTTAGAGCATTTGATGTGAGAAGTCACAAGTTTTAATAACCGTGTAGTGCATTTACACATTTCATTCTACCATTTTGTTTCAAAATAAGAGGGTTACTTGCATAGTTTATAGTCATGTAAGTCGAAGTGAAAATATATTTATACACGTAAACCTATTACAGGCATTTGTGATGTATGTCTGGAGGTTAATAAAGAGACAAGCTGGTGAGATACTAATCTTTTTTTTTAACAATTTCTTAACGATTATTTGCACTTATATTCGATTAGTGGTTTTGGGACACGCTGTGCATCTACCAAAATAAGACTTTACGAGTATTTCTATCTCGTTAAAAATTTGCAGCTCTTTCGCAATCTGGCGTGGCTGTTTACTGCCTACTAAAATCAATAACTGCTCGGGCTGCGTGGAAATATTTCTTAAATATAAATATCATTTAGATTAAGCGTACTAATTGGACCTTGGAAACACCTAGCTACTAGTGAGTTACCATAACTAAACATTTACATAGACAACTAGATAGAGCATTGCAGGACCAACTATTCTTATCATCACTTCACTACATTTAATTTCACTACATTAAACAAAGTCCTCGGCCGCGTCTGTCTGTCTGTTGGCTATAAACTCAAAAACTACTGCACCGATTTTCATGCTGCTTTCACCAATGGATAGAGTGGTTCTCGATGAAGGTTTTAATATATAATTTGTTAAGTTTTTGTATACATTACGATATTTATTGGCGGTGTCGAAAAAAAAATCCGTCTGAAAGCTTTCTACGAAAACCCTTAGAGATATAACAAAATAATGTATGGTGAAATTGTGTATCTAATATATGTAGATCTACAGAAAAGTCTCCGATGGCATATGTCTATCTTTTAAGGATAACATACTAAGTATAACCATTTTAATATTATTTTTTAAAAAATGGGCAATTATAAGCTATAATTGGAATGCCATTTACTCAAATACGGTATTAATCCTTATCATTTTAAATACGTTAGTTAGCTTAAGCATTTCATGGAGATTATTTTTTCCCTTTACACCATGCACATTAAATGAATACCTTAGGAGATATAACTAAATGAAAATAATGGAATAATAAGAAAAACTGACACGCTGCGCTGGCTTAACAAAGTCCTATAGGAAGAAATTTAAAGGCTAAAATTCATACTTCTGGGAGTAGACGAAAAAGCTACCAGCCAATTACAATTGACACGAGTTAAGTGATGCTTGTTTTCTATGAGAAAAATAGATAGAGAAAATATTACAATTCGTTATTACCAAGAAAGGAATACGGATGAATCATATTTCGATACTATATGGAAATGCGTTGCGAGCAGTTTGTAATTAGCCCATAAAGCAAATTAATCAATTGCTTAGTTAGGGCATCAAGTCTTGGGGGTAACCAGAAGCGGTACAAAAAAATAAATATTAAATACATATAATATTGAAAGGTTATATATATAATTTAAAAAAATCCGCACGTTTTAAATTAACTAGAGCGTTGACGTTCGGGGTCATAACCCCCGCTCCCGCTTCCTCGGTCGCTCGTGCATCGTCGGCAGCATTCGGAAGTTCGACTTAAAAACTATTTTCGCGAAATACTCGCAAGTCGCATTTCAATAAATATATCAAAATGCTTTGGTTTTTAATACCTTTGGTAAATAATGCCATCTTTTTCGTCCTTCATACATACGGCAACGTCTATTCAGACTTTTTTATACAAAATTAGTTAAGATTTTTTTACGGTATCTAACGTAAAAACTTATTTTTTTTATAAATAACAGTTTTTAGGAAAATATGACAATAAATTTTTGGAGCTAATGTCAACCTTGTGGCTATTGTTTTAAGATTATAATTGCAAGCAACTGTAATAGCGCCATCTATGATCGTTTTGAGGACATTTTTGTCAACTGAGCAATTATTGGAGCAAATGATCCTTATGAATAATATTTATATATTTATTTCATTCCAACTGCCTCCGTGGTCGAGCGGTTAAGTTTTTAAGGTTAAGTAAGGATTCGATACGGTGTACGGGTTCGATTCCTGGTCGGGACTCACAAATATTTAATAATGTAAGTAGATACATTAAATTTGTATTTAATTTATTTGTAATATTTCTCGAGTTTGGTACGCTAGACCGTCCGTCGGGTCTCTTGCCATCGCTCCGCGCAATCCCAGAGAGTTCTAGGATCACGGGTACTCCAGCAGTGACAAAAGCCCTTCAGAGCAGCATTTGTTATTTAATTTATTTGTATTCGAAAAATAATTATTACAAACCACTATTTATTTGTAATATTTCTCGAATTTGGTACTCTAGAGACATCGACGAGCTTGCCACTTGTCGTGATTGGCCTATAGTAAAGTTGCCTAAATGTGAATCCGCTTATTTATAAGGGTGGTTTCTGACCACCCCGAAAGAGAAACGGTCGTGATGATGATAACTATAATATCACCATCTGTGATCAAGTAGTAGAACTAACTCTTAATGGCAACTTCTAGAACGTACCGTGTATATTAATAGAAAACTTTAAAAAAATAGTTTAATCACCATGTACTTACGATACTAAACTGACACGTGGTTCTCTTGTCGAAGAAGAACGTTATTTACATTTCTGTAGAACGCAGGTCGGCACACAATCATAACCCAGGAATGACTATCATACACTAATTAATTCTAAATCGATTGGTCTAGCTTTGATTCACATACCGTTTGGTTTTTTGCCCTGTCCTATTATATATTTAATGTCTTTGGTATGTATAGGAATCATTAGTGAGTTGAGACTTCTCACGTGCCGCTAACTCGTAAACAGAAGCCATGCATCTTCATTTCCTGTCGAACACCTACTACACACATTTCAAACCCCATCTCAGTCTGGAAAAACTTAATCAGTTAATTTGGAGACGATTTTATTAACATACCGTGGCCTTAACCTGGATCTAAATCAGCTTGTAACTTTATATCATATCAATGTGACAGAGACAGGAAATAGATTTAACTCTAGTTTAGGGAAACACATGTATCATCACGACCGTATCCCTTTCGGGTAGTCGGAAACCACGCTTTTTTTTAATAAAGCGGATTCACATTTAGCCAACTTTACTATAGGCCCATCATGACAAGTGGCAAGCTCGTCGATTTCTCTAGTGTACCAAATTGGAGACATATTACAAATAAATTAAATAATTTATTGTGTCCCTACCGGGAATCGAACCCGGTAACTTCTAGTATTTATTCCACGGACTTAACCGCTAGACCACGGAGGCAGTCAATATGAAATAGATAGGTATATAAAATGCTTTTGTTTATTGTTAAATAAAATAAATATTTTTTTATGAAACCGTCGAATAACTAAAAAATTAAAAACAATTTAGAATGGTTTGCTTTATATTATTGAGTATTTTTTTAAATTTATATTAGGGCCGGTAACTGACCTTCCTTAGTGGCATTTGGTCACTTAAATACAAATTTCCTATTTTTTTTTTTTTGTATTTAAGTGAAGAAATGCCACTAAGGAAGGATTCAGTTACCGGCCCTTAAAGAATACAATTTATTAACAATTTAGATTAGGAAACATTATGTAGCAATAGACTGTAGGTAAATACATATTTTATTTAATGAAACTTGTCTACGGAATTGACTAAAAATAAAATGTACATATAACATACGGCAACTAGAAAAACGTTATTCAAATAAACAATATTTTATCCTCAAAATCATGGATTATGGCTTATTTGCCTAAAACATTTGCGTGCGTAAGTACCTAGCAACGTTACGAACACGCCAACGTCCGTCCGTATATTTTATTTTTATATTCTCAAACGTAATAAAAGTAGTTTATAATAATATTTATTTTCCAAAACTACAAATATTTCTTATCATTAAATTCAAATAGCTCATAACTTGTTATGAAAGTGTTCTAGTAGTGAAACTAGTGAAAGAGATGGAAACCTGATTCTGAATATTTTTTATATCGATATTAAATCTATTTACTAGCTCAGCTTGAAATAATCAAAGCTTCGAGCGTAGGTATATGTTTTTATCAATAAAAAACATTATATTTTGAACAGATATTAACTGCCTCCGTGGTCTAGCGGTTAAGTCCGTGGATTTAGACTCGGAGGTACCGGGTTCGGTTTCTGGCCAGGACACAAAAATATTTATCAATGTAAAGAAATACATTTAATTAATATTTATTTGTTATATTTCTCGAGTTTGGTACGGTGGCTGGAGACATCGACGAGCTTGCCACTTGTCATGATTGGCCTATTGTAAAGTTGGCTAAATGTGAATCCTCTTAATTATAAGCGTGGTTTCTGACCACCCCGAAAGGGAAACGGTCGTGATGATCCTTTACTTTTACTTTTTTAGACGGGGGATTGCCCCTTTGTATGAACGCTTTCCAATAACTGTTGTTGTTATAACAACCTAAGCCGTCAGTCGGGGTTCCACTAACACCAACTTGTGGAATCGTTAATAAATTGTCCATACTCGCGCCACCCGGCCAGCGTTGTGTAGCCCAAATTTTCCAGAAATATGTTCTGGAAGGCCCATCTCCAGCAGTGGAGATCCAGGTGTCCTAGCGGCTCTGATGATGAAGCTTAAGTTAAAGCTGACCTTATCCTTAGACTTAGATCGAGTTTGGAAATTAATATAACTAGGAATTATATACCCGCGTTCCAGTTATAAGCTATCATCACATTGTACCAACCAACTAACAGCGCCAATTGTGTTACTTTTTTAGCTCCGTTAGCTATAATTAACAGAAGGGTTTTGCTTTTTTTTCATTGACAAGTAAAATGAAAAACAAAAAAATTGCGCTGGTTCGATTTGACATCTGTCTATCTGTCAAAAAGCATACCAAAGACAGCACTGTTAAAAAATATTTTTTAAGTAATATTTCTTTATTTTTAATTTATATATGTTAGACTGGGTTGTACCAAAACGAAGTCTCTGTAATTGTAACGATTAAAGTTAAAAGTGGGGTCGATTGTACCAGCTGACGGCTGACCTTTAAAATAAAACTAATTCATTCGCAGCAATTTTTAACTTTAATATTTTATGCGAGCGCCGCTAAAAACGGAACGCTCACCTTTTAACACCTTTGACACTTTTGACAGAAAGTCTGGGTCATTATTTTACAGTGTATTTATGTAAACCGAACGACCTCTTACTATACGATTTGGATTATGTGAGATCGCTTTCGTTTCGATTCCAAGATTTGTTGAGTTCAGTTAGCAGTGGGGCTGAGCAAACTCGCCGAGACCGGACACATGTTGGTCATGGAGCCACTTTCGTTTAAGCACGCGGCCCATAGCTTTCTCCAATCATGCGTTTCGACTTGCTAATACATCTAACTACAGAAACGAGCTTGCATATTTGGGACTGCTATCCGTTACTTACATACGTACATACATCTCATAAAACACACTCAATAAGAATATGTATTTATTCGAAGTAATATACAAATATTATATGCCAATAACACAAGACTGGAAGCATTACCCTGCTGCACAGCGATGCTGATTTGCTACGCGAGAAAAATGTCAGCCCTCTTGTCACATACAGCATTAAGCAGCCGCTTAGACAGTTCTATAAAAAACTTCTACTTGGCCCCCACGGACCCAATTGTCATGTTTTTAATTATTTTCTATCATACGCTAATATTCTTAAAAAACGCGGGTATATTCGTACATACCTATTTAAAGTAATAATTATTTCTGTCAACGTATTAGCCCCGCTATAAAGAGAGGTTATGTTGCCAGTCTTCTTGGGACTATCTCTGATAGGACATCTATATAGGACACTTTTTATTTATAGTTAAAGTTTTACTAGATTTATTATTATTATTATTGATTAATAGGCTCGCAGCGCATTGCTGATATGCCTATATCAAGCACTGGTGTAAAGTTTATTAAATTGTCAGTTATCACCATAGTCTATTTCGATTGTCACTAGCCACTTGTCCAGTTTGTTTTTAAAAGTGTTTACAGTTGAGGACTTTAATATGTCTTCTGGTATTTTGTTCCACATATTTACAACTCTGTTATTCATGAAGTGATATCTTATATTTGTATTGCTGGAATATTAATATTTATTTTTGATCTTATTATTAAGTACCTAGTAATTAATTTATATTTAAGGTAAAAAGTGTTATATTGCAAATATAAAGATATAAATTGATAACAATAGGTGATTTTAGGAATCTGCAGTTTAACATACGATATTTAAAATGAATTCATCTGTTTAAATACAAGTATCATCATATTAAGTTTGAATTAATTAACGCGAAAACAAACCGTACTAGCGGATTTATACTTATGAATGAAATATTTAATGAAATATTTATTTGCCATTGTATGGTTACAAATCAAGATGAACAATATATTTTTACCTGCAACAATCTATCTACCTTAAGAGGCGTACAAATATTAATTTTAGTCCTAATACTAATTAACAATTATTCTAAAACTACGGCTAAAACAAACAATTTATTTACATACATTAATCTTATAAAGGTTCATTACATATGTCAATATTATATAATATAAATAAATGACAAAATAATACACCTAGATAAGAAAAATGTCAAATAAAATAATAAAATGTCCTACGTGATTCGCTTATAATTATTATATTCGGTCAATGAATAAAAACTATTTTCCAATAACCAGCGATGTAGTCTTCCACGGAATAATTTATTTGGCAATTCTTTTATACTTAAGGAAAGGTTATTATAAATTGTTATTGCCATATGGAACACATTTTTCTTCACTAAGTTTACATTTTGGTATATATAAATCATGCTTGTTCAACATTATCATTGTATAGGTACTACTCATATACTATACATTTTACACAACATTAAAATATTTTTCTGCTTTACAAGCATTTATTTATTAAATTAAGATGCATTTTAGTAAAGTAATTGATTTTAATACAAAATGTTTTATTATTATATTGGTATGCATGGTTTTGTTCTAAACAGTTTTACTTCCATTGTAGTAAATCTGTTTTCAGTTAATATTTCACCCCAAATAACATAAATATTTTTTTATTAATTTTTAACTTGTACTTATATTTTTCGTTAATATTGGTTATTATTTGTTCATTTATGTTAAAAAAAAAATTCGCTTTTATTTTAAATAGCCAATTGTTAGCTTTACTTTTTTATATAATATGTTTTATTTTGTACTTTTTGTTAAGCTGTGGTTTATGCAAATAAATAAATTAAATTATCCATCGTGCCTTACTATATCAATTTTATTTATTGGGTACTTGAAATATTATATCGACTCTACAGTTGAAAACAATAATGTAAGGAATTTATTTATTGGGCTTTTATAATTATGATCACTCATTTTTCTTTATGATTGCATTTACTATTTGAATTTACCATAAGCTTAATACACTCTCTGCTATATTTATTTCTCTCATTATAGTCATCATATAGTAGGTATATTATATTTATGTATATTCATAGAACGTATGTATGTAGTTTTATTTGTATGTATTAGTATGTAAATAAGTATTTATTCACTAGTATATATTGAAGTCTAATATTTTTCTATTAGTTTTGATAGCACCTGCCTTATCTTGTCGTAACTGCTTTAGTTGTCCCAAAGGTTTGACCAGTATAGAATGTCTAGCGGCATTAGGTCCCCTTTGTACTTTGTGCAATAAAGTTTATAATAAATAAATAAATAAAAATTCCAGAGACTTCAAACGTAACTTCACATGTTATAAGTAAAGGTGTTTTTCTTCCCAAAAAAGTAGGTATTACGTAAGCCATGCGCAACATTGACTCACAAAATCAGAAATATTCATAAAAGGTCACATTGAAGTCGTGGTTAGCAATACCGGTCACCCAATGACGAAGGATGTTTATGGAAATTCAACACCTAACTGTCGATACTACCCGATTACAAAATAACTTCGAGTATAGTAACGGCATGATTTTAGAGCATTAGTATTAAATTAGCAACATATATATATAAATTAGTAGATAAAAAATATCATC
This sequence comes from Tinea semifulvella, assembly GCA_910589645.1. NCBI lineage: Eukaryota > Metazoa > Arthropoda > Insecta > Lepidoptera > Tineidae > Tinea > Tinea semifulvella. The sequence goes on from OU342585.1 coordinate 10,463,013, forward strand.
AGAAAATGAGAAAATAATTTAAAAAAAAGCTATAGAAATGCCTCCGTGGTCTAGGTGGATTTAGACTCGGAGGTACCGGGTTTGATTCCTGGTCGGGACACAAAAATATTTATTAATGTAAAATAAATACATTTAATTAATATTTAATTTATTTGTGATATTTCTCGAGTTTGGTACGCTGGAGACATCGACGAGCTTGCCACTTGTCATGATTGGCTTATAGTAAAGTTGGCTAAATGTGAATCCGCTTATATATTATAAGCGTGGTTTCTGACCACCCCGAAAGGGAAACGGTCGTGATGATACTTTACTTTTATTTCTATATTAAATGAAATAATATATCTCACGTAATTACATATACACTACACTACATTACACTATAGATGTATTTATTATTAAGTTTGAGTCCGAGAAATCTGGAGTGCTTTAACACAGACTAAGCATTGCATGCCCATAATATGGGCAGATTGCATCATCATGACATGTACATACAACTGTAATTAGAATATTTATTTATTTATTTATTTAAAAAACTTTATTGCACAAAGTACAAAGGCGGACTTAATGCCCGAAGACATTCTCTGACAGCCAAACCTTAGGGACAAATTTGAACAATTTTAGGTGCAATCATAGAAATAATAATAATACTATAATTATAAATGTTAATTTAATAGGATTGATATATACTTACATCATATATCTTCATATATATCATAATATCAATATACTACATACTAATAATACACATTATTATACCTAAAAATACATATATACTACTTACTAACGCTGTCAGGAGCTATTTAAGTAGTGTGAATACACCAGTAAGCAATCTATACAATAAAGAATTTTGATTTCAATTCGCTTAGTTTAGTTTTGCCTCCAGTCTCCTACATAAATGTTTTTATAATATTGTTACAATTTTGAAGCTTTGTGGGAGAAAATAAATAACATTTTTTTTATAGTTTTTTTTTTTAACATGAATTTTACAATGCCGTCGAAAAATTATTACGTGGTAGTGGTACTTTTATGCTACGAGTGACAAAGAAACGATCGATGCAAGTCATTACTTGCGCCGGTTTATACCAATTTTTAAACCTATTTTATTAAAAAGAGAGAAAGAGGTGTTGGTAACGTAAATTACAGTATTGGCGCCTAGTTTATTCCGACTAAATGCTACACTAATTGAAAAGGTCAAGAGCCAATCATAGAGCACAATCACCTCTGCTTTAATAACTTCGCTATAAGGCTTCTAAAAACCTACCAATTTTGTTCTGTATGAGACCAGCTGAAATTTATTAATTTATTTGTTAAATTAAAAAATATATTATAACATCGTATTACCTACATATATCTGATCTACGATATATTTACGTTGTTTTTGGCTTAAATTTACAATATTTATAAGTGTATAAATTTTAAAAGTATCATCTCAACCGTTTCCCTTTCAGGGTTGTCAGAAACCACGCTTATAAATAAGCGGATTCACATTTAGCCAACTTTACTACAAGTGGCAAGCTCGTCGATGTCTCTAGCGTACCAAACTCGAGAAAATCACAAATAAATTAAATATTAATTAAATTTATTTATTTACATTAATAAATATTTTTATGTCACGACCAGGAATCGAACCCGGTTTTTATATATATAAATCTTAGATGTGTGGAAAAATTTAAGTGAAGAACGCTTTAACGATCTCATCTTCAAAGACGCCGTGGAATACAATAAATATAAATAAAGAAAGAAAGAGAGAAAGAAAAAAAAATAAATAAATTGATATTATGGTAAGTGGACCAAAACCCGTCTAGCCAGCATTTGGTCTGTTTAGGACTCTATGTTCTAGAGGCTCTGATGATGTGGACAAAATTCCAAAGGACGCAGAATTGATCCCCTTATCGCCTAAGACAAATTTGATTTCATAAGAAAATATATTTTTTACAGTAAGTAAAATTTAAATCATAATTTAGCATACGTAGAACACCTGACTAACCCTTAGTAATAATAGTAACCTAAGAACGCTTAAATGTGTTCCGATACGCGCTTAAACTGTTTTGCCAAAGCTATGTGACGTCATTTCTCGCGCTTAGACTGTTCACGATATCGAGGTAGATCGCTCTGAACGCTGTCACTTGTCTGTCATAATGTCCCGCGCCATTTTCCAGTTAATTTAATATTAGGTTTTCTCTTAAATTATTTAATATTGTAATTCGTTTATACTGTTTCTATATTACTTCTTAAACAAATCTATAATTAATATTTAAGTAGGAAGTGAAAAAAAAAAAGTTTGTAACACGGCAAGTTATTTTAAAACCGAGAGATGTATATTTGTTAGTATTCATACTCAAAGATGTGGAATCCGCAATTTATCTTCCATACATTTAAAAAAATACTAATATTTTATGAATGAAAATGTGATTTAGACCGTTCCGAATTGATATCACGCTCTGAGCATCCAATTTGCGATATTTGATTCGGAACGAGCGACGACGGTCAGTGTCATATTCGTTCTAAGCGCTCTGAGCGCAATTTGGAATGTAAGTCGACAAATTTATGATTCATAAAGCCTACATTTACAATTTAAAATATACGATAAGAAATTCGTACTAAGGTACAATATCAATGTACATACACTTGATGACAAAGATCTGACAGTAAAAATATACCTATCTAATAAAAGCTTTTATCTAATCTGCGATGTGTCAATGTTGAATTATTTAAATTAGGTAAAAACCTGATATGGCAGATTAGCATTATCCTGAATTCGTCAGTGACATTGACATTACATCTGTCGTACGCTGAATATGTGGAATGTTCTCCCAGCCAGTTCCCATTTCTATAACCTGAAGTGTCTTCAAGCGATGTGTGAAAAAGCATCTTGTTAGGCCGGTATAATGGTAGAGACTGATGCCAGCTTACCGATCAGGTGGACATGTCTCATGAACCGTGTAAATATAAAAACAACGTTAAATCTTTGTTCTGTCCTTATCACATTGACATGAAAGAAAGAAGACAAAAGACATTGTGATACTTATTTAGACAGTATAAAAAAGTAGCCAATCAGAAATGCACTTTTTTACATACAAGTAAAACATCATTCCTTACTTATGGTCCTTTACAAGTTTTTTTTTGCTTTATTTTCAATAATAGGAATATATAAAATCATAGAGCACATTTAATCACCTCCTGGTTTTGGTCCTTTTCAAGCAGTGTTTTTTAATACGATTTAATTGCTATATCGTCTATGCCGTCATCGGTCCCTGTTTCAATAATAAATGACAACAACACTCTCGCCAATCCATGACGAGGGCAAGATTTTTGTTTTTTCAGAAATATAATTTGAAGGGCCTCGGTGTTTTAAACACTGTTATGATGATGAAGTAAGTAACGTCTCTGATTAGCTGACTTCGAGAGAATATAAAATATTCATTAGGTAAAATCCAAGCGGAGATCTTAAAATACCTACGTCTCTGCGCTAGATTGTGACCCAATTTATTCAGATTTCCGGCGAGCAAAAATTCTAATTTTATTCTGCCCATTACTTTTCGTTGTCATACTCGCAAATAATTTAAACTCTTAAGATTTTACCAAGCATCAGAATAACTAGGCACATAATCATGATTTTATTTTCTAGTTTTAATATCATTATCACACCCATAGAAAATATTAAAATTTGTTCTAGAATAAGCAATAACAAACAGAAAAAAATATTTAAGAAACCCGGTGTCGTTGCAGAGTCAGCCGCATGCCTTAAACACAACATTATTATTAATTACTATTTCATTCCTTATAGGTCGGTTCTAACTCGTAGCACGTTTAGCTTCCAGTCCCGGATCCAATAATACTAACTTGTGAAATCGTTAATAAAGTATCATTAAAAAATAAATAAGACCGTCGAAAACCCGTCTAGCCAATGTGGCGAGTGTAGGCCAAATTCTCTAGAAATGTGGTCTAGAACTCTGTATATATTGTATATTTACCTTTAGTTCCAGACTTATTGAAAAATTAAGCTTTATAAAAATATTCATAATAGAAGCATGAATGTGATTTGTATTTAGACCAATATTAGATCATTTATATTTTAAATCATATTATGGTAAGTTTATAATTTCAATACGTAGGTAGACGAGTTTCCGACCATTCCTTATTTGGCTCAGACCGACTGCATCACTCACTCTACATTCCAAGACCCTTTTAACCTTATTAATTTAAGCAATAATAAGTGCTTCTATGTGACTAATCTTTAATTTTTCAACTGAGTACAATATTAGACATCGTGCTCACCTGATAGATGACAGACAGGCCCATCATGACAAGTGGCAAGCTCGTCGATGTCTCTAGCATACACAGACTTGATAAATGTCCCAAATAATTACACTATCACGACCGAATCCCTTTCGGGGTGTTCATAAACGACGCTTTTAAATAAGCGAATTAATATTAAGCCAACTTTACTATAGGCCCATCATGACAAGTGGTAGTAAAGTTGGCTAAATATTAATTCGCTTATTTAAAAGCGTCGTTTATGAACACCCCGAAAGGGATTCGGTCGTGATGATACTTTACTTTACTAGATGTATTATTTAAGTTAAGTTTCATATGTAAGATAGAGATATTGTTAAGATGACGAGTTGTTTAGGCTATTTATCAATAAGTTAAGATAAATGTATTAAGATAAATAGACATTATCTAAGTCTTGACATTTCTGTTTTAAATGTGACTAACTTTGCTACTTTACTACTATAAGTATGCTAAAATTATGGTATCAACATTAGTTATAATAGTTTATAATTTATAACTACATATCATATCAAAGCAACAGAGTTAAAAGAATATGTGTCTAAAATTGTTAGTTTCGGAAATTACGACTTAGGCTGGGTTGTATCAAAACAATCCAATACGCTGGCAGCATTCCCACTTTGAATTAATATAATCAATTTTTGAGAGAAAAACTGCCAGCCTTATTGTCACCATAAAAAAAGTAAAGTAACATCACGACCGTTTCCCTTCCGGGGTTGTCAGATATCACGCTATAAAGAAGCGTATTCACATTATTATAAATATTCACACACAACTTTACTATAGGCCAATCATGACAAGTGGCAAGCTCGTCGATGTCTCTAGCGTACCAAACTCGGGAAATATCACAAATAAATTAAAAGGTAAAATTTAATATATTTATTTAAATTAATTAATAGTATTGTGTGCCGACCAGGAATCGAACCCGGTAGCTCCAAGTCTAAATCCACGGACTTAACCGCTAGGCCACGGAGGCAGTTGTCACCAAGACGTAAGTTATTCCTAATAAAAGGCTAAGTCGATTTTAGATTTTTGACGTAATGTAATTTTTTTTTCTTGTTTTTTAGTTATTTGAATAAATAAATATTTACGAATTTGTCTGTCCAAAATACAATATTTACGTTAACATATGCTGAGCATATGCTAGGAAATGTTAAAGAGGTCATAAAATTTTACAGTGAATCTGTCTTTATATGTTAGTTTAAAAAATAGGGTTGAGTTTGGTTTGTTTTTTTGGTTTGGTTCATGTTCGATGCTCGCTGTCTATAATTCCGCCCCTATGCCACTAGTTGGTCCGATTAAAACAAAACCTATGGAATGCAGTGAACCTGTCCTCTCCTTGACCTTACTACCTGTCGTGCACCTGCCTCAAGTCATATGTTTTGTCTTAATAAACTCATACCCTAGACCGAGGTAATTCCTATCAATAATCGATTTTTTTTACTAAATTATCTGTATGCTTAGTGTTAAATTGATGTTTCATATAATACTTGACCTTGTGTATTTTTACTAATAATAATAATTACAAATTACTTAAATAAAAATTAACAAATTTAATAACTATAAATTAAACCTAATAAAATAAAAAACACTATAAATAAATAATGTCCTCAAGAGACGACCCATCAGAGATAGTCTCAAGAAGACTGGCAACATTTCCCCTCTGTATAGCAAGGCTAATACGTTGTCAGAAATAATTGCCAGCCTTCCTGTCTCAGAATTTCTCCGTCAGCTGCCTGGTCCTTGGTCTCATCGTCTCGACCCCAAACGGCGAAAACTCGTAACCTGTACCGAGGTTGGCGTATTTGCGCAGCTTGAGGTTCTCAGCAGAAACCGCCGCACTCCCCGCGCTGAATGAGATTGCCTGGATGTGATGAAAATATGATGATTGATGTTTTAGAAATGAGCCTACAGTGGTAGAGTTTTTGTACTGCTATTTTTCATGCACAACATTAATCAATACGGTTAGAAGACGGAGTAGGCGTACACTGTTGAAGATGGGAGTTCCAGGATATAAATCTGGAGAATTTGGCATACCCTCGCCATCGCCACGCGGGGTCCAGACGGGTTAGCTCTAAAGACAATTTAACGACTTCTAAAGTTGGTATTAGTGAAACCGGGCGTAACAGCAGTGTTGTCAATCTATGACAAATGTACCTAAGAAACGTGTAGTATTTCTCAATGGTACATGCCGATTGATGGGGTTCGAACCGCGACCTTTTGTATTAAAGGACAGCGCCACCGTCACGAACCACCAATTGCGCCTTATGATAGGCATATTGTTTTTGTTTTCAATTTAAACAGATTTGTATTAATTAAATAGAAAGAGAACATCACGAACGTCTTACGAAACTCGTGGTGGTCATTTACGAGTATAGTCGTACTATATGCCCATCACGACAAGTATAGCAAGCTCATCGATGACTCTAGCATAGGTATGCTATTGACTCGAGAAATCTTATTTATTTTTATTTTGTGTTCTTGCTATATGCTATGTATATTTGGTGATAATTATGGTAAAGGTATTCAGTTAAGCTCGTTAAAAGTGTATCAAAATTTTCGTTAAGTTGACAGAATAATTAAACATGTTTACGGAAAAAGTTACAAAAAATATATATAAAAGATACCTACCGCAGAATAATACCTAATGTAGAGGCGGTGTGTGTTCACGTAGAAACTGCGAGTTCTTCACTTCACAGTGCTTAAGGTGCCTGTTAATGTAGCATTCGGCGCTTAAAGCGTTCTAAGCACAAAATAGCTACAAGAACAGCTATTAATGATATGTTTGTTCCATTATTAAACTCAAATGTAATTAAAACATGACCCCCTACCTATATATGGTTAGCTATTCACAGACGCACTCATACTATGTATATTCGAAATGTTTGGAGCAACATTTGACAGTGTTAGTGTGCGTTTGTTCACTACCCTGAAAATAATCTTGTGAACGTTAGATGACGTTTTACATGACGTCATAAATATATTCTAAGGACCCTGTGTATCCTACATTAAGAGCGCCTAGAACACTTTTAAGCTTAAAGCGAGCTACGTGAACACAACCTTTGTATACAATATAACATATTATGCCCACCAAAATATATAAGTAATAGTATAGGTAGGTAATGATCCTTTAATAACCTGCACCTTTGTGATGATGCAACGTAGATGACATCATAGTGTGTGTACAATTACAAATTAAAACACTGAATTGCAATGTGGAAAACAACTAGTTAATTTAGTCGCTGATATAACAAGGAAAAGCCATACGGCAGTAGTCGGTTTTAAAAACGGGTGCGTGAATTATCGGACAAAGTGAACGGAAATTCGTATGTCCCACCTTCGCATGTACTGTTTTCCAGCAACCTGCTGCGCCCGCGCATTACTCCTCGCCTCCCGCGCAGCCTGCTGCCTACCTACTGACCTCCATGACAAAACCGCTCACAACACAACCAAATGCACACGAATGACCTCAATTCTAAATATTACACAGTCAGTCAGAAGACCACCTACAGTCGATACCTCCGCCATGTCCTATTTTTGTTATTATAATGTAAAACTCACACGGTGGGCAGAAGTAAACAAACGCGCAAACCAACAATTTAACAATTTTAAATCCTTAAACCATAAAAACTAATTAGATACATATTTATAATTTTAGATAGACAAGTCGACAACATGACATACCTACATGTCAATTAGCGCACTAATTAAGCAAGGGTTATGAGTTTAAATTAAAAGATCAAGACTTACCAGCTCGATGATTTTTAAGATGCCAGGTGGTGTTTTGAAGTATTCAACATTGAATTTGAGCCAGTCCAGGGCTCCGCCTTGCTGAGGCGGCGCTCCAGGCTGGGGGGACGACTTATGTTCCACGGTCACTACGGTTTCTGGAGCCATCATCTTCTAAATGCAAATCCAACGACGGAGGTAGAGACAGTATTTTAGGACGGACAAAAAAGGCACGAGCACTATCACATTTAAACTTGAACACTATTCGGGAGTTTATAACATTTTCGTCTTGACACTATATTTCGTCTAGCGGCAGTTGCGACTGGAGGTCATACACACGTTGTGCCGGCTGGTCGCACGATGACGGAATGCCGCGCTGCCAGCGAGGAGGACCAAGCGATCATGACGACACCAACACTTGTCGATAAACTTCGTAGTATTTCGACTTGCTTCGTTAATTTGTTTTGAGTTTGACTTGAAATTTTCACAAAGAAAATTTTCTTTTTATCTTCATTGATAGCAGATACTTGTACAAACAAAGGCGTATTTTATTTCGGTATCGTAGGTTTGTTGCCGAAAGGCACAGTGACCCGGTTCTGATCCTAGTGTTAGTCATAAATATCTAATCTGGTGTTTTCTTTGTATTTAAAATCAATAAAATTGCTCCCAAAAATTTAGTGGAAAATCCAATAGCTAGGGCAGGTGGTGGCTCGGTTGTAAGAACGATCTCTTTAAAATCCTAAAGAGGTCGGTTTGAGCCCCGGCATGAACCAATGAGAAATACACTTTTCTTACGTACAATTGTCATAAATTTACAACACCGCCCGTCCCGTGTCTCGTACCAACTTGTGAAATAGTTAATATATTGTCATTAAAAAAAAATACTTCAGACCCTCGCCAACGCCAAGCCCAGCGTGGCGAGTGGAGATCTAGGACTCCAGGTTAGGGCTGTGATGATGATAACAAATATTCCCATTTTTCAGAAGTGGGATTTGACTGACATTGTCCCAATGAATTGGGATACCAACTAAAGTGAAAGTAGTAGTTACCTATACATCAAATATAAAGTATAAGTATCATTACGATCTCAATACTTTTATACAATAAAGTGAGAATTTAATTTTATAAATACTTATTTGTTCCTTGTTTACTTACCTAGGCTCAATCCATAATCGAACTCTTCGCTCTTCTTCTAAATTCACCCTTTCCATCCCTTCCCATCACACCTTTTTGTCTCCAATTCGTTTGCTGTTGTTGCTGCCAATCTTTAGAATAACCTACTTTTAGGTATAAGGCAAACTCCAAATCGAGCCATCTTTAAAAATATGGTTTACAAACATCCTTTCTAGTAGTCCTAAATTCATGTTTCTTTTCCATTACCTCACTATCCTCAATTACAGCAACATCCTATTTTACTTCCCTCATCGTGTAAGTAGTTTTATATTATTGTATATTTACGTATTAGTAGGTAATATTGTTATGTATGCATTATTACTGTTAAGAATAACTTAATTGATGATTGCACCTACTATCTAAATGCCTGTTTGGCTGTCAGACAATGCCGCGGCATTAAGTCCGCCTTTGTACATAGTGCAATTAAGTTTTTAAATAAATAAATACTTTCCCTAAATAAAGAACCTTCCCTATACTTGCAAACCTACTTTTATGAAATAATCAATATTGAGTGGCTACTAATATTTGTACGATAAGCTATAGAACATCACTAAGGCTGTCGATTCTCCACCTACGGAGTTGCTATTAGTGCCACACAGCTACGCTTATATCCTTTTTATAGGTAAAACTCTAAAAAACCCATAAAAATGCCGTTGTATCCCGGTTTGGATACAGCGATAGGAAAACCTATTACCATTGATTTACATGTATGAATGCCCGGTAAAAGGCCAGTATTCTAATCCTTACGGTTTAAGGGCCTATAATTTACCACTTCCTTAAGTCTTAAGTACTATTTCTTAATTATAAAATACTTTATTGCACTTTACTTAAAATTAGGTATGTAGCAATAACGAACTTTGCGATGTCGGCTTTTTCAACCAGCTAACCTTTAAGAGAATGAAACAGTATAATACGGGATGCAATTCTAACCAATTAAAAACAGGCACGACTTAAGTAGAGAAAGCCATTAAGGATGCGGATCACCGTTAATCATAACCGGCTTTAAGTAAAGAAGCCTTACGCATACTTTTTCGTTTTAGTAAACCACAGGCCAAATGACACAGGGTTACAGGACCCTCGAAACGGTAATTTTTAATTCTCAATATTTTTTGTGTAATTAAAATGATGAACGATTAAAGTTGTATCGTTTGCGCCCTTAGTTACACAGTGTTGACTCAAATAAAAAATTCTATCATTTCCCGTAGTTAATATCATTAATTGCTTCAATTGCGCAAAATAATAACCAAGTAAAATATTGACAATTGCAAATAACTGTTTCGTGAAGAATTTTGTGTTAGGCACCACTCGCCGATGGTCGAGAAATAATAGTTGTATACCCCCGGGATTTACATGAAAGTCAAAGGAAACCGGTTTCTTTCTACAAGTCGATCATTATGATAGGTAGTAAGCAAACATCAATAAAATTCACGCCATCATCAGGGAATAAAAGGGTCATTATAAAGATTCTTAGCTCTACTCAAACTTTTCTTTGTTTCAAGTTGTGCTACAGGGATAAGTAGTTATTTTTTCCTTCTGTATCAATTAGAAATGGAACGTAAGTACATGATGAAGTTGGATTAACTAAGATACGTGTAATCAAAAAGAAATACTTGTCTTACGTACAATTGTCAAAGATTTACAACACCACTGCGTCAACTTAGTCTTCCAGTCTTGGTTTAGCTTTTTTGCAAGACCAGTGATATGGTTGCAAGACCAACCAATACCAAGACTAACCCTAGTCTTGTGCAATAATCTCGCAAGACTCTTGCTCTCAGATATTTTATCAAAATTTTGCTGAATATGTTTACTTTTTTGGGATTAAGGTTTTTGTTTTCGTCATTGCGTCGTGTCCGTCATTTTTACCGTCCGTCTACACGTCCGTATCCCGTTTGGGGTAGCCAGAAAGGTAGGTTTTAAAGAAGCGGATTCACATTTAGCCAACTTTATTATAGGCCCCTCATGACAAGTGGCAAGCTCATCAATGTCCTAGCGTACCAAACTCGAGAAATATCACATATAAATTCAATAAATAATTGTGTCCCGATCAGGAATCGATACCCGGTATCTCCGAGTCGTAAATCCACGGACTTAACCACGTAGGCACGGGTAATAACTAAATATATATTTTTTTTTAATTTCAGGTAATTCAGACCAGTACTAGTTGTAGAGATAGTAGTTTGCGGACAAGATACTTACAGCATTTCCTTAGTAGAATTGGAAATTAAGTCAGAGAAAGAGTCTTGCGAGACTTGCGCAAGACCAAGATAAGACCAAAACCCGTATTCTCAACGTTTACGTTTCCTCAACGGCTGCTCCACTCAACATTTCCTACCAGCTGTCAAACGACTCTGTAATTGAAATGATTAAAATTAAAAATAGCGTCAGCCATAATATATAACCAACTTACGGCTGACCTTTAAAAAAAACTGGTACAATCGGCTCCATTTTTAACTATTCCAGTGGTTTTTCCTGAAAGGAAATATTGAGTGGAGGAGCCGTTGAGAAAACGTCTTAGAATACGGGTGCAAGATCAAGACTGGCTAAGTGTTGGAAGTGTATCGAAATAGTTTTATGTTATTTTTTATTTCTTTATAATTTGCTTCATATTAAAAAACATTAAAAAATGTCAATAATGACATTGGACTGTCAATTATAATTTTGTAAGAATGGTGTTTATATTTTATTTCTAAATTCGTTTTATGTGATTAAAGCCACTAATTATCGCATATAAGTTGGTTTTATTGAACGGCTGATGCTCTTCTCGTCATATGGCGACCGTGAAAAAAGAAAAATTGAGAAATTTTAGACGCATTTAGCCCGACCCGGTTTTCATCACGGAACCTTTGTGGAAACTGGGTAATATTGTAAAATCAACATGGAACGACTAAAAAGAGAGCGCACCATACTTAGAAGGCAGTACACTTTAGCAGAAAAAGATTTGGAAGCAGTTTTACTAGCTGAAGAGTCCGGAAACCTACAAGTTGAGGTATTATCTGCTTATGAATATGCTAGACAAAAAGCAGAGTCATTATTCAAAATCGAAGATAGCATTAAGGATACGTGGTTAGCTGATGAATTTATAGATGAAGCAGAGATGTGTGAAGATATTGAAGGTGCTGAATCTTATCGGAAGCGCTGGATCCACGTAAAGGTTAAGTACCAGAATGCTATAAAAATTGAAGATGATGACATGAGTGTAAGTAGTAGAAATAGTAATAAAACAGATCTTAAGCAAAATTCAGGCAAGAGGAGATTTCAACTTCCTAAAATAGAATTACGTAAATTTAATGGAGATATTAAGAGTTGGGTAAATTTCTGGGGACAGTTTAAGAAGATTCATAATGATGATGATATAGACAATGATGATAAGTTTCAGTTTTTGATTCAAGGCACGGAGGAGGGTTCAAAGGCGCGACAGCTCGTGGAAAGCTATCCACCATCAGGTGAGAATTATCATAAGGCTATAGAACAGCTCAAGTCAAGGTTTGCCAGGGATGAGATGCTAATAGAGTACTATGTCAGGAATCTTTTAAAATTAGTTTTAGATAAGACAAATATGAGAAATACTTCTCTCAGAAATTTATATGACCAATTAGTGACACAGTTGCAGGCTTTAGAAACCCTAAATGTCACAACAGATAAATATGCCTCAATGTTATTCCCAATGATTGAATCCGCAGTGCCTATCGAGATTTTAGTGGCCTGGGAGAGATCGTCTGAAAAGAAGGATGATAACCAGTTGTCAAGTTTACTTAATTTTCTCAAGAAGGAAGTGGAGAGTGAAGAAAGGATAGCGTTGGTACAGAATTTTGCAGGTATGGATATAAATAATAAGACTGTTAATGAACCTACTACCTCATGTATTATAGCTAGCAATAATAAATTTAAAACACGGACATGCGTTTGGTGTGATAAAACGACACATGGAAGTATGGAATGCTATTCTCTATCCAAGCTTAGTTTAGAAGAAAAACAAGAAAAGTTAAGAAAAAATAATGCTTGTTTTATTTGCTTGATAGTTGGCCATAGTGCAAAGAAGTGCAGAAATTATCCGAAATGTTTGTCATGTAAAAAGCGTCACACAATTATTATGTGTCCAGGACTTGACAAAAAGGAACAGGAAATAGAAGAACAACAGTGTACATCAACATTATTGTGCACGGACACTACAACATTTTTGCAAACTATTATGGTGAAAGTAGTAAGTGGTGGTAAAAAGATGGTAGTTAGAGCATTGTTGGACAGTGGTGCGCAAAAATCTTATATTAAGACGGATGTTACAACTATGTTAAATATGAAACCTGTAGATAAGTTATTGTTAAGTCATTGTGTATTTGGTGGCATCGAAACCTCTAAAAATATACATAATGTTTTTGATTTTGTAGTAGAGAGTTTAGATGGCCAATATAAAGTCAAAATGTCAGCTTTGGATAAACTAAAGATTAGTGGTCCTTTACCAAGAATAAATAATAGGGACATATTAACAAAGCTGAGAAACCTAAACATTGAGCTAAGTGATGTAGGTAGTGAGCCCACGAAAGTGAGCTTATTGGTAGGCACAGATTTTATTGGTTATTTATTAACCGGTAGTATTGTTCATCTAAAAAATAGTCTAGTGGCTATAGAAACTAAGTTAGGGTGGACAGTACAAGGCCCAATAAGTACTCACAATAATTTTAATGGTTCTTATCTAGTTAATGTTGCTTTACCTGAAATATGGGATTTAGAAAGTTTAGGGATCAGGGACTCAATTGAAATAGAAACAGAAGCTAAGAAACAAGATGAAATTATGACTTTTTTCAGAAATACAGTTAGTTTAAATGAGGTTGGACGTTATGAAGTTCATATTCCTTGGAAAGCGGGACGAGAAGTTTTGCAGAATAATAAAGATATAGCGGTAAGACGTCTGTATTCAACTACAAAGCGACTGGAGAAATTAGGAAAGATAGATGATTATAATGAAGTGTTTATGGAATGGCTGAAAGAAGGTGTGATTGAAGTGGCACAAGCAGATGATAGTGGACATTATTTACCACACCACGCTATAATTAAGGAATCCAGTAATACTACAAAAATTAGACCTGTGAGTGACGCATCAGCAAATGATAGGAATGGGTTCTCATTAAATTCTTTTATTGAGAAGGGTATTAATTTTTTAGAAATTATACCGCGTTTAATAACTCAGTTCCGGATGCACGAGATTGGCATATCAGCAGATATTAAAAAGGCTTTTCTTCAAATATCGGTCACTCCAGAAGATAGGAAATATTTACAGATTCTATGGTGGATGTATGTGAAGAAAAGAAAATTATGTTGGAAAGATGTTGTAATGTTAGATACGAATGAAACTATTACTAAATATACTCATAATTTTCATTATTTTTCAAGTTACACCAAAACTAGTTAGGTTGGATAGCTAGAATTATTCACAATTGTAAGCATAATTTAAATAGGCGAACTAATTAATTAATTTATGCTAAAGTTAGTTTAGCTGAGAAAGTGTCATTTAGAATAATTCACAATATTACATATTTAAATATATTAAGATCAGATTTTAGGATAATGTAATGAGTACTTATCGGGTCTTGTACACAAAGGTTCATTAAAATGTGTAACTAATATTAATAAAGGGGACGTTGTGTTAATTGAATCAGATTCCAAAAAGCAATTTTGGCCTTTAGGAATAATTGTAGAAATGTTACAAGGCAAAGATGATCATTATAGAGCGGCTAGGGTTAAAACTAAAAATGGATCAATTTTGACCAGACCAGTACAGAAACTATACCCGTTAGAATTAAATCTAGCCGACAATTGTTATTTTAAGAAAGTTGTAAAAGATAAAAGTACAGTGATTAAATCTGTTCAAAACAGAATTATAAAAGAAAGTTTAACCACTGTACGTAAGTCACCCTCTAGAATACCTACGCTCACTAGAAGTGGTAGGATTGTAAAATTACCTCTCCGTTATACAGAATAAGTTGTGTAATGTGTATTATTTTTTAGCTTTATTTTATCACAGCTAAAAGGTGGGGAGGATGTTGGAAGTGTATCGAAATAGTTTTATGTTATTTTTTATTTCTTTATAATTTGCTTCATATTAAAAAACATTAAAAAATGTCAATAATGACATTGGACTGTCAATTATAATTTTGTAAGAATGGTGTTTATATTTTATTTCTAAATTCGTTTTATGTGATTAAAGCCACTAATTATCGCATATAAGTTGGTTTTATTGAACGGCTGATGCTCTTCTCGTCACTAAGTCTTGGTCTTTATTTATTTTAAGAGGAAGGACAGGCAACATAAGAACATAGCAACAGAGTAGAAGCAATTAAAATTACACCCGTCCATGCTGTAGGTGATCTCCACTCTAGAACCCGTTTGTAGGTCGGTCAGCTGCGGCTGCGTCAGATGTGTCCGGCCCATTGCCACTTCAGCTTGCTAATTTTGTAAGCTATGTCAGTAAATTTAGTTCTCTAACGTATATCAACGTTTCGAATTCTATTCATCAGTTTGGTGGAACAATTGATTCATTCTTGGTTTTCGCATCACGCTAACCATCAAGCAATATTTTTTCTTCCTAATATATGTGATTTTATTGCCTTTGTAAATACTTCAGGCAACTTTTGTTTTTTTTTGGATAACTATTTTTCTGGCTTTCCTTTTAAAGTTTCACAAAAAAAATAGTTTTTACAATGGGAAACACTGTGTAGAAAGTTGTTCCTCTCTTTTATTCTACACTGCGGGGTGTATATATCGACCTACTCTATAATTTTGAGGCGTCGATCTATGGTTTGCCACTTGTCATGATCAAGTTTCAAGCTCGTCAATGTCTTTAGCGCACCAAACTCGAGAAATATAACCGACCAGGAATAAATAGTGCCTAAACTAAACGAAGCAATACAAAATTTAGAACAATGGTTCGGTGATAATAATCTTTTAATAAATTTAAATAAAACAAAACTATTAAACTTCTCATTAGATACACATATTAACAGACAAGACATCCAAGAACTAAAAGACTATATTGAATTAAAATCGTTGAATTTAGTACAAAGCATTATTTTTACATATATTTTTAGGTATTGAGCTAGGTGTCAAACTCACATGGTTACAGCATATCGAAAAAATTGCAAAAATACTAAGTCCAGCTTGTTACAATATTAAAGAATAAATGAATATTATGGAACTAAGGCAGCCAAATCCGTTTACCATGCCTATTTCAGTAGCATCATGTCATATGGACTATTGGTGTGGGGAACAGCTGCTGAAGCGAACAGAACATTTATTCTCCAAAAAAGAGCAGTCCGCTTCATAGCTGGACTTAGAGCAAGAGACACTTGCAGGGAAGCCTTCAAGAAATTCAATATACTATGACTGACAAGCACATACGAAATGCATCGTTTGGTGTATGTGAGGGAAAATATGGACCAATATCATATGAGAACTGTGAGAAGTGCTTCACGATAAAAATATATAGATATTAAAGAGAGATTTGATCATGTCAAAAGATAATCAGCCTTTCTGCAACTAGCCGTTAGTGCACTAACACATTATGGCCCCTTTAAGGCCTTACTCATACAAACGGCACTTTATTTATGTGTCAGAATATTTACAATCCTGGAATGCAATGCAGGAGATTTTAACTAAAACAATTTGAAAAAGCAAAATAAATTAAAAACTTAAATACAAATATTTAATACCATTGATGTATAACTTTATAAATAATTGCGACAATTAACAGAATAGATAGTAATGGAAATGAAACAACTTGTACATTTTTAGGTGTATTAGATTAGAAAAAGAATCCTAAAATCTTCCCTCCGAGATGTTTCCTTCTGGCTTCTTCGTGATCCATAATACCTCCACTTGTGGTTAAGACAATATATCTGAAAAAATAGAAATAAATAGTTAGAAAAGCTGAATAGAAAAATATAATTATAGTCCTATTTTTTTTTCTTTCAACCCTATAGGGTTAAAAGTATATATATGAGTATGTGACATATTGACTAGTCATATTCTTTATTAATATTATAATAATTATTTGAAGAGAAGACACAAAATGAGAACAATCAATCACCCTCATAGCTTAAATTTGTTCGTTCTTTTTTTATTATTTCCTTTCTTATTAGCAATTTAAGTCAAATAATAGAAGTTGACGAATGCTCAACTGTAAAGTGCATGTACTAGATAAGTTTTTCAGAATTGTATAATAATCTAATGTTAAGTACTTAATACAAAGTAAGTAAGTAGTTAATACTGTTGTTTAGAGTCGTGATAAATGAATAAAATAAATCCCTTTAAACATTCCTGCTCCATCCTATTCATCTCACTCGCATTTGTTCCCATTTTACAGCCCAAATTAATGAATAAGAATTTTTTTTTTTAGCCTGCCTGCAACTTGGCATGAAGCTGTGGTTTTAACATACATATAACGCAACAACAACAGTATGTTCCCTATAAAAAGGTTGGTTTTGCAAAATAACAATATTAAAGAAACTATTTCTTAACTATTATTACTTTAGCTGTAAATTTAATATATGAAAAGCTTGTAGATATTGAAATTTTCACAAAACTGACCAATTACATGAAAATTGATGATATAACACCTTTATAACAACATCATCACGCCTCGTAAGATCACAGCACATATATGATGACCGTTGCTTCTCCGCACTTAGCCTCCATGAGACCTTTGCACGGACCGAAATGTATCACAGTGAAGCCTTTATCCTCGCCATTAACCTAATGTAGAAACGTAACCAAAGCAGATCAGATTAAATAGGTGGTAGGCAGACTGATAGTGGTAATTTGTCCAGTCTACCGGGGCAGGGAAGTATCCACCATTTGTGCCAATCAGCCCAGTAAAAAGTATCCACATGTTTCGGGATCAGGCTCAAATTGCAGTCATGTCTAGTCAACCCCATGCCCCTTAGTTCAGCAGCTCTCGTATGTCAACTTGAATACGGCTAAGCGACGCGGCGCTTACGGCTCAAAGGCGAAGACTGCACATTTCGATATAGAGAGACATAAGCACGGGGATGACAAACCGTAAGCGCGAGAACTGCAAGTTGGCCATGCACTGTATCGCTGTTTGTATCGTGTCACAGGGCAAGGCAATTATGTTATGATTTTGATTAGTGTGCAATGCAGTTAACAGTTTTAAACAAATAATACAAAAGTTGATATGGTGACGATCCCTTTCAGAACTGATATATGTGCTGTGACCTTTAATCACAAGCCCTAGACCTACACTGAAAATTGGGACATATTTTTTAAAAATTAACCCTTCTTTTGTCAGGTGTATTAACAAGGACTAAGAAATTATTTAAATCATTGTATTAAGAAATGTAAAAAGCAATACAAACAATGTTCACTACAAAGTGGCATCAATATGTACTGCATTTAGCTTCATGTAGCACAACATATCAAATGACAACCAACAAGAACTATTGGTGATCCGCGGAAGCTGTGCATAACTTAAAATTAATTTGAAATACACATACAAAAATTACTTTTGGAGCTTTCTTCCCAGTTTCTTAAAGCATGAATAAGATGTCAATCTAAGTTTCAATGTGATCGGTTCGACTAACAAATACAAATATCTTAATACTCTATGGATTCAATATGGGGGTGCTGGGTTCAGCATGTAACAGAGAGAGGAGGAAAATAGTGTCTCGAGCTTTAAAAGAGTTAAACTAGCCCACATCACACAATATGACAACATCCACCATTCTGCTCCTTTCCCTACCCAATCAAAGTTGTCTTGGAAGCTCAGTCCATGAATCACAGCAGATCTGCTTAGGCCCAATTCTTTCAAGCTACCCATCACCACCAAGTGTAAAACAACAAAAAGCTGCTTGATATTTTATTACTTCCTTCAGAAACTGGAGGTGAATTGGGTTCCAATATTATAATTATTTTATTTGCCAAATATATATATTACCGCAACCTTTTATAGCATCTACATACTTGCATAAGGCTGTTTCTGGATTCTAAAGATGTATCGTATTTTTGGAACAAGCTTTTAAGTACTTTTTGAATATAGTGGCAAGATGTGTTGTATCCTATCCGAAAACATTTAACAGCTAAACCAGATTGAAGAAACTAAATAGTAGTAGTATATCCAAATGTAAACAATTACTTTGGCCATTGCTTTTCTATGAATTATAACAGATTTACGAATACGAACCCGAATTGTCGTGAAGGTAACAGATTAGTCCATCTTTCAATATCGTTGATTGGTACATCGAAGCGTGGAGAGATAACCCCACATTTGTTTAGTCTGCCGGTCAAATTTACTACAATTTTTCCAGCCCTGTGGTCATCTACGATCTCGAATTCTCCGATGTATCCGTGCTTCATCATCACAGTCAAAAATTTGACTATGACTTTAGAACACGGCCTAATAAGCACTTGACGTTTTCCGCGCTTTTCGGCATTGTGAATCGACTTTAGAGCGTCACTCAATACATTCATACGCACCATGGCTGAAATAGTAAACGAAATCACATAAGTAACACGTAAATCACACTGCACTTTAGTAAAATAACAAAACATCAACAAAGTAAAAAATTTTAGGTTACTTGTTTTTTGAATATCTTATGTTTAGGACTGAAATACTTTGTTTGTGTAAAATATAACAGATGGGAGTATAGGTAAACGTTATACATTTCTTCTGCAATAGTATTTAATTTATGATTACCTAGGATTTAAAAACCCCTCTCGTCAAACCAAATGACAAGATCGGCCGCAAGAAAAAGAAAGAGGTTTTCCATGGTGTTATTATATGAAAAAATATATTAAAAAATACTATAATTGTCTGTGGTTTAGAAGAGACTGTAAATTGTAAACCCAAGAAATGTATTATAATTAATAATATATAAAATATGACATGGCTTTCGTTAAATTTTGAACGTATTTAGATAATATTACAACAAAAATAGGTATAAATTATACTGAGGTATAGACAATATTATTTCTTATTACCAGGCAACACTGTTGGTTGAAATCCAAGCCAAGCAAAGCTTTAAAAAGTAAATAGGGTTGTCAAAAAAGTAATTTTATTATATATATTGTTTTATATCAATATTGTAAAAATTGACGTGTAAAAGTGCAGAATACATATCTTTTTGTCCTATGCCTACTTGCAAAATAAACGAATTGAATTGAATTCTATTACCCTTAATTTGTAGGTTAATTAACATATTTTCTTGTAAAAATAAATATTTGCTTTAAAATATTTGTATCTAGATTTTATTTTATCACAATCTCAGGGTCAATCTGGTTTTAAACTGTGTGATTTTGTGAATCAAGGAAACTATACAAGCGGCTGCATTTGCTATTTTCACTCGTGTCAGCTTTTAATATAATTTTAATCTTTCGTAAAAACCCTAGGGTAAAATAAAGGTAGCTTCTCCAAACGCTTTGAGTGTAGTACATCTCTATATAATCTGTGCTTTGAGTTTTTAATGACGTAAATAACGTAACAAGAAAGCGGGTTTCGAAGGTCGTTATCGATTTTACTGTAATCACTTTTTTTTCCGGGTAGTGCAATCAAAGCAAATTGTTTGTGGTCCAAAATGTTGTATAATTTTGCATCATTTCTATTTTATATTACCATCGTCGTGCTTTGTTTTATGTTATAAATAAATAAGAAATATTTTATTATTTCTTATATATTTTATTTTAATTGTTATATTACGTTGTTTGCTCATTTCCTACACGTTGCCCAAAACACCTTTGCGTGCCACCTCTTCTTGTGAGTCTGTTCGATGGAACATGTATCCACCTTGAATGCAAATATAAGAAAAATCAAACCGTTCGCGTAGCTTTGAAACGCTTTACTTGCAGCTTGAAGTTTTTTTTTTTCAAGTCAAACACAGTTGCTGTAAACGCATTACTTCGCTTTGCTTTTCTTTATCGATGTCTAGCGACTGTCTTAGTTCTTGGTTTGTATTAGCTTACAGCCTCGGCGCTTCGAAGTAATTTTTTTAGAAGTCAAACACGACCTGGAATAATTTATTTTTATTCGGCATTAGTAACAATTTGCCAGTGTCAAAGTATTTTTTATTTATCAACAACAGAGTTCTTCGCGTCATTTTGCACGGACATGTCAATTCCAAGTTTTTCGTTTTGTAAATTAGTTAACTGTGGATATTGTTAGTCAAAAGTGTTGTTATTTTGTTTAATAATGTACTACGTTGTGAATAATTATGGAAAACGATAAATTTGACTCTAAACGAGTATATGGGGCAGAAGTTGCACTTAATTTTTTGCGGTTGCGGAAACATCAAATTCTCCAACACATGGAATTTGATGATCCCCAACTCGGTTATGAACTCTGTTATGAACATATATTACGTGTTTAGGGCTGATGTATCCTTTAAAGATACTTAAAAAAAATATATCAACAACATCTTGACAACCCTGAGTTAGTTGAACGAACAAATGATTGAAAATGTGAACGAATTAATTAATTTGTCAGTACCTTCGTTCGTTCGTATGTGCACTTTTCATTCAATCATTTGTAATCGCGTCGTTCGCCGTTGGTCGCATGGATTGTTGTGAAATAAGTTCGACAAACTTTTGAAAGTTTTGTACAAAGTTATTTAGACAAAAGTTGTGTGAGTTTCGAATAAAAATAAGGAATTATACTATAAAGATGAAGATAAATAGCTTTTTAGTAGAGTTTAAGTTTTAAATTGTTGTTTTTATAAAGTTAAAAAGTTGAGTGAACTTATGCATAGTGCTCTCACCTTGTATTATTCCTGCAGCTTACCGCGAGTATAATCCCACAGGTGTGTTGACTGTGTTGTGACTGACGGAAACCTAGCAACTGCTTTCATTATGTCTACAAAAGGACACGAGGGTGACTTTATTCATATACGTATTTAAACTTGTTTTAAAATGATTCTGAGTGATGCCTTTACAAGTACTTGATTTTAATTAAGTCGACGAAATATTAGTTCAAGGCCCCTAGCTCTGGAGAAGAAGAGTCACATGTAATGGAAGAATCAGAAAGGTGGTCTAAAATGAGTATCAAAAAGTTTTTCACAACTCTTGTGATACTTGTCAACATCTTCAACAATGCAGCTACTAAGAATGCAGGTGAGTTTACTTTATTGTTTATGATTTATAGGTACTAAAAATAAATATTTATATAATACTTAACTCATTAATACATGGTATTAATTTAAATATATATATATGTAAAGTATCATCACAACCTTAAGCATTCTGGGGTGATCAGAAAAAACACTTCTTTTTTTAAGAAGCAGACTCACTTTTAGCTAACTTTACTATAGCCTCATCATGATAAATGCAAGCTTGTTGATGTCTCTAGCGTACAAAACTCAAGAAATATCACAATTATTTTTTTGTGATCCGACCAAGTATCAAACTACCTCAAATTACCTCTGAACCTAAATCCACCGACTTAACTATCAAAATACGTTTTAAAAAAAAACTTCTAAATCTATGTTGGCTCATTATTGTATTATTATAGAATAGTGGATAGTTAGAGTGTATTTGAACAATAAGAAAAGGCGGCTCCGAGTAGCTACTGCATTTGATACCTAATCGAGAACAATAATTGTTTAACTTTTCTAGAGCATTTAATTAATTTATCTACCTAATATTTGTTAGACTATAAGCAATTGACTCTGTAGATGCCTCAAGGATGTGTGATGCATGATTATAGTGGTAGGGTGTAGGTAGGTCATACCTAACTACTCTCTAAAGTGAATGAAAAAACCTATTACTTCTTTATTGGTTTTCACAAAACAACATTTAATTTTATTTTAATTTATACATTTCTTTTCAACTTTAAATCCTGGATGCCAATTCATATCCTTAGAGTATTTTTTTGGCGTTCGCACAAACATGAATTGCCTGATGTTGGACAATATTCTCCAAGATTTACTCAAGAGCTCAAAAAATTTATTATACCAAAAGGTTTCACTATACCGAAAGTGATAAGCAACATAATATAACAGGAAATTCTTTTTGAAACACTATTGTCTGACGAAATGTTTTTTCAAATTGCCCAGGCTTATTCAAATTGAATCTTGAATTGAATAAGTAGCAGATTTTCAGTTACTAATGTGTTGTTTATTTATTTATTTATTTTCAGAAAAATCACAGCTTATAATTAGGACCTAAAAATAACAATATTATAAATTATTAGATCTTAAGCCAGAAAGATTTTATATTATTTGTACATTTCATATCTCAAAAACAGTGGGTTAAATACTAAAAAAAAAAAAAAATTGTCTTACAGTATTTGCTTATGTAGAGAGAACTCTTATGTACCCATCACCTGCATTGTGAATCCATGGAAAGCTAAGTAATTTATATTATTTCAGTCACTATGCTCCTCTTTTCCCGTGCACTATTGGCCACGCACCCGCCCAATGTAAATGATAAAATAATGGTTTCTAAACAAAGATTATCCAACTTTTTTAATGTAAACTGCAACACATTATCCTACATTGAAAATTCAGTCAGTTATACTCTACTAAAGTAAAAATGTATTTTTACATTTGAAATTTATTCTAGGAAGGTTGTACTCGTAAATTTAAATTATAAAACATGATAAGGAATCCGCTGCATATAGTTTATTCTCCAATTTAAATGTTAGAAAATGAAGATTATTTTCTAATCCCATGCTGACTTTAGAACAGTATTCCAGCAAGGCACATCAAGTCATTTATACCTCATTCTAAATATCCCTTTTAAACCTTTATTTATTATTTATTTTTCGCTCCTTTACATTTAATTACATTGCTATAATAAAAATACAATGTCCTCATATTGTAACTATAATACTTATGTACATTAAATTGGTATAATATTGTATGTATTTATTAATATTACAGTATAATATCAAAAATAAAGCATAAAACTAAATTATTACTACAATAAAAATTAAAATTATATATAAAATAAATCCTAATTTCAATATAAATCGTGCCCCGCGCGGTATAGTGGTGGCAAGAACGCTGGCCGCATTTCCCTGCTGAATCGCTATACTGATTCTCTGAGCAAGGAAAGAACCATTCCTCTTGACAATTAGATGTCACCCCTCATTTTTTTTTAAATATATTTTTTATACTTATATATTGATAGGTATATCAAGTAGGTAGGTAATTAATTAATAATCTAAAAATTCATAATTTACTGCACTTTTAACAATCATGCTCCAATTTATGAATTTTAATTCATCAAATTCACGTGTTGCAAAATAATATGTGTTTTTGTAATATTTCAATATGCTGACACAAAATTCCTAAATTGGAGCATAATTATGATTTTGAATGATGTTGTTGTTAATTGATGTGCATCATTAAACATGCTTACATCATAAATAGATAAAAGGTGAAATGTCGACTGGTCATTGTACTACTACCATACTTATAATATTTGATTAGATTACAAATTGTGTAATTACAGGTTAATAACCCTTTTATATACCCCACATTCCGAAATATTTCCCTTAAGCAGATTTGCCGTTAGTACATGTTTGGAACACGCTTCCAAGACGCCAATAGCAGAATCATACAGTATTGATTTTAGTTGAAAAGAAGTCAAGAATAGTGAATATTGCGCAATAAAAGAGGCCTCAGCTCGATCGGTCACAAGCCCGAATTACTATTAATTTCCTCTCTTCCCCATACACGTACATGTCGGAGAATGTCCAACGGCATTAAGTCCGCCTTTGTGCAATTAAGTTTATAAATAAATAGACGATGAACCTGTATGCTAAATCGATGTCTTGCTAAAGAAAATTGTCTTCTGGGTGGTGGAACACATCTGATCCAAAAAACTATTACTGTAGACAAAAAAGCGTAACGAAAGGTATAAAGCGTTACAGGGCGGTTACTCTTGAAATTTCTAAAGTTCGTACTTTCGCCCGGATCGATACGATCGGGAAGAATAATATTTGTCTTAAAAGTAACACTTCCAGGTACAAATTTTAAAATCGATATCTTAAAATCTAATTTGCATGAAATCGTTACAAAATCTCATACAAGTTTTAGGAACCTAATAAACACTTTGCCAAGTAGGTTCCTATTTGTAACTTAATAGGTAAAACACTATTTGACAGGGACATTGGACAGGGAAGACATACAACACACAAGCAATTATTTTCCATTGCGCTGTATACAAAATTATCTTCAATTGGAAATTGAACGTGGAAAGAAATAACTAAAACTAAAAAAAAAAAAACTCAAGGGGTTGCGTCGCCTAAAAGTTAGATTAGCGTTGAACTACACCATTGAAATATTTTAATGTATTTTATTACATAGCGATAATTTTTACGCAGGCGGGTTTTTTATTTTTAAAAGTAACTTTATTTTAGTTTAATCTTTTTATTTGTCGCTGTCTGTAATAATATAATATACCTATTTATATAATGTTTTTGACCTCCTCGAAAGGGATACCGACCGACGAGTCGTGATGATTTTATATGAACTTTATTACATTTTTAAACGCATAACCCTTCATTGCGTCGCGCAGCCGCGTAAAAACACAAACGAGGCATCCACATTTGTTGTTAAATTAATTGAAAATTACTCTTAAAATAAATTAATAAAAAAACAGTTTTTATTTGTAACAAAAATAAAGGTAAATAAAAATATAATTAAGCTATAATTAAAACAATGATATATGACAAAAGGGTAGGTATATGGTTCAGAAAATAATGTTGGAAGCAGGTTTGTTACCTCTGTTTTATAACGTAGCCGACATTTAAATTTAGTCTAACAGTAATAATAATAAAAGTTATAAAAACATAAACAATATTCAATTAAAATAGAACTAATTTATTATCAAAGAAAGGTATACAAAAAAGAATCCACAATTTTGTATTAGTGGAACCGGGACCGACTAACGAGTTTTGCGAGCCATGGAAACGGTGGTGTTCAGAATATAAAGTATATCTACCTAGTTTAATTTAACCCTCATCACTGGACTTGCAGCATAAACTTCGCGGCTATCTATAAAGACAACTGGGACAGTTCTAAAAGTTACCAACTACGATAAACTACTGTAGTCTTCATCAAGTTTTGGTAATCTAACTTGCAACCGACTCCAGATATTTTCATTGCAACTTTATTCATTAATCAATCAGCAGATTTTATATTGAAATAATAAATTGGTATTTCAAAATAGAACAGCACGCTCCAATGGATCGGACATGTTAAAAAAACTGAGCAAAGAAATATTAACGAACCAATTATAAATAAATATATAAATTGCTAGTAGTAGAAAAAAAGGCACAGCAGACCAAAACCTACCCACGACCAAATAAATAAAATGTATTGGCTGAATGTACAGAGTCCACAAACAAAAGGAGCCAGACAGTGGGGTCGTCCAGGCCCGGATGATTCATGGGATTGGGGATGTGGACATTTCCCCGTTATCCCCGGCTGGATCTCAGCGCTGGTACTTATACACTTTTAGTGCTGAGCGCCGCTGATATAACAGCGCCCGTGTGACTCACGAACCTAGAGGGTATCGGTTTGACTACTTAAGCTCTTCCCTAGAAAGTGGTATCTCGTTGGGTGGCCGTGCGCATATTATTCGTATTTCTTATTAATAGTTAATTAAATAACTTTTTTTAGTTTAAGAACACACTTTTAAATAAAACAAATTGGCAAATTAATTTAAATCAGATTAGGTTCCAAAATTATAAATAATTCTCGTGACTTTAACTATTTATATATAAGGTTTTTTTTCCTGATAACATTGAAGATTGTGTTTCCGTATTCTAAATATTCATTTTGCCAAAACTACACAACACGCTCTAACACTTTTGTCATCCATAAGTCCGTCTTTTTTATGCAATGAATATTTAGAATACGGAAACACAATCTTCAATGTTATCAGGAAAAAAAACCTTATATATAAATAGTTATATTTATACTAAATTTTAAGTATGTTTATTCAGTCACTGTCTTTTTGCTTTGCTTTGAGTTTATTATTGGGTTATGTATTTGTTGATAAGGGAATTTTTTCTGTTTTTTTTTTGTTACAATCATTCATCTTTTGTGGAAATCTTTAATTGGCTGTACTCGTTATCACTACTTTTAAAAAATATATGTATTTAAAGCTGTTGATTTGCCGAATAAATAAATAGATAATTGAGTGGAGGAGCCGTTGAGGAAACGACGAAGAATACGGGTGAAAGACCTTCAAAGTTATTGAATAACTTAGATTTGACATAGGTGACACTCAGATCACCTCTTAAATATAACAACAATATAGTATAATTTTAATCAATAAAATATTCCTCAAAAGCTTTCTAGTAAGACGAGAATCTAGGTAGTTACCTATTTATAAAAGCAGGTGCTTAGATGATAAAAGCTACGGAATACAAGAGGTGGTGGAACAGACGCGGCGCACCGTAAAACGACTTAATCAAGCTACTTTAATGAACTTTGCGCCAACTTTCAAGACACTTCACCAACATTGAATTTTTGATATCGACCTATATTTATTGTACGTTTAATAAAACCAATTTCTCAGCCGTCAGGATTGTTGAGATCTAGTGACGATAAGGAAACAAATTCGGTTCCTTTGGTCTCAATTCCACGAAGCACGACATTTATTCATTGTTGGTCAGACTGACCCAAATTCTCTAGTTTTTAATAAAGACTTGAAATTTTCACCAAAAATTTATTGTATAAGTAAACTTATATGTTTATTTATCTTAAAAATCAGGCTACCTCTTACCTATCGATTAATTATCTTATCGTTGCCGATGTTTACATTATAACCTATTTTATCATGTGCTATTTTAGTGATCGATTTCATAGATCCACATTCTGTTATGGTATATTCACCAGATTTTAATTTGGTTTCGGCTGCACTCATCCCGCGTCATCTACTTCCGCTCTGTTGCACACATGTTGTGGTTAAAATAATTCTAAAATGTATGAGAACGCGCCGTTTCTTGCGTCATTTAATTTCCGGGTTCTGTCTCCTATTTTGACTTGTGTTGCCGATATTGTATGCTTTCCCTGGTGTAACAGTTGACATTGCATAAAATTATATCTGATTGCAATGTTAAGTTATTGAATTCTAATTTTTAAAATGTAAGTTGATAAACCTCAGAAAGGTTTATTTAAAAGTAATCTTAGATACATTATTTATTGCACTGTAAATAATTATACTGTACTTCATCATCATCATCATCAGCCTGTATCTCTCCACTGCTGGATGTAGGCCTCCCCTAAGGCTCGCCACTTAACGCGATCTTTCGCTACCCTCATCCAACCCCCACCAGCGACCTTCTTTAGGTCATCTGTCCATCTGGCGGGGGGTCGTCCCACTCTGCGTCTTCCCGTACGTGGTCTCCACTCTAGAACCCGTTTGCCCCATCGATCGTCGGTTCTGCGGCAGATGTGTCCGGCCCATTGCCACTTCAGCTTGCTAATTTTAAAAGCTATGTCTGTAACTTTCGTTCTCTGACGAATATCAACGTTTCGAATTCTATCCACCAGAGATACACCAAGCATAGCTCTCTCCATGGCTCGCTGAGCGACCTTGAATTTATGGACCAGACCCACTGTTAGTGTCCACGTCTCTGCTCCGTACGACATTACCGGGAGGACGCACTGGTTAAAGACCTTAGTCTTTAAACATTGTGGTATAGACGATGAGAGGATGTGCCGGAGTTTCCCGAATGCCGCCCATCCTAGCTGAATGCGTCTGTCGGCTTCTTTGCTGAAGTTGGCTGCTCCTAATTGGATAGTCTGCCCGAGGTATACGTAATTTTGCACAACTTCGAGAGTGTCGTTTCCTATGCAGATTGGCCTCGGCTTGACATGATCATTGAACATGACTTTCGTCTTGTCTAAGTTCATTTCGAGACCAACCCGCTGGGATGCTACGTTTAAGCCGTTCAGCATTCCGCTAAGATCCTTGAGTGAACTGGCCATAATGACTATGTCATCCGCAAATCGGAGGTGTGAGATGAATTCTCCATTGATGTTTATGCCGCAGTAATTCCAGTCTAGAATTTTAAAAACATCTTCCAACGCGTTCGTGAACAGTTTCGGGGATATGACATCCCCCTGTCGCACGCCTCTGCGCAGTTGGATAGGCTTTGTATGCTGACCCTGTAACTGGACGGTCATAGTCGCAGAACTGTAAAGACATCTCAGCACCTCAACGTATCGATAGTCTATTAGGCATCGCTGCAAGGATTCCAGAACAGCCCAGGTTTCGATTGAGTCGAAGGCTTTCTCATAGTCCACAAACGCTAGACATAGCGGCAGATTATACTCCTCGGTTTTCTGTATTATCTGTCGCAATGTATGAATGTGATCGACCGTACTAAAGCCTTTTCGAAACCCAGCCTGCTCCGGGGGCTGGAAATCATCCATTCTCTGAGCGAGTCGATTTGTGACCACCCTTGAAAACAACTTATAGACATGGCTCAGGAGTGATATGGGCCTGTAATTCTTTAAAAGGGAGATGTTACCCTTTTACTGTACTTAGGCGAGATTAATGTCTAAAAACATTATTTAACAGCTAGCCTTTAGGAGAAGTGAGTAGGGTATGTAAGTGCATGATCGCTATGTTTTGACAAATATATTTTTCGAGAAAACTACTTGTAACTAATAAATAAATAAAAATCCCGACTTCGTAAAAAAATACTTTATTTAAAAACTAAAATGATTAAAAAAAAAACTCCGATATCAAACAAGTTAGAGAAACGCTAGCACGATTTTAATAATTTCATGATTGAGAGACACATCAAACAAATAATAATATAGCGACTTTAATAGTCGGGACCCATTGTTGGGAAGATTTGAGACGGTCTCGGTTTTTAAAGGGTCCCGACTATTAAAGCCACTATATTCCGCATTAGAATGTATTATTGGTTTTATACTAAATAAATATATACTGTTTCTCAATCATAAAATTATTTAAATGATCAACTTTAATGTTTTTCTTATCCAGAATATCGCGTCTGGTTGTCGCCTTACTGAAATTTGATTATTGTCATATCTTCAGTGATACTGATCGAGACGAATCGATTGGCGTGAGAATCATTAAAATGGGCTCACGCGTTTGGTTTCCAGTGTGTCACACATATGTACATACGTAGGCTGATAAACACATAACCCTTATTTACGTCGCGAACTCGGTTAAAAGCTATAATACTTATATATCGATATATATATAAAGAGCAACTTTCTTTGTGTTTAAAAACTTAAGATACGCTGTACCCATCTCTGCGTATTTAAATAAACTTGCAAATCATGTGACACACTTTAGGTTGGTTTGAAAAAGGTATGCTTAGAATTTGTAGGGCCAGTGAGAAGTGCGGTGAATGGCGACGAACGACCGCCCGCTCTCCGCACTGGGAGTTCTCTCAAACTACTTGGCAGCTGAAAGACCACTCTGTCTACTCGAATACAAGTGCTTGTATCACGAATATTCATGTTCACGTGCTCTACTAAGTGTACAGGTACATGCATCAACATTGTAGTTAAGTTTTTAATTTGAGTCCGATGAGAAATTCTGGTAGATGGAGGAAAATAAATGTTGGTAGATTGAAAAACCCATAACAAACAAAGACTTTAATTTCTTGACCAAATATGTTTTAGTAAAAAAATATGAAGGTTTGTGTTATGTAAAATAAATCAGCGATCCTAAACTCAAATGGCCTCGTTGGTAAATATTCTGAATAGGAAATCTTCAAATAAGATAGTAAATAACAACTTATTTAATAAAATTGAAAAAATGTGTTAGATAAAGACTTCGATGTGTCATTAAAGTTAAATGCTTATTATTATAATATTATTATTATTATAATAATGTTTATTCGAAGTAGATACAAAAATATTAAAATAAAACAAATTTAAAAACTAATTATAAATAAAACTAAACTAAAAATACCTATCAAATTAAAACTACTCTACAAAATAAACTAAGGGCTTATATTGGTAATTACGTTTCTTACTAAACATTTCCTATGACACAACATTATTATGAGGTTTAATATTAAATGCTATTCATGCAATGCTATTTTAATTAATTCAGTACCTAATGTCGTTTATAACAATATATTAGCTGAGTAGTGAGCTTGGTAAATCGTAAACAATTCGTGGAAATATTATTTGCTTAGTCGCAACTCGCGACAGGGTTTTGCAATAAAAGGTAATAAAGAATAGCGAAAAGCACGTTGTAGCTCACTTGGCCGGCTCATAAACATTCTAGACACATTCAGCCACTCGTTGTCAGGACGCCTGCTTCAAACATATTCAAGTTCAGCCTATGCCGCGTTGTAGCTAGGCGTGGTACATAAATTATGGTTACCGGAACTACGAGATGTGAATTAAACAACACCCTTAATTATGTTTTTGTTAATCCACAGCATAAGTTTACGTTAAAGGGTTAGCTGGCAGAGAATAATTCATTTTCGTCATTACAGCCCCTAGAACACAGCGCCCTAGACCTCCACTGCTGGAGATGGTCCAGAACATATATCTGGAAAATTAGGCCTACACTCGCCACGCTGGCCAGACGGCTTGCCGAGGATATGATGTCATTTTTTAATGACAATTTATTAACGATTCCACAAATTGGTATGATCGGGACCGGCCGGCGGGCGACTTAACGTGCTTTCCGAGGCTGGTACATCCATCGGGTGGGTTTAAACCGACCTTTGTAAGATTTAAGGGACGCGTTCTTACAACCGAGCCACCACCGCAGTAGACAATACCTTCATGGTATTATGCTCGCCTATATACAACACTTTATATTGTATATTTTGTGTGCAATAAATATGATTATTATTATAAATTTTCATTCATCATCATTCTGTTACTTAAGCGCAAAAATTATAAATCTAAACGTTAAAATTATATATTTAAAACGCTATTAGAGTTGAGAATGGGGTGTAACAGGCAAAGCTTTTTGTAGATGTCGCTAGCGGCAATGGTACCTTGTTTTACACCTATATCGCATCATTTTAAAATGTATTAGTAGTTTTTTATTTTTATAACAGAAAAATGAATTTTAAATTAACCTTTAATTACCTACCTTAAAAGACGAATTAAGAACGGCAATTTTGAGTTCACCATATCGATTTCGCTTAGAAATCTCGATTTGTACCCTTAAAAGTTGCTTACTTCGGCATAATATCCAGAAAATAATAAATTTCGTAATAAAAATACAAGTTTTCTATGCAACTGACAGTTATATTAGGTACCATCTATCATGCGCCATCTATCGTGATAAAAAGTTAGTGATACACCCCATTGTATAATATAATGTAATTATGACGTAAATAACGGAATCCACGAAGTAGTGGAATACGGCTGCAGTTTCCGTCAAAAAATAGCGTAGACATAAACCTAAGTTTAAAACTATTAATTACAAACACAACCTAATTCTTCCAACAGGGTCAAAAATTCGTTACCATTATTCGATTTAAAAGAAACAGAGGCAATAAGTTTTGGGAATAGGTTCGTGCATATTTAATTATGTAATTCATATTGTAATGGAACTTTAAACCGTGCACTAATTGCATCGTGCATACTTTATTAAAGTGTTCTAGTTTTTATCTGCTCTTTCCAGAGAATAATGAAATTTCCTAAGCTGGAAAATGATTTAACAAAGCAGAAAATGTCTACAAGACCGTAAAAGCTTAATCGATAACTAGGTCAAAAGAAAATAAATTAATTACAACATTTGTGATAATAAAAGTAAAAGACCGTCACGACCGTATCCCTTCTGGGGTGGTAACAAACCATGCATTTAAATAAAAAAGCTGATTTACATTTAGCTAACTTTACTATTGGACCATCATGACAAGTGGCAAGGTCGTCGATGTCTCTAGCGTCTGACTCGCGGAATATCACACTTAAATTTAATAAATATTGTGTCCGGACGAGGAATTGAACTCGGTACCTCCACGTCTAAATGCAGCAAAATGAAGTCTCTGTAAAAGTTACGATTAAATAGCGTCGAATGTATTGTTTTATTTTGAAAGTCATACGGAAAAT
Source organism: Tinea semifulvella (assembly GCA_910589645.1). NCBI lineage: Eukaryota > Metazoa > Arthropoda > Insecta > Lepidoptera > Tineidae > Tinea > Tinea semifulvella. Next base: position 10,496,234 of record OU342585.1, read on the forward strand.
GGTTATCCGTAGTCTAGGGGTTAAGTCCGTGGATTTCTGGTTGTGACACAATATTTATAAAAAATATTTGTCATATTTCTCGACTTTGGTACTGGCACTTGTCATACTGGCCCTATAGTGAAGTTGGCTGAGTGTGAATCTGCTTTTCTAAAAAAAAAAAAAAAATAAACAGACATGGTTCCTGACTACCCCGCAAGGGATACGATCATAATCAATAGCATACAGATGCAGATAATTTGTAAAAAAAAAAGTATCATCATGACCGCATCACCGTCTCATCCCTTGCTGGGTCAGAATCCACGCTTATAAAAGAAGCGGATTCACATTTAGACAACTTTAGTATATGCCAATCATGACAAGTGTCAAGCTCGCCGATGTCTCTAGCGTACCAAACTCGAGAAATATCACAAATTAAATATTATTCTTTTTTTTATTACATCAATAAATTTTATTGTGTCCCGACCAGGAATCGAACCCGGTACCTCCGAGTCTTAATCCACGGACTTAATCGCTAGACCACCGAGGCAGATAATTTGAGATAATAATAAACAAAATTAATTAATAGTTGGCAATATATTTCATTTGACAATATGAGAATTAAATAGCAACCGAATAATGTTATTGTACAAGTACTGCTTATACCCAGTACCTGTAATATAATAACAAGCCGTCGTAAATGTGAAATGTTTGTTATTTGATACCAATGATACCCAAGACAATTGTACGTCATAATTTTATTTTGCGGGAGAGCAATTTTGTGAAAGTGTAAGTAAATAAATGTACTTTTGATGGTCTGACATCGTTTATCGTCTAAAATGGGCCATTAGAGATCCGACGTTAAGATACATAATGCAGAACAATGGGGTGCTCTTCTAAACTTAATTGATTGGGAAAACGTAAACACTTGTCTATAAAAATGTAACAATTGAAATACTGATGGATGTCGGCCTCCACCACTATAATTACTGTGACCGATATCTAGAGTTGGGGATAGATAACAGGTGATCTTTAATGAAAATGCACAATCACGACTTTTTATTCCTTGTATTTTTAGACCATGCCAAAATGTAAATAAACAAATATGTCATATAATAGTCAAAATAATATCAAAATTAAAAAGAACAAAGAGTTCTTCGCGCCATTTTGCGTGAACATGTCAAGTGCAAGTTTTTGTTTTGTAAATTAATTTACTGTGGATATTATTGGTCAAAAGTGGTGTTGTTTTGTTTAATAATGTGCTACAATGTGAATAATTATGGAAAACGATAAATTGTACTTTAAATATGGGGCACAAGTTGCAGTTTAATTTTTGCGGTTTTCCCGCGCTGTCAACTCCCATATTTTACCCGACGTGTTTGAGCTATGGTGCCGCGAGTGAGTCCAAGAAAAGCATCAAATTCTGCAGCATCTGGAGTTTGCTGATGACCTCATTAACTCATAGAAAAGAAAGATATATTACGTCAGACTTGGCTGTATGGGCTAGACCCTTTGCCTTGACTATCATCTCATTCATCATCCATCGGGAGAATAGAACCAAAAAAAAAAAGAACATAAACGTGTGGCAAAGGATGCCAAATCGTCGGCCAAAATTGACTTACGTATACCGGGATATTGAAGTGCGTTTAACACTTACTTATACATCCAAGGCGGTTGACAACGATTTCAACCGACTGGTACAAGTACAAGTATCGTCACGACCGTTTCCCTTTCGGCTTGGTCAGAAACCACGCTTATAAATAAGTGGATTCGCATTTACCAACTTTACTATAGGCCAATCATGACAAGTGGTAAGCTCGTCGATGTCTCCAGCGTACCAAACTTGAGAAATATTATAAATAATAATTTAATATATTTATTTAAATTAATAAATATTATTGTGAACCGACCAGGAATCGAACCCGTTACCTCCGAATTTAAATCGACGGACTTAACCGCTAGACCACGGAGGATATTTTTATTTAATAATTAATTTATGTAAACTTCTTTTCGGCGTAGCACTTTTTATTTTCAATTTAGTAGGTACCTATTTACAATCAACATGAGTAGGTAGGTAACTACTTCACAGAGCACACATCACGTATAGCGCAAAGTTGCCAGATCAATAATACGGGTTTTTTTGACTTAGGCACAAACAGTAAAACCATAGCCCATTTTGTAAAAAACATTAGGAGGTTTCAATATACATATATTTATCTTACTTATATGCATCTTACATAATTTATTTTAGATAAGTTATATATTTTATCTATTTAATATAAAAAATATTGCCATTCCTTAAAGTTCATTCAATATCTATTTATTCCATTATAGTTTCTTAGGTGTCTAAATATATCGAATCATACTCATTTCGAACACAATGAATACTGCTTCTTGGAACACAGATACTCTTCGTTCGGGTTGCAGGGTTTTACTAATACTGGAGGATAGTTTACGTCACTGTATAATCTGCGTCAAATATTTGTTTTATACCTACTTACTTATAAAATGTAAACTTGGAACTTTTTGACTTCGAATAAAGTTTTTTTTTGCTTTCCTTTTTAGTCTGTAGTCGGATAAACAACCGGTTCGCAACCGTTGAGTTATAGGTTGCTATAGGCTACTTTGGATTAATATCCGTTGTCAACTGTTGTTTTACAACTATACACGTACCACTGAGGTTCAATTGTGTCTAATTAGCATTTTGGGTAACACTATAATAAAATCATAGATAGTTCTTTTTGACGATAGCTAACAAAGCTCTACAAGTAAAAATAAATTGTATTGAAATTTCCTCGTATAAGTCAATGTTTTTAACTAAAATGCTCAAGACCTAGTTATAATGAAGGCAGGACCACGTTTGCCTGGAATATGTAGGGATACGGTATCGATACAGAAGTATCGATATTACTATACTAAGTAATAATTATCAGTATGAAAGGAAATGTACTCGATACCAATAAATATTATGCTTTTTTCGTGCGAGGGATCATGCTAAAGATCAACTCTATTTTAAATCTCATTGGAAATCCACTATTTTTTTTTATTTAGCTAGGAACTCAAATTATATACTAAAAATTATCAGTTAACCGTCGATTTTGCATCAAAATCAATTTTTTTCAGTGCGCACAAGCTCATACTCGCATAGGTCGTCACGAACCGCTTGTGGTGCGAGGTGAGCTCGTATGACAGTACCTAACGCCTGTTAAAAAAATAACTTAAGAGCGTTTAACAATTGTGCATGTCTTTATATAGGACATGATATCGAATTAAAAGTATCGATAGTGTACATTTATCGAATACTCGTAAGGAAAAGTACTCGATACGAAAGAGTATCGATAAGAACTATTCGTGTCCCTAGGAATGTGTGCTCTTCTTTATGTGCAGCAGTATGCTGGCGGGGACCTCGCAAATGTAGCGGTAAACAGAAGGTATAAAGACTAGTCCCGGCTTCAAGCTTGTATAGAGTTATTAATATTAAAACATGTTCGCCATCGCCAACGTACTTGCGTGCACTCGTTTTAAGTTAATCACAGTACTGAGCCACTGTACGGTTTGAGATAATCTTCTACTTGTAATCGAGACGAACGCGGTTTGCAGTCGACCGGTTTATAACAATCTCTGCGAAGTTACTAAAACCATATATCTATATGTTAGTTTCAATAAGGTACTAAAAAGCAACTTAACAAGAATTTCTTTAAAACATTATTTTTTCTACTTGAACTAGGCATTTTAAAATATTGGTTACTAACTTGTGTTATGTTAATGGTATTCCTGGTTATGTTTAGAAGTGTAAAGTTACCTGGACTCGCAAATGGAGGCTGCCAAATAATTAAGTGGCAATCTTCAAACTTAGTTGAAGTTAATCTAAGTTATGTATCTTCATTTATTATGAAACCATTAAGACAGACAATCTACTATCCTCATTTCCTTTAATAAGTAATTTATTTAATTCGGAAATCACCTATAATTTAAATTACAATTAAACAATATTTATAACTCTCTACTCTCTACTCAAACTGTTTCTTCAGAATATCAGTGAGTTTTTCACATTAGGAAGATGCTAATGATAGTGAATCAGACGAGATATGTAGGTAATATTTGCCTATTAAAAATGCATAAGCACTTAGCTTAGTTACGCAAAAGCGCACTTTACTATTCCAGACATTGTTAGGTTGCAACTTAAACAAAAGGGACCTTGAAATACCTAAGAAATAAATTGCCTGCTTTATGTACCAGTCAGGCTCGTGTTGTAGGTGTAAATTCCTTATTTTAGATGTTCGGTAATACCCAATAAGACCCGATGAAATAAATACGTTATGCCACCGCCCGGGAACCTTGATACCTTCTCCTTACTTCGCCTCAATTGATCGGATCAGTTTGTTGCTTTAGGATAGTGCGCTACCAACATAAAACACGCACCTCCACAAGGGTTTCTTGCAATATTCATTGTACTAACCTTACCTTCCAAACTCACCTTTTTTGTTAAATGCGTACAAAATTAATGTGAAGAGCTATTTTGATCATCAAAAAGGCTCATCCCGTTTTTATTAATAGCTTAAACGTTAAAGGATATTATTCCGCATCTTGCGTCCACCGTTATGTATTCCCACAACATAATGTGTGTCGCGGTACATCAATGAGGTGTCATCGGTTAGGTAAGCCTGCTTGTAGATAAGCTGATAGTGCGGTGACGGCACCCGCCCCCAACAACCCTGCTTAATTATTCACCCGACCGCACCAGATTCGTGATTGTTTAGATCCCTGCGACCCACTATACGTGGACCTTTTGACAATGTCAAAACGTTAGATAAAGTCATTTTATTACCCATATTTTATTAGAGCATTTTGTCCTATCTACGAGGGGCGTTCAAAATATTCTCGGTATGTGGATAAAAACAAATAAGTACGAAAAGTTTGATATTTTTATTTTTCAATATACTCCTCCCCTATGTTCATACACTTATAAGATCGATCAATTATTTTTTTTAATCCCTCATAAAAATATTTTTTATCTTTGGTGTAAAAATGCTCCTCCACGGCCGTCTTCAACGCTTCATCGTCAGAAAATTTATTTCCACGCAGATCCTTTTTAAGATTGGGAAACAAAAAGAAGTCGCTTGGGGCTAAGTCCGGACTATAGGGTGGATGAGTAACAGTTTCAAACCCACATTCAACAATAGCTGCCTTGGCAATATGAGCAGTATGGACAGGGGCGTTGTCATGCAGAAGCAGAACACCTTTGGTTAACTTTCCTCGCCTCTTTTCTTTGATCGCATCTCTTAATTGACGTATAACGTTAGCGTAGTACTGCCCTGTGATATTTACACCTTTTTCTTTATAATCGATAAGCAAAACTCCTTCACAATCCCAAAATATTGTGGCCATGACCTTGCCAGCTGACGGGATTACCTTGAACTTCTTGGGATGAGCTGAACCCTTAATGTGCCACTGCATGGACTCCTGTTTGCTCTCTGGGTCATAATGATGAACCCAGGTTTCATCTCCAGTAACTATTTTTTGCAGCACCTCATCGGGATTTTCACCACACAGGTCGATAAAATCTGAACAGCAAGCCACACGCATATCCTTTTGAAGAAGCGTCAGCATTCGCGGAACCCATCTTGCACTTACTTTTGACATATTAAGATGGTCATGTATAATGTCATGTACGGTACCAATAGAGAGATTGGTTACTTGAGCTATAGATTTTACCTTCACTGGGCCGTCTTCCAATATAAGTTTTTCCACTTTATCAATATTTTCTTGTGAGGTAGCCACTACAGGCCGGCCAGGTCTAGGGTCATCTTCAATACTCTCCCTTCCACGCTTAAATTCGCTTGACCATTTTTGAATAGTAGATAAAGAAGGAGCAGACTCACGGTAAACACAATCCATTTCCTCTTTTATGGTTTTTTGATTTTTACCCTGTTTTGTCAAGAATTTTATGACGGATCGGTGCTCTAATTTCGTTAAAATTGTTAATTCGCTCATGGTGTTCATGTTTGTTCGGCAATTGCAGAAAAACAAAAGAACATCTCGGTTCCAATTTTACTTTTTTTTAATGTCAATGGATGAATCTTAGCGGCCAGTAACAAATATATATATAAAAGAGGTTGTAACGTATCAATACCGAGAATATTTTGAACGCCCCTCGTATTATCCAATTTACTAAAACAACAACATACAACTAACTTTTAAACATTTGTTTAAAAATGTCGCTCCCCGTCTACTGTCATGTGAGTTCCAAGAATGTATTCTTGTTAAATTGAAGTTTAAAATTCAGTTTCCCATCGTCGAATTAGTAAATTAGCTTTTCTGAAAATTACCTACCCGTCTCAGTTCACGCGTGCGGGGAGCTTTTCCAGATTTTATGAGAGGCATTTCGTGCGCGACTTATACTGACGCGTTCTGCGTAATCGACAATAAATTAAACGTTTCTATAGCACCAGCCAGCTAATCTTAAGTTTTCTGCTTATGTTCTGCGTTTTCAAGCCAGCTGGTAACAACACCTTAAGGAAACAACTGTCATTAATTATACGAACTTAATTAAAATATCGCACGCAGTTCGTTGAGTTAAATATTCATAATTGTGTTACCGTTTTAAGACTGAAAAACAATTGTTTGATTTATAGCTTCATTATATTATTTAAGTTATCTTATATCTTAGTTGAACAAATATAAACTTTACATAAAAGCTTTTTATTAAATATTTTTATTAAATATTGGACTCTCAATTTGTTTGCTATATCCATAATGTTATCTGATACAGCGAAATAACAATATTTGACCAATAAACTTTATTGTACAAAATTCAGGAATAATATTTCTACAATCGTAAATAAATATACCCGATAATAAACGAATCAAGGTACCTACTGGATAAACAACTTAGGTGTATCTTATCTAAATCCAAACAACACTATCTAACATCATTGCAATGCAGACAGGAGATACAAGTCTTCTATAAAAACATAGGCAAGCTTAGATCGAAACCGTAGAAAATGGTCAAGGCTTACACTGATTTATTCCACTTAAAATGGTTCAGACAATAAAAGGCGAACATTGTTGTGAAATATAAAGAGAATTGGAATTAATTGAACTCTGTTTTTTGTTCTTTAAAAGCATTTAACGTTCCATTGCTTTATTTAGTATAATATGTAGTTTATCAACCATCTAGTTTCCGTAACACAAGCCTCGTAGCTTACCACGGAAACTAGATGGCGCTGTGTGACCTGTCTTGAAATATTTATTTATTATTATTATTTATTTAGTTGTATTTAAATACACATTTAGTTATATCTATCTTCCTTCGTTGCTAACAAGTAACGGTGCTTTAAATAAATACAAAGTGCAAGTTTAGGCAAAACCATTAATAATAAAGTAACTTGGGAAAGAAATAATAGGTATGTAAGGTATGTGTAAAGAAATAAACTGTCCTATTAGTACAAGGTCCGTAAAACAGCGACCTTCACTGACCGGTTATCCAAATGAAATCCACTTCTTTATATAATCAGTATTATCATGACCGTTTCCCTTGCGGGGTTGTCAGAAACCACAATTTTTTTTATAGAAGTTTTTTAACATTTATTTTACCAAATTTACTATAGGCCCATCATGACAACTGTCAAGCTTGTTATGTAATAAAATACGCTAACAAAAGCGGCGGTGATGGGTTGCCAAACGAAATATCGCCTTGTTAGAATAAAAAGCAACTAAGATGGCTAACTTAGCATAAATAGTATTTTGCGTTTTGAAAGTTTGTGGTCTTTTCTCACATGTGTATTTGTCACATTTAGAGATGTAAAAGGAGGTAGTTGTGTAGCAAATTTTATGAACTTTAAGTGTATTTATATGAATTTCAGAGTTTTTTGAACCACTGGTGTAAAAAGTGAACTTACTAAAATAAATGAGTTAATTGGTTTTCGCTCTAACCCGGCGATATGTTTAAGTCTGTTTAGGGTGAATTTTTCAAGTGAGCGTAGATGGCTACTGTCTAAACTACGAGGAATATCGAAAAATTTTGAAATGAGTCACGTGGCCTATATTTATAAAAAAAAAATTAATCTGCATATTTTGGAGAAAAAAAAGAGTATGGTTCGGATCCGAAAATGTTGACAAAGAGTTGATTTGTGCAGTTTCCTTTAAGTTTGACGTTTGTCAATACTTTCTAAAATTTAATCCTTATTAGCGACACTATTAGCTAGGATGTTAAAGTTAGATTAAAATAAAATGATAGCTTAGAGTATATTTTGTTAGGCAAAATCATCACCGTTGCTTTAATTAGTCTATTTTATTATATAAAAGTGGATTTTATTTAGATAACCGAACAATGAAGGTCGCTCTTAAACGTATAATTAACGCTCTTTACATTTTAGTGACGGATATCCACGTTAAAGCAGGATTACACTTTAAAAAATGTCAGTAAGAGGCGTGAAACAGGTCACCAGGAATTGGCGAGTAAAGGATCGATTAGGTTCTATTTTTACTGCTGGCGTGGCGTGCAAGCAACCTACCTGGAGCGACAACTTTACCAGATCGATCTACATTTTGAAATTCATAATGTTCAATATTTAACTTTTTAACATTTATCGAATACATTATGATGATTTGATGATACATTTCTTAACTTCTATGCCTGCTATCCGTTAAAATTTAAAACCTTGATGCCTTATTAAATTATTTATTCTTTATTTGTCACCGAATGTTTTCACCAGAATTTGATTAAGTCCATGATTACATAAATTTCTACAATAGATATTATAATTTAATTAACAGTATCGTTTCTGGAAAGTGTTATGTTAGAAGCGAAGAACAGAACTGGCAGTACCTTTTGAAGAAACCTATATCGTATTATACCGTGTCTAGTCCAATTTTGTAAATGTGTTTTTGCACCATTTAAGCTAAAGATTGTTAAGACTACAGCTATAAACTGTACCTCGTTTATCAAGTGAGGAATCAATAAACAAGCAGTGCCTTTCATAAGAGATTATTTCAACTTTGTTTTTTTTTTTTAACTTTGATTTAACGCTTTTGTATCCCTCTCGCTCGCACAATCCAATATTTTCAAATATTGGATTGTGCGAGTGAGAAATTAAGTCTATCAATTTACTGGGTAATAAAATTACAGATATTTTGGTGGAACTTGAAAAAAGTTATCCATATTGAACTTACCGTGAACATGAAGTCGAATAAATATTATGATCTCACAGAAGAAATGATCAGGAACGGGTTCAAAACTCAAGCTTTACCCAGTGGAAGTTGGTGCGAGACGAGTTCCAGCAAAATCTTTGCATCACTTACTGAAAGAATTGGGTTAGGCAGGTCTGCCGTCAATACATTTATGGAACGAGCTTCCAAGACGGCATTAACGGAATCATACAGTATTTGGTTGGGTAGGGAGAGAAGTAGAATGGTGGATGGTGAGCTTATTATCGCGCAATAAAATAAAAAAAGGGAGGCCTCCTTTTCTTAAACCAGCCTATTGTCAGTCGCAAGCCCGAGACACCATTCTACTCATCTATTACCCACACACGATGGACCCGGCACCCGCACGGTGAATCCATGGAATGCTTAGAAATTTGTCTTCTCTATGTTTGTTTTAGTAAAATAGAGGAAAATCGTTAATAATGTTTATGCTTTTTTTCTGTCTAAAATTAGGTACCTAAGTATATGAAAGTGAAAATAGCGTGTGACTTTGTATGGTCTTACGTTAGACTAATATGTTATTCTATTGAAAGAAGCAAACAACTTTTCTTAAGAAACAATATGTCGTAAATGACAAAAAAAAAATTAATATAAAATAGCCAATTTGTATGGAAAAGGAAAAAAATGTCATTTCGACATATGATTCCTTAAGAAAAGTTGTTTGTTTCTATCAATAGAATCACATATTTCTCTAAGGAAAGACCATACAAAGTCACCCGTATGTCCGTAATTTCATTTGGACACGTGTACATTATAGTACAAAATGCGTAGAAGAGCGACCTTCATCGATCTGTTAAAAAAAAAAATATACCTATATATATTTATTTCCATTTGGTTCACAGGTAACACTCGGATATTGACAATTTTTACAAATAAAATACAATATTATTAAAATTAAATTATGGATGGACCGAAATAAGTAAGTGACATTGCTGCCATAAACAAGTACTGCAGCTTAACCTAAATTTGTGGCTTTATAAAGGCCGTGTTAACTTATAATCTAACTAATGATAATTTTATGTCAAATTATAAAAAAAATACAATAACAATTTCGTGGCTGTATAAAGGCCGTGCCAACTTATAATCTAAAATAATTATAATATAATGTCTAATTATAATAAAATCATTAACTTGTTATCCGAATGAAATGCACTTTTCATTTTTAATTCGGATAACAGATCGGTGAAGGTCGCTCTTTTACGTTTCTTAGACTATTTTATGTCAATATTATTGGCAGAGGAAGCGAGCGGTCAGTGCTGGCGTGGGCCGGCTAAAAGCGTGTGACCTGGCAATCTGTGTTCGTACCAACTGCTCCATAACCCATGGCGTGCGTTCCGTGATGTGGAAAAATCGATTAGGCAATGTTTTACAGGATATTACCTAGGTACAGTCAGCATAGAGAAGGCTCATTTCCTTTTACATGTTAATATACGACACAGCTGTAGGAAAGAGAATGGCATGTATTGCGCTGCACGGAAAAAAAAATGATGATCCAGTCTACCTTTTGCTGACTAGGTACATCCCTGATCCGTGGCCTGTTACAGCCGAGGCTGTAAAACGATAACACAAAATAAGCAGTCGACATCAATAAACAATTGCTTTATAAACCTTATTTTGCAAAACCGTTTTTTTTTAATTTGACATAATGGATAGTATAGAGTCTGATGTTACTCCACTATTTCTAATTGTAACATAAAATGCTAATAATTCCATAACACTGCCTCCGCGGTCCAGAGGTTAAGTCCGTGTATTTAGACTTGGAGGTACCGGGTTGAATTCCTGGTCGGGACACAAATCAAATCATTTATTTCCTTAGGTTAGTACACAACACTTGGATATTTATTTTATTTTTTATTTCAAAACTTTAATGCACAAAGTACAAAAGGCGGACTTAATGCCCGTAGACATTCTCTGACAGCCAAACCTTTGGGACTAATTAGAACAACTGTAGGTGCAAGGAAAGTATAAGTGACACATCAATTAGATATAAATACTTAGATAATAAACTTACTTATATATAATCTATTTATAAATATACTAAATACTAATACATACACAATAATAAACATACATATAAAACTTACAAATTTTGTTGGGAGTTATTTAGAAAATGTGAGTAGACCAGCTTTCTAAATGATGATCTGGTAGATGCCTGCCTTATGGTAATAGGTAGATTGTTCCACAGATTTGTAGCAACAACCGCAAAGGAATTCGAAACAAATCCGGAATGATGAGATGGAACGGAAAGAAGTGAGTTGTGAGAAGATCGGAGAGATTTATCATGAAAAGAAGAGAGATAGGCGAATTTGTCCTTGATGTATTTCGGTGTCGCAGGCTCATTTAAAATAGAGTAAAGGAGACAGAGGACTCTAAGATTCCTGCGACAGCGAATTGGCAGCCACTTCAACCTAGCACGATACTCGGAGATGTGATCATATTTACGTAAGCAATAGATGAACCGGATACATGCATTTAGTAAACGGTCCATTTTGTTGAGCAACATCTCCGACATATCAATGCTGCACACGTCACCATAGTCGAGGAGAGGAAGAAGAAGGCTTTGGACAAGGGTTATTTTAGCTTTTAACGGCAGAAAGTTTTTAAGTTTATTTAGAGAGTGCAAAGAAGAAAATATTTTACCACTGGTTCTGGTGACTTGGTTTGTCCAGCTTAGATTAGAATCTAGGTAAACACCTAGATTCTTCACCTCACTGCAATACGCAATTGGGACGTTGTCAAACCGAACAAGGTCAATACTGCTAGTATCAACTTTGCTCAACAGCCGCGAGCTTCCTATTATGATCGACTGACATTTGCTCGGATTGACAACAACCCCAAAGCGTCTTGACCAAGAGTATATATTACAAAGATCCGAGTTTAGCCAAGCTATTGCACTATTGACAGTGTTGATATCTGACCGCACATAGAGCTGCAAATCATCCGCATACAGGTGGTAGTCACAATGAAGTTGAGAGGTGATGGCATTAATGAAAACTGAAAACAACAAAGGGGAGAGAATGCCACCTTGTGGGACGCCCGTGTCCAAGTCCCCCCACTCTGATGACACCTGATCAACTCGAACCTGCTGCTGCCGACCGTGTAGATATTGAGAAAACCACGCCAGGGCCTCCGACGATATACCAAGACGAGACAGTGTAGCGATTAGCAAATCAGGATCTACTGTGTTAAAGGCATTCGTGAAATCAATTAGTACAAGTACTGTGACTTTGGTTTCATCCATGCCTCCTCGGATAATTATATAATATTGTCAATACATATATTTTTATATAATACAAGCTTGGCTGGACCGAATCTAACAGCAATACAATTTATAATAAATAAACACAATAATATTTATTAATTTTAAATAAACAAATTTAAATAATATTTAATTTATTTATGATATTTCTCGAGTTTGGTACGCTAGAGACATAGACGAGCTTGACACTTGTCATGATTGGCCTATAGTAAAGTTGGCTAAATGTGAATCCGCTTCTTTATAAGCGTTTCTGACCACCCCGAAAGGAAAACAGTCGTGAAGATACTTTACCTTACTTATCATTGCAAAAAAATCCTATCGGTATAACTTTTTTCGTCATTTAAGTAGGTCCTTTGCACGTGATTTATTCTACTACCCATAGTAATGCCGGAAAATTACTCACAGATTATATTTGTAGGCAGTACAATATAAAAGAATTAGGGAAGGGACGAGGATTACCTAAATAAGCTTATCCATTATATGTTTACGCAATTTAATATAATGGTCTTTTTTACTTTATAGTAACGCTAGTAAGTTTTTTATTTAATTTATTAAATAAATACCTATTTGTATTATTACGGCATAAGTACATATTCATACGTAATTAAATTAAAAAAATTAAAATTAAATATATTTTATTTCAGGCATTTAAAGACCCATAATTAATTTAAACAATAATTCTAATTTTAATCTAAACTATAATCTAAATAAATTTATAATTTACAAGGTCAAACGACCTTATGTCAAAAATAGCCTTAATTATGTCGTTATCAGATTGTCTCAGTCGGTTCACAAAAGAGGCGTGCCGCTTGCGGAGTATGGCAAAAAAGTCGTCGACTCTGTTCTCAGCAAACATACCAGACGCACTACACCTCCAGGGCAACTTTAGAATACATCTAAATGCATTATTATATTGCGTGTTAAAGGCACGCCCCGTGCACAATTTCCAGAGATGACTGGTGTAGAACGCCTGGCAGTACGCAACAAACAGAGTGATTTTAACTTGTCTCGAGCAACGCGCAAACCTTCGAGCCAACATATTGCTCTTGGCAGCGAGAGTCCTCCTCTGTCTTTTCTTTGTAATACATACACATTAAACAAGATTGAAGTTGGCCGGCTATGTAATAAACTGGCCGAAGTTGTTTGAGTTACCCAAGTTTTGTAAGTTGTGATATAGAGTCGCATCGTTTCCAATATGTTTCACAATAAAAAGGTCTCTGTCAGCTGTCGTTTTACTAAACGTGTGTCGAGCAAGTCCTGTATAAGAAAATTCAATTTATCAATCTTTCCGAATCCGGAGGCTCGTGGGTCGGCCGACTGCGGCTGCTACTCGATGGAACGTCAACTCCCGATCTGTAAATAATGTATCAGCAAAACCCTGTGACCCATTTCATAAAGTAATCAATATGCAATACAAAGGATAGTACAACTCTACAACCGGACTGGCCACGGCAGTTTATTTCGCCTTTTTGATACGAACAAATAGACGGCAAGTAATTGTTGCTGCAAAATGAATTCAGCTTTTACGTTCCAACATATTTTACTACATACAAAACTGTTTACTTCACTCGTATTCCATTATAACTAACGTAAAACGTTTACTAAAGCAATTCAATTACTTTTTACATTTGGAAAATGTTTTAACCTATTTACTAGCTGGTCTTTATATTACGTTTATTGCACCAGATTATGTATTGTGAACCGCCTTTGTTTTCTATGAAAAACTGTTATAAAAAGTATTTAATAATAATACGTATTTGGCTGTATCATAGAAAATACAAATTTAATTAGACGCAGACACCTAAAAATTAATGAAACTTCATTCTGTTCGCGGGCAAGCACGAACATTTGGGTATTTCGTTTAGCCAAGTCGATGTTTTTGTCGCATCTTATCGCGATGTCCTCTTCCGATAAAGGTCTAGTAATTGCGGGACAACAACCATCATCGTACTTTGTGATGTATAGCTACTATTTTACACAAACGTGCCTCAACTTTGGGTATATATTTTAACTGGCCAAACAGGCTAATGATTTGGTTGCATACGCTAATATGGTATTTAATTGTCTTTATTTACATAACTATTATGTTTCTCCAAACCAATCTTGGCCTAAATAAGGAATAAATTTTGTTTTGGCACATTTGTTTTATGTGAATGTGATAGTGAGAGAAGGCAAATTTAACCCTCATTTAAAGAAACGTTTTTAAATAGAGCTAATTGTCTATAGGCTTTTATAATAAAACTTACAATATACGAGTAGGTTTCTATCAATAATAAATTCTAACAAGAAAAAATAGTGAAGGATGAGTACAAAAGCTAACGAAGTAAATTAAAGCACATGAACCTACGGGTATTTTACCTTTGTCTGCTTCTCTCGCTTGGCTGCTCGCTCTCACGGCTCCCAGTTATTCTCTCAACTATACAATATTATGGTAATAGAGGTGTTACCCGCGTAGATATTTTAAAAACTTTTCATTTTAAATAATTTATGTCTCCTATGAACTTAATAACATTTTATTAAGTGAGAACAGCAGTCGCCTCTTTATAAACTAAAATTCACTAATATTAAAAGTTGGGAAAGCATTAAGATGGCAATGTATCTAGGTACCGCACTAACGTAGACGTTACGGCATTTAAGACATATGTCAATCTACTTTATGACCCGACAGGTAGACTAAACGGGCCTCTGGAGTCACCGGCGTGGGCGCCACAAAAAGTTGATTGAATTTGAGTGGCCTTGACAGCGGCAAGGGACCGTCCCAAACGAATCTGGCTGAGTCCACAGGGAGAGTCCCACATCTCACCGCAACGACGTTTGATCATAAAAAATCTGCCAACCATACTACCGGGCTTATTTATGATCATTTGGCAAATGGAACTGAATTACTTATTGTTTTACATTGTCTTGTCGTTCTTTATAGCCCGGTTTTAAACTAGTGTGTATTTAACAATGCCAAATGGTTTAGATTTATGTATCGTTGTATACTAATATGGGCTAAAGCATCTGGAAAGTATTAGGTTCAAAGGTTACAAAATATAGTACAGCAGTTTCACTATTTTGACAGCGCGTTTAAATTAGGTTGTTTGAACGACCGCCGATTAAATTCCTGTACGATCGAAATGTGGATGAACATTTAATTTTTTGTCTAAACAAAAGCTAAATCAATAATTTTTATTCGAAGTAATATACAAACAATATAAAAGAATTACAATATAATAATTAACCTAAAAAATAAACTAAATCTAAATAACAAATTAAATATAATAAAAAAAAATTATACATACCTTATAATATAAAAATTTCCTCCAGGCCATTGTCCAGTGGCATGGTGCCCAAAACACTGGCAGCATTTCCTCGTTGAATTTCAATACTAATCTTTTCAGCGAGGAAGCTGCCAGCCCGTGGGTCACCAGAGACGTCGACTAGTTTTTTAGATATTTCTTTAAATAAAGTTTTTGCCTCGAGGCAATTTAATTGATTTATTTCTGTAGTTTGACTGACGTGACATGGTTTATTACAAAATACATTATTTGGGTACCGATTTAGTTATTCGGTTTAGTAGTCCATAATTTCCTTTTTTTTTTTTCTTCTTACTTTGTCTTTTTCAAAATTACTAGCCTCCGTGGTCTAGCGGTTAAGTCCGTGGATTTAGACTCGAAGGTACCGGGTTCGATTCCTGGTCGGGACACAAAAATATTTATTAATAAAATATATTTGAAGATACTGGATTGAGCGAGCGAGATGGTTGCAAAATCGTTAAACCCTCCTAAGTCAGTATTTATTTGGTCGTGACATGTAGGCCTATGCCACCCATTACTTCTGCATTAGTTGGTTTTTAACATTGTAATAATTTCAAAAAAGGTTTTAAATGGACCTTCTCAATTCCGAGTAAGAAAGTGCGTCAAACTTTGTATTGAGGTTTTTGTTTCAACGGTACTGGTCAGCTATTCGGTGTGACTCAGTCTCAATGGTCAGATATGTCTGTTTCGTTCAAGTCAGACCTGTCGAGCGACATTTATTACAATCCAAACAGTCGGCTGATTATGTTTAACCTTTTTGTAACGGCCAAATACTTATAAAACTGTGGAATATTGTAGAACTCCGCAGACTAATGAAAAAGTATAACTGAGTTTATAACTACCTCGTTGCTCGTGCAGTAAACTGTTAATATTCAACAATTTTTGGCATGCAATTTCAAACTACAAACAACTCATCTGTTCCTGTACTGAACTTTTATACGTATTATAATGGAAGCATTACTCTTTTCGGCATTGTCATTAATAACGTTATCAACCCACTTTAAACATTGATCAGGAATAAGCAATAAGTTTAAAATCTTGTAAAGAAATGCGTTAAGCGTTCTCAACTTCCTGTTTCAATTGAGCTCGCTCGGTATTCAGGCGAAGGTAATGGTCAGTCCCTTAGGTCATCGCTTCACTTACTAAGAACTTTACCACCACCACTGCAACTAAACGTGTGTGCGGCTGTATGTACACGCGATAGACTGTGTAGTGCAATTGTGGGCTCCATTTATGTCTTGTAATTCTGTATTGTTTTATTTCTATCCCATTACTAATATCAGTTGTGTAAATTCCTCAGTGTTTTTTTTTTCACATTTTAGTTAATTACATTTTATGTTTGTTAAATAAAAATAGATTATAGTAAACATTTAATAATGTTTTATGGAAAAATATATTTAAATGAAACAAAAGACTTTAATTAGAAGAATATTATTCGTAAATATGGAAATCTGATATGCAAATAATAATTACCATTTTCGACTAACCTATCTGGGTCACGCAGATAATATCATGGGAAGACAGTTGTGGTCACGTCATCCCAATTCCAACTGGAGGGCTGTGGTAACTTGTACTGTAGTTACTGCACCTACTATATCTACGTACACTTGCAACTTGATTGACGAGCGAATTTTTGTATTAATAAAGAAAAATCTCCGCCAATGTTTATTTTCAATTAGCCATAAACGTGAATTGCTGTCGAGTAATTTCCGGATAAATATTCATAGTGGATCGGTGCCGCCTGCACGATTTCTGCCCTGGTTGTGGATTAAATAACAATTACGTTGCGCTGTGTAATTCAATTACACATTTATTAGTAGAGGGTAACTCGATACCGCGTATCATTTCATACAACTTTGTTTTCATCAGTACATTTTAAAGAGTTGACTAGTTACTAAGTAACGTTTCGAGAGCACATTGAAACCGCCAAGTCCACTTTTATTATTGTTTTAATGCCATTTGGTTGCGATGTTTTATGTAAGTTAATATGTTTTGTGAGCGCTTTTCTGCGATATTAAAACCATGAAGCACACTCTGTTAGCTTTATAGTTTGTGCTTTGTTTGATATTTATCTAGGTAAGTAGTAAATAAGAAATACAACGTTTTCTTATCATCATCATGCTAGTTACCTTGTGAGGTAGTTGGAGAGGGATCAAAGCTCGGTAGCAACCTTTTTATATCTTATTTAATAGACGTATGTATACATAAAACTAGCTGTTTGATCCCACTTTGCTCGTAGGTTCAAGAAATATACATACATACATATCTTCACGCCAGATCCCTTGCGGGGTAGGCAGAGACAATTGAGCGCCATTTGACACTATCACGACATACCTCTTTCGCTTCGTCGACATTCATTAACCTCTTCATACATGCCCTTTGGTTACGAAGACTTTTTAATGCACCTTCAGTCAGTGTTTTATTTATTTGATCGTGATATGTGAGTCTCGGTCTGCCAGGGCCTCTTTTACCCACAACTTTCGCATTATATATCTGGTTCGTCAATCTTTCATCGCTCATCCTTTCAACATGCCCGAACCATCGTAGCATGCTTTTCCTTATTTTTGTCCCTATGCTTTCCTTCATACCAACCCTTTTCCGTATTTCGACGTTACGTATGCGGTCCGCCAAAGTGACGCCACATATCCGCCGCAACGACCGCATTTCTACTGCATTAACCCTACTCTCATGCGTATTCTGACATATCCACGTTTCGCTTCCATACATCAGTGTTGGTACCAACATGGCATTGTGTATGGCGAGCCGAGCTTTGTCACTGACATTTCGACTGCCGATCAGTGACCCCAGGGCACCGTTAACACTATTTCCCGCGTTCACTCTTCTTTCAACGTCCCTATCGTACTTCCCATCCGCAGTGAAAACACTGCCCAGATATATAATTTCATTTACTTGTTCTAGAGTTTCATCATCAATCTTTATCGTCACGGTTGTCATCCTTCTTCTTTCAAACACTAGTACCTTGGTTTTTCTCGCATTCAAACGAAGTCCTTTTTCTGCACATCCCTCCTTCATTCTTGTGACTAGTGATTGCAGTTGTTGTTCGGACGATGCCATAAGAACAGCATCATCTGCATAAAGCAGGCAGTTCACCACTAGATCACTCATCTTTATCCCACAGTCACTCTCTCTCACTCTTTTTAGGCATTTGTCGAGATATAGAGTGAATAATCTAGGAGAAAGCACACAACCCTGTTTGACGCCCATTTGGGATTCAAAGCAAGGCGACATACCCCCCTCCACCCGCACACAAGCTTTGCAGCCCTTGTACAGGGACTGTATAGCTTGTAGCAGTTTGTCATTCACTCCATACTCCGGCAATATGTCCCAAAGCTTCTTTCTTACAACTCTATCAAAAGCCTTTTCCAAATCCACAAAAGCACAGAAAACCTTCTGGTTTAAGGCCAAAAACTTCTCTGTGATATTGCGGAGCGAAAAGACTTGGTCAGTGCATCCTCTTCCAGGTCTAAAGCCTCCTTGTGCCTCCCATAAAAGACCTTCAGTCTTCTCTTGCAAGCGTTTCGTGAGAATCTTGCCATACATCTTGCTCGCCAAACTGATCAAACTAATCGCTCGGTAGTTGGCACAGTCCAATCTAGATCCCTTACCTTTGTATAAAGGAACGATGACTGATTGCCGCCAGTCCTCTGGTACTCTTCCCTCCTGCCAGCAAAGGTTGCACAGTAGGTGGAAAGCGTTCCAGACCGGTATACCTCCGTATTTGATCATTTCAGCGAGCACTCGATCTTTTCCCGCTGCTTTGCCACATTTCAGGCTTCTAATTGCCGATTGCAATTCTTGCACACTTATTTCCTCCTTAAAAGTGGACGTTATAGTTGTGGATAGCTCTGGAGGTAAAGTACCCGTCGTAACGTCGCGTCGTTAGGAGTACTACCAGCATACATCTCGCTAAAATATTCATTCCATCGCTGCAACACCTCATTTGTGTTTGCAAGAATGTTACCGCTTTTTGATTTCACTCTGTTCATTCGACAAGATGACAAGCTACCTTTGGCCTTCCTAACTTCCCTCCAGAAAAGTTTGGAGTTCTCCTTAAAGTTGCTCGTCATCCTATTTTCACCTATTTCTTTACATCTTTCACGCTTCTCCTTAACCAAAACTTTTGTCTCATTCTTGCAGCGATGGTACAACTCTTTTTTTTCTCTTTTTATACTTTCATTCATATTCAGCGAAGCAACGTAATCTATCCAAGCTTTCTTCTTTCTTTCTACCGAATCTTTGACCTCTTGATCCCACCACGCGTCACCCTTGGTTGCTCGCTTTTTTGCTACTCCACATACTTCTCTTGCCGATTCTACCATACCATTTTTTAGGTACTTCCAACACTCTTCTACATCTTTGCTCACATCTTTCAAATTGATAAGTTTATCATTGACGCATTTCATATACTCCTCTTTCACACTATCATCTTGTAACTTTTCACTCTTTATTCTCTCTACTGCTGACAGATTGCCACCTGATCGCCGGTGGCGCCATTTTGTGAACAGGCCACTAATCCTAGTAATTACTATTATATTATCAAGAAATATGTTACGGAAAATGCGGTCACATGTCGTTCTCGTATGTCCATCCTCGTGTTTCATCTGCTATTTTTATCAAAAAGGTTTAGTAGTTTAGGCGTGAAGGTGAGACAAACATCTATACAGATAGTGTTGCCCAATCTTGGTCTTGTTCTTACAGTCTTGGTATTGGTATTGCTTTTTTGCAAGACCAAGACCGCTGATATGGATGCAAGACCAAGACCGCTGATATGGATGCAAGACCAAGACCGCTGATATGGATGCAAGACCAATACCTAGACTTACCCTAGTCTTGGTCTTGCGCAAGAGTTTAGCAAGACTTGCTCAGATATTTTTTTCCTAATTTTGATGAAATTGTTAACTTTTTTTGGGATTAAGGTTTTTGTTTTCAATAAATTGTTATTTTTCTTTGTAATTGTAACAACTTGGATATTGTCCGCACTAAAATAATATAAAACAAAAACATAATAAAATATAAACAAACATAAGTTAGGTAATCATGGTTGGACCGTAACAGGTAAACAATCCAGATTTATGTGTGTTATAATAGCATTATTGTCATAAGCAAAGTAATTGTAACTTATTAACTACTTAATATAAGATCGTGGCTGTAAATAGGCCGTGTCAACTAAATATAAATTCGTGGCTGTAAAAGGGCCGAGTCAGCTTACAATCTAACAATAATAATAAATATCAAATCTTAATACTAGTTCGTGGCTGTATACGGGCCGTGGCAATGTAAATAATAATATTGCGTCGTGTCTGTAATTTTTACCGTTTGTTATCACGACCGTATCCCGATCAGCCACCAAAAAACCACAATTTTAAAAAAGCGGATTCACATTTAGCCAACTACTATAGGCCCATCATGACAAGTGGCTAGCTCGTCAATCTCTCTAGAGATGTACCAAACTCGAAAAATATCACAAATAAATTATTGTGTCCCGAGCATAATTCGAACCTGTTATCTCCGAGTCTAAGTCCACGGGCCACTAGATAATAATAATAACTAAATAAAAATAAATAAATAGTTCAAATTTCAAGTAAATCGGTCCAGTTGATGACGAGATAGTAGTTTGCGGAAATTGTGTCAGAGCAAGAGTCTTGCGAGACTTGCGCAAGACCAAGGCCGAGACCAAGACCACCTATTCTGATGCAAGACCAAGACTGGCTAAGTCTTGGTCTTTCTTTGGGCAACACTATATACAGACAAAGCTTCTTTTACATTTATAATATTATAATGGATAGCCTCAATTTTTTAAGATAATTAACTTTTATACACGTATTTATGTCTATTTCGAGTGTGTTATTCCTGTGTAAGTTGTCAGGGCATCGCACTTAAAGGGTTTCTTTGTAAAATGAATGCCGCGGATACATGCTGGCTCTCCCCCTTTATGTCGTAAAGCGGTCCATACTCCCATTGAGGCTCAGATTACAACCCCACCTGCTACACATTTTCTGCAACACTTTGATCCGAATATAAAAATCTTCACAAATAACGTTTACACTAAGGGTAGGGACGCGGTATCGAATTAAGATTATCGATGACCCATGAGTAGTATCGGATAAAAGGTATACAGTAGGTACAGAAATATTTAAAGGTAAAACTAATAATAATTATTTTGTTGATGCCAAGATTATGACAGTCACGTCTCTGTATGTATATAGTTGCTTACAGGAGGTTCATGCGAAAGCTAATGAACTTCCAAAAATATCTAGTTTGACTAAGTATAACCTAAGAAACAAGAATGAAATCTATATAAGGCAAACCAGGTTGAGAAAAACGTTTAAACAAGGTTTGCCGTTGAAAATTACATTATACAATAAACTACCTGAGATTATAACTAGACTACAACCAAATGAATTTAAAACAAAATTGAAACTCTTTTTTTTTAATAATTCTTTTTATAACCTGTCAGAATTTATTAACATGCCTTTGACGGAAAATTCTTTTAAATAGTTGTATAGTTTTGTGGTCTTATGCCTTCTACTGTATTGTGTTCCTATGCTACTTTGTCTGCGATGCATGGTGTTAATAGCATTGTTGTTATTATTTTAAAATTTGTTAACTGACATACCAAAATATAACGATTGTTATATAGGTGAAATATACAAATATAAAAAATATAAAATATAATGTAGAGACGCTATATAGATCTGCGGCCCTTTTTACTCTTATTACATAGCTCATTGTAAATCCGCCCAGCAAGTTATCCATCTGTGTTTGGCAAGATAGTAAATCTCAGAATCCTCTACTTACTCTTTTCTATTCTCAACGAGCCTGCGACAACGAAATACCTCAAGGACAATTTTGCCTATCTTTTCTTATTTCACGATAAGTCTCTTCGCTCCTCACAGAACTCTGTTCTGTCTATTCCATCGCACCACTCTGGATTCATGAAAGATTTTTTTTCTGTTACCTCAACCTGTGGAACATGCTGCCGGTAAATATACGCCAAGCATCCAACCGAAACCTTTTCAAAAAAATGGTAAATTCATATTATTTAAATAGCTCTAAACTCTATAAACTCATCTCTGTGAACTCATTTAGTTTATTCAGTATATTATTATATGTAGTGTATGTATTAATGTATGTACCTAGTCTTTTTTAAAACGTTGTGTGTATGTATTATTAGTATTTAGTTTATTATTGTAATAGGTATATGGTTAAGATAATATTGCATATTTATTACGTAATCATATTTCTCTAATTGCACCTACCTTACGTCTTTAATGTTCTACAGTGACCATAAGGTTGGCTGTCAGAGAATGTCTAGCGACATTAAGTCCGCCCCTTGTATATATTGTGCAATAAAGCGTCCAGGAGCTCCTTGCAGTTTTCCACATCGCTGCTAAATGTGGAGACAACGTCGCGGCACTCGGCCGCCACGGCCTTTCCTGCAGCAGAGGTCGCATCCCAAGGCACGCCAGCCTAAATGACGTCATTCGTCGGGCCCTTGTGTCTGTGGGTTCGCCAGCCATATTAGAACCCAGTGGCATGGCCCGCGACGATGGTCCCATGAAGGATAGGTTTGCCTTTAGTGTGGGATGCCACCTGTGTGGACACTCTGGCGCCTTCCCACTTGTCCTTGACCTCTAAGGATCCAGGCGCTGCTGCATTACAAGCAGAGAACCTCAAACGGCGGAAATACACTCAGCTTATTGGGAGATGTGTTTTTGCGCCGTTTTGAGTTAAAACTCTCGGGCCGTGGGGACCAAGTGCATATGAAATTTGCGTTGTCTAAACAGCTCGTCAACACCTCGGGGGACAAGAGGGCTGGGCAAATTTCGGCCAAAGGATCAGCATTGCCATTCAACGTGGCAATGCTGCCAGTATCCTTATTTATCACTTTGCCCATTGGCAGCGATTTGGAGCATTTTTTTTATTTATAATAATTTTATTTTGTTTTTAGTTGCTTTTTTTATTATGTTTAATAGTGGTAAATTATTCTTAAAAGTAATTTGTAACGCCTGCCGTACGAGCTTACACTTGCATCGGTTATCAATGGTTGTTATGTACTCGTATCAATGGACATGTGTGTAAATGCGACGTTCGGCAATACTCCAATGGTTTTAAACTTGCGGTATCATAACACTGCTAACCACCACTTCGCTGCTTAGTCTTCCACTAACAGGAGTAGAATTACTTAAATAATTTAAATTATGACGTGTCACAAATGCCTGTAGGTTTACGTGAATAAAGATATTTTGACTTTGACACTGTAGATAGTTATTTTTTTTTATTATTAATTTTATCGAGTACAAAAATTTCGTTATCGGAACGAAAAGTATCGATATTTTTTCCGTGTCCCTAACTACGGGTATAGTATGGCATTGCAATTTGATACTCAAAACTCATAGTTTTTTAGATTAAACTTTAACCCCAAAGATAATATTTAGCATTTTACAGAAAATTGGATGTACCTACAGTGAAATTAAACGCGCAAAGAGTTTTGAGCGTCCGGCAAAAGTAGTTATTTATTATTACGCATGTCGCACGTTTAATAAAAAGTAAAAAATAACACTTGCCACTTGTCATGATGGGCCTATAGTAAAGTGGGCTAAATGTGAATCAATTAAAATTAAAAAAAAATCTGGTTTCTGATTACCCCGAAAGGGATACGGTCGTAATGATACTTTACTTTTCTTACTTCTAAAAAATTACAACTTGTGGGCAGAATTAGCGTTTTAATTTTGCACTTAGTATAAGCTGTCCTTAATTGACAATGACCGATTATTTTATTATGCTGTTTATCTTGCTTACTGTATTCGTTACTGCGCTTCTGTCAAACTCTTAAACAATAAAAAATCATTTTATTAGAAATTCAACTTCCATATTTTCTTATTTTGAAGCTCATATCTAGTAAGTAATAATTTTACTTTTTATCATAACCGGCCCCGAAACTTATTTCAGCATTTTTAATTCCTCGTAGATTGTGATTAAATCGTTCACACACACTTGTGTATAGTACAAGTACACGAAATCAACTTAATGGGATCATCTCAAATTACGATATTCAAATATTCGTACTTGCACATTGCATAAAAGACTAGTATGAGTTTGTTTGGTATTGTTATGTCTAATCGTATGATCTTCATGGTTTTTATATTTTACACATGGGAGCCTCTTATCTTCTTTTGTTTGCACCATGGTCTAATTTCTATACTCGCCATTAAAACGAACATATTTTTAAACCTTGTTAGTTTATTACCATTTTAGAAAAACGAATGCGTGATGCTGACGAGTCAGACAAATTAAGTTTACGAAACTAGTACCGGATATACGCGTCTATAATAACTTGCGAAGGCTTGTTGAGTTTTTTCATGTACCTGACAGTTTTTTTTTTATAATGAGACATCAAGAATACATTTGTAAAGGAACGCTTACACGGACATCTGTTTTATTTTTATTTTAGCAATATTAGTTAATTATGACGTCACGACCACATCAAGCAATTTACTGCGACACTAAATAACAACTAGTATGAAGCGCCAAATCGTATTACGGATCATGGTTTTGCTATAGATTCCTCTATTAATTTCTCCAGATTAAAATTACTACAGATTCATCTATTACTGTTGCCGGGCAATAGGGAATATGCATGTAACGTAATCTAGTTCTGGAATATATATTATGCATTTTATTATTTACAAATTAATCCACAATGTTGTTTTTTATTTAAATTGGTTTATTATTTTTTATTTTGTAAAAGCATTTACATAAATATTTTTATTTTGTAAAAAATAATTTTATTTCTTGAAACTAAACGCTGGCGCGCTATTCAAAAACAACAACTCTTAGTTGAAAATATCTTAGAATTATGGCACAAATATTGTTAAGTCACACCGAACAAAATAAACAAACATATCATACATTTATTTGCCTTTTTTATATTCTAATCAATTAATAAGAATGGAAGATTTTTATAATATTGCCGTTGCCCGGCTGGAGGTTCGCTTGGTCGTCGCAAATTTTATACAATAAACATTTTTTTTGTAATCGAAAAAATATCGAACAAACCACTCTTGTTTAATATGTTGTACCGTTTTTGGATGTTATCATCAATAGCAAAATATCAATCCATTTTATTTATAGAAAACGGTTTTTTTTTAAGGTTACCTACATACCTATATAGGTAATTTTCAAGTTATATAAATGTATAATTCTTTAAAAGCAACAAAATAAATCGTGCATACGAGTAGTTTTATTGTTGCTTAACAATGTTAGGTTATTATTTACGAATGCGTCGATAATTGTCAGCTCAGTAACAGTAATAACATTTTCCCTCAAATCGCTCTCCAGAAGATAGACCGACAAATTGATTGGAGATACAACGCTACTCGATGGAGACATCACTACGGCTGCCACTTTGCCTGTCTTGCGCTTGGTTTTTCGTGTTTTAAAGTATTTTTAATAAACTCCTAAAATAATGAAACCCATAAAGTTGTTCAATACTAGTAAGTTTCTTACATCTCACGGTCGTAATGATACTTTTAGAAATTACCTCTTATTGTAACCTATTTGTGTGAATTCAGAGAAGTTGACAAGCATGTCTTGTGTGAGGTTTCCCTTATCTTACGAGCTTGTGTTTTATTATCTAAACTTCTCAAATTACTCTCATGACAGAATCCACAAGGCAAACAAGTGTTACTTACAACTTGAGAACGAACTAAATTTCATTACCTACTTAGTTTATTCATCTACTGGCACCGTGGCATAGTGGTTGCGGTAGATATAAGTAGATATCGGCTTTGATTCCTAGTTGTGAAGTTTAATGTATGGTAGGTATTTTTTAAATAGGAGTACAACATCGATTAGATTGCCATAGATTTGATGCTTCTTATTGTATGCAAGTAATGTTCGAGTTCAGTGAGTAATAGACGTTCCTTTATAACTTAACCTAATATTTTCCATGCGATATAAGTTATGGAGTGATTAGTTATTTTCTTATTCTAATACATTTTTAATTGTGTTAATATCGCTTGACCTTTTGTCTAAGATCAAAGTGTAAAAATCTTAGATATATAATAAATAAATTATTTATTGCACAGAAAATATAACATTTTACAGTACATAGGCGAGCTTAATGTCTAAAAACATTTTCTAACTGCTAACCTTTGGGAGATGTGAGCAGGGATTGTAAGGTTACTGGTTACATACTATAGTTATATATACAAACAATAATATACCGATTTAGTCAAGTTATGTAGACTCGTCTCGGTTTTTGTGAAAGTGTTTAGTGAGAAAATTTTTAAAACATATAAGTGATGGTGCTTTACGAATATGAAGAGGGAGTCGGTTCCACTGGCGATTCTTTTACAGTATCAGCACTGTATAAGAATCTGAACTTCTGCCGGACGAATGTGGCGGGATTTTTAATTGATTATTAGAGGAAGAGCGAAGAGCACAACTGTGTGTATCGCACAACAATCTTCATATTTTTAACGCATAAACTGATCAGTTAATGTTCATTTCCTAATGAATTACATTCCAAACGGGTGTCAGCATAGCTCCGCGGTTCACCAATAAAAAAAATACATGAAGGCTCTTGTTTAGTATGTTGTGGTCACAGGCGCGACGTGCCATACGTGTGAGTCACGTAACGGAAACCACTTCGCTGGAAATTGATGTCTGTTACTTGATGCATTTCTATATTATTTAAATCACCACGGCTGATGTTAAATGCAACCATTAATATCAAGTAAAGCGAAGTAATAAACTCATATACGTAGGTATATATAGTATTACAGAAGTATGATCACGACCGTAATACCTTGCGGCACATTGAGCTCTTCTACGCTTTAGCATACTAGACTCGTTATATTTTGCAAATAAATAGAATAATTTTTGTACTCTCGAACCTTCACGCCTAAATCTACTGTCTTAACTGCGTTGTCAATTTAATAAGTTGTGTCTTAACCACGTTGACAATATAATGCCAGAACATCGGGAGATAAATATTTGTTTTATCGGTACTAATTTGTATAATATTTTGTGTCTATGAATAAGCTCAAGGTTCAAGCTTCTGTTAAGATTCAATGTATAAAAAAGTATAATAAAGTATAATATGTAGTTTATCTTAGATTAGATGGCGCTGTGTGACCTATCTGAAATATTTATTAAAAAAAAAAATGTAGGTTACTAACAACATGACTGCCCCTAGAACACAGTCCTAGATATCCACCCTTAGAGATGGGCCTTCCAGTTTTTTTTTAAAGAACGACTCCACAAGTTGGCTTCAGTGGAACCGGACCCGACACGGCCTAATGTGCTCTCGGACGTGTTGGTGTAAATCTATGACATTTCGTATATGCCGTTTCGAATTCACCTTGCTCTTACAACCGAGCCACCACACCGCTCTGTAGTAATGTTAGCTATCCGTCTTTATCTCCTTCCATGCACCGGCACATTTATACCTGGGATGTTTAAATGTTAGTTCTGTTTTATCAGTTTTTATACACCCTCCCACGTTATTATACCTGCTATCAATTTTCTAATGTTATTTGTTAGTTGTAGATTATTTACAAATCTTTACCTATGTACTTAAGTATTAATATAATTTTACTTTAAATTAAGTATTATTACGCCCATAGTTTATTTTAATAAAACCCGTAAGTTTTAACAATGCAATGAATTGGTGCGCTACAATTATCCCCTAGAACGAAGCGTACTGTTGGAGATGGGCCTTCCAGAAAATATCTGGAAAATTTGACCTGTACTCGCCACGCTGCGCTGGCCAGACGCGGGGAAATACAAGTATAACGAATGTAAACATAGCCTAATAGACAGAGACATTAAATATGGTCGTCTTGTTATGACGACCATATTTACGGGGCGAAAAGTCAAACGATATGAGAATTAAAGAAAGGTCGTCTCAGACTTAGTGCCCCGACAAGAGAAGAACAAAGGAGATGACGTAAAAATAAAGTAACAAACATTTTGTATGAAAATAACAACCAATGCTCGTTCTATCTTATATTTAAACTCTTTGCTAATAAAATAATCCAATACAGTTAAACGTTTACCGTATACAGCATTAAAATTAATAACAAAATATTTATCAGCTAACATCTGTGTCCCGCCCTCCCGAAGCTTAAAGTTTGCTAAACGACCGTCTTGTTTCCAAAAACTCCAGACGGAATCGCCCCGCTTTGAAATGAGAATGCTTTTTTGTTTCTTTGTTTGCTACTGGTGCTACAGATTCGTACACAAAAATAATACTTCAGTTTTTTGTTTTATCATTTGCTTATTATTTATTAATACCTACGTACAGTACTCCCAAATTAATAATGCGCATGCAGATCTTCGCTAATTGTCGTATTCCCGGAAACACCCGAATCTTTAAATCGTAAGAGCCCTAAAGAATGCACTTGCAATTTGCACCTTGTTTGAAAGAAATAGAAGTCAATATCATAAGTACACAATCGAAAACAATTCGGGCAGTTGTTTTTATATATTGGCAGTGACTGCACGTGTACTCTCTGTGTGGAATTATATAGAGCTGCTATTACACACCCTTCTTGGTTTTGTATTTAAAGGTGAATTTAATTTCAACTTTAATTATCTTATTTAAATAGTTTATTTGACAATTTATGTGAATGAATGTTAGATGATTTTATATATTTAGTTTTATGTTTTTTTAGTTATTATTGTTATTTTGTTGAAATAAATAAATATATTCTGTTTATTTGACAATTGCTTGTCTGTCTGACACAGGCAGAGATTTTATATTTAAAGGAGGTCACTACAGTACTATAAAATTTTCGAAGTAAATCAATCCAACAAAGATTGTAGCATATTCTCAACCGTGTGGTTTTCCTCGCTATTCGCTATATATACATGGAATTATCGAATTAAATTTTTAGCACAAAACACATAATTCTACTAAATTATGCATGAAGAAAGTGCACTTAACTACTCTATATACATGTACGTCTTCCGACGCTCGGGGAATACGACCATTGCCGAACAGTGACGAAGATTTCTATGCGCATTATCACTTTGGGAGAGCTGTATACGCCTATCGGAAAGCTCAATTAAACTGGGTTCATTTTTAATATAATGTATTAGGTAGGTTTGGTTGACCAAAAAAGTGGTCTACCACCTTACGGTTGAGATTTGATTGCACGTCAACTAACAATAAGGTTGATTCTACATTGAAAATTGTACTTTCATTTAGACTTTAGCAATATTTTTAATACAAAGAAAGGTTTGTCAAAACTGATTGACCTCTTTTTTGGTCCACATATACAAGTACCAAGTTTTTTTTTAAGACGGAGATCGCAAAACCGTCTGACGGCACGACCCCAGCCTTAAGGGCCACCGCGCCCATGAGACCCCAAGGCGCCTACGGACTAAAACCCTTTAAACCGTCTCTCTTTCACTGTTGGCCCTGCGTGCCTTAACAGCTAAGTCTGAGTCGTGGTTACGGAGTGAAGGCACTTGTTTGCCGCGTGAAGTACCAAGCTCGCCTTTTATATCAACTTTTTTATGGGCTTATGCCAATGATGATAAATGGTAAGCTAGTCGATGTCTCTAGTGTACCAAACTCAAGAAATATCACAAATAAATTATTGTGTTCCGACCAGGAATTGAAACCGGTACCTCCGCGTCTAAAACCACAGACTTATTG
This sequence comes from Tinea semifulvella, assembly GCA_910589645.1. Lineage (NCBI taxonomy): Eukaryota > Metazoa > Arthropoda > Insecta > Lepidoptera > Tineidae > Tinea > Tinea semifulvella. The sequence continues at coordinate 10,526,667 of OU342585.1, forward strand.
GCTAGACTACGGAGGTTTATACGGGTATACGAATAATATTAAAAAATACTCTTTTAATTTACAAAAATCTGGGCCGGACCCTGTCAAGACAATAACGGTTAGATCAAACAATTATAAAAAATATTAAATGTGAACAACATTGGTACGACAGCATAATATTAACGCTGGTGTATGGGCCTGTATGGCGTGTATTTACAGAAATAGGTAACCTAAATTTACTGGATCAATATAAGTTAATTACCTGTTTGTGTACATGATACTTAAAGTACAAAATTAACTTGCTCCACTGAAATATAAATGCTGTTATAAAATTTTCATTCCGTCAACAATGCAAAAGGAAACTACCTACCACCTATTTATTCGTTCGTTTGTACGTACTCTGTTTTATTACCTTAATCATAGGTGCATATTATTTACAATACGAGTTTAAGTGCGTTTAACGCTTGTGCTTCCCTCTCGCTCGCACGATACAGCATTTTTAAAGATTATTCAAGTCTGAGTTCAGTTTTGAGAAGCGTAGTCTATTAACTTTCTAGAAAATAAAATTACGGACATTTTAGTTATATTTCCACTTTCATATACCTAATTTATAAAAAGTGCTAATTTATTAGTATTATTAAATTCTTTATTGCACAAAATAAGTGTACAAAGGCGAAGATTAATGCCTACAAGACATTTTCTAACATCTAACCTTTGGGAGAGTGTGAGATTAAGGGTAGTGCTAATATCAATTTTAACAATATACTACATACTAATAGATACTTACACTGTTACATAAATTACACATATACTTATAAATAAACGCATATATACATACATAGATATTAATTTAATACATTTACAACGATTTTATTTAATATCACTACACAAATAAGAAAACTGCAGGAATCAACCCTCTTTGTAAAAAAAATCCCGTCCGATGCCCGGCTAGAATATTATTATATAAAAAGTGGATTTCATTCGAATAGCCGATCGATGAACGTCGCTTTTCTATTATTAGAGCTAACGAATAACGTTATGGGTTGTCAAGAAACACATATCACTAGTTGTTGACGGATTTATATTCTTAGGGGTTGAAGTGACTGACAAATATTGTGTATTATTATTAAATATTAAATTAATTTTATATTATGTACAAAATAATTACGCTTGCAGAAAGCATTTTGTAATATTAATGATTTGATCAACGTAACGGTGGTCGTTATGCTTATTATGTGTTTTCACTTTGTTGTCGTTAATAAACTGACACTGTGCTGACATCACTGTGCATTGTGCTTCTATCTGCATCATTCATCAAGCCTTGAATTTTTGTTCCCATACAAAAAGCTAACGCAACGTGGTACCTAATCTACTTTGGAAAATACAATGCCTTATTTACCTATTTCATGAACAACACCGATTTTGGTACACAATAAACCAAAAATATTATCAAGTATTAGACTTTAATTTAGTACAGTAAACTCAACTACATTAGGGCCAATAATGTAATCCTTTTTTTTTAAAATGACTTCTTTCTTTCATTTTAGGCTGTGTTTGTACTACTTGTGCTGTGACATCAGTGTCTAGAGACATCGACGAGAGCTTGCCACTTGTCATGATTGGCCTATAGTAAAGTTGGATAAACGTGAATCCGCTTCTATATAAGCGTGGTTTCTGACCACACCGCAAGGGATACGGTCGTGATGATACTTTATACTTTACTTTTGTGCTGTGTACAGTGATAAAAAATATAAATAGTAGTTTCCATATTTTTATTGATCTAATGCTATTTTACTATATAATTATTACTGTGCAGTTATTTGTAAAATAAACTATATATAGTTTTTGTATCAATCAAATTCTATAGTACTAGGGCTGTCATGATGATATTTTAAACGTTTTGCACACCTAAAATGTATATATTTTTTTTGTTTTTCTAATTAAATTATTATCTTATTAGAATAATTTATCTAAAAATTAAAAATGTATATATAACTGTGAATACAATTTAGCCCAAATCCACAAACTAGACGATGTCTTTTAGATGCGTAATTTTGTTTTATCAGTAAGGCAAGGAAAAAGTATATTTAATAAATAATAATATAATAAAATAATAAACGTAAATTTAGGAGTTAAGTTTGCTCTGTATGTATTTCAATGAGCAATTGACTGCATTGAAAACCGCTCCTAAATTGTCTCTGTGGTCTAGCGGTTGATTCACGGAATTTAGACTCGGAGGTACCGGGTTCGATTCCTAATCGGGACACTATAATATTTATAAATTTATAAATAATAAATTTTATTTATTTTTAATTTATTTGTGACAATTCTCGAGTTTGGTACGCTGGAGACATCGACGAGCTTGCCACGATTGGCCTATTGTAAAGTTGGCTAAATGTGAATCCGCTTATTCATAAGTGTGGTTTCTGACCACCCCGGAAGGGAAACGGTCGTGATTATACTTTACTACTTCTTTTTTACTAAAAACAACTCGAACGAAAAACATTGATTGTCTGAATAGAGGCACTCCACAACCGCCAACGGTCGCGCTTCAACAAATTCTTATCGTATTTTTTATGCCTTCTATTAAATTCGACAATCGTTTAGGTACTAATACGTATATTAATATAGATATACCTACTACTATTATCAGCGGCCGTTGCTAAATAATATACCTTTTTTGTACAGACCCCAGTGGATTTGCATACTTTAATAGAAATGAAATTTCACCCTAATCGCCGTTACATATCTATCAATCCGCAATTAGGCCAGCGTAGTGAGTGCATAATGGTTTGACCCTCACGTAAAACCAGAGATCATTTCTTTTAGGATATTATAAATCAACGATAATGACATCATTAATTTAAATAAAAATCAAAGCAGCACGTTAATGTTACAGAATACTGGTTTATATTATGGTTCTAATCTTCACATCTAAAATATGGTGGAATCCGTAGCTCGTTTTATGTCAAATAATAATTTCCGCTGTATGCGCGCGTTATATCTCACCTGTGTCGGATGCCATCTCCAAAGTTTGCCGTTTATGCCGGATGTTGTCCTTCACATTTGGTAAGTCTGGCGTAGTATACTAAATTATTTTTGACTTGTTATATCTTATACCAGGACATGCGTAGGTATGATAAGATACGAGTAACAATACAACTGACCAAATGTGGACTCCAATAAGCGCAGATAAAAATTGAGCCGTCCTAATAGATCGCAGTAAAATCCTGTGGATCATATCCGTCAATACACACGTTTAATGCTTAAATACATATCGTGAATCGTGATATTAAATAAATAATGATCGCGTTTATTTTTTTTATAATCCTTGCAAAAACAAATTTGAAGACAACACAAGTTGTAATATAACTGTAAAAAATAGTTAGGTTTAAGTATTTACATCCAAAGAAAAAAAAACTAATTAACTTAACCCGCATTAGGTGTGATGTGTGAAGTTAAATTTTCTTTGTACTTCATACGTGGAACTACATTTAAAATAGATTTGTTGGAAAGATTGAATCCATCGATGATATATCTTAATTGACCAGAAACTAGGAAGCCAGTAACACGTGTACTGCGAGGAAGGTTCACATCAAACGATAGTTTATTTTGTTAGATTCGCTTGATTGACTACAGCTTCAGAGCGACCTAATTTACTTTCCCTGCGTATGGGATCCTGTGTATCAACTCTGAAATTTCGAATTCTCTGGTCGAAGCGATACAGTAGGTACTAATGGACGACCAATACGGAAACATCGAGAATACAACGTTCAGTTGGCCTGTCTCACTTAGTGACGTATTTGTATTGACGAATTTAAATGTGCAATTTTGTGTTGAGGAGGAACTATTAATACAAACTTGATTGTAAAAATAGTTACGGTTTGAATTTTAAAACTAAATTAAGGTAATTGTATGACATTTATTGCATACAATACACAACGTTTTTTTTTTTATTCTTATTCTATTTTAATGCTAGTAGAATTGAGGCTCTGGATGATATAGTCTGTCTGGATGTCTTTCAGATAGATGATATTCAGACAGACTAGATGTGTTTAATAGTTTCGTATTTTGTACGTTTAGAGTCGACCTCCAGTGCATACACCAGAGCCAGCTTTAATCGCTTCGGTCATGTTCACATCAATATTCAACTTTGTTAATAGCTTATAGAATTACCTTAATTTAGTTCGAAAATCCAAACCGTAAATGAATTTTAGGTTATCTTATATTTTGCTTTGCCAAAGTTCGCCTCCTTTATACAGTTATCTAAATTAAGTCCAAAGGCGTCTTACCCTTGCAGCATTTGGTAGGTCTGAGCAGATCTTATTCTTGGACACCGAAATCGCGTTAGAGCATTAGTCTATCGGCTAGTTGCAAAAAGAATAATAAAACTAATCTCTGATCAATATTTTGTTATACGCCACGTGATTGGTAGTTAGGTTGTCATTGTGGTTATTTTGGCCAATGATGTGCTTCATTAGAATACGTCAAACATGTCAAAAGATAATCAGCCTTTCTGCAACTGGGCGTATGAATAAAATAGCAATAGAAAATATTGAGAGGGGGTGTGTAAGAAAAAGAATAACAACCGTGACGATAAAGATGATAAAACTTTATTGTTTTCACTGCGGATAGGAAGTCTGATAGGGATTTTGAAACAAGAATGAACGCGGAAAATAGTGTCAACGGTGCCTTCGGGTCACTGATCGCCAGCCGAAATGTCAGGACAAAGCTCGACTCGCCATACACAATGCCATGCTGGTACCATCACTTATGTACGGAAGTGAGACGTGGATATGTCAGAATACGCATGAGAGTAGAGTTAATGCATTAGAAATGAGGTCGTTGCGTCGGATATGCGGCGTCACTTTGACGGACTGCATACGTAATGACGAAATACGCAAAAGGGTAGGGGTATGAAAGAAAGCATATGGACAAAAATGAGGAAAGGCATGCTCCGAAGGTTCGGACATATTCAAAGGATGAGTGAAGAGATATTGACGAACCAGATATATAATGCGAAAGTTGTGGGTAAAAGAGGGCCTGGCAGACCAAGCCTCACATATTACGATGAAATATATAAAACAGTATCTGAAGGTGCATTAAAAAGGCCTCCGAAACAAAAGTCATGTATGAAGATTGATGAATGTCGAAGAAGCGAAAGAGGTATGTCGTGACTGTGACAAGTGGCGCTCAATTGTCTCTGCCGACCCCGCAAGGGATTTGGTGTGAAGATATGTATGTATGCGAGGGGTTAATACTAAAATTTACTGACGATCATGCAGGTCATCAACTACTGTTCATCAATATAATGACGTGAGCTTCTCTCATTCTTTGAGGTCACTTTATTTTTCGAATTAAATTTAATAACAAAAATGGAGGTATGCAATATGCATATTCAGATACCATCATTAATAAGGTCATGGGCTAATACTTTTATGAAAGAACATTGCCTGTTGAAAGGCTGCTATAAATTTTGCATGAGCGGTCCATCAACAAGCCCCAGTTCACTCTTCGGATACTAATGATATTCATTTTGAATAAATTTTTGTCACTCAAGCGAACTCGTATCTCGTCACTGCCTAATTGCTTAATTATCGATCACTGGACGCTATAAAATATTCAGCTTTTGTATATTTAATAATTAAAACAACTGACGTGGCGCTGCCTCATAAACACTTTTAATACCGTAAATAATTTATTTATTTAACACTCTACTAGCAGATATTCAAATACTCTCACCGTGTCAGCAGCTTGTCGATGGAACAGGCTACCATTGTTTATCAGATAGGCACCGTCTTTAAATATATTCAAAAAACTTCTTCTCTCTTACTTCCTTAAAAAGCAAAACGAATCCTAATCACCTGACATATTATTAATACCTACTCGTATATATGTATATGTAATTAATTATGTATTTATCTTAATTATGTATTATTATTTTTCTGTTAGGCATTATAGTATTTTTTTTTTTTATTATTTTTTTTTCCTTATATCATAACATTTAAATATAACATTATTCTGCCAAACTATAAAATAGTTTATCGGCAGATAGCTCTCATTACAATGATATACTAGCACACTTTAGTTTATAAAATACTAAATAAAATAAAACACAACTATAATAGATTCGGTTTTTTTTTTACACAAATAATCTATCGATTTTGCTACTCAGTTGTTCGAGTAGTTCTTTCTTAATTTTGTTTTTATATGTCAATTTGGAAAGTTTATCTATTCTGATTTCTTGAGATAGACTATTTAGTATTTTGGGAAGTAGATACTCTCGCGTCCTCCTGCCGTAGTAGTTGCCACGGATGTTCCCTTCCACCAGTTCCCTATTTGTATGTCTCCTAGTAATTATATGTTGAGAAATAATTTGTTTTTTGTGTGTGTAATTATTCTGTTCTTCTAACGTTATTAATAATTTAACTTTTTCTTCAACAGGTAATGTTTTACAATACACAAATAATTTATCGTAATTTTGCCTATACTTTCGTTTTATATCTTTTCTTACCAACGATTTTAAGAATCTAATTTGCATTTGTTTAATTTGATCTAGGTATGTTGGAAAGGTACATCCGTAGCTACTAAGCCCATACGACAGTATCGATTCTGCGAGTGCATGGTACACTATAAACAACGTGGCCGTATTTAGGCAGTGGCAGGGCTCTGTGTTGTCACCAACACTCTTCCTTCTGCATATCAATGATATGTTGTCTCTGGGCAACATTCATTGTTATGCAGATGACAGCACGGCTCACGGGCGGTATCTGAGTCCTCGAGCTTTGGTGGGCAACCAATTAGAGGAGTCACGGCGCATCATGACGGCAGAACTGGACGACACCCTCCACAAAATCTATTTGTGGGGTGTTCAAAATCTTGTCCAGTTCAATGCCAACAAGACCCAGGCTTGCGCGTTGACGGCCAAGAAGTCCCCCTTCTCTCCTCCCCCTACTCTTCAGAGCACCACGCTGGACCTACAACCCAGCTTCAACATTCTCGGGGTGGAAATACGCTCAGACCTTAGCCACCGGAACTACATTGAGAGCATCACCAAAACAGCGTCAAGAAAGCTCGGAATACTGAACAAGGTGAAGCGGTTTTTTCCGCCTTCAATTAGACTGTTGCTGTACAAAGCACAGATCAGATCATGTATAGAATACTGTTCTCACCTTTGGGATGGTTCCGCCAAGTACCTCACAGATGCTCTCGATGTCCTGCAGAGGCGAGCTGTACGAATTGTGGACGATGCCACTACATCTGGAACTCTCGAATCCCTGCAGCTTCGCCGAGATGTGGCTTCTCTGAGCGTGTTCTACCGGCTATACTATGGTGAGTGCTCCGAAGAACTCTATAACCTAATCCCTCCCTCTCCATTCCGCAACCGAACCACACGCACAGGTCAGAATATGCACCCACATACCGTAGTCACCATCCCTTCGCGTACATATAAATTTGGGGACTCATACATCTGTCGTACGATAAAGATGTGGAATGCTCTTCCAGCCTCTGTGTTTCCACTTTCCTATAATTTGGAGTCCTTCAAGCGAAGTGTGAAAAAGCATCTAGTCAAGCCGGCATAGTGTTAGGGACTGATGGCAGTTACGAGTATCTGACTTCAGTTGCTAACATTCATGGACCTTGCGCGCCACTTACCATCAGGTGGGCCCAAGGTCACATGTCGTGCTAGTATAAAAAAAAAAAAAAAAAAAAAAAAAATTTACTACTCCACGCAAATGATAAAATTTGCCCAGCACGGATCTCAGTTTTGAACACACTGCGTTCACATGCATCTTCCATGACATGCTTCTATCAATAATAAGACCTAGGTACCTATATTGATCTACTAATTTAAGTTCTGCACAGTTACAATATTGCAAACCGTCGTGAAATAAATATATATGTATATATTGTATTTATTTACATATTTTAACTCTGGTTTTTACTATATTATTTCCATTTGACCGCCTCCGTGGTCTAGTGGTAACAAACGTTGTCGTGAACTCGGGAGGTCGTGGGTTTGATTCCCACCGGGGGCCAGTTGTACATTGTATAATTTGTCTCGGTCTGGGTGTTTATATGTATAACATGTATATATTTACAAAAAAAAAAGAAAAGTATATCAACCATCTAGTTTCCGTAACACAAGCCTCGTGCTTACCACGGGAATTAGATGGCGCTGTGTGACCTGTCTGGAAATATTTATTTATTTATTATTTTGACACTGCACCCATAATATTAATCTCTCACTCTCCCAAAGGTTAGCTGGTAGAGAATACCTTCATGGTATTATGCTCGCCTATGTACAAAACTTTATATTGTATATTTTGTGTGCAATAAAGAATTATTACTATTATTATTTAAATTGTATTTTATTAATTTAAGACTGCCACCGTGGCCTAGCGGTTTTAACGCTGTAGATTTAAACGCGGAGGTGCTGGGTTCCATTCTTGATCGAGAACACATACGAGTATATTAAATTTATTTGTGATATTTCTCGAACTTGGTACGCTAGAGACATAGAGGCTACTTGTCAGTTGGCTAAATGTGAACTCGCTCTTTATAAAAGCGTGTAAAAAATGATACGGTCGTGATGATACTTTATAAGATTTAAAAAAAAACGAAATACTGCAATTATTTATGACTGCACCAACATGTGTGTTTTCATTTTTGTTAAATGCACTGAGGACGTCAACTTCAGGCATTATTGTGGCTTCCAGTATAATTGTAATCTGTTTAAAATATCGAGGGGGTGGTCGGAGTATGACTTGGGGTAGGGTAATTACCGTATGACAATGTACGCCGCCGACACCCTCCCGGTCACCCATTGCGCGGGCATCCATTAAACACTAATGTCACCATATTTTATTTAAAAATACGGTTAATGAGTAATAATCTTCAAGTACGCTATTAAAAATAAACTATTTAAAAAGAAGTGAAAATAAACTTAGACTGGTAAAATAAATAAATAAAGTTATAAACCTGACACTGGTGCTTTTTATAGGCATATTAGTCTAAAGGCCAGTTGCAGAAATGCTGATTATGTTTTGACATGTTTAACGTATGTCTATGCTAGGCACGGCATTGGCTAAAGTAAACAAAGTGACAAGCTAACTACCAATTACGTGGCGTATATGAAAATATTGATCAGAGATTATTTTAATCATCCTTTCTGCAACTGACCGTAAGATACTTAGAAGAGCGACCTTCACCGATCTGTTATTCGAATAAAATCCGCTTTTTATATAATGAAATACACTAAGAAATAATGGGTTGCCTAAACAAAAATATTCTCTTTATTTATTTTTTGTTTTTAATAAAAACAATTATTACTTATAAAGTGTCACTTATAAGGGTCAAATTTTGGAAAATAATGCCAATATTAAAGTAACTGCAGAAATAGAACTCTATGTCAAAATGATCAGGTCTAATTCCCACCAAGAATAAAGTTTTATTACATTTTTTAAAATACAATTTTAATTTTAAAAAAATGGTCCGCACACTCCTTTCAGCATTTTTCGATATTCCTCGTAGTTTAGACAGTAGCCATCAACGCCCACTTTTAAAATTCATCCTGTATCCAAGACTTCATCATATTTTCTTTAGGCAACCCATTATCAATGCTTTTGTTGACACATGTTATTATATAAAAGCGGGTTTTATTCGAATAACAAATCCGTGAAGGTCTCTTTTCTACGTAATTGTATCGGCAATGCGCTATTTGACTTTACAGTAATTATAATACTTCAAAAAAAATATTACAGATCACATTAATTAATTTATTCAAACCCTAGAAAAGTATTTTTGATGGTGATTTGATTTGTATCATTTGATTTGATATTGTTATAATAAGTTTATATATAAGTTAGAAATTTGAAATTGATCATGTTATTTAAGAACATTTGAATTATATTATTATTGTATTGTCTTGTGGTGTACACTGCTGTGGATTGCAATCCAGAACTGCTGTCAAATAGTGTGTATATATCGTAATGGTTGTAATCTGTTTGTTGTACCTTGAATAAATAAATAAATATCATGACACAGGTGTCCTAAATTTCGTGCAAGTATGGTTACATATGAATAAAACAGATATTTGCCATTTAATAAAATCACCCAAATTTTACGAACCTACTGAGTGCTTTTTGAATTCACAAGTAGGTCGCTCGCTAGTCTAAAGTTATGCAAGTTGCTTTAAGTTGAACAAGTTAACATGCCTCCTCAAATTGTACGAATATGGAGAAGCCGATCTATCGAAGTTAGCAAGTTCTAATATACCATTCATTGTCCTAAATTAAAGTTAGCTAATTAAAAGTTTACTTAATAACACAGTTTAATTACTCTTTCATTACGACTTTCAAATTATGACCAATAAATTAAAATTTGTATGAATAAGATTTTTTAAGAACCCTTTTTATCACTTATTTAATATCTCCATTACAGCCACTTGTTGATAAAATGATAAGATACAATGATTATCATGCGCTGGTCATAACTGGGTCACGAATTTTAGGCTATCTGATGTATGTACATAGCGAATTAATTATTATACGAGTATAAATTATATTTTGGAGAGATTTCTACGCATAGCAGGTAGCTTGCTGTCTAAATCCGGAGGATTTTCACGGATTTATGGAGTTGGAACATTTAATGATCCCACGGGGGCAATAGCGATCCGAAGGCTTTAACTCGACGAAGGTCGCCTCGTGAGATTCTCTATATGTTTCAATCTAGTTGCTTGTGGATGAAAGACAAGCATTAATTTTGCGACACCGTAACGAGAACAAATCTCAAAGTTCTCACGCAGTCGTGAACGGACTTGCCATTGGATTACTGAATTCCCTCGTCATTGTAAACCCGGAACAGGTTCGAACATCAATCGTTAGTTATGTTTAAATAAATCCCATAAATAATTGCTTCAATGGTGATACACATTTAGCCAATATAATTGTGTAGCAATTAAAATATTTCCATTTACCGTTGTCTAAGCTCCTACATTTCTTGCCACCTGGGACTAATTTGCTTTCAATTCCGTGTAATTTAAAACGACTGCTTCCCGCTATAGCATTGCAACTGCGATGTCGAGCACGAGGTAGTGTCGTCTCCATTGTTTTGAGTTCTCAGTGTTTTGTTTCCACCTCTGACCACGTACCTCCACGAACTAGTACAGAATGTAATAATAACCCACTTAATTGCCTTTAATGTCGTGTCTGTAGACTACAAGAAACACAATGTATGTCTTTGTATTTTCATTAGAATGGAGCACGAAATATGATATATGTTTCAGAAAACTGAGGTGAAAACGGAAATAAAATCAAATGTTATTAACTCCTTTTAAGAACGCCAACTTATTAAGTGTACACGATGTAATATTACTATTGTATGTAAACTATTTGATAATAACACAATTACTCTTTCCATATGTCATCAGCCACTATTTGTGTAATTTGTCTTGATATATCTGCCGGGATCTGGATAATTCCGGAATGAAGATGCGTATTTTGATATCCTTCAGCTTATCTTTCTCAAGAAATGTGCCTCTCATTAATCTTAATAAACTACATCGTTTGTTTCTTTTTGTTTCAGTACAAATGCAGCCGCCTCGATTTAGCATGCAGCCATCATCATCTAATAGTATAGTTAGAGAAGGAACGACGAAAATTTTGCAATGTGCTGCTATAGGTAAATCTTATTACTTTTAATAGCGAATTCATAAATTTATTCTTACTCAATTTAGTTTGGACGGCAATTAAAAATTATTGATCTCATTACTTTTATAGCTTTCTAACAACCTGTATTCTATGATTTTATACTAAACTAATTTACCATATGTAACTAGGGATTCCACAACCAATGTACCGATGGCTGAAGAACGGAATACCTTTAGGGGAGTATTCCTCGGAACTTTTTTTCAAAATACACAACACTCAGCGGGAAGACGCTGGAGCATATCAATGTGTTGCCAAAAATGACGTCGGGGCCATATACAGCGAGAAAAATAAAATTATCGTTGCTTGTAAGTTATATTTAAACATTCTTTAACAACAACAGTCGAACACATCAAGTTATAAATTAGTCTTAATGAAAGTTAACTATGCTTGTTGTACTTGTCTGTCTACAAGACATGTTGTGCAACATACAAATTAATTGGTGAATGACTCCAGACCAAGTTTATTAATGCGTCATCGGCAAAATTATTTAAGTCTTGCTTTTCGATATGATCTTCGATTTAAAATCTTTACGCTTTCAGACATGGGTGTGTTCGAAGATACTTCGGATGAGGTAGTTAGTGTACAATCAGGAGCAGCAGCTATTTTAAACATGCCAAAGATAGATTCAGAACCTCCACCTTCAGTGGTTTGGCACGACGAACAAGGACCACTGGCATACGATCCCAAATACGCTATCACATCGACACATCAGCTTGTTATTCTCGCAACTACTAAAAACGATGAACGGTCTTATAGGTAAGAACCCATAAGGGTTAAGTTCTTAATTTTGCAATATATAGGTAATATTAAAAAATAAAAAAGACCACTTAATATTTATTTTACATTATTCACAGAGCTCGTGCTATTAATACACAACTCGGTAAAATAGAGAACAGCCCGTACATCAAATTGACTGTTTACGGTGATGACCAAAATGAGATACCACCAGAAATTGTTGTCAAGCCAGAAAATACTAGGATAATTAAAGGACAAGAAAGTGCTAATCTCTATTGCATAGCAAATGCCAGACCACTTCACGACCTTGAAACTTTATGGTTTAAGGACGGCATTCTTATAGATTTGGCAGGGATTACTTACGATTTAAATGACCCATGGAATCGTACTCTCGGATTGATATCAGCTAACTTAACACACACCGGTCAATACACTTGTCAAGCTCGCCTTAAAACCGAAGGTGGTTTTGCTACAGTTGTAGCTTCTGCGACCGTCACAGTTTTTGAAAAGCCTATGTTTGTAAATAGTTTAAAATCCGAAATATTTGGAGAATTTGGAGGATCCGTCGTAATGGAATGCGATGTCCAAGGATTTCCGTTAGCAGGTACTGCTTGGTACAAAGATGGTAAAAAGATAGGCGTCGTCGGAGCCGCAGCTACTGAGCCAGATAACACCGATGTCGACGATGGTGGAGGCAGATATAGAGTTGAAATAGATCGATCTCTTATCATTGATAACTTAAAAATGGAGGATATGGGTATTTACCAATGCATTGCCAGTAACGAAGTTGGAGAAGCGTCCATGCATACCTGGTTAAAAATTAAAAGTAAGTACATTTCTAAATTTTGTCATGAATACTATATGAATCGATAACTTATGTAAGCTTGTCACTGTCATGCAGCGAAGGAAAATAGGCGTTACCCCCGCAGTCACATGAAGCTTATTCGAATGAGGACCGGGGATAAAATGGCTAAAACATTCCGTTTCGATACAGGCAGTAAGAATTAAATCATCATGATGCACAATCATTTTAGCTGATTTTCTGTTTGACTTTTCAGCACTGTTTGATTTTTTTTACACCGTGTTGTGTTCTTAAGCGGGAGCGGATCTTCATTTCATTCATTTATTTAGTACTTCTAGATCTAAATAAATTAAATTGTTATCTACTACTTTATTTTACGATACCTGTTACATAATATCGTCTTTGCAATAAAATGCTGCACAATTTCAGATCCGTCACTGCATCATAGACTGTGTATATATATTTTTTATTAACATTACTAACAAGTGTTTATTAATATAATATTAATTTCATAATTGCTCATTTCGCATGTATTATTGTAGTTACGGACATTATGTTTTGTTGTATACCTACGCATATAGTTTTTATACTTTTAGATTTGTATAAATTTTATACAATAAAAATTTAAATTGTATTATAATGCACAAGTTTTTTTTTCTTTTGCGAACTTTTTTTTCATTCATCTTTGAAGGTAAAATTTTATGTTTGACTTAATTAAGGCTTTGTGCGTTTATTAACTAAATTAATCGCTCACTAATTCTGACTATTGTGGAACAAGTCACTGGAAAACGTTTCTGTTCTTGATAGGTAGATATTCGAATACAACGTTAATTTCCAACCCCTGTGTACTACAATGAAAATGTCATGTAATGTTAAGCTTTTGTAACAAACAAATGTTACATTTAATATTTTAGGCTTTATAATACAAATTTAATTTAATCTTTCACATTTGTTTTTAAAACTCATCTAATGCCTGTATGCATGATACATAACTTAATTTTACCTAATAATATTCACTAATTACTATTACTAATAAATAATAATAATAACTTAACTTGTAGATAGTTTTTGCTTTCAAGTAATTTACGTACGAGCAAGTGCAACTCTAATAAGGATCACTAGATTCTATGCAAATGCTAAGCCGACCTTTCTGTAGCCCTTTGTTTCTAGCTCAATTGTGCGATTTAGGCTGCTTATCCACCAAAAATGTGCGATAGAAATCAGCGGCACACGAGGAAATTATTCACCAATAAAAGTAACACTTCCTGGTGACGTGATGTGATAATAACATAACAACCTGTTCCGTCTAAAAATAAAATCTTGTCAGTCAAATAAAGAGTCCGTTGTGGTATCGCATGACCGGAGCACACAACGTATTAAAATTGAGTATAGCTCGAAATTGTGTGTCAACGTGTGTCCGACTGCAAATGGCGACTCCGCTATAAGACCGCTTACATTTCCTTGGGTCATCTAGCTGTCCCCTAAATGACCGAGCAACCTAGTCATGGGGGACAGAGGTTATTTTTTGTTACGTTGAGTTATACCACATTAGAGATAACATTGTCAATTATGTATTTCACGAGTATGTAAAAAAACCATCGATATTCCTATTTGTTATCTATCTAAAAGAACTGACGACTACTTATGTGTTAAAATCTATTTTTATTTTACTCTTAGTTTCAACTTTCAATCACTTTTTTTTTTTTTATGAATCCTGTATAGGTTTTTTAATTATATGAATTGTATAATGTTACTTTAGTAGGTATTGATTATGTGCAATACAACATTTTTATTATTATTATTAATATCAATAAATTATTATTATTATTTTAAAAAGGGAGATAGTATTGGTGGATAAGTAGTCCTGACCTACCATCGCTCGCTTCAATAAACTATTAGGCAATGCTACTATTTCTTACATGGGCTAGCCGTTACCATGCCAATTGTCTAAATTAAGATAACACGCCTTGTAACAATTTCCTTAACGTTAGTTGAGTAGATAGGCAGGCGCATTATTTGGAACAGCAGTTAACAGTAACACGCTTATTAAACCCATGACTTCTTAAGGAAGTGCTCGTAACATTACCACGCTCTTGTCTGTTCAAAAACCAAACTATAAGCATGCTGTAAAAGTACAATGTTTACTGACGTAAATTAAACTAATACAAGTAGATAGCTTTATTTAGAACCGTTTTGATGAACCACCCGTCATAGCACGGGCTTTCTTGATCTTGTCTTGACAAGTTGTCAAATTTTGTCGTAGTCTTGTTACACCGGCTAAAACGACACCGCATCGCGTAACGATGTAGATCCTCATCTTTAGCTTAGCTCCGCGCCGTTCCCCATGCTGTTTTGTAGCAGTACATTGCTCGCCAAGACTCATGTTGCACGCATGATGACATGTTAATTTTAAATAAGATAAAGATATTACTATACTATACTTACATACTTTTTTGCGCAAAATCAACGTAATAGAAAGCTCATCATATGGGTGCAAAGACATTTAATATATAACAAGACTGAGCAAGACGGTATAAGAATTAAAGCTAGGACAATCATCTTAGAATTAATAAGTCAATGACAGTGCATTGCTGGTTATGGTCGTGTTGGACCTGCAAACTACGTAAGTGTAGAACACGTTCTTAAGCAGGAAATAAGAACAAAGATGGCGTATAAAATGTAACAAACATTTATATGAAAATAAACCATTTCTTTATGTAGGCAGTATCATGAAATTATCAATGATACACCTGTCCCTGAGTTGTATGCCCCACTCACTATGGACCTACGAACAAAAATCCTATAACCTTCTGCTGAGCTGTTGCCCAATTGAGCTTTTACAGCTAAGTCAAAATCGTGGCTACGAGTGAAGGCCAGTTATGGCCTCTCTCTCGTATTTCAACCAATGCCTTCTTTTTTATATTTGATCTCTTCTGTAATAAATTTGGCCAGCAATGTACTGCACTTGTATTATTATTATATTCCTTGGTACTGCTACAAAAGTGCAGCAAGATGGCAAAATCAAGCAGAGGGCGACGGCACGGAGCTGAGCTGAGCGGTGACGGTAACGCCTCATTCGTATGGTTACGTGGTGCAGTATTGTTTTGAAACTTGAGAGAAACGTCTGTTAATGTTTATACACGTACATATATAATTTTTTGATTGCTTTCGTAGAGTATCACCCACAATGTAGATTTTTATTATTGTCGTAAATTTAGCTAACATGAAGTATTATAGCGCTAGTATAGTAACTAACCGTGTTATACTGTGTGGCTTGTAGCGTCCCCGCCAGTAATGCAGGAGCCCCCCTCCAACCTGACCGTGCTTGATGGAAAAGATGCCACCATCTCATGCCGAGCCATAGGCGCTCCCACACCAAATGTCACCTGGTATTTTAACGGTAAGATTTAATTTAAGGCGTACTTTTTTGTGAGTCTATACGAGCTGTTCTGTACCCCCAGTGTTGCTAGTTTTAAAAAAGTGGCTGTGTTACGTTTTATTCATTTTACATTGCGCGTAAGCTTTGGCTTAAATAACGTTTAATATAAAAATAATAAAAAACACAGCAGTTTTTTTTAAACTAGCAACACTAATGTCAATAAAAAATCTACTACTGTATTTGCTTTTCCGAAACTTTAATGCTAAGGGTAAAGATCTATGGAATTTATTCATAAAATAAACTGGTAATTTGAGCAAGATATTTACTTTACGCAGTGGAATTTGGTACGAGAGGATTTTCAGCAAAAAAATCACAACTTGAAAATAATATGGTCTAAGTATGTCTGCGTTAGTAACGTTTCGGAACGAGCTTTCGCAGCATTAGCATATTCATACAGTATTTGGTTGGGCACATAAAGAAGCCAAAAATTGTATTGGGAGTCCATTTCTTAAAGCCACGATGGACCTGGCACTCGCACGGGGAATCCATAGTTGCTAAAAAAATTGTCTTCTAATTTTTGAATAGATATTATCACTTAGGTACTAGGTGCTCTGAAAAAATTTATATAAACATTCAATCAGTTAACTGGTAAATTTTAGGATTAACACTAATAAGATCAGTATTTACGAATCAGCAACACGGTTCTATACCTCCACTGTCTGAGAACATCAGACACATGGAGAATTCGGCCTATACGGATTGGCGAAGGTCTGATGACAATATTAATGAGATCCACCACCGCTCTTAAACTAAACTAAAAAACCAACTCATGTCATTACTATTACATTACGATCTGTATGAAATATTTTTTTTTTGTTTTTTTTTTTGAGGTGTTGATTCTATCCTGCCACACTGACAGCACAAATACTAATCTTATCGGCGTAAATTTTATTTTTTAATTAATGTCATTTTTCGTTTTTTTTTTTTTCATGATAATGCTTGTCCATTTATTAATGTGCAGAACAGTAAGTAATTTAAAACTCCAAAAGTTCTTCGCGCCATTTTGCGTGGACATGTCAAGTGCAAGTTTTTGTTTTGTAAATGAATTTACTGTGGATATTATTGGTCAAAAGTGGTGTTGTTTTGTTTAATAATGTGCTACAATGTGAATAATTATGGAAAACGATAAATTGGACTTTAAATATGGGGCACAAGTTGCAGTTTATTTTGCGGTTTTCCCGCGCTGTCAACTCCCATATTTTACCCAACGTGTTTGAGCAGTGGATGGTTCCGCGAGTGACTCCAAGAAAAGCATCAAATTCTGCAGCATCTGGAATTTGATGATGACCTCATTAACTCATGAAAAAGAAAGATTTAAAAATTACGTCAGACTTGGCTGTATGGGCTAGACCCTTTGCCTTCCCTATCACCTCATTCATCATCCATCGGGAGAAGAAAACTAAAAAAAAAAAAATTTAAAACTCCAAGCCAAGCTGAATTCTATCTAGATTAAAACTTATGTTTCGTATTTGTAATGTCTTGGATAGTAGTTAGCTAAGTAACATGAAATCCTCTTTACAGTTTCAGCCAAACGAAACTTTACTGTATGATCATTGAAACCGCATTCCCTTGCGGACAGTACGCCTGTTTGTTAGAAGCAAATACAAGTTGAAATACAACATTGTTCACCGTACCCATAATTAAACTCAATATAAAATTCCATCTATTTTATAAATTTAAATCAAGATTTGTCTACCGAACTGATAATATTTAGTAGAGATGTTCTTTGGAACTCAGGGAGGGATATAGGCTGTCATTTGAGCACGACATGTGATCCCAGGGGGCGCGGTGGTGGCTCGGTTGTAAGAACTCGTTCCTTAAATCCTACAAAGGTCGGTTCAAACCCACCCGGCATGTACCAATGAGAAATACACTATTCTTAAGTACTTTTGTCATAGATTTACAACACTACCGTTCCCGTGTCTAGGAGAGCACGTTGAGCTTAAAAAAATACATCATATCCTCGCCAAGCCGTCTGGCCAGCGTGGCGAGTGTAGGCCAAATTCTCCAGATATACGGGTATGTTCTTGAAGGCCCATCTCCAATAGTGGAGGTCTAGAACGGTGTGTTCTAGGGGCTGTAATGATGTGATCCCACGGCCCATTGTCTGGCAGTTTTGCCTTCTAGACCTACTCTAGAGCGATTTTAATAAAATTAGGCAGGGATGTTCCTTGAAACCCTGGGTTGGACATGACGCCAACATCTTAACATGACATGTGTCCCTTCAGCAATTAGTACTTTTTTTTGTCAACGAAAAAAGAGCTATTCGTATCGTATATAGTGCATAAAAACTTTTAACATCTTCTGAAGTAATTGTTCAAAATAAGGCTGGGTTGCATAAAAATAAATTAAAAAACGTATCTACACGTATCTCTTGCGGGGTGGTCAGAAACCACGCTTATAAATAAGCGGAAACACATTTAGCCAACTTTACTATAGGCCAATCATGACAAGTGGCAAGCTCGTCGATGTCTAGCGTACCAAACCCGAGAAATATCACAAATGAAAATAAAAATCGCATAAAAATTAAGTTTCTGTAAATTAAAAATATTTAAGAAAATTAAAATTCAAAATGCCTTCGAACGTACCAGTTTTATTTCGAACGTACCAGTTTTGAAGGTTAGCCGTCAGATTGTGCATTCGACGCAATTTTTACCTGACTGAGCAACGCAAAGAAGGTTTATTAATCGTTACTACTCGTATTATAGAGACTTTATTTTGGTACAACCCATGCTAAGACTGCCTCTGTGATCTAGCAGTTTATACCGTAGATTTAGACGCGGAGGTACCGAGTTCAATTCCTGGTCGAGAATACAGAAAATATATTTAATTTATTTGGTTCATTTTTACAGTCGGTACGCTAGAGATATCGACGAGCTTGTCATATTGTCTCTGTAGTCAGTTGGCTAAATGCGAACCCGCGTGGTTTCTGACTATGATTACGGTCGTGAAGATACTTTACTAATTGTAGTACATACGAGTATGTAGAGGTATAATACAGATTTTTGGTTTCAGATTCATTAATTATAAACCTTTCTGGTCGAATTCAAACGTTGGAAGAAGGTGACATTCTTATAACGGGGACCACGACCGCTGATTCGGGGAAGTACACGTGTGTGCGGGCAAATGATGCCGGTCACGTGGCGGGCGAAGCTTTTCTCACTGTCTTAGGTAACTTATTCATTGACTGCTCAATCCCAATTCATTATTTAGAGTCGCAATAAATGTAATGCAATAGGTAAAGTCTTAAAGTATATTAACATTTATTCGAAAAAAATATTTACAAAATTTAAAATAAAATTAATTATAATACCAAGGATAGGGATATAAGTCCCGTCCGCGTGGAATGGTGACAAGAACACTGGCTGCATTTCCCCGCTGAATTGCAATACTGATTCTTTGGGCGAAGAAAGAGCCAGCCCTCTTGTCACCGGAGGAGACGACAAGACGCGGTCTTAAATAAATTTAATTGGTCTATTTATTCGAAAAATTATTTACTGAATAAAAAAGATAAAATAATAATTACAAACATTTTAATTATTAAAATAATAACTACCTAATAAATAAAACTATAAATAAAAAATGCCCTCAAGATTGCCCATCAGAGATAATCCCATGAAGAGAAGCAACATTTCCCCTATGTATAGCGAGGCTAATACGTTGGCAGAAATAATTGCCAGTGTTGCCATTTTGTCTGCAATTTTCTCCCTGAGGGTCCCCATGGTCCTGTTTCGACCCCAAATGCGCAAACTCGTAACCTGTACGTATTTGCGTAGCTTGAGGTTCTCAGCAGAAACCGCCGCACTCTTCGCGCTGGATGAGGTTGCCTGGATGTGAGATGGGGCTAATGTGTCTGCACATGTCGCATCTTACACCAGAGACCGCCCAAGTTTCCAGGGCCCAACAGTCATGCCGTCGGGACTCTTGCCATCGCTCCTATCCTAGAGGGTTCTAGGATAGCGGGTACTCCAGCAGAGAGACGAGCCCTACGAATGATGTCGTTGAGAGCCGCGTGTCGAGGAATGCGGCCGGCACTTTTAGCACAAGAAAGCTCGTAGTGTCCGAGACGTTCCACTGGTTCCCCACACCGACATTTGTGTGGGTGAACAGTCCGGCCTCCGAGACAAAGGCCCACTGCTATGGTCAATGTAATTCGGTCAATGAGTCCCCCAACCGATTCTGAAGGAAAAGCCTGCAACCAGAGATATAATTAAATTAAAATATAAATAAAATTAATCCGGTTGGATATTATTTAAATAAAAATAATAATTAATATTGATTGTTTTCAGTGAGGACACAAATCGTAGCGCCTCCCGTGGACACAAGAGTGTTGCTCGGTCACACAGCATCACTACAGTGCAAAGTCTCTAACGACCCTAATGTCAAGTACAATATTGACTGGTTTCATAACAAGCAGTAAGTTTTTCAGACACTAAAACATCAATTTACGGTTTTTAAGTAGATTTTTAATAGTATAATGGACTTCGACTGAAATAAAAAAAACATCAACTTATATCCGATGGTTCGGACATGTTGAAAGGATGAATGAAGAGAGATTGACGAACCAGATATTTAATGCGAAAGTCGTGGGTAAAAGAGGCCCTGGCAGACCAAGACTTACCTATCATGATCAAATAAATAAAACAATAGCCGAAGGTGCATTAAAAGCCATTGAAACAAACGGGCATGTATGAAAAGGTTGATGAATGTCGAAGAAGCGAAAGAGGTATGTCGTGATCGTGTCAAGTGGCGCTCAATTGTCTCTGCCGACCCCGCAAGGGATTTGGCGTAAAGATATGTATGTATCAATTTTTATTATTCCAAAATTTAAGTAAAGGCGCGATGGTGGCTCGGTTGTAAGAACGCGGTCCTTAAATCCTACAAAGGTCGGTTCAAACCCGTACCAATGAGAAATATACTTTTCTTACGTACATTTGTCATAGATTTACAACACCACCGTTTCCGTGCCTCGGAGAGCACGTTAAGCGTTCAGTCCCGGTTCCACTAATACCAACTTGTGAAATCGATAATAAATTGTCATTAAAAACATTGATATCATATCCTCGCCAAGCCGTCCGGCCAGCATGGCGAGTGTAGGCCAAATTCTCCAGATATATGTTCTGGAAGGCCCATCTCCAGCAGTGGAGGTCTAGGACACTGTTCTAGGGACTGTATTGATACTGATCATCACGACCTTATCCCTTTCGGGTTAGACAGAAACCACTTTTTGGTTTGTTAAAAAAGCGGATTCACATTTATTCAACTTTACTATAGGCCCATTATGACAAGTGGCTAACTCGAAGATGTCTCCAGCGTACCAAACTCGAGAATGTATCACCATGAATGGAACCCGGTACCTCCGAGTCTAAATCCACAGACTTAACCGCTAGACTACGGAGGCAGTAAATAATTTATTATTATTATACTCAGACTTGAAATATCTTTGTATGTGCAAGCGAGAGGGATGCGAAGCATACCAACCCTCATTGTTTTTATTTCCACAGGGCAATGACAGCCAGCACTCGCATTATGATCGGTGCTGACGGCACGCTACAGCTCCAAGCGGTCCGCGCTTCAGACGCGGGCGAGTACGCGTGTGTGGTGACGTCACCGGGCGGCAACCACACACGGAACGCGATCCTCTCCGTCATAGAGCTACCCTTCGCACCAACCAATGTCCGAGCTGTCAAAGTCGAGAACGGCCAGCAAAGAGCTGTCAATGTCTCGTGGACTCCTGGATTCGATGGCAACTCGCCGATACAGAAGTTTGTTGTCCAGAGACGAGTGGTTCCAGAATTTGGTAACTGTTTTTTTTAATACAGTTAGTTTAAAAAAAATCTTAAGTTCGATGTTAAAATATTTTTACTTTTTTTTAATATTATTTTTTATTATGAACAAGACCTGGTGGTAAGCGGTATGCGAATTCCAAGAATGGAAGCAACTGACGCCAGCCACTAACGTCCGACATTCTCTACCACTATGCCGGCCTTACAACAAGATGCTTTTTCACACTTTCGACTCCAGTAGCACTATTCTGTTACTTAAGCGCAAACGTTATATAATGGAATCCGTTAACTATATATATATATGTATATAACGCTATTAAAGTTGATATTTGCGTCAGAGGTTGCGTTATAATTACAAAATATTATTTAATTCTCAACTCTATAAGCGCTCCACCTTAACAGCGGCCGTGCAAATATCAACTTTAATAGCGTGATATATACACAGTTAACGGATTCCATTATATAACGTCATGCAGCGTCATGAGCGTAGGCCGAATTCTCCAGAATTGTCTGTAAACCTCATATCCAATAGCATACTGTCCAGGGCTCTTTGTTCATGGGGCTGTGATGAATAACTTAACTACCTATAAATAAAAATGTCTTGTTGATTGGCAACACTTCTCTGTATAACGAGATTAATACGTTGGCAGAAATATTTGACATTCTTCCTATCTTCAATTTTTTCTGAAGCTTCACGCGCTTGGCTGAGGGTCTCCTGGTCTTATCGCCTCGACTTCAAACAGCGCCTACTTGTAACTTGTACCGAGGTTGGCGTGTTTGCGCAGTGTGAGGCTCTCAGCAGAAACCGCCGGTTTATAAGTAAATGTGTCAATATCTCAGGTCCAACACCAGATCCGCTACTAAACTGGGTTCGCACCCCGTTGAATGTGTCGTTCAACCAGCGCTGGGTTCTACTGACCAGTTTGAAGGCTGCCACGTCATACCAGTTCCGAGTGTTAGCTATCAATGCTGTGGGAGAAGGATCACCATCAGACCCCACCGATGTACTTACTCTACCACAAGAAGGTAAGATATTAACTTTCTCAGAGTTTAAAAATCACAATTTCTTGTTGGCCAAAATGATAGCTATAGTCCATTCTGCTGGGTAGTATGCCTGCCTGCGTGGTCTAGCGGTTAAGTCCGTGGATTTAGACTCGGAGGTACCGGGTTCGATTCCTGGTCGGGACACAAAAATATTTATTAATGTAAATCCATGTAATTAATATTTGTGATATTTCTCGAGTTTGGTACGCTGGAGACATCGACGAGCGACGAACTGGGCGAATCATGCCATTTGTCATGATTCGCCTATAGTAAAGTTGGCTAAATGTGAATCCGCTTATTTATAAGCGTGGTTTCTGACCACCCCGAAAGGAAAACGGTCGTGATGATGAGTAAATGTGTATTCGCAGAGTTTAATAATAATAATAATTAATAATATTTTTTAAATAGTTTTTTTCGTCGGATGTTTATTAAACTATTTTTATTTGAAAAGATTTAATGAATTAACCGACTTATGTTAACTTTATTCTGTCATAAAATATTGTCTTAACATCATTAATTTTGAACGTTGACTTATTGGCATCAACATATTTTTTTAAATATTCAACTAGTCACTGTCAACTTGAATTTTTTTTTTGCGACCTGTCTATTTTCTTAATAGACTAAAATGGATATATAGGTCTTATTTCATCAAGTCTTCACTAATTATTGACCTTTGCCGACGTGTAGTCTGACAGACACAATGACTGTTAAGACTTGTACTTTTCTATGATAACGTTACCCAGTAGTGTGATTTCAGTCATAAATAACAAAACTTCGCGAATGCTCTGGCAGACTACAAGTCGTTATTAATATTTGTAAATTGTCCTAAGCTACTAGATAAAGCTAGTGACGTCTACTGGTAAATGGTTGTTTAATATGCCTAGAAGCCATAGTAAGATTAGGTAATTAAGCTGGCTATTTCTATCAGTAATAGTTGTAACTACCGAACCGACAATATAGCACCTACTGCCTTCGTGGTCTAGGGGTTAAGTCCGTGGATTTAGTGGAATGGGATTCCTTTTTGTCGTGCTTGGTACGCTAGAGACATCGATGACCTTGTAATGAAGTGAAGTTGGCTAAATGTAAATTCGCTTTTAATAAGCGTGGATTCTGACCACCCCGAAAGGTATCCCTTTTAAAAATGCCTAAAATAAATTAGTGTTGAATGAAACCACTATATTTTTATTTATTTATTTAAAAACTTTATTGTAAATCTATACAACAGGCGAACGTAATGCCGCAAGACATTCTCTTCCCGTTAACCTTTGGGACATTGAGACATTTAAATTTGAGTACGTTGCAAATAGAGAAATAAAATATAAAAATTAAACATAAATAATATTAAAAATTAACACATAGACAACTATAATATATATACATATAATATAATAAAATTATATAATACATAAATACCTTAATATTAATAATACCTACCTACAATAGATTATAGTCAGTAAAAGTTAGGCTAGGGACTTATAATAAAGCGTACATTAAACTTCACAGCTTAATAGTTTAAAAAATGTGATAAAATCAAACTATAATTTAGCATTTGCGTTTTTATTTTTATATTACTCCATCACGCAAGACATAATTGCTTAATGGTTCGTTATTAAAGTGTTTAATATTAATTATTTGAAGTTAACATCCTCACAACATGTAGTCATCAATAACCAAGCACAGATTGCTGCTAGAAATGTTGTTCATTGCTACTTCATCACAGAAAGCTAAAGTGACCATTTTCACTCAGTCAATTTAGTCATTCGAATAGTTACGCAAACTGTCTGATATACTAATGATTGATGCCACAGTTTTCGATAGAATGGTTAAAATAATCCAAGTCTAACGTCTAGTTGTACGGCCACGTGATTGGTTTGGCTGACTCTTTGTTATTCTAGCCAATCACCAATTTATTCATCGAAAACTGGCGGTATACAGTTTTGATTTATACGACGTGTTTTAACAAATAGCCATTAATATTTATTGGATAAAGCTTATAAGCGGGTTTAACGTTTTTGCATCTCTCTTGCTCGCACAATCCAATATTTAAAAAAAAAATTTGTAAGTCAAGCCAAGTACTTTTGTAAAATGTTATTCTTTATAAACTTACTGGGGAATAAAATTACGAACATTTAGGAGATATAATACAGGATCCCGGATGAACTAGCTGTATCAGCCTACAGGCCAGACATCTTAGTGTTTTCTCGGAACTTGAAAAAAGTTATTCTTATTGAACTTAGCATTACGTGGGAATCAAATATTACAAAAGATTACAACATGACGTCGAACAAATATTATGATCTTATAGAAGAAATTATCAGAAACGGGTTCAAGACTCAGCTTTTCGCAGAGGTAGTTGGTGCGAGAGGGACGTCAGCAAAATATTTGCACCATTTACTGAAAGAAGTTTGCCGTCAATATATTTATGGAAAAAGCTTCCAAGACGAAATCAACGGAATCATACAGTATTTGGTTGGGTAGGGAGAAAAAAGGAGACCTTCTTTGTAAACCAGCCTATTGTCGGTCGCAAGCCCGAGACACCATTATTCTCATCTCTTACCCACACACGATGGGGTGCCAGGTCCATCCAGTGAATCAGCACAGTAAATCCTCGGAATTCTTAGAGATATGTCTTCTTCTATTTGCTTTAGTAAAATAGAGGGAAACCGTTTTAAATGTTCTTGCAATGTTTCTTTGTCTAAAATTAGATATAAGAAAGTATGTATTTGGCGCGGTGGTGGCTCGGTTGTAAGAACGCATTTCTTAAATCCTACAAAGGTCGGTTCAAACCCACCCATGTACCAATGAGAAATACACTTTTCTTACGTACATTTGTTATAGTTCCCGGTTTCACTAATACCAACTTGTGGAATCGTTCATAAATTGTCATAAAAAATGACATCTTATCCTCGTCAACTGGCCAGCGTGGCGAGTGTAGGCCAAATTCTCCAGATATATGTTCTGGAAGGCCCATCTCCAGCAGTGGAGGTCTAGGACGCTGTGTTCTAGTGGCTGTAATGTAATGTATTCAAATATTTTTTAAAATGTCCGTATTTTTTTTTTCCTAAATTGTTTATAGACAAAATTTCTTAAAAGTACACTAAGACTTAAAAATCTATGAATACGAGTATATTGTTTTGTGAGCGCGAGAGGTATGCGAAAGCGTAAAACTCTCTTAATATAGAAACAACTAAATACTAGCTAAATAAAAAAAATACTCTGCTGTATCTTTAAATGTTATTGGCATATTTAGTGATCCATTAAATGGGTTATAAAAGTGCAGTTGTACTTTCGCCTTTTAAACTACGCTACATGGTAACATAGTGAACACTACATTAAACTGTTTATTGTTTGTGATCAAGCAGCCAGCGACCTAATATGTTGCCAAGGTATGCAGAATCTTTCAAATGTAGTTCATTTTAATTCTTATTGTGTATGTTATTTTTGTTTGTTTAAGCAATGTCTATAATTTGAATTGTTTTACGTTTCAGTTTTTATAGTTTTGTTGGCTGCATTGATTTTTTGGAAATATTTTCAATTAGCTGTTATACTCATTATTATACATAGTCATTTGTGGAATATGTGATTGTTAAAGCTTATCCATTATGGACTTTTCGCCGGTTCATGTGCCTGTTTATTTGTTTTTTTTAGTTTTAAATGCATGAATGATTGTGAACATGTTACATGACCTAACATCATCTTAGTTCCCAGCACGAACACGAAATGTCTTTAAACATATTGTCATTTCAGTCGATATACATATTTGCAAATAATTTATCGATGTTAATTATTGTTATTGACAATGATCCCAAAACAATGTACTATAGGTACAGCAATAGTTGCATGATCAAATTGAAGACACGATTGAGAGCCAATTGCACCAAACTCATTACATACACTAGCTTTCGAGCTTACAAACACTGTTTCGCAAAACAAATTTAATTAAAATCACAACATATTTGGTGCTATTGGATCTTAAATTATTATTTATCCAGAATACCAAAGTTTTTAGTAAGCGAGTAACTTTCTGTTCCTATATTGAAATTATTATTTTCAACTCAACAGCTCCTTCAGGCCCACCGATAGGGTTTATGGGTTCAGCTCGGTCATCCTCAGAGATCATTACTCAATGGCAACCACCTTTAGAAGAACATAGAAATGGGCACATTCTCGGATATGTCATCAGATACCGACTCAAAGGGTACGACAATAGCCCGTGGACCTTTCAAAACATAACCAACGAAGCTCAAAGAAATTACCTAATTCAGGATTTGATAACTTGGAAAGATTATAACGTGCAGATAGCTTCGTATAACGATAAAGGTGTTGGCGTGTTCACTGACAGTTATAATATAAAGACTAAGGAAGGTGTACCGGAGGCGCCGCCAGATAATGTACGATGCGAACCTTTCAATTCCACGTCTGTTAATGTTTGGTGGACTCCTCCTAATCCACAAAAGATTAATGGAATCAATCAGGTACGTTAAATTGCTAATCTAATTGCACTTAATTCTACTAAACAAAGATAATGCTTACTTTAATATTCAACAAAGTAATACTATGAGTCAAAAAATATTTATATTTTTGGTTGTCAGTAAGAGGTAAACCTTATTCATAACTTTAATTATATGATACTATTTTGATAAATGAGAATGCCCATATTTCTTAGAGAAATGGGCCCAATAAAATGTTCCCGTCCCATAATGATTTCTTTTTTATTTGATAGTTAATACATTGTGTTTTCATAAACTGTAATTAATTTTATTTATTTTACCCTAGCATAACGACAATTTACAATAACTATTTACGTAAATAATTACATAGTTTCGATCCCTCCGATTTGAAATCCAGTGTTTTATCTATAATAAAGTACCTGGTCATAATAAAGAACCTAATCGTATAAATAGTTCTTGGTGACTATTTCATACATAAATTTTAACCAATTGACTATTTAATTAAATTATATTTTAATGCTGGTGTAAAAGAGATGTTGTAATTAGATTTAAAAAATACACAATTGTTATGATTATTTAGTTGAGGCACGCTGCAAAAGAGTTGGGGCCTGGTTTTGGCCAATCACTTTTTAAGAGTTTATCATCATCATCACACGCCCTACCAACACAAAGTCCTAGTACCTCACTATGCCTTCCAGAACAGTTTTCTGCAGACGGGTTGGCAAGGCTCTGATGGCAATTAATTTATAATTATATTATATAATTTATAATTATTTAATTCAGTTTTAATTTTAATTTTATTCCAGTTTAAATATTTAACATTTTAAATTTTATTTATTTTTAACATTTATTAATTAGGTTAGGTATTAAATTAATTATATATTTTTTTTTATAAAAAATATTATTTATTAATTAATTACATGTTTTATAGGTTTTTTTTATTTTATTGTATAAATTTAGATTAAGTGTAAATTTTTAACTTTTTGCATGTTTTTTGTCTATTTTCCTCTTATTTTGTGTGTAGTACTTAAGTAGCTTGCTATATATTTTTCAATGTTGTCTGCACTACTCAAGAATTACAGTCTGGTTCTTTAATTCAGTCCTAGAAATGTAAAATGTAAATGATTGTAATTTGTTTGTTGCACCATAAATAAATACTATTCCACAAGTTTCCAATAATAAGTAAAATCGGGACCGACGGCTTAACGTGCTCTCCTCACACGGAAACGATGTTGTTGTAAATCTAAGAGATATTTCTCATTGGTAAATTCCATTGTTCGAACAGCGACCTTTTTAGATTTAAAGGAAAGCTTTCTTGCAAACGGACCATCACTGCTCTTAGCTCTCCCAAGTTATGTACAAGTATTGAAACATTGTTTGGTATATTTAAGGGTTATAAGATCCAAGCGTGGCGTTGGGGCGAATCGGAAGGGAGTAATGTTGAACAAATGATAGTGAGTGTACCTCCAAACCTGCTGGACCCCCTTGCCGAACAAACTGCGGTGATCGGAGACTTGGAGAAGTTCACAGAGTACAACATCAGTGTGGTGTGCTTTACTGAACCTGGGGATGGTCCACTAAGTGAATATGTTCTGGTCAGAACTAATGAAGACCGTAAGTACTTTAAGTTCTTCAATAACTTTAGAATCACACAAGGCACTGTTTTAAGCTCCATTTTTAATTTTATTTTAAATACTTTATTGCACTAAAATTGTTTATAGGGGAGCTTAATGGCCAGGTATTTTTTAACTAACAACCTTTGGGAGTTTGGAAAAACTATGTATGGTAAAACTAATAATTAATAAAACATAAAAAAAAAACATACGAGTACGTAAAACGTGCCGCTTGCTTTGTGTACCTACCAACTTTGGGGGGCAATTCTCAAGCAAGGATAATGGCACATGCTTTATTCATCGGAAATTATATCACAATGCACACAAAAATACTGCTTTACTCGATATAAATATTAATATTAGGCGCTCTCGACGCTTGCTATCTCGCGACTGTTGTCGACTATACATACAACTATAAAATACTAAAATAACACAAAACACCAATAAACGGTAAATCATAAAAAATAAAATGTAATATTGATTTAAATAACACTGTTATGTTTGTGTAAAAAGTTGGTGGTAAGTAAACGTTTACAAATATGAACAAAGGGGGCAGGCCTCTGATCGTCAGTGTAAACTTGTTCCATTGGCGAGCGGATGATACGGTGAACGAATCTGAATATCAGCCATTCATTCCATCACAATAACATCATCTACGAGTAATAGTGGATCATGTCATATACGTATTGCATGTCCATCTATCTTAAGTAGGCTGGCAAATAATGTTTAATAATGAGTAAAAACCAGTATTGCGACCCGATACATTTTTGTACGGTTTGGTACGTACGAGGGGCGTTCAAAATATTCTCGGTATTGATACGTTACAACCTCTTTTATATATATATTTGTTACTGGCCGCTAAGATTCATCCATTGACATTAAAAAAAAGTAAAATTGGAACCGAGATGTTCTTTTGTTTTTCTGCAATTGCCGAACAAACATGAACACCATGAGCGAATTAACAATTTTAACGAAATTAGAGCACCGATCCGTCATAAAATTCTTGACAAAACAGGGTAAAAATCAAAAAACCATAAAAGAGGAAATGGATTGTGTTTACCGTGAGTCTGCTCCTTCTTTATCTACTATTCAAAAATGGTCAAGCGAATTTAAGCGTGGAAGGGAGAGTATTGAAGATGACCCTAGACCTGGCCGGCCTGTAGTGGCTACCTCACAAGAAAATATTGATAAAGTGGAAAAACTTATATTGGAAGACGGCCGAGTGAAGGTAAAATCTATAGCTCAAGTAACCAATCTCTCTATTGGTACCGTACATGACATTATACATGACCATCTTAATATGTCAAAAGTAAGTGCAAGATGGGTTCCGCGAATGCTGACGCTTCTTCAAAAGGATATGCGTGTGGCTTGCTGTTCAGATTTTATCGACCTGTGTGGTGAAAATCCCGATGAGGTGCTGCAAAAAATAGTTACTGGAGATGAAACCTGGGTTCATCATTATGACCCAGAGAGCAAACAGGAGTCCATGCAGTGGCACATTAAGGGTTCAGCTCATCCCAAGAAGTTCAAGGTAATCCCGTCAGCTGGCAAGGTCATGGCCACAATATTTTGGGATTGTGAAGGAGTTTTGCTTATCGATTATAAAGAAAAAGGTGTAAATATCACAGGGCAGTACTACGCTAACGTTATACGTCAATTAAGAGATGCGATCAAAGAAAAGAGGCGAGGAAAGTTAACCAAAGGTGTTCTGCTTCTGCATGACAACGCCCCTGTCCATACTGCTCATATTGCCAAGGCAGCTATTGTTGAATGTGGGTTTGAAACTGTTACTTATCCACCCTATAGTCCGGACTTAGCCCCAAGCGACTTCTTTTTGTTTCCCAATCTTAAAAAGGATCTGCGT
This sequence comes from Tinea semifulvella, assembly GCA_910589645.1. NCBI lineage: Eukaryota > Metazoa > Arthropoda > Insecta > Lepidoptera > Tineidae > Tinea > Tinea semifulvella. Next base: position 10,558,091 of record OU342585.1, read on the forward strand.
GGAAATAAATTTTCTGACGATGAAGCGTTGAAGACGGCCGTGGAGGAGCATTTTTACACCAAAGATAAAAAATATTTTTATGAGGGATTAAAAAAAATAATTGATCGATCTTATAAGTGTATGAACATAGGGGGGGAGTATATTGAAAAATAAAAATATCAAACTTTTCGTACTTGTTTGTTTTTATCCACATACCGAGAATATTTTGAACGCCCCTCGTACAGTGTCGCTACTCTGTGTTAGTTTACGAATTCGGCTCAGTGAGATGTTTAGTTATGTATGCGTCAGATGCTTACTATTTTAAGAAACTTTAAATCCATATTTGCATTATTCTTATTCAGGTAATTATTGCCGTACATCAGTCACCTCCCTTAAGGATGAGACAAAGAATTATTAAAATTGTATTTAAGTCTTTAAATTGTATGTTTTGTTTTATTTAACATTCATCTTGTCTTTTCTAACTATTGCAATTTTATCATGTTTTAGTTCCCGATGAAGTATCAAGTATACAGTTTGACGAGATATCAGATCGCGCTGTGACAGTGTTGTGGTCGCCGCCAAAGAAATCCAACGGAATACTAATCGGCTACAAATTATCCTATGAAGTTATTGATCAGCCCGAAACTCTACAAGAAGATGTTTTACCTCCTAACGTTTCCAGCATTAAAGTTCAACATTTACAAGTATGTAGAAATTTGCAGAAATGATTTTTTATTCTTTCCATAACTCTTTAACGCTAACAATCCAATATTTCCAAAGATTTTTCTTGTTGAAATGTACTTTTATATAATAATCATAAATTTTCTTTTAGTAAAATTTTGTAAATGGGTTTGCTATTTTTCTTTAATTAGTATTTCTAAAATTAGGTATGTGACAGTGAAAATATGTCCGTAATATTATTTTCTAGAAATCTCGGAAAATATTGGTTGTGCGAGCTAGAGAGGGATGTCTGATCTTAAGGCCAATCGGATAATACTAATAAAATTTAAATATTTTAGGCAAGTACGCATTATAAGTTCTGGCTTCGAGCTGTGACCGCGGTCGGCGCGGGCGCACCTCGAACTGCAACTATACAATCCGGGGTGGAACCAGTGTTGCCAACTGCCCCTCGCAACCTAGCACTCTCGAATATAGATGCATTCTCAGTATTGCTACAATTCACACCAGGATTTGACGGCAACTCTTCAATTTCGCTTTGGACTGTGCAGGTATAATTTGTTAAACTAGTTTTGAGATGTTATTCGTCTTAAAATATTAAGGACTCATTTTTTTAAATTTATTTATACAATTAAAATAAAATTATATAATAAAATAAAATAAAATTGCCTCCGTGGTCTAGCGGTTAAGCCCGTGGATTCAGACTCGGAGGTACCGAGTTCGATTCCTGGTCGGATACAAAAATATTTATTAATGTATATAAATACATTTAATTAATATTTAATGTATTTGTGATATTTCTCGAGTTTAGTACGCTGGAGACATCGGCGAGCTTGCCACTTGTCATGATTGGCCTATATAGTAAATTTGGCTAAATGTGAATCCGCTTATTTATAAGCGTGGTTTCTGACCACCCCGAAAGGGAAACGGTCGTGATGATACTTTATTTTTTTTAAATAAAATGAATACTACGGACACAAATATACGAGTAAGTCCCGTCCGCGTGGAATGGTGGCTAAAACGCGACAGCAGCATCGTTGTAGCATAAATAAAAGTAACAGTGTCATATTTTAACAGGCTCAAACAGCGCGTAACTCTTCATGGATAACAATATTCGAAGTAAACGCACCGGAGGCACAGTCCATCCTTGTGACTGGATTAGTGCCGTTCACAACGTATCGCCTCCGAGTGATCGCCAGTAACATAGTGGGCTCCTCCCCTCCTTCAGAGCCCTGCAAGGAGTTCCAAACCATACAAGCTCCTCCACAACATCCACCTAGAAACGTCACAGTACGAGCTGTCAGTGCCAATAACCTGCGCGTGCGATGGATTGTAAGTATTACATTTGGCACTTCAGAGAAAGGTATTATAAATTAGCTAACTAAAATAGGACCATGAAGTTAATATCACAAGCAGACTCGCTCCCTAGCACGGGCTTGTTTGGGTTAGGTTGAAATAATTACGACTCTGGGATCAAGTGAAATAGATTTCACGTGACAAATAAATTAGCTCTCGCGTTAGTTTACAAGTGTAAATAAAATTCCAAGGAATAAAGTTAAACCAGTGTTACTAGTATCAAAAATATTAAAGACAAAACCAATAGGCTTTGTTTTTAAAAAAACATCTAAAGAATAGACATTTTAATCTTATTAAATTTCTCTTTTAAATAATTATTATAACTATGTCCGCTTTGTTTAGGTTCCATATTTTTTTACTATTTTGCCCGCAACATTTCAAATGAGTTTGATATTTTAGCCGCTACAACAGAGCGAATGGTTCGGCAATCCCCGCGGGTATAACATCACGTACAAGCGAAGTGGGGATAACGAGTCCCTGCACAGTATCATAGACGACCACACCGCCAACTCGCACATCCTCACGGCTCTGGAAGAGTGGTCGGTCTATGAAATACATATGACGGCTATCAATGAAGTCGGCGCTTCAGCAGCAAGTCCCACAGCTACAGAAAGAACTAGAGAATCTGGTAAGTTATTTATTCAATCAATTTAATTTATTTAATAACTTTATTGTTATACAAACAAAAGGCGGACATAATGCCTATAGGCACTCTCTTCCAATCAACCTGCGGGACAATGAAAACTTCAGAGGTAAGGTTAGCAAATAAACAACAAATATGAAAAGAAAAATAAAAATACAATATTTACTTACAACTACATACATTTAAGGGATGGTTTTAATGGTTGGACAATCCTCAAGGATTAAGTGAGGATATATCACCACGTACAAGCAGAGTGGAGATAACGAGTCCCACCACAGCTTTATATCACACCGCGGAAAAACTAAAGCAATTTTTATTAATCAAATTATTTTCATTTCAGTGCCTTCTAAAGGACCTATAAATGTATTGGCAAATGCGACATCATCAACCACAGTAGTTGTACGCTGGGGCGACATACCGGTACAAGAGCAGAACGGTTTGATAGAAGGCTATAAAGTTTGTTACGCCGCATTAAATCCACCTCCCCGACCGGATCAGAAAAAAATTGAATGTCAAGCTATAACGTCCAATCAAACTCATACGATTACCTTGACAGAGTTGAGGAAGTATGTGGTGTACCAGATACAAGTGTTAGGATACACACGGCTCGGTGACGGGGAACTGAGTGATCCGCCAGTCACTGTACGGACTTTTGAAGATAGTAAGTACTTTAAACATACCGTCATGATCGTAGAACAGTGACGGATCTGCTATATTTAAAATTTTCATGGCGGCCATTCAACTGTCATTTCGACTGTTTTTTTGTCACTTTTTAAGTCTCATAATAAGTGCAAACCTTCTAAATTTCATTTTGGAACCCTTTCTAATATTTGCACTATAAATTACAGACCACAAACAATATAAAACTATATATAAATATATATGCAAAATTATGGGTATTTTTTTTAAATCCGACACTGTTCTACGATCATGACGATACATTTCTTACGTACATTTGTCACATGTTTACAACAACGGTAAGCCGTTAATCCCGTGGATCTCCGAAATTATGGAATCGTTAATAAATTGTTATTAAAATTTTCATCAGACCCTAACCATCGCCAACCCGTCTGGCATGCGTGGCGAGTTTTGTCCAAATTCTCCAGCAATAACGACAGGAAACCCCATCTCCAATATCGAGAACTCTGTGTTCTAGGGCCCGAATATTAAAAAAAACTTAGGTCACTATGATCCTACTTTCGTATAATAATTTACTTTCACAAATCAAAACTTACACAAAGTTTCTTCAAATGTCATTTCTGGAGATGTCTTCTAACCTTTGTTTATCCTTTGTTACCGCCTCCGTGGTCTAGTGGTACAAACGTTGCCGTGGACTCGGGAGGTCGTGGGTTCGATTCCCACCGGGGGAAAGTTGTACATTGTATAATTCGTCTCGGTCTGGGTGTTTATATGTACAATATGTATATATTTACAAAAAAAAAAAAAGTATAATATGTAGTTTATCAACCATCTAGTTTCCGTAATACAAGCCTCGTAGCTTACCACGGAAACTAGATGGCGCTGTGTGACCTGTCTGGAAATATTTTTTATTTATTTATTTATAATAATAACAGATATGATGAATATTTACTACTCTTTTTTTTAGCTCCTGGCCCACCTTCCAATGTTTCGTTTCCCGACGTGACCTTCACTACTGCTAGAATAATTTGGGATGTTCCCGAAGATCCTAATGGAGAGATTTTAGCGTACAAAGTGACTTACCATCTTAACAGTACCACCCAACATGTGTATTCGAGGGAGTTCCTTCCATCTGATAGAACTTTTAGGTAAGTTATAATTTAGGTAATAATGTATTTTAATACTCGTGAAATATAAATTTACATACAGCAGATAGTCACATCAATGTTAATTTAATTTTACAATAAGAAAATTTATCATCACGACCGTTTCCCTTTCGGTGTGATCAGAAACCACGCTTATAAGCGGATATACATTTAGCCAACTTTACTATAGGCCAATCATGACAAGTGGCAAGCTCGTCGATGTCTCCAATGTACCAAACTCAAAAAATATCATAAATAAATTAAATATTAATTAAATGTTAAATACATTAATAAATATTTTTGTGTCCCGACCAGGAATCGAACCCTGTACCTCCGAGTCTAAATCCACGGACTAAAACGCTAGACCACGGAGGCAGTTAATTTTAAATAAAAAAAATAGCTTTTTTTTATTTGCTTCTGTTTAACCAGTTATTAAACTAACATTTAGTTTACTTCTTCTTAAAAAATTAAGTGCATACATTTGTATGTCACAACTTAGACTAGTAGTATAGTAATTTATATTATACTTTGACTTTTATAACTGTCTTTGGGACATTCCACATCTAAAACAGTCTATGAAGTTGCCTGAAGGTGGCGGTCATAGACAGGAGACGTGGAGAGATGTGGATCGAGACCGCAACCTATGGCGCGAATTATACAGAAGCGGCGTACGGTGAAGGCGCGGCGCTGGCATCTTGCCGCTTCCAAACGTTTCAATACAAAATGTAGGTTTCCGGGTCGCAAGCAGCACGTCGTTTCTTATACATTAGGATCAAAAAAATATTAAAAATAATATCTGTGCAAATTAATGAATTGCAGCAAAGCAAGCGCATCTTCGTCGTCTGAAGAGGAAGACATGCTGTCACAATAAAGTCACCTGTGTAATGACTCGTTGTGACGTGTCTTAGCCTCTATGATATAATTTAACTCGCGTCCGTGCCTTATCTGTTTCACGCTTGCTCTGCGCCTTCACCTTACGCCGTTTCTGTATAATTCGCGCCAAAGGGTTAAGGTCTTACTGTCTTTTGTCTTGGTGGTGGTGATACAAACAAACCCAAATGAGTGAGGCTAGCGGAATCCTGTCTGTCTCTGGTCTAGGTCTCCTTTAAAGACAGACTTTGAAATTATGTTTGTATTTTTATCATTAGGGCAACAGAGTTGGCCTCTGAGCGTTTCTACCTGTTTTCTGTGACTGCACAAACCCGGCTCGGGTGGGGCGCCACCGCCCGCGTCCTCGTGCTCACCACCGTCAACCGCGCCGCACCCGCCGCGCCCGCCAGGCCTCTCGTGGCCAAGTCTCTACTGCAACCGCATCATATAACCTTCTCATGGACACCAGGAAACGACGGATATGCACCTTTAAGGTAAACTAAATATAATACAAAAAGGTTCTCATGCGAACGCAATTTAACCGCACCCTGCTCCCCAGACCATTAGCAGCCAAGTCTACTGCAACCGGATTTAGGCGCAGTAGGTTTTCTGACAATGCCTCCTCAGTGATTTAGCGCGCTTGGTATCGATGGTAATGTGTGCTTTGGGCGATCGAAAAATATGGATAATGCCGTCACAGTTTAGCTGAAACATGGATCGGCACGATTGCGGGTTTTCTAAAACGGATCGTACGAAATTATGCGGATTTACTATCCACGATTGACGTTCAATCATAAAAGTGCGCTATTCAAACTTAGATCGTCTTGTTATTACAAGTTATCCAGCTATATGATGTATATGTGATGTATGGTGTATCAAGGACGCAGAGCTTGCCAGACCACAAATCACTGTTACAACCACTTTATATTACCTTTTTGACACTTTGAAATGATATACGAGTATATGTATGTGGCAGGTGTAGGCGAAATTGTCCAGGAATATATTATGAAAATATTCCGCAGTGCAGTTCTAGGACTCTTGTGTTGATAATGATGATGTTGGAAAACTTTGAGCAAAGCCTAAGAAACTTGTCTTTTGTTAATAGATACTACACAGTGCAAGTGAAAGAAGACGCGGGCACCTGGAAGTCTGTCCCCGAGCGAGTGGATCCGTTCGCCACTTCGTTTACTGCTGGAGGACTCCAGCCCTATACTCCATACCAGTTCCGCATCCGAGCCACCAACGACATCGGTCCCAGTCGGTACAGCAATGCTACAGAAACCGTACGCACATTACCTGCAGGTAAGTGTCATAGTGGCGTTTCAACCCAGCCTCTAGACTAAGACACAAATATATAAAATAAAGTCTTAATTAAATTCTTGAAGAGAAATCACACTATCAGTAATTTTGTGGCCTTTTAAATGATAATTATTATTATTACCCGCCAGACCAGGGATGGATAGTGTAGGCCAAATTCTCCAGATATTTGTTTAACAGTCCATCTTTAACAGTGAAAGTCTAGTAGGACGCTTGAAATATTATTCAGGATTTTGTATAGTTTTGCCGTAAAAAATGGCCGCGATAACCGACCGTTCACCATTAAACCGGCATAAGTAGTTGGGTCACTTTTAAAACTATAATTTAAAGGTTCTTTGCTAAATTTATATGAATATTCATTATGTCATTAGCCACTTGAAGTACATCCATTTACCTACACGAATATGATATGTAGGTCCTCTGACCCTCTGATCCATTTCAGCGCCCGGCTTGAGATTTTTTATATAACTTCGCATATGTTTTCAGCTCCAAGTAAAGCTGTGGAAGGTCTACATATAGTCCCTATAACGCCGAGTAGCGTGCGGGTCCAATGGCGACCTCTTTCTGAAGGCCACTGGAGCGGGGACACGCACACCGGCGGGTACCGCATCTTCTACCAACCTCTCACAGACTTCCCCACACCTCTGCAACAAACTATGAAGCAAGAAGTGCCAGGGATCAAGGTAATACCTTACTTATCACGCAGGTAGTTAGCTTTAAATAAACTGTTCTAGTGTAGCTTTTTCCTATAGCATGCTGGTCGATGTCCACATGAAAGATTTCACATGGAAGAATTATTTGATGTATACTGATTTAAATAATTTGTATCAAGCCTAGCCGACACGTTATTAGACCCCGTCAAGGTCTCAGGCGGATCAGAATATCACAAATATTTGCTATGTATTACAATAATAAGTTCGAAATAATGTTGAATATGCTTTTATGTTCATTTCTTTAAATATGTTATGGCGTAAGTTACGGGTACATAGTTCATACTAGGTAGGCAGGAATCACAGCATAATAAGAATAAATGTTTATTTATAAATAATAAGTACAATATAGAAAAGGTCTTAGATCTAAGTAACACAAATAAATGTACAGTAAATATGTAGTTCCCTGGTCTCCATTAAAAGTTACCTTGGTTTATGGAGACCAGTTAATTCCCTACTTCAACTTTATAATAACTCTTAAAATACAAAAGCATATTAAAATGTAGTAATAATTACTATTTAAAAACTACATACATACATACATATCTTCACGCCAAATCCCTTGCGGGGTAGGCAGAGACAATTGAGCGCCACTTGTCACGGTCACGACATACCTCTTTCGCTTCTTCGACATTCATCAACCTCTTCATACATGCCCTTTTGTTTCGATGGCTTTTCAACGCACCTTCAGCTATTGTTTTATTAATTTGGTCGTAATATGTGAGTCTAGGTCTGCCAGGGCCTCTTTTACCCACGACTTTCGCATAAAAGTACATATAAAGATTCATAATGTATAAATGAAAGAAATACACCATATGCAGGTAGTTTTAAAAAAACGTTTAGTAATACTCGCCAAACCTACAAAGCAATGGGTTAATTCTTATTTTGATGTTTCAGAGTGAAGAAGTCGTTTTATCGGAGCTAGCTGTCGATCGTAACTACGAAATCAGTGTTTGCGCGTACAATTCTCAAGGAGCGGGTCCGAGCGGGACCCCTGCCGTGGTGTGGGTCGGGGAGGCCGTGCCCACTGCTCCCCCACGTGACGTCATCGCAGAACCATTGTCACCGACAGAGGTCGCTCTAAAATGGAGACCACCGCTACTGGCTCAACAAAATGGAGATCTTTTAGGCTATAAGGTATGTTGCAAAGGAACTATTATTTGCTTACACAGGTGTCTCAGATTATTGGACCGTGAACAGTAAAAATACTGTTCAACCGCGTTATCTCACCGCAGAACCCTTGTCAACAACGGAGATCACCGCTACTGGCAAAACCAAAATGGAAATCTTTTGAGGTACAAAGTAGGTATTAGAACACAGGAACAAAGATTCGGTTACACAGGATATCTCAAATTATTGGACTTTGGTAAAATACCGCGTGACGTCATCAGACAACCCTTGTTACCGACAGAGGCCGCACTGAAATAGAGATCTTGGTAACAAGGAATGTAACAAATAAAATAATGATTCAATTCCACAGGTTTCTCAAATTAATTGACCATAAAGTGTGAAATGTTCTTAATATTCAACAGAGATTAATATCACTACCAGTAGCCCTATTCTGTTACTTAATCGCAAACGTTATATAATGAAATCCGTTAATTATATATAGTAATAAATAATTTCAACTTTCATTTTTCTGATGCTGCACCCGCTTATTACATATCGCAGTCACAAAGGTGAAAATGCAATTAAGAATTTATTATTATTATTATATCACGCTATTAAGGTTGATATTTGCACGTACGCAGTCTAGGTTTAGTCAACGCTTATAGAGTTTAGAATGGGATGTATCACTAACTTTTCATCACGATAGATGGCGCATGATAGATGGTACCTAATATAACTGTCAGTTGCATAGAAAACTTGTATTTTTATTACGAAATGTATTATTTTCTGAATATTATGCAGAAGTGAGCAGCTTTAAAGTGTACAAATCGAGATTTCCAAGCGAAAGCAAAGATATGGTGATCTCAAAATTGCCGTTCTATTAATTCAACCTTTTTTAATTATAAAGATAGTGTTCGCTTACTTAATTCGTCTTTTAAGGTAGGTAACGTAAAGTTAAAAAACATTTTTCTGTTATAAAAAAGTCAAACTACAAATAAATTTAAAAAATGATCCGTGTACTAGGTACCAGTGCCGCTAGCGACATCTACAAAAAGCTTTGCCTGATACACCCCATTTAATAATATTTTGTAATTATGACGCAATCTCTGACGTAAATAACGAAACCCACTAATAACGTTTGCGACTATGTAACAAAATAGGGCTACAGATGTGTGTAAAATTATCTAAGGCAAGATCAAGTCCGAAATAAATATGTCAGTCAATTAAGTATACAGCATATATATATTTTTTTTGACCAACAGTTGACAATATTATAGTAAATATTATAATACAGTAAATTCACTAAGAACTATTAAAGGTTAAGATATAAATTTAAAGTTAAGTAATAAAGAGCAAGAGAACCATGAGTAAGTTGGTAATAAAAAACAAATCACTCATTAAAAATTGCTGCCGATGATCGATTCAACGTAATGAAGCGTCATTAGACTTCTAATATGTTGCTTTGGAGTTAAACATGGCTATGTCCAAATCTTCCGCAAGAATATTATAGTTATTACATGTTCTTAATAAATAACTGTTCTGTCTATACCTGGTACTAGCATATGGTATTATCTATATTATCTCAAAACTATGACGCATACACAGTAATACGATTATTTTTTAAATATGTGTAAAGATTATTCATATTAGGAAACAAATGTAAGACTAAAGGCGAAATAATTAACCACTTACTTGGTGACTTCGTTCACTTCAGTGTCCTGTTACCTATACAAACTTAAGCACATACCCTACTGCGGGACTGAATTAACGTATCTTATATTTTAAATAACGTATAATTATTTCCAGATATTTTACCTAGTGACTGAATCCCCTGAAGAGATTGAGCCAGGGCGCAAGGCTGAAGAGGAAACCGAAGTGGTTCCTGCCACGTCATCGTCACACTCACTTGTGTTCTTAGACAAATTCACACAGTATCGCATACAGGTAACTGTTTTACAACTATTAAACATTGTAAATGATACAAATCATAGAAAGTATTTCTTCCAATAGGTAATACACATCAATACCTTTAATTTAAAAAACAACACAATAAGTTGATGTACTTTTAAAGTTCTTTCAGTGGCAATAAAAATCTCGGTGTAAAATAAAAAGCTGAATTTTCGGATCAAACCTACGAGGAAATGAAATCTCTGGACCAGTTTAAAAGAAAATAAATTAAAGTATTTTTAATATTATTGTTGGGTTTTGGAAAACCTTTGTAATATTATATGTTTTGTTAGTTATATTGTAATTAATAAAAAAAACACTCCCTGTATCATTGCAAGGTCTAGGTAGTATGTGTTATTGTATACCATAACTTTGTTCCCAGGTTAATAATAAAGCTCCATTCGTCAAAAACGATAATTTTTTAATCTGTTATAATTCATCTAGCAACATCAACTTATGTCAAAATCGCGCCATTTGATATATCATAAAAAACTGCCTCCGTGGTGTAGCTGTTAAGTTCGTGTGTTTAGACGTGAAGGTACCGGGTTCCTGGTCGGGACACAATCAATTATTTAATTTATTTGTGATATTTCTCACAGCACGCTAGAGCTTGTCATGATGAGCCTATAGTAAAGCTAAATGAGAATCTACTTCTCTTGAAATGGCCTGGTTTCTGACCATCCAGAAAGGGATACGGTGTTGATAATGATCTACAATGAGATATATATTTTTTTTCGGAAATGGAGCTTTATTATTGCCCTGGGAGCAAAGTAGGATCAAGTTTCGGTATGTCAATATTTATTTAAATTAAAATTATTATTACAGGTGCTAGCATTCAACCCAGCTGGAGACGGTCCACGCTCCTCCGCTATACTGGTCCGCACGCACCAGGGCTTGCCGAGCGCGCCACGGAACATCACCTTCTCAGATATCACTATGAACAGTCTCGTGGTCTATTGGGAGGCGCCGCATCGACGAAACGGACTCGTGCACTCATATCTCGTCACCTACGAAACCATAGAGCAAGATGAACGTAAGTATATAATTACAAAACTATTTAAATAAATAAAAATTATAATAACGTAAAATGTTACTACTAATACTACGTCACACTCCCTAGAACACGAAAGTTCTAAACTTCCAATGTGTGATGGACCTTTCAGAAATATCTGGAGAATTTGGCCTACACTCGCCACATTGGCCAGACTGGCTGGCGAGGGTCTGATGTCAATTATTGATAACAATTTATTTACGATTCCACAAGTTGGTATTAGTGGAACCGGGGCGGACGCGACGGCTCTTGCCTTTAAATTGCTCTCCGAAGCAACGGATGATGATGACGCAATGATATAGCGATATGATAAGAAAAGTGTATTTCTCATTGGTACATACCTATTTTATATATATATATATATATATAGTATATTTTTCTACCCACACGTACCATACAATTGAAGCTTTTTATTCTTAAAGTGATTTTTAATCTTCTAAGTAGCCGTTACAAAATAAAGCATCGTCATTTTACGTGTGTACTGCGAATACAGATTTATTTAATACTGTGGCAACACTACAGTTTGATTTTTAAACGAATGTGACAGGTGACAAATTTATTTGTAATTGTCCGTTGAACTTCTAACAATATAATAATTTCTTTTTTTTATAGTAAAAATTAAAGTTAATAAATAAAAATGCTTATAAAAAAAAGCTCCTCTAAATCGCTGGCTGTGGTGCCCAATACACTGGCAGCATTAAATTAATTAAATAAATCCGTCTGTGGCCCTTTGGGGCCTTTTTCTAACCGTTTTACCAAATAAGTTTTTTTAAGACATTTGAATTTTTATCAGGTAATATTTCACCATTGTTCTTTGATAGGTTTTAGCAAGCAAGTGAAACAGAAGGTGACGGAGCGTGAACTAGCAGTGGGAGGTCTGGAGGAGGAAGTGGAGTACCGGTTCACTGTGAGAGCGGTGACCCTGTCTCCCGGCCCGGCCGCCGAGGCGCGCGCCCGGACCGGCCCGCAGGTGGGGTCGCCAGAGACCCCCACGACATTACTGCTCACCCCAGATCCGGCAGCTCTACATTTACATTGGAGAAACTCAGCCTCCGGTCAAGGGCCCCTGCTAGGATACTATATTGAAGCTAAGAAAAAAGGTATGTGCAGAGCGTGTTAATCAAGAGTGTGCGCGGATATTGGCTAACCATTTTTTTTTTTTGCGTTTTGGCATTAGTAACAATTTGCCAGTGTCAAAGTTAGGGAAAGACGGGTTAAATAAAAGGGATTCGAAAATTTTTGGAATAGGATCAAAGAAGTATTTATATGTATAATATAATAATATTGAATTAATACAAAAATAAGAGACTAAGACTAAATAATGAAGAATATACAATAAGGATACTTAGTTATATTTATATTTTAATATTATTATCTCCAATGAATGAACCAATGATATTATATATGAATTTACTTCGCTTATTATATACAAGTAGGGATGAAATATTAGTAGGAAATGGAACTCGGAGTGAAATGAGAGAGGATATGAATAAGGAGCGGTGATATAAAAGGCAAGAAAAAAATATATGATTCAAACTAACCATCTTCTTTCTTGTAAATTATAAACAAATATAAAAGAACTTTAAACTGGCTATGGTGTTCTATTTTATTATTCTTTCATCATCATCATAATAACAGCACCAAGACCTCGTGTGAGTCCTAGAACTCCACTGTTGGTAGGCCGACAAGAAATTTCTGGTGAATGTGGCCCAAAACCGCCACGCTGGCCGGACGGGTTGGCGAGGTTTTGATATCATTTTTTTATGTTAGTTGAACCGGGACTGATGGCTTAACTTGCTCTCCGAGGCACGAAAACGGTGGTGTTGTAAATCTATGACAAATATACGTGAGAAAAGTGTATTTCTCATTGGTATACATGCCGGGGTTCGAACCGACCTTTTTAAGATATTAAGCGTTCTTACAGCTACCATTGCTCATATTTATTGTTCTTCTTTAAAATGACCGAAATCTAAGCCTAAGAAAAAGGTAGGTGTTAATAGTAAGTGTTCTAATAATTTTCCCTAGAAGTATCTAACTATTTTTTTTTATGGGCATACAAAGTACAAGCATATGAATAATTATGTAGCCTAAAGTATTTATGTTATTTATATAAGTAATATTTTTCTTTTTTTTTATGCAGCCAAGGAAACATGGCAGGCATGTAAGTTGACGACAATCTAATAATACTTATCATGCTTGTTCATTGTTCGCCATTTCCTCTGTGCTCATCTTACATTTGTATGTTTTAACTACTCATTTTTATTCTATATACATTATACCATTCATTATTGAAACATTTTTACTGTAAAATGATAACTTTACAATGCTTTTTTAAATTTAGTTTTTTTTTTTAATAATGGGTCTTTTTATATCAACCAAGGAACACATAACTTCCAGTTATAAAAATGATTAAGCGAGAATGTTTAAAACTTGTGAAATTATTCCTTTTACAAAACTTTAACTTAAATTGACATGTTACCCTTACAGCAAGGTTTCTGCAAGGATTAATATAATTACATTATGTATTAAGCCTCAATGACATTAAGCAAATTTACAATCTACTAGGCAGCGAGTTGAATCACGTGTTATTTTGCTGCCAAAACGCAAAGATACTCGCAACTTGTTTGCAACAATGATGACACGGCTAGTTACAAGCCACACCAGTGTAGCCAGCGAAATGGCGAGTAAATTAACCCGGCTTTCATTTTTTTTATTACAACCGGACACTTAACTAGCAGATTGTAAAAAAGCCGCGAGTTTACAAGCTGCTAGCGAACTCGCTGGCTTGTAGCTTGTAAAGTAGCCCTGTGTCATTGAGGATTTAACAGATAAAAAGTACATAATTTTATCCATCCTTTCAGAAAGCGGATAATCCATTCGAATGTGTTCATACGCAATGAAAGTAGTAAATAATTTAATGGACAAATCCTAACTTTAATGACTTATTTTCAGATGATAGTAGATGGGAGACCATTACAAGAACCAGTAACGGTATTTTGGAGGAGTTCACCATTTCGTACCAAAGCTTACTTCCGTCTACGGCGTATTCGTTCAGAGTTATTTCGTACAACATGTTCGGCATCAGTAACCCGGCGTACAGTGAGAAAGTGATCGTGACCCCTTCAAAGTTGTACCTGGAATACGGATACCTGCAGTACCGACCGTTCTACAGAAGGACTTGGTTCATGGTCGCGTTAGCTGCCGCCTCCATCATTATTATCATAATGGTCATCGCCATACTGTGCGTTAAGAGCAAAAGTTACAAGTACAAAAGTAAGTTATTTTTCATTTATTGGTTGACAAGCACACATTTTAGTACATAACATACTACATATTCAGTGAAATCTGGTTAACTGGGCTTGAGACCTGGATTTTTTAGTCACATTTCTTTTAATTTGTCCAGTATCCCAAATAGGCAGGCTAACTTGACAGTTATTAAGAGGTCGAATTTATACAGAGAGGTGGAAAATGTTAATAAAAACACTGCACGAGTTCGTGCATCGTCTGGCCGAAGGAATGTTCGCACGGGCAGAGAGGTCAAATTTGCCACTTATCAGAAATTAGGCACCTCTGCACGCTAGACCTCCCGAGGTTCAACGGCGCGTGATTGGATAACCTGGTCACGTTGACATTCCGCGGCCTCTGCCGGGCCTGCTCATATTAAAATTTATCCTATAATAAAGGTTCCACACGCCCTGCCCGTAGTCACGTGCAACGAATGCTATTTTGGTTAGGAGGCCAACACCTCGTTACAAATTCCCGTCTTCCCCCGGAAGGAAATCTGAGATGACTAGTTGATTGAAAATAAATGTTGCACAATAATTATAAAATTAAATATTTTTTTTTAATAATTTTATAATAAATTAGATCAAATATTTCAGGATTATTATTATTTGATATCTCAAAATATTTATGTAAGTTTTCTATAGCGTTTTCTGCGTTACACTTTAATTCTAAATATGTAAATATATATGTAAAATAAAATATGTATATATATATATATGAAATCTAATCTTAGTTAACTTGGTTTAAATTTTTTAAAAATAATGACAGAGGTTTTCAATGCAAAAGTGTCGGGACCTCATTGTAATATTATCAATAACAGAGGTTTGTCACATATTCAGAGCCCACTTAACGAGGTTTCACTGTAAAACTTAATAAATACTAATTTTTTAAGTTTCTAATTAATTTAAAAACTAGTAAATAAAAAATAAATTATTAATTTCTTAAACTAAAATAACAAAATAACGTTAATTGCAAAAGCTTACAAAATATAAAATAATAATTGCAAACTACTTAAATAAAAATAATTTTATTTAATAACTATAAACTAAACCTAATAAAAATGATATAATATAATATAAAATAAAAAATGTTCTCAAGAGGGGACCCATCAGAGATAGTCCCAAGAAGACTTGCACCATTTGCCCTCTGTATAACGAGGCTAATACGTTGGCAGAAATAATGGCCAGCCTTCCTGTCTCCAGATTCTCCCTCAGCCATTTGGACAACTCCTTGGCCAAACGCTTGGCTGAGGGTTCCCATGGTCCCATGCATCGTCTCGGCCTCTAACGGCGCAACCTCGTAACCTGTACCGAGGTTGGCGTATTTGAGCAGAAACCGCCGCTATTCCCGCGCTGAACGCGGTTGCCTGGACGTGAGATGGTGCTAATGTGTCTAGCTAATAGCTAATTGAAATATAAATCGTGCTCGGGCAGTATGGTGGCAAGAACGCTGGCTACATTTCCTCGTTGAATCGCTATGCTTCTTCACACACAGTTCAAACATTACTATAATTTAAAATAGTACGCTCGGACAGCTGGTGATCTGGTTACGGATCCTGGATGACCAGATCACCCAATGCGGGAATCACTGGAAACCTTGTTTATGTACAAAAATTTAATTATATGTTCGAATATTGTTTTGTATTGTTAACTTGTGATGGTAATAAACGAAATTATTATTATTATTCGTTTGATTTAATTAAAAAATATTTATAAATGTGGCTATTAAAATAGTATGTCGTCTCACAGAGGAAGCCCGCAAGACGCTGGAAGAGTCGTTAGGAGCGGAGACTGACGAGCGCGGGTCTCTGGCGCTAGACCAGTACCGCTCTCGACAGAACTCCACCGGCAGTGCGGCGGGAACACTGCGGCGAGTCCGGGGAAAGTCCCCGCCCAGACCTTCCCCCGCCGGGGTCGCCTACCACAGTGACGAGGAAAGCCTCCACAGCTACGGAGACAACCCAGACGACTCGTCTCTCACGGAAAAAAACTCACAAATAAGCTCCTCCGACTCACAGGTAATCACCATCAAGATCAGTGTTGTTTAATTGTCTCCTATGCTAATAATTTTAAGGTTATTATAATAGTGTGCGAGTACAATCACAAAATTCGAAATATATTTAAAATTAAATTTGGATAAAATACTATCAAAATATATTTAGTTGTAAATTATAGCATCCCTACAAAAAAAATTATACTATTTTCGACACGGAATAAATAAAACAACTGGAAGTGCGATGTGGGCGTAGCACGTGTGCCAGCCGTCATTTGCGATTTTCTGCAAAGGTCCTTTTTTAGCCGACTGTCTTGCCTAAGTGCTGTATTTCAGTATAAAAACGTAAGCTGATAAAAAATATTTTACATCAAATTAATTATTTACTTTTAGTGATTATAGGTTTATTTGTGTAAATTAAGCGTCATCAGTTCCCATACATTTAGCGCGGTTTGCCATTTCCTCTTGTTTTAGTTATTCCGTGAATTTCGAGAAGCATCGATATAAGTAGTAAATATCCTCCGTTAGTATTCGAAAAACCTTTTTGAGGGAATTAATAAGATATCGAACGTTTTTCTTTTTTCATTATAAGGTACGTAATTGCTAAACTAATCACCTGTCAACAAAAAAAATGAATGTTCGATATATTATTGAACCACTGAGAAACTGAAGGTTAGTTCCTTTTTTGGAATCCGACAAAACTTCGTCAAGCTGGCATAGCGGTAAGAATTAATGTCAGTTGCTTCCATTCTCAAACCTATAGCCTATAACTCTTACTGAGGTGGGCGCGAAGTCACATGTCGTGCTTACTATATTTTTAAATAAAATCCAGATTTACCCCCGTCTTACTAAAACCGTCAAACTTTATTTCCCACATACTATTCGTACGGATTATTTTATGGTAAATATCCCATAACCCATTCGTTTATGCATCGCCTTGTTTTTCCATTTATCTAGACTAGGACACGCTCTCATATCTAAAGCACTTGCCAATCAAAAGTGTCCCAGATTATTATTATAATTCTCTGATCAAAAAAAAAACATAAAATTATTTGAACCCTTAATTAATATTTTTTATACACAAATTGTACATACTCAAATAATATATTTTTCGTAGGTAGAATTTAGAATTGATTGCTTTATGTAAATAAAATAGCATGATCTATCATCCGCTTAACGATTAGACTGTAAGCTTCTTACTGTGCTTGTAATCATCAAAATAAAATACATAGAAAAGTAAATTTTGACTAATTATATAACAACATTTAACCTATTTTTCAACTGGGTAATCAACATTACCCAATGTTATATAGTTTTATTTTCAATATACATCAATAAACAAAAAAAAATACTAGATGATTATAAAGTTTTTTTTTTTTAAATCTTCGTTCTTTAATAATCGATAAATGGTCAGGACCGTCATTTGCTTGATATAATCTTTAAAACTATATAATTAAAAATCAAATGTATTTGAAATAATATATACAGGCTTCGGCGTAAAAAGTGGCCGCAGGATTTTTTTTTTTTAATAGAAAATCACATTAACAAAATGTTTTTCCATTTATTACTAATATTTTAAAAATATATAATTCCATAAATTATGGTTACAAACGGTCAATTTTGTATAAGAGATAGGTACCTGTACTATAGCCGCCTAAACGTTGGACCACTATCTACGCCACACCCTGTATATGTAATATTTCTATTTATTTCACATCAGCTAGTTTTCACGCCGCAATCTGTACATATAGTTAAACCATACACGAGTTTGGTGCAAAATAACACGCGGTGTACTACAAAAATACTCCGACTTCATTGATTGGCTGATCACCAAAAGAGATCCAACAGGCCTCACTAAGTTATGGATTATACTCCGACTCATCTTCTGTCATTCAACAGAGGATTGTTATGCAACAATAAATCTAGACCAGGTTAAATCTTAACACTAATTAATAAATTTCCGCTTTATTTTTCTATGTATTCCTATTTCTATACTTGTAATAATAAGTAGCATTTACTATTTCTACCACCTTATATTTAAAATCTTCACCATATATGTAAGCGTGTGGAGGTCTATGTTTAAAAGCCGATTGTTTTGACTGTAGAACTCGGAGAGCGAGAACGAGAGCGCGCGCTCGGAGCCGCACTCGTTCGTCAATCACTACGCGAACGTGAACGACACCTTGCGCCAGTCGTGGAAGAGACAGCGGCCGGTCAGGAACTACTCGAGCTACACGGACTCGGAGCCCGACACCGCGCTCGGACTCAACGGCGGACAGATCGTCATGAACAACATGGCGCGCTCGCGGGCGCCGCTGCCCGGGTTCTCCTCCTTCGTATGACACGAAGCCCCCGCGCAAGCCATACACATATAAAGTCCAGGCCCGCAAACGCCGCCATTTTTTTTACTTCAAAAATATTACATTTCAAAAACTTGATTGTACTAGAGCGTTGCTAAAATCATATTAATTATTAGCCTGTTGTCTTAAATATTCAAAGGATAGATAGAGGGTCTGCCATGTAGTGATGCCGCTCGACAGAACGTACCAAAAGTAGAAACTACGATAGTAATAAAAAAGTAGGTATACTTTTAATGATTTCCAATAGTATCGATAGTTTTAGGTCTCGAAAGAAAAAGTTAACGTTACCTGCCTTAAAAAGACGAATTAATTAAATTAAAGTAAAAAAGCCTGAATTAATAGAACTGAAAATTCGAGATCACCATATCTTAGGTATCGCTTGTAAAACGATGAACATCTCGATTTGTGCACTTGTACCCAGCGGCATAATATCTATAAAAATTGGTAATATACAAATACAAGTTATGTATGCAACAACAAGTGAAATGTTCTAGGCGGTGGCAGTAATCATGGTATTTTCCAAAGATTTTGTAAAGCCGACGCGCACGTCTCTACTAAATCCAAATCTCTAGTAGAGGCGCATTTGGAAGACGACTACCGCACGAATAGTAATGTACGTTAGGTTATAGTAACCACTATTTTGAATAAAAATACAAGTTATCCATGCAACTGATAGTTACATTATGTATCGTGATAAAACGGCAGTGGTGTACCCCATTTTACTTTCGAGTTACCAACAATTTCCTAACAATACTATCGAACATTATGCAACCATAGTCTAAAACGATCTATTTTTGTTTTCATTTTTTAATTCAGCGATATTTTAACTTCACTATTAGGGATGGGCATTCCAGAACATATATCTGGAGAATTTGGTATACACTTGCCACGCTGGCCAGACGGGGTGGCGAGGTTCTGATGTAAATTTATTAACGATTCCACAAGTTGGTATTAGTAACGTGCTCTTTGGTTAACGGTGGTCTATGACAAATGTACGTAAGAAAAGTAAAGTATACTTCTCATTGGTACATGCCGAGGCTCGAACCGACCTTTTTAGGATTTTAGGAAAGTGTTCATACAATATTACTATTGATTAACGATTAACTCGCCAGGAACAACAATAGTATGAATAGCATTGCCCTATTACTATCTCTATCGATACTATTGCAAGTCACCAATAGTGGTGCGATCCATAGTACTATCGATATTCTAATTGATCTTCGAGGTCTTCACTACTACCAAATACTGACGAAAAAAAACAAAACGAAAACATTATGGCAAAGTTAAACATTGCAATAAAGTACCTTTTTGTTTCGTTTTTAAGAGCTTTTAACGCTTTTTCATCCCTCTCGCTTGCACAATATAATAATAATAATAATAAATATTTCCAGACAGGTCACACAGCGCCATCTAGTTTCCGTAGTAAGCTACGAGGCTTGTGTTACGGAAACTAGATGGTTGATAAACTACATATTAAACTTTTTTTTTGTAAATATATACCTTTTATACATATAAACCACCCAGACCGAGACAAATTATACAATGTACAACTTGCGGGAAACATCCGGTGGGAATCGAACCCACGACCTCCCGAGTTCACGGCAACGTTTGTTACCACTAGACCACGGAGGCGGTAAGATTATTGAAGTCCGTGTGTACTTTTGAGAAATGTAGTCTACTAACTTTCTAGGCAATTAAATTACAGACATTCTAGAGATATATTAATCCTAGATTTGTGTTAGTAAAATCGTTCTAAATTCTATTTTTGTTTGTCTAAAATAAGGTGAATAATGGTAAAAATTAAAGGTCTAAAATGTCCGTAGTTTTATTTCCTAAAAAATTAATAGAATACTTTTTTCAAAAGTACATTCATATTTAAATAACCTTTTAAAATGCTATATTGTGCGAGCGAGAGGGAAGCACAAGTGTTAAACACTCTTAAATATCATTAGTTTTCGGTGGACCTATAGAGTTTTTGTACTGACTTGTCGATGTACATTGCACTTTAATTTAGCTATGCTTGTAACACGCAATGTAAAATAAAACTATAGCAGTTATGTTCTTCAAAACATGCAAATGTGTCTTGTACGGAATGGACTTACTAGTATATTTCTAGACACTGCCAATGTCTTGATATAAGTTAATATTCAGTATTGACCTGTTCAGTGAGTTTATTATTTAAGTGTTAATATTGAGGACTATTGTCAGTGATAATAGTCATATGATCTTTATAGTACAAGATTCGTAGAAGAGGTCACTGATCGGTTATCTGAATAAAATCCACTTATTATACGGCGTAATTTTGTATGCTCTTAATTAGACGACTAATATTGTATTCTATTGATAGAAACAAACCATATTTCGTGACAAATCTCCATACAAACTGTTAATTCTAAATTAGACAATTTGTATGTAAAACAAACAAATGTTGTTATTTCCGACATATTGTTTCTTAGAAAAAGTTGTTTATTTCTATCAATAGACTAACATATTAGTCTAAACTAAACTAAAATATTAACAAAAGCAATGATGATGGGTTACTTAACGAAATGGTATCACTGGTATTCTGAGACATCGACCATAAAGAGTGCCGACCGAAATCGTATCGATGCTTTTAAGATGTGGTGTTGGAGAAAAATGCTGAGGATCTCGTGGACTGAGCATTGGACTAACGTGTCGATTTTAAAACATCTAGACATATCGACTAGCCTATCCACCAAATGTCTTCGTCGGATACTCCAGTAGTTCAGACACATTGCCAGAAAAGGAGGAGATCACCTTGAAAAACTTTTTGTTACTGGCAAGGTGGAAGTAAAGAGGCCGAAGCCCGGTACGCTGGTCCGACCAAATTCGCTCCACCACCAACACTAGCGTCCATGATGCTGGGCATGCCGACGAAGATAGGAACGGCTGGCGAGCTATTATCACGACGCACACCAATTATTCGGGAGGTCACGACCCTCAGTAATGAAGGAGGAGGAGGACTTACGAAATATTTTCATGCCTATACAGAATATATTTTTTTAAGTGGGCGTCCTTGGCTACAGACAATTTAGACAGCTAAACTACTAGGAATATCTAAAAATGCTGAAGGCAAAGCAATTTTGATAAAAAAAAATAGATTCTAGCCGTTTCCTTAAGTTTTACGTTCGACATTACTTGCCGAAATGTAATCCTTATAAGCGACACTATCAGCTAGTGTAATAATACAGGATGTTTTTATTTAATCAAACTAAAAATAAAATGGTCTTGTACATAAATATTTTATTACATAAAGAGTGGATTTCATTCGAATAACCGATCGGTGAAGGTTGCTTTTAGACGGATCTAAACTATTAGTGGTGTTCATTAATTACTTTAGTTAATTTTAGGAAGTTGGAAACGTAATAGTTAATCGCTTGTTTTGACAATACTATTTATTTCAGTTAGTGATATTATTTGTAACACAAGCAATAAGATGGATGTGTTTTCTAAAGGAAATTATCTCAGTGAAGGTATTTCGATGGATACTGTAGTTGTAATTCTATATAGCTTTATTACCTTGTAGAAGTATATTGACTTTGAATTTAAAATATGAGATAACTTTAAAAGTAGCTCTAGTGCCTGTTCTTCTCTAGGTTAAAGTTTACACTATAGTTCATCTAATATAACTTGAGCTCCATGACAGCTGTCATAAAAAAAACGTCTGTCAAGTTTTCAATTATGTAATGGTAAATTGCGAAAACGCCAAATATTTTGGATGGCGACGCGCGAGCCTCTACTACATGTGTGACGAGCTGGAGAGTTGTCATATACGACAACTTGCTCGTCAGTCTGCATTGCCGCCTGTGACGTTTGCATTTAGTAAGTTATTAGGGATTTAACTCTACAAATTCGAAAACTTTGCTTTAATCTCTTAATTATGGTATTAATAATATATGGTAAACAGTCCGCTTAATAAAAATTCTGTCTGGAAAGAAAAAATATGCAAAAATTGTTTATTTGCGTATATCTCTATCAATAAAATTTAGAAATCATTTTTTGCATTTATTAAAACAGCCAGTAACAATTCTTAACGAAGGGTACTTAATGGTTATAGCAGAAAATTGACAAATGCAAATGGTGTGAAACAAATTGGACATTAAGAAGTAGTCATTACTCAAAACAATTTCACACTAAAAAACCCCCAACTAAACTATAATATATATATACATTTAATTTTAAAAATTAGGGTAATGGCCAGACTTTTTTAATGGCGGACTTTCATATTTAAGCCATATATAAGGTTTTCAAAAAGTTTAGAGTCAATCAGAACTGTTTTTCGAATTTATTGAGTTGAGCCCCTTTTTTGTCTCCTATAGTGTGCAATTGCAAAAGTTGTATTGAGTTCTTGTTTTTTGTTTTCGTAGCAAGCCGTAAGTAGTAGTCTGCTGCAGATGTGCGTGCCATGTGTCTATGTTAAATTTATATCCAAACGTTGAAACAGTGTATTAATAAATGACAACATTGTTCTATGTGATGGTGTGCTGTAATCATAGCGTTTGCCAAAGATTTTGTAAGATGACGCGCATGCCTCTACTGGATGTAAATCTAGTAGAGGCACGCGCGTCGTCTTACAAAATCTTTTGGAAAAAGATTTGAAGGCGATTACTGTACAAATAATTTTAATTGCTTCAACATCTGTCGCAGAGCTCAAGCTATATTTTACGCACTATAACTTAATTATATACTTTTTAACATTTTTGATAGTTCAATTATATATTTTAAAAGTGATCATTCCAATGATAAAAATACTCTACTTAAGTATTACATAATTTTGTTTATAAAAGATTTACTTTTTATACAATATTAAAATTAAATTTAATCGAAGTATAGTGTGTTAATTATTTAAATAAATTTATTAACGATATATCCTTGATCTTAGAAACAAGATTGTTTCGGGATATAAAAGTTCTAAACTATTATCATAGTTTCGCATTATTTAATTTTGTATCAATTAAAACCCACAATTGTAACAAAGTCAATGATTTAAATACCTATATTGGTATAATGCTTTAATTGTCTCCACGATAAATGTTAAGAAGCTAATAGACAAATCGTCATGATCGTAGAACAGTGACGGATCTGCTATATTTAAAATTTTCATGACGGCCATTCAAAGTTAAAAAACTGTTTTTTTGTCACTTTTTTTTTTAAGTTAATACTAGTCTCATAATAAGTGCAAACCTTCTAGATATCATTTTGGAGCCCTTTCTAACATTTGCACTATAAATTACAGACCACAAACAATATAAAACTATACTTATATAAAATCAGATTTTTTTAAATCCAACACTGTTCTACGATCATAACGAAATTATAACTTTAGTACCTACTTATGTTTTTTACAACTCCCACCTAGAGGAAAGTTGAAAATATAATAGCTACCAACTAGGAATTATATTGTACATATAGCTTTAATTTATTCTCCGTGCCTTCTCTCATTATAATGCCAATCTTCTGGCTCATTGTTCACTAAACTGACCAATTATCTTAATATCTTCCTTGATTATTTTATAGATTAATTTTATTTTGGAAAATATACATTTTTCAAATTTTTTGTAGCAACTTTTATCGGGTAAATTTGTATTACATATCTTAATGGGGTGTATCACGCAAAAAAAATTGTAAATTTTGCTAGCGGAAATGGTAACTAGTTAACTAGGTATAATTATTCTGTAATATTTTTTTGTAGTTTTTTTTTTAATGTTACCTGCCTTGAAAGGAACAAGGCTGATTTAACGGTAAGTTTGAGAACACCATAACATTTTGTATCGCTTAAAAAAACGATTTACATATAATATCCAAGAAAAAAAATTCTAGATAAAATGTATTTTTGACAGCTATATTAGGTACCATATCGCCGGGTTAGAGCGAAAACCAACTAACTCATGTTTTTAGTAAATTAACTTTTTGACACCAGTCTTACTAAGTACTAAGCACTGTGACGCTTTTCTTTCGATTTAAAGCAAAAAAGCAATTTAACAAACGGTTTAGCCGAAAAAGTAATAAAATGTGAATTTAATTATCATGCGCCATCAGATTGAATTCCCGCCTTTTGCACGACATGTCAAGTCCAAGTTTTTTGTTTTGTAAATTAATTTACTGTGGATATTGTTTATTAAAATTAGTGTTATTTTGTTTAAAATGTGATTGTAGGTAACGATATATTTGGAAATGAAATATCATATTCTGCTACACTTGGAATTTGATGATCCCCAACTCGGTTATGATCAAATATTATGAATAAAAGAGATTGCCCAAAACCATGCCCCAACTTTTTTGCAGCGTGCCTAAACTAAATCAAAAAAAAATACAATACATGTCTATTTTACCGCATTCAAATATAATTTAATTAAATAGTCAAATGGTTAAAATTTATGTATGAAATAGTTACAAAGCACTATTTATACGATTAGGTTCTTTATTGTGATCAGGTACTTTATTATAGATAAAATACAGGATTTAAAATCGGCTGGATCTAAACTATATAATTATTAACGTAAAAAATCGTTATGCTAGGGTAAAATAAATAATATTAATAACAGATTATGAAAACACAATATATTAACTATTAATTAAAAATAAATCATTATTGAACCATTTCTCTAAGAAAAATGGGCATTCTAATTTCGTGTTAAGCTCTGATGTATTCGTACAAATACTAACGTTTTTATATATACCTATAAGTTTTTTTAAATGCGGCATCTATCGTTATACACCCCATTATTGTTAACAAAGATAAATGAAGCATTGAATGCAACAAATGGTAAGCTACACGGATTGTGTGTAGCTTCCGTAACGTTGTTGTTAAATATTATGCGGTTAAAATTTGTATTTAAATAAAAAGTTTTAAATACAATTAATTATCTCTAATAAAGTTTATCTGTAAATTAAAATTAATTGACTGATAGATTTAAGTAAAAATGTAAAGTTGTACATTGCCTTAGTTATAAGATTTCATATTTAATGTTAAACAGGGTTTCACTCTTTTACATCCCTCTCTCTCTCGCACAATCCAATATTTTCAAAGAAAGTAGGCCTTTATATACCAGCCTATTGTTAGTCGCAAGTCCAATACACGATTTTTTCCATCTCTCTTTCCCACACACGATGGAATCCTTAGAAATTTGTCTACTTTTTCATAAATTTGTTTTGGTAAAAAAAAATATACCAAATCTTTCTGTTTTAATATATATATTTAATATTATTATTTTTAGTGTATAAAAATCATTCTAAAAAACTAAATTGAAAATAGAACTAAAATCTAAACTATATATAAAAATATTCACCCATGACTTGATCATGTGGCAGAGTGCCAAGAACACTCGCAGCATTCCCCCGCTGCACAGCGATGCTGATTTGCTGCGCGAAAAAACTGCCAGCCCTCTTGTCACATACAGCGTTAACCAGCCGCTTAGATAATTCTTTAAAGAACAAAACCTTAAACTAAATATATATATATGTAAATAAAATAAATAAATATTACAAAAAAAACTAAATTTAACCTACAAAAAATATTTACAAAAAAAATCGCTGTCTTGTGGCATGGTGCCCAATACACTAGCAGCATATCCCCTCTGAATTAAGATACTTAATTTTTGAGAAAAAAAACTGCCAGCCCTATTGTCACCTTTCAATTCTGATCCCCACGGGCCCATCGTTTCTACAACAAACGTCGAAAATAAGTAACTATTGCAAATCTTTCATATTTTCGACGTTTGCTGATCTGCGCTTGTTGTTCCGCTGCAGCACGTATTTTAAGTAAAAAAGATGAAAGTCGTTATAAATGTTTGTGGTATTTTTCTCTGTCTAAAATTAGCTATATGGAAGAAAAAAAATGCCCTTAGTTTATTTTCTAGAAAGCTAATATATTTCTCATAATTACACTACACCTCAAAAACCCTATGATAATGTTGGATAGTGCGAGCAAGAAAGCACGGGCGTTTAACCCTTTTATTAATTTATTATTAAGTATGCATTTACTTGAAACATTTTAGAATAAATTTGGCACAACACTTCTAGAAACTAATCTGTGATTATATAAATTACCTTTAGCAGATTGACTCGGAGTGCATCCTGCAACGATCTCATAGATTCAACTTGCCTGATGTTATTACATTGGTTAGAATGTACTCCGGTCAAATTCTAAAATTATATAAATCATTGTATATATTTATGCTTAATAGTTTTGTAATAAAATAATGTTTGTATCCTACACGTCTATGAAGGTTCACATGATTAGCTGTCTAGGTTCAAAGTTGTAGTGTTAATTTATGGTAGGTGCCATTGATGTGAACCTGGTTTATCCTTTACATTACGTAATAATAGCAAAGTAGAAAATATAAAACTGAAATAATAATATTTGTGTTTTCTTTTATTATGCCCGCTTTCAAAGCTTCGATTCCTGGAAAATTATTTAATTTATATGTGATATTTTTCGAGTTTTGGAACTTCTAACTCCGGTACATTAAAAAAAATGCGTAGTTTCCGACTACCACGAAAGATGCGGTCGTGATAATACTTTATTTATTAAAATTTTATTGCACAATATATACAAAGGGGGGACTTAATGTCGCTAGACATTCTCTGACAGCCAACCTTAGGGACACAGTAGAACATTAAAGACGTAAGATAGGTGCAATTAGAGAAATATGATTACATAATAAATATGCAATATTATCTTAACCATATACTAATAATACATACACATAACGTTAAATTAGGTAATACTTTATCATAATAAACTTAAAAACCATAAAGTAAGAATTCAAAAAAAAAACATCTTCACTATTACATCCGCGTTCGGCTTAAAAAAAAGCGTGCTTTCAATACTGAATATTGCTTAAAGGAATGAAAACGCTACTCGAACGATTTTCAAAGTCAGCGTTCGTTTTATAGCATTTCCAACATTTGGTAGCAACTTCATAAACCAGCGTGAAATGTCGATTTTGTTAAGAAATATTTATTAGGTGTCTCGGAACGAGGTATGTGTTTATCAGCCTATGCATGTATGTATGTTTGTTTCTTTGTGGCACACTGGAGATCAAACGAGTTGACCGATTTTGATGTTTCTCGCGTCATAGGATTCGTCTTCATCACGCGAGTGTCACTAAAGTACTCGTACATTAATTAAATTTTATTAAGGCGCAACAAGACGTCATATTGCGGAAAAAAAAATGCTATCATTGAATAGGTATTTGAAAATCATGTTGAGGTTTCAATTATCACTTTTCATTTAGAGCGACCGTTTAGAATTTAAAGTAGGTTAGCAACCATTATCGTTGATGTAATAAAGCTCAAATAAAAAAAGTATCATCACGACGGTATCCCTTTCGAGGTGGTTACATATTATAACAGACAGCGATAACTAAAAAGATTAAAATTAAAAAGAATTTTAAAAATTAAAAACCCATCACGATTGACGCCATTTTAAAATTTATTCGTTACATTTACAGAGACTTCGTTTTAGTACGACCCAGCCTAGGGTATGCTATCTGTGGTGTGCCGCTCAGTTACAAGGGCCGCATATGTTATGCCTCGCGCTGTCGCGACATCGATACCTGTCTTAATAATGCTTCATGCAAATATCCAAACCAAATAGAACTATGTGGTCCATACCAATCAAATAGTAGAAGATCCGTAGATCGCACTTTCACCGATCGGTTATTCGAATGAAATCCAATTTTTATAGATACCTATAATAAAATACGCTAACAAAAGCTGGCGGCGGTGATAGGTTGTAACTGTGTGTTTGACTTGTCGCTTTATTTCGCTTTGAAAGTCGTTCGACTTGGCGTTTGTCTATTGTTTTCATACAAAATTCGGTAAAAAAGACTTGCTTTCAAGTCAAACATAGCATATCTCGTAGGCAGCTAACGAAATATGTTCCTTGTGGAAGTGGATGGCACAGATTATATAGACATGTACAGTTCTCCCAAAGTGATAATGCGCATAGAAATCTTCGTCACTGTTCGGCAACGGTCGTATTCCCCGAGCGTCGGAAGACGATATGTAAATAGAGTGGTTAAGTGCATTTTCTTCATGCATAATTTAGTAAAATTATGTGTTTTGTGCTTGTTGTTAGTACGTTTTCCTATTTTACAAAATAAACTATTTAAAGTTGAATAAGATAATTAAAGTTGAAATTAAATTCACCTTTGAAAACAAAACCAAGAACGGTGTGTAATATCAGCTCTATATAATTCCACTCAGAGAGAACACATGCAGTCACCGACCGCCCGAATTGTTTTCGATTGTGTACACATGATATTGACTTCTATTTCTTTCGAACAAGGTGCAAAATGCAAGTGCAATGTTTAGGCTCTTACGATTCAATAATTCGGGTGTTTCCGGGAATACGACAATTAGCGAAGATCTGTACGTGCATTATTAATTTGGGAATACTGTACTGTGGATGGCTTCTGACTAAAGTACGAGGAATATCGAAAAATACGGAAAGGATTTTAAAAAAGATTAAAATAGGATCATAAATTTTGTTATGAAAAAAAAATAGTTTTTTAAAAATATATAATAAATTATGTTAATATTAATGTTTATTTATATTAATTAGGTTTATCTTTTAGTTTATTAAAAAGGTTTTGTTTAGTTTATTTTTAATTTTATTGTTTAGGTAGCTTTTAATTTATATTTATTGTTTGTATTTGTGTATCTTACTTCGAATAAATTTATTTAACGACTAATTAATTATATAATCAAAATAATCAAAATAGGTTAGAACAAACTTGTACTTCGTTAGGCAATCCCATCACCATTGCAGCGTATTTTATTAAATTAAAATAACAGACATACTCCTATCTTAGACTTAGCCTAAATTGCACCAAAATAAAATCTCTGTAATAGTAACGATTGAAGTTAAAAATAGCGTCGAATGTACCAACTACCAGTTTTATTTTAAAGGTCAGCCGGTATAATCGACGCCATTTTGAACTTTAATGGTAACATTTACAGAGACTTCGTTTTGATACAACCCAGCCTATAAAGTTCTAATAAAACTCCTAATAATAATTTCAATAATTTATTGTTACACATACAATTGTTCACATTTTTTAAACCAGTCATTTGGTACATATTTTGGACAATTTCTCCACTGCTTGATCACATTATGAGCAGCGATATCAGCGATAGAAAACTGATTATTGTGGATGAATCCATTGCATTGTGCAAATATTTTCTTAGCAATGCCTTCTTTAGTTTTTTCTGATGCTTTTAGTAACAAATGGCATAAATCCAGTAAACTATCCATTGTAAATTCTTCAGATGATGGAAAAGTGTTAGGGTAGACCAGAGACAAGTATCTGAGGACATTGACATCTCCTCTAATAGGGACAGCCAGGGAAGATAACTTTAACTCCGTATCAGCTGAAACTATACAAATATATTAGTAATAAATACTAGTACAGTGGACCAACAAAGTGGTCTATCAGTTTTGACAAACCTTTCTTTGAAATTAAAATATTGCTAAGGTCGAGTAATAGGTTAGTTTAGTTATAGTTTCAAGGTAAAATCAGCTTTTTTGTTGGACGACGTTAGAGAATACAATCCCAAATAATATCCCGGGATTGGACTATGTGTTTTCAATTTTTTTTATACTAACACGACATGTGACCTTGCGCCCACCTGATAGTAGGTGGCGCGTGAGGTCCATGAATGTTAGCAACTGCAATCAGGCACTAATGACTGACATCAGTCTTTAACACTATGCCGGCTTGACTTCGAGCTTGATCCCAAACGTGTGGATACACTTTACTGGGTTTATCATCACGAACGGTGGATAATTCTCCGCCCCGGCAGACTGGGCAAATTACCACCATCAGTCCGCCTACCACCTATGAAAGTTGGGCTTAAAAGAAAAAAAACCTAAAGCAATTTTTTAAAAAATATATATATGTTGTTGCACAACACAAATCACAATATAGTAAGAAAATAAAAACAGACAAAACAAAACAAACTATACTTTTGCAAGAAATCAAAAAGACAAAAAACTATTTAAAATTTCGAAAATACAATCGTATATATATCAAAGCATTCAATGTCACATCCAAAAAGACACCATTCTTCTCCTCTCACTTTCCCACGGTGAATCCATGGAATGCAAAGAAAAAAACCATTATATTGTAATATTATGTGGTTCTCAAAACGTAATTAATATTTCCTTGGTTTAATGAAAATCCCATCATGACAAGTGGAAAGCTTATAGATATCTCTAGTGTACCAGAGTGAAGAAATATTAAATTTAATTTAATATTGTGACACAACAAGGAATAAAACCCTGTACCTCTGTGCTTAAATCTATATTCTTAACCGCCAGTCTTAGACCAAGGAGGCAGTTCCAAAACAGTGCTTTTTAAAACAATATATATATTTTAATTCCAAATAAATTTAGATTCATATTACTAAAAAGACATGTAATTTAAATAACTTAATATAACAATAATTGTGAAAACTTTAAAACTGATTTCGTAAACCTGCCGTTATATTACACCAATATACTGATATAATAAAAATTAAAGATATTAACACAGATTACACATTTTTGGAACACTATAATAAAATTACAACATTTACCATTATTGAATATCAGCCGCACGTGAATTTGTCCATCTCCAGGGATCCCAAAGTTCTTTGCAAAAGCTTTAATTTGTGGTAATTTATCAGTGGGGATAGATGAATGTATGTGCCATGCCACATTGAAATGAGCTCCTTCTTTAGCAAGCAAACACAAGTACCACGGTATATTGTCGGGACTTGCACTTACAACAACCTCATCAGAAGCAATGATCTGAAATGTAATATTTATTATTAAAGTATCATCACGACTGTATCCATTTCAGGGTGGTCAGAAACCACATTCTATAGAAGCGGATTTACATTTATCCAACTTCACTATAGGCCCATCATGGCAAGTGGCAAGTTTCTCGATGTCTCTAGGATAACAAACTCGAGAAATATCACAAATAAATAAAATTAAAAAGGTAATAGAACCCGAAACCTCCACGTATAAATCCACTGACTTAACCTCTAAACCACGGAGGCAGTCTGCATGGGATGCTTAGAAATTTGGCTTCAATTTAAGTTTACTGGGAGCATTCAAAAAACCTACCAAATGTGGTGTGGTGTATGAATCTTAAGAAGGGTTATTTAATCATCATCAACACAACCATATCCCTTAAGGGGTGGTCATAAACCACGCTTATAAAGAAGCGGATTTACATTTAGCCAACTATACTATAGGCCAATCATGACAAGTTGCCAGTTCGTTGATGTTTCTGGTGTACCAAACTCGGGAAATATCCCAATTAAATAATAATTTATTTAAATTATTAAATATTATTGTGTCCTGACCAGGAATCGAACCTGGTAAATTTTACGGACTTAACCACTAGACTAAGGAAGCAGTAAATAGACCCATTTATTTTAAAAACTGTTGCAACAAACTAGTCTGGCCTTTTCTTACCTTTGGCTTCACATCCTTTTTGGATGTAATAATATTAGAGTCACAAATAGAACTGATTTTTACAATTCTATTATAGAGAACATCTAACTTTTTTAGTAGGCATTCCTGTCGATTTTCTAGCTCTGCCATATCTGCATCAGATATCTGAAATTTAACAATGGTAGATTGCTGTTTTAACATTAACAATAATTCGAATAGGTGGTTTAATATAATCCAGACTCAAGAAGTATCACAATGTGTACTGAACAGGAATCAAAAGTACCTAGCATCTAAATCTATGGTCTTAACTGCTACTAGAATTGACTCTTAATCCAATCCTACCTTCTTCAATTATGCTTAGAATTATTTCTAATGAATATTTCGAATATGTTTTCGAAAAATAATATTTGCGTAATCTATATATATATAAAAATGAATGTCTGTGTGTATGTATGTTCCGTATGCATTTCAAAACTACTTGACCGATCGGGATGAAACTTTGGGAATATGTTGTGTGAACATCGGCGAAGGTTTCTGACATAGTACTACTGTTGTCCGATAGGTGGCGCTCATTTGTGGGGCATACCGACCGAGGGTGGGTACATTCATTGAATGTCAGGTGGTACGAAGTTCGACGGGTCAACTAATGTTGACCGGTTGACCTAGTGTATGTGTTCGCATCAACGGATGTGGAAAGTAAAAACATTGTCCTAAAGTACTTGGAGCCATATTAATTCACACATCTAGTCACTTGTGTCTTAAATTTGTTATGAAATATGTATTGTTTAGACGTATAAACTGTTATGTACATTTTCATGGTAATAAATAAATAGTACAAAATAAATATTACAAACTACTAAAATAAAATTAAATAACTATAAACTTAACCAAATAAAATACAAAAAATATCCTCAGGAGACATCCCATCAGAGATGGTCCCAAGAAGACTGGCAACATTTCCCCACTGTATAGCGAGGCTATATATTATTGGCAGAATTGCCAGCTTTCCTATCTCCAGATTTCTCCGTCAGCCGTTTGGACAATGTTCATGTTCCTCATGGGTTCCCATGGTCCCATCGTCTCGACCCCAAACGGCGCAAACTAGTAACCTGTACAGAGGTTGGCGTATGAGCTTGAGATTCTCAGCAGTCTTGTATGAATATTTTGGTTTAGTTTTGACACAATATTAGTATTGGCTCAAATCCATCAATCCAATCACCAACTACCAACTCTTCACAAGTATAAAATTGCGAATCAATATTAGTATAGTGTCAGTGATACTGCGAAACCACATAACAGTAGCAACATTACTGTGTTGATATTACAGGATGCATAAATACAAAATATTTTTTTATTTTCTCATCACATTTAGTCAACTTTTTTATAGGCCCCATCATAACATGGCAAGCTCGTTGATGTCTCTAGCCACTCAAGAAAAAAATAAATAAATAAAATCAGTATAAAAAATAAATAAAGTTAAAAATAAAACAATGATATAATGACAAAAGGGATTATGGTTAGGTTAGGTTGTAACAGAGTTCCAAAAATACCGTACCCGACATAAAATAATATTAATTAATAGCCAACCATTCTTAGGGTTAAGATAAATAAACCAAACATTAGAAAATATATCTTTTCTCATTTATCAGTACCCCAAAATAGAGGGAATGAACATATTTAGCATGCCTAGTTTAGTATTATAAATCCCATAATATGAACTAAAACCTCTAGTTCTGGTATTAATAGAAACAAATACTCTAATGTAAAGTCAAAGTCTAAATATCTTTATTCATGTAAACCTATTACAGGCATTTATGGAAAGTCATTAATTTAATTATTTTGAATGATTCTACTCCTGCTAGTGGAAGACTAAGCAGCAAAGTGGTCCAATAAGTAAGCTGTTAGCAGAAGACCATCAACTAAGCATATAAGGGCAATGTGAATGTTAGTAACACTTTGACAACATCACCTTTGCAGAAGTGCTTGTTGAGTGCGTGTGGCACGGCCTTTAGGTAGAGGATTGAGTTCTAAAATTAAAGATATTTAGATAAATACTCGTCCTAAGAGTCAAGACTATAAATAGTGGTAATAAAATCAAAGTTGGAACAATGTAGGACACTAGTATAAATCCTGAATTAACAACATAGGTATTAATAAGCACACGAATAGTTCAGAATTTAAATAAACCTTCATAAACTTGATAACCTGCTCGCTAATTTTTAAATCAAAGGTGGCCACGTTCGTTTCGTTGTCAAAATCAAATATCTTTTTTACATTATACATGCATTTAGGTAAAATAATGTCTTCATCGTGGATAATAATATTCTTAATTCGATACATCATTATTTGTAATAAAAAAACACGTAAATTAATAAAAATGAAGATGAAAAAAAAAAAAATATTTTTTGACGTACGTTACCTTGTCGTAGTGCTGTCCTAACAACACAGATTATATAGGATACTACGTACTAACAATAATAGCAAGCAACTACTGATTGAATGATGCGGCTGAGAAGTGGCTGTTTCTTATATCCCAAAATGTTTAAAAGCGTACCTATGTAATTTATTTATTTCAATGATCTTAAAAATCGTTTATTTCCAAACGATATAAGTATGAAGTATTCTAATATCAAAATAAAATTTCGACATTTCATTTTTTTTCTGTAGACCAACAATCGATAATTTATCACTTAATAGAACTTTATTAATACTTATATTTAAAATACTCTATATTTTCGTAAAAACTATTTTTATGGAGTTTAATTACGCCTTGATAAATATAATGAATGATGGTTGGTTCTCCTAGGATGACACGATAGGTACAACCCTAGTAAAAAACTAATGACCAACATAAAATACACAACTATCTTCCGGTACTAACATTTTTTTAACAACTAATAAACTTTTACTTTTTTAGTACTTCATATATTAATATTACAATTTGCTATTAATATAAATTTAGTTATTGGTATATAATATAATCAGAAATATTTTATATAAAGAAAATATAATAATTAATCAGTACTTCAATTTGCCTGTAGTATTTCAAAATGTCTGCCATCTGCGTTATTCCAGTGTCACTTTTTGTAATGCATATAAATAAATTATGTTACAATCAAGAATTTAGTGGGAATCAAACTATTTTATAATAATTTGTTAAAAACGCGACAATTTGTGACGATTGCATTACTTTGCTAGCTAATGGTGAAATAATATATATCATGATTAAAAAGACATGGCGGCTAGAGTAATCGACCAATAGGAAGAGAGCTTGCTAGCGTTTGAGAATTGCATACACATTTCGCGTCATAAATTTTTTGGTGCGTCCTTTCCCAATAATATATAAGATGGGTTGTTGTTTTTAATCTAATATTATGAATTTTTGTGTATAAAATAGTTTATAACATACTCAGTGCCTTGTGTTATTAAAACGAAGTGAAGCTTTCCTCGCCGAGTTAGGACCATGGTTGGATTGGATATTGGTTGAAGTAAAATGATTTTGTTTAGTTTTGTTTATGTAAACAAAACTCTGTTTTTGCAATCCACGTGCGAAAGTATCGTTCATTGACAGTTTTCA
This sequence comes from Tinea semifulvella, assembly GCA_910589645.1. Classification (NCBI taxonomy): domain Eukaryota; kingdom Metazoa; phylum Arthropoda; class Insecta; order Lepidoptera; family Tineidae; genus Tinea; species Tinea semifulvella. The sequence goes on from OU342585.1 coordinate 10,594,224, forward strand.
TTAAGATGTCTGGGAGGGGGGCTAAAAAGCGTGGGAGGCCCCCCAAATCGGGTAATTTTGAGAAAAACAGAAAATTTCAGTATCACTTATTGAAGAAGCCAAAATATTTACAAAACCAAAATCTGAGTTGCGGTTCGGTCACAATCACACCGAGCGCGTCGCGGGCGTCCTCTCCATTAGGAAGTGATATTAGTAGACGCAGTAATCGAAAACAGAGGGGTGGAAGATCTCATAAACTAAAAAAAGGTGGTTTATCGAACAGTAGTTCAAGAAGAGGATACAACCCACAAGCAGCCCAGTACCACGAATCTGAATATCATTATGGATCCGACTTTGGTGATGAGTACAGTGACAAGTCTGAGCGTGAGGAGGAGCGAGCCAGCGAGAGTGGCACTGACGGTACACTGGGTGATGCCAGTGACAGTGACTTCTCCGTCAGCAGCTACAGTACCACGGGGGGCACACCCAGGAAGGTCACAGGCAACTTTATAAGACCCCCCAGTCCGGAGCCCCTCTGGCTGCAACAAGAGAAGGCCTTACCGCAACTGGCCCTGCCTCCTACCTCCCAGGACTTGGTCATTCCTCATGTGCTCGTGCTGCAGGTTATTGGGATCTACGAAGTTCTCCGGCACTTCAGGCACCTAGTGAGACTGTCCCCCTTCAGAGTGGAGGATCTCTGTGCGGCAGTGAGCTCTGAAGACCAAAGCACCTTACTTATAGAGATGCACATCATGTTGTTGAGAGCTCTGCTGAGAGAGGAGGACGCTCAGCAGACTCACTTTGGTCCTCAGGACCACAAGGATAGTGTCAATATCACATTGTTTTTGCTGGATGTCATGACCTGGCCAGAAGTACTCAGGGTCTATGTAGAAAGTGATAAGTCTTTTGATCAAGAAGTTGTGAAGATTCTAAATTCATGTGAATATCCATTTACTTGTGTCGAGGACAGAGTAGCAGTTCTGCAGTTTCTCTGCAATCAATTTTTAACCACTAACCCTGTGAGGGATGACTTGCTCAGTGAAGGTTAGTTTTAATGAATATATTTTATTTATTGTATGTAGTTTTTTATATACTATATATGCACATATAGCCTTATTTTATATTGTGTACCAAAATAATTGACTGCATTCTTAGGACTATTATTAATATTGTTTATTAATAATTTTAGTACCAATCCACTATGATGACCACTGCAGGGTTTGTCATAGACTGGGGGACTTGCTGTGCTGTGAGACCTGTCCCGCCGTGTTCCACCTGGAATGTGTGGACCCACCTCTTCTGGATGTGCCCGCAGAGGACTGGCAGTGTGCTCTCTGCAAACAACACAAGACACTTGGAGTCACAGACTGTCTCTCTGATGCCGAGAAGCAAGGACTGCTCTGCAGACATGAACACTTGGGCTATGACAGACACGGACGGAAATACTGGTTTATTGTGAGACGTCTGTTTGTGTAAGTATTATTTGACCAATAGACCAAGACGGCTAACATATGAACAGTATTTAATATATATTTTTTTACCTTTAGAGAGTCAGATAATGGAGAAGTTTGGTATTATTCTACTCCAGAACAAATGGAAGAGTTGTTATATACACTTGATGCCAGTGATATGGAAGCTCCGCTGGTACGGGAGCTGCAGGAGATGAAACATGAAATTGTTAGACAAATGCACATTACAGAGAAACTTACGCAACAAGCTAAGGGCAATAAAAAATCTTATATAGAAGTAGAAAATTCTAGTATTATTAAATTAAGAACAGAAAGATGTGAGAGGAGACATCAAGAACAAAATATACATTTAAATTTAGAAGATGATAAGGTTGAGAATGAAAGTTCAATGATCAATGATGGGGATGGTGATGTGGTAAACGAAGTCACCATCACCAGTGAGGAGGTGCAGGAAGAGACTGACAATACTGATGGAGATGCCAATAAATCTATTAAAAATAATATGATAAAAAATAAACGAACGGACGAGGGTAAATATTAAACCTATATTATTAATATTATAGTGAGATGTAAAATACTCATTAAATGATTTAACATTTGGTTGCAGATGGAAGGATTACTCGTTTAAAAACAACACAAATCTCAAATGGAACAGTTTATTTTAAACTAGGAAATGAGAATAATTTTAAGAACTATACAAATCAATACAGTGTAAATCCCATGGCTTTAAACAAACCGCAGAGAAATGAGGAGCGTGATAAAAAACGTTACATGTCACACAAATTTTCTCTGTCATCCGCTCAAGACTTTAAATGGATAGGATTACTTAATTGTAAGTTACACATGAAAAATATATATTTGGTTTATTAATTCATAACTGTAATACAAATTTACTTTTTAACTATATAACTGTATATACTTATTAGACTTTCCTTGCATCTACATATCCGGTAAATCTACATTTTGTTTTATTTTACAGCAACAAAGCCTTTTTTAGTAGCAACATTACGGCAGACATTGCTACAGTTGGAAACAAATATTGTGTCACAATTTATGCACCCAAACTGGTCATTGTTAAGGAAACCTTGGGTTCAAGCTGTGCAACTCTGTCAGAGTCCCAGAGATTTTGCTAGAGCTATATGTGTCTTACAGGTCAGTTTATTATTATTTTGTATAATGCAAAATGTTAGATTATATTTTTATAATTTGCAGTTCCAATAGTTAATTTAATACAATTACATTATCTATATATTTATTGTATTACATTTTGCCAGAACTTGTTAAAAGTTGTAGATTATCTTAACACCAGTAAAAATGTTCTAGTTGTTATCAAGATTTTTTTATTTATTTTAAATGTTAGTAATACATTTATTACTTGTAGGCCTGCATAAAAAGTGTAGTTTGGGTTCCGGCATGGCATGAACAACTTGGCCATGTGAGGTTATTGAGAACAACAGCAGCAGATCGTGAGGAACGGAAAAAGTTGGACAAGCGGGAGAAGAAAGAAAGGGAAGAGGAGGAGGAGAGATATCGCACTTGTTACAATTTTGTTAAATATTCTTTAGGACTTCGACATCAGGTATGTATTACGTTTCTAAATTTAAAAAAAAGCTTTTTATGAGATACATGTATTTTTAACAATATGTTTATGATAGGTATGGAAACAAAAAGGCGAAGAATACAGAATTCATGGTCAATGGGGTTGGTTATGGCAAACGGCTACCCGAAAATATAAGAAGCAAAATCTCACACTAAAGCCATCTCTATGCGATGGACCTGCCAAGTTTGCTGTCAGAGTACGAGAAGGAAATATTATAAAGGTGCTGGCTGTTGAGCCCAAAACATATACATACCTGACTTCTAATGATGAAAGTGAAAACAAACAGGTTTTGGAAAAGTGTAAGTATTTACTCTGTTTTGATACTTAATTTTTTATAATTATTTAATAGTTTCATAATATATATTTTTTTATCACAGTGCCTCCATCTATGCGCAACATGAAAATAGAAAATGATAATGAAGATTTTGAAGAAATAGATATTGAAAAAGCTCTATGTTCATCAACAAGACGTTACTTTCCTAAAATCGCAAGAAAATCTAAATTAGATGATTTTTTAGCAAGACGTACATATTTAAAATTTATGGAAGAAAAGAAAATTGCCAACATGATAGCTAATACAGTGACAAAGGAAGAAGTAGACATCAAGAACGAAGATGACAAGATAGACGTCGAGAACGACGACCCGGAACCAGAGCCCGACATGGCCGACGTCACAGACTCTGCTAATGAGCAGAAAATTATAAACATTGCTTCAGTGTCCAAAAGTATTGACTCTCTCAGAGATCAGTATCTAGAATTGGTTCAGTTAATGAAACATTCTAAATGCTATTCCAACTTATGCAATAAAACTAATTCAAATGTTCTACAAGGGGGAGGTATTAAAGTGAACTGCTATTCTCCGACGTGTCTAAAAAAGGAAAGAATTGTCAATGAATTGTTACACTTGCTCAAGGCTGAGACAAGTAATTCTTTTAATCCTAATAATTCTGGTCCCAAACAAAATGAGAAAATGTCAATTTTAGAACAGTATCTACTAGGTAACAGTGCCATTAACCCAAATGCTAATGAAAAAATTTTAAATGACATACTTTCGGCGGCTGTTTGTGCAGAAGAATGTGATAATAAAATTTCTGATTGTTTCGTTAAAAGAAAGTCTATAGACTATGAGTCAATTGTTAAGACAGAGGGTCCTTGTGAAATAAAGACTGAAAGTACTTTAGAAGAGTCCGCTGTTCCTGCCGTAGGCAACGAGATGGACATCGACATCACGGGAAACAGTGACAATGATGTGGAGATAGGGCCTCTCAAAGAGTTGACAGATGGAGAAGACCAAGAGGTCCAGAGCGAAGAGAGCTCACCAGATTCTGATAAAAGTCGACCGCCTATTCCCAAACTTAGGATCACAAGAGGGCGACAAGCCAAATTAGCTGCCCACTCCAATAACATTAATACTAATACTAACAAACCAATAGATTATAAATGCTCTGTAACTCCTGGTGAAAATAAATTCCAATACCGAGCCACTGTAAATCGAAGGTTCGGTCCGTCGCGTAAAATCAAACAAGAAGAAATTACTATTAAAGAAGAGAAAACTGAAGGCGGTGTAGTGCGTATATATTCTGCTGCAAATACTAGTCGAAAAATATACATGAAGAGGGTGCAAACTTCTGCTGTAGAAAAAAAGAAGAAGCGCACACCTGTTAAATATCCTCTCTGTTCAACGTTTCATACAAAAAGTAAGGCCAAAACTATAATGGTTCTACCTAAACATGAACTAAAGAAGATGTGCCGACAGGCAGGTCTGGGCTTGGTGGCAGGCTTCAGCCACAGTGCCAAACCCAACCACGCCCTGTGGCCCTACCCTTGCGCCAGGCCGCTGCTCAAGACGTGTTGGTTATATAGAAGCGTTAACTTGCAGTGGCTATCTAGCGCGGCCCTTCAGTTAAGGATAATGTTCACATGTCTGCGCTGGGACGATATGGCCGCCAAACCTGCCACCGCCGACGGAAAGCATCAACTCACCACCGACACGGAAATAGTCTCCTTAGAGCTCCTCAAACACCGGCACATCGGACAATTCTCAGAACGCACTCAGTATCTGCGGAGACGGGTCGTCATACCCTTGGAACTGCCAAAAACCATACGGGAAGTGACGTCGATTCGTAGCGGTTTAAGAAAAAGGAAAAGGGCAGAGTCGCCACAGAACACAGAGCCGCAGGTAATGTCCTATTTATAAATCTAAATAAAAATAAAAATCTAGTTGTTAAGAGTTATATAATAATACAACAATAATAAAATGCGTTGTCGCGTTTAGGTAACCGAGGAGTGGGTCGACGAAGATAAGCTGGAGCTATGGGAAGTGCGGCAATACGGAGAGCGCGCTGAGCGAGGCACGCCCATCACGCGCACCTCCACCGGCAAGCTACCCACTCGACACACCGCCGCTGCCGCCGCCGATCTCAAGGATAAGATGGAGCAGCAGCTTCGCGAACAGCGCGCCGCCCACCAGCAGAAGAGAGCGCTCGAGTCCGGTAGGGGCCGTTTTGTTGTTTACGTGATAACGGCAACTTTCTGCCTGTCGCTATACAAAATTTTATTTTAATTGCAGAAAAATCGAGAGCTTCACCAAACAACCAAGTGACCGGCAAAAGTACTCTAACATCGCTACTCGCCTCTAATAATTCCACTCCGACGGGCCAGAAGACCGTCATAGGAACGAGACGAATCATCATGACGAAAGCGGCAGACGGTACTACGAGAGTGGTCACGCAACCTGTCGTGTCAAAACCGAACGACGCGACCCCTTCTAAACCCGCGGCTCAGACTCCTCAAAAAGATGGACCTCAAAAGGTTCAGATAATTCGGGGCCCGGACGGAGCCCTCTCTGTAAAGGGGCTCCTGGCAGGTCAGCAGCTGATACAGATGCCCGATGGAAAGTTGCATGTGGTCATGTCCGGTCAGCAGAGACCGAGCGGTCAACTGCTCTCGGCGACCAACAACGTCGCCAAGGTCGCGGAGCCGGCCGTCTCGCGGACTGAGACCGTCGTGTCGCAACCTAAACCGCCGGACGCGGTCGCGCAGCAGCGTGTCGCCAGCCAGCCCTCGCAGCAGATAGTGGTGCAGGGCAACCGGCAGCTCCTGGTGCAGCCCGCCCAGCAGGTGGTGGTGCAGGGCGGCGCGCGGCCCGCCTCCGCCCCGCGCCTGCAGACCGTGCTGGTGCAGGGCCAGCTGCTGCCGCGCCAGGCCGTCCCGCAGCTCCGACCGGCGCCGCGCTCGCCCGCGCCCGTCCGCCCTCGCGCGCCTCCCGCGCAGCAGATCGTCGTCAACAACCCGGTGCTGGCTCAACAGATCGCCGCCGGCAAGATACAGCTGGCAACCGTCAACGGACAGCAAGTGCTCATTCGTCCCACGGGCAACAACCAGGCGCAGATAGTGGCCCACATCGGCACCAGTCCCGCGCCCGCGCCGCCCCCGCCTCGGCCCGCCCCGCCGCCGCTCACCGAGGACCAGCTGATGGAGCGCCGACTGCTGGCCGGCCAGCCGCCCGGGACCGTCATCAAGGCCGTCACCGCGCAGGTAGGTCGCGTTCGCCCTGACGTTTTTATTTTGCTGTCTTAAGTATGTAAGGATTCGAAATTAAGTTTTTATTTTCTCTTTTAAGGTGATGCAAACGAGCACCGGTCCGAGAATAGTTCTTCAAGGGTTGCACGGCAACTCCTTGTCGCCGCAGCAACTGGCCCTGGTACAACATCAAGTAAAACAACAACTGCTAAAAGGTAAATTGCTGCCGAAACTTCGGTAGGCCGCACCATGATATTTTCTATGTTGCGGGTGTTTAAATTATGTATGTGATTTGTTAACTTCAGCACAAGAGGAGACCGGCAAGCAAGGCATGCTGGGCCCCACGAAGATGTACCTGGCGGTGCAGCCCGCGCTGGCCCCGGCGCTGGCCCCCGCGCTGGCCCCCGCGCTGGCCCCCACGCTGGTGGCGCCGCCCCCGCAGGTAATCTATTACTATTGAACCTCGCAGCCGAGAGAATTCGCCCTATCTTAAATGATGTTATTTGCCATTTTAGCGTAAGTTCTAGGTGTTCAATAGCTCTAGCACGCACAAACTCTGATATCGAATCGAGAAGTATGGTGTTTTAGACAGCGCCATTGGGTGCAACGTAACGGAACTAAAATTGTCAGCTTGAGAATGAATCTTTATTTAACAGAGATTTTGCATGCTATAGCTACAGTTATCAGAAGCGTAACTCAAACAAACTAATTTAACAAACAGACTGCCTGATGAGGCCTTTAGATACTCAGCTTTACTTTATAATGATAAGATAGAATAATAGGATTTAATTGTAACCAGTTTATTTAAACCGCCAGCATTTTAGAAAATATTAACCTAAGTCGTGAGTTCCACCAAATTAAAATCTCTGTAAATGGAACGATTATAGTTAAAAATGTAGCACCTGAGAGCTGACTTTCAAAATAAAACTGATACAAACGACGCCATTTTAATTGTTACATTTACAAAGACTTCTATTTACGACCCGTGCTGGCCACGGCTGAGTCATTTTCTCTGCAGTGCTGCTTATTATCCAAAATGAGAATACAATAACAAAGGATACCATATGCTTCCTTTTTATGCACAAATAAATCATAGAATTAGATTATTTATATATTTATATGGTAGAAAATAATATTTATATAAAGCTATACTTATTTTGTACCAAACTAAAAGTGTAGTTTATACTAGTGTAACACTCACTGCCGGTTGCAGAAAGAATAATGCATAATCATAGTTTTTATTTAGTTCACATATATTACACGGGCTGTATTCGCCCGGATTTTTTTACAATATTGTACTTTACTATTATATGACATTATATTTCTATGTCCATTACTGAGTTCAATCCAAGTAACACCTCTGTTTAAAGTGAGAGTTACTGTCGCATTTATATTAATTATTAGTATGGATATTATTCAAAAATTGTTACATTTGATCCATATGAATGTTTGTTTACATAAATTGTAGTTTCGCCTGACTATACCTTTATTACGGTACCAAAAAAAAAAACGCGGGAATGCGATTTAAATCTATAAAAACATTTAATAATTTGATCATTATCGGTACCATTATTTTGTGACATCAAAAATTGATATCGACACATCCAGTTGCTAACATTCATAAACCTTTCGCGCCACTTGCCATCAGGTGGACGCAAGGTCACATGTCGTGCAGGTTTTTTTTTAAAATCAATCTACATTATGTCACATTTTTTCATGACATATTCGCATGTATGAGTTCTTTAAAAACAACCTTTATCAGTTATGATTCCGACAGAAAATCCCCATGAGTAATTGGGACTTCATTATGAGTGGATGCAGACAGTCTCCATTAGTTTCAATGTAAAAAAGAGTACTTTTAAATTGAGTGCCACTTGTCACGTTCACGACATACCCTCTTTCGCTTCTTCGACATTCATGAACCTCTTCATACATGCCCTTTTGTTTCAATGGCTTTTTAATGCACCTTCAACTATACACAGCGTCCTAGACCTCTATTGTTGGAGATGGGCCTTCCAGAACATATCTCTGAAGAATTTGGCCTACACTCGCCACGCTGGCCAGGCGGGTTGGAAAGGATCTGATGACAATTTATTAACGATTCCACAAGTTGGTATACCGAACCGGGACCGACGGCTTAACGTGCTGTCCGAGGCACGGGAACGGTGGTGTTGTAAATCTATGACAAATGTACGTAAGAAAAGTGTATTTTTCATTGGTACATTCCGGGGGGTTTTGAACCGACCTTTATAGGATATAAGGAACGCGTTCTTACATCCGAGCCACCACCGCGCCATGTTGTTTAATTTATTTGATCGTAATATGTGAGATATTGTCTGCCAGGTCCTCTTTTACCCACAACTTTCTCGCATTATCATTATCTGACCGCTTCCGTGGTCTAGTGGTAACAAACGTTGCCGTGAACTCAGGAGGTCGTGGGTTCGATTCCCACCGGGGGCAAGTTGTACATTGTATAATTTGTCTTGGTCTGGGTGTTTATATGTATAATATGTATATATTTACAAAAAAAAAAGTATAATATGTTGTTTTTCAACCATCTAGTTTCCGTAACACAAGCCTCGTAGCTTATCACGGAAACTAGATGGCGCTGTGTGACCTGTCTGGAAATATTTATTTATTTATATTTATTATATATCTGGTTCGCCAATCTCTCTTTATTCATACTTTCAACATGATTGAACCATCGGAGCATGCCTTTCCTTATTGTTGTCCCCACATGATTGAACCATCGGAGCATGCCTTTCCTTATTGTTGTCCCCATACTTTCTTTCATACCTACCCTTTTGCGTATTTCTTTCTAAAGTAATACATAAGTGTTAGTACCAGCATGGCATTGTGTATGGGTGTTATTGCTACGTAGAGAACAGGGACTGGTTGAAAAACAGCGTCGTGCAGGTGTAAGTTCTGGTACTGCTGCACGACAACAGCTGACACCTGATTCCTTTTGTCACATATTGTTCGAAATTGTATAACCTTTCGCCTGCTTCTTCAAAGCAACATGAAGATTATTAAATATAATTTGGGTTTTAATCGTAATTCAATAATCATTTGCCAATTCTGAATAAGGAGATATCGTCTGTGAACTGGCAAATAGACTATCTTAATTTTAAATATATATATATATATTGGCGCTTTAATGTTCTTTGTGGCGTAATGAACCAAAAATAAAAATGATATAACCAGTCAAAAAATGAATTTTAAAAGGTTTTTTTTTACCGAAATGTTATATTTACATAAATAATATACTATTTACCAGTTCACAGACTATATATGCCTCTTAACCTGAGTGGCACCAAATTAAAGTCTCCGTAGCTGTATCGATTGAAGTTAAAATAAATGCTTCAAATGTATCTGTTTCATTTCAGATGGTACAATTGACGCATTTTTTACTTTAATCGTTACAATGACAGAGGCTTTGTTTAGTAACTTCCGTCAGTAAGTTGCTCGGACTTGTGAAATCGTGTTTAGACTGAGATCAATGAAGTGCTTGTTATACTTTGATCATAAAGGTAAAATTTACGGTTCTAGTTGTAAAATTATTTACCCAAACTACAATCGTAGTCCAGGAATATCAGCGAGTTGTCAGTAAGAGCTCGTTCCCACTTGTCGGGTGTCGGATCCGTATATTAATCGGAGGTTCCAGTGGCAGAGTATTTTATATGAAGCTATTCATACTTGTCGGAAAATGTCGGGTGTTCTGCCAGCCCTCTACGCCCGGAAAACAATCGTGTCGGATCTCGCTCGCCTACGAGTACGAATGTCGCTATTCACATTTGTCAGATGTCGGTGCCGATAACCCTCTCCCCGCTACCCCTTGTTCTGTTCGTGCCGTGCGTGCGCCTAACATCCTAAAATAATTGAAAAACTTAATTTCGTCACTTCTCAATTCTGTTATAAAGTTCTGAAATGTTTATTTTATTTTATTTTATTTTTATTTATTCAGGAAACATACAGATTTTAAATCATAATTACAACAATTCTAAAAGTTACACAATCCAGCAAAGTTTCCACTTAAATATCAAACATAGATTTTGCAAAAAAATATTATTTAAACTAAATCTTTCCCTCAGGATTGGGTGCACCCAATATTGTCTTTTCTGGGCTCTCTTTCTTTGTTTTCTTCTTAAATAATAATACATCACAACAAGAACTTCATCGACGTCCATTGTACGTGCGTAGATTGCTAAAAATTGGTATTAGCTTTAACCGTGGCCGACAACCGATTATTAACCGAAAGTGTGAACAAAGGCGACGACATCCGATTAATATACGGATCCGACACCCGACGAACGAGCTCTAACTGTCAACGTTTTCTGGCCCAATATAATTAATTTAATGTAAGCGTAGGCCAAGGACGCTTCATAGATCTCAGCCGGTACTACATTGTTATTATTTATTAATATTTTTAAACAATGTATTGTGAAATATATTTACCATTTATATTAATTGTGGCAGAACTTTACGCCGTATGTAGGATGAGATGAAAGTGCCTAATATATACAATTTACTATAGAGCCGACATAATGTAGTAAATATAATCTTAATAATATAATATCAAAATCATTGCCAATATGAGAAAGTTAATAAATTTTGGATATACTCGTATAATTTAAATAAATTATAGATTATCAATTAGTGTATATCTTGATATATATATATATATAAGGAATAGAAATACCAATACAGTAATACTAGCATAAGAAATTTTGCATACATTTTAAATACTCTGCTCTTACTGTCCACATTATTAAAGGGAATTATATCAAGGTTCTTTCTAAAATAATGTTGGTTTAGTATGTTTGAGTTCACAAAGTAGTATTTCTGTGGTGTCAAGGAAAAAGGAGTTAAGTCGTAAAAAAATTAAATTAGATTTTTGCACCTATTTGTTCAAAACATTCATATGCGTCAATGCAATAAGGAGATGAGTCTATAAACTGTACAGTTTATTTTACACCCCTACGTATATAAAGGGGCTAGTCGTAACATTAAAATGTATAAATAAGTAAAAAGAGTTCAATCGAGTTATCTCAGTATCGCGCTTTTATCGCCACTAATTCAGTTATGCATAGTGAGATGAGTCGACTCGTACCTAAAGTTTACGACTAATGAAATTGAACCTTACGTAAATTACAACTTACTAATTATAAAAATGAGTTGTTTTCTTAATTTGCCTCTAGTGAAAAGTTCAAGTTATGTACTTATCCCCTTTTTCCTTGACACCACAGATTTATGGCCTATTATGAAAACCTACAATCTTGTGTTATGTGGCGCTAATAGCTGTTAAATATTTGTCTAAAATAGCGCACGTAAGCTTCGCTTTGTATGAAAAGACCCTAATTCGATTGTGGATTGAAGTTAGCGTTTATATTTTTATACAAAGCGACGCTTACGGCCTGTTGCAGAAGGGATTATTAAAATAATCTATGTTTAACATTTTTATCTACTCCACATGATTGGTAGTTAGATTGTCACTTTGGTTATTTCAGCCAATGACGTGTTTAATGCATACGTTAAACATGTCAAAAGATCTCTTACAGAAACCAGGTCTTGCAAATGTTAACATTAGAAGAAAGATATAATTAAAATGGTATATATTTAGTAGTTGTGCTAAAAGGATTGAAACCATCTAGTTTCCGTAACACAAGCCTCGTAGATTACCACGGAAACTAGATGGCGCTGTGTGACCTGTCTGGAAATATTTATTATTATTATTATTCTTTTAACATTTGGATTACTGAAGCTGGTTGTGCAGATATTTATATTGTTTGTAAAACCAATTTATTGTGTATTCTCTCTCTGTACAACTGTTTGTAATCCTGTGTAAAAAAAAAAACGTTAATTCTAGCATAGCGCCTCAACTCAAACATACTATAATACGCAAGAGTATACAAAATGGTGACGCTTAAATATTTTATACAACTGTACATTTAAAATTGTAACATCAATACCAGTGACCACACCATATCAAAACCTATTTGTTTGTTATTGGTTTATTAAATTATATTTAAAATTGAATTTTAATTAAGTAGTTATGTTTTTGTTTTACCAAAGATGTTTGTTTGTTTTTACCAAAGAATGAAATTTCTATCGCATTATGAAATGTAGAACTTTTGCATTTGTATTGAAATTTGTATTATATTATAATTTTAGGTGTACATAATAAATAAAGTTATTTATGTTTTTAAGATTTGTTTATACGATTCGGTGTGAATGTAAAAAAGTATTTAGATCTAATGGTGTATTGTTGTGTATTATATATATAGCCAATACAAATGTGTAACAATTAGATAATTACAGTAATAATCATTTATTAAGCAATACTTAACCTAATCCTTAGGCATTTGACATTTATATAAGACTGGCTACCTAATGTTAACTAAACACATTTTACTAATAATTAGGTATATAAATAATTTATTTGTGCAATGTGATGTCGATATCTAATGTAACATTGTATTTAACAAAACAATAAGTATTACCAAGATGTATTTACCGCAAGTTCTAAAATAATACAGTAGCTCATACATTTGATAATATATCGCACCCTTAATCCAAAGCTGACACTTTTAAAAAAATATCGATAAAGAATTATTTATTTAATTTATTTAAAATGACTTTATAATAACTGCCTCCGTGGTCTAGCGGTTTTCTTTTTAGATTCTCGAGATACTAGATATAGATAGGATTCGATACATAGTCGGGACACAAAAAATTAATTTATACATTAGTCAATATTTAACTTGCTTGCCACTTGTCATGATTATTAGATTTGATATTGGCCTATAGTAAAGTTGGCTAAATGTGAATCCGCTCTTTTATAAGCGTGGTTTCTCACCACCCCGCAAGGAATAGTGGTACAAAGGCGGACTTAATGCCCGAACACATTCTCTGACAACCAAACCTTGGGGACAAATGAGAATGCGTATTTTTCTTAGAGAAATGAGCCCAATAAAATATTCTCGTGCCATAATGATTACTTTTTTATTTGATAGTAAATATATTGTGTTTTTATAATCTGTAATAAATTTTGTTTATTTTACCCTAGATTGACAAAATTTTTTTTACGTTAATAATTACATAGTTTCTATCCCGCCATTTGAAATCCAGTGTTTTATCTATAATAAAGTACCTGGTGATAATAAAGAACCTAATCGTATAAATAGTGCTTTCTAACTATTTCATACATAAATTTTAACCAATTGACTATTTAATTAAATTATTCTTTAATGCTGGGGTAGAAGAGATGTTGTAATTATAAAAAAAAAACACAATAAATTGTTATGACTATTGAATTGTATTTAGTTGAGGCACGCTGCAAATAAGTTGGGGCCTGGTTTTGGGCAATCTCTTTTGAACAATTATAGATGCAATTGTGTTTTTGGCTTAGTATCAGTATTGGAATAAGGGTGTGATAATTTTATTACATCATACTAATAGTTTAAGATTATTTTTAAGTTACGAACACAACAGCTTACTTGAGTCATTTGTAACGATTGTAATGTCCTTAACAAACTTAAATTCTCTCATATTTAAGGTCTATTTATTGTTTAGCTCTTAAGTCAATCATATGCATTTTGTAACACTTTATTATTCTGGTAATATTATGGCCAATTATTTTCATTAGAGTTGTGTATCCTATCTGGCAGCTATCAGTTTATTTCAAATGTCCGCTTAATGCTAATTATATCGCCATTTAATCTTTAGAATTGCTCATACACCTTGTAAATAAAAACTATTAGTCGCCACAACACGTGGTTTGTTAACATGAGGGTAGATAATTTTCACGCAATAAAATCTTCAAATGACTCGAGTCTTTTATTTTATGTGTCCTGTTTATTTATGTAATTTTTGTTTTATTACCCGATATATTATTTTATGGGGTGTATGGGCAATTCTCCAATATGTTATTCGATTCGCTTTAAGCTATTTCACAGTTTTCGCCCGTGTTTAATCAAAACTGAGTTCCTATAATGAGATGTTCTGGGGTTTATTATTTTATTTTAGTTGAGACCATTGTATTATTATTTTAGGGCAATAAAGATCACGAGAGCCAAGCTCGACAGTCTCTGGTAAATGGTGAAGACACCGTCGCAGAGGCTGTGGGCCATAAAGAGGCCACACCTTCCAAGCCGGAGGACATTCGGGCCAACAGTACTAAGACTGACATAGTTAACTCTCTGCAAGACAATAAGTTCGTCCTCACGCCAGATTACATACAGCAAAGTAAGTATTGTTAAATCCCGGACCATCACACTCAGTCTTATACGGATGCATTGTCCATATGCCTCGTAGCTTTTAACTTTTTTGTTATCTTAAGTTACTTCTAGCGACAGGTAGCTTGATTTTCATGTTAAACAATATAAATACTAAAAAATATTTCCCTACACTAATTAACAAAGAAAATATTGCTAAGTAACGATTCGAGCCGAAGTGATTGTATATCACCGTTTTAGGTTTAGATAAAGGAAATAAATATTGCCTAAATTAAATATCAGTTATAAAATATTTATATTCGTAATAATTATAAATAAAACGTCGAGTTTATTAATATTATCAGTTTTTTCGTGAAATCGTAAAGGAAAAAAATAGTATAAAAGCATTAAGAGTTTTACCGTTTACATATAATTTTAGCTATTAAAAGCGCCTTGAAACAAGAGAATCTCAATCCCGAAATAGAAGAGAAGCTTTTGCAACTCCAACGCTACCAAGAGAAACAAATGAAACCTGATAGTCATATCGAACGGGAATTTAAAACGGTAGCACCTCAATCTCCGCCGTCCCCGAGCGCGCGGCGCCGCGTGGCGGTGGTGCGGCCCGACGACGACGGCGACTGGCTGGAGCTGAGTCCGCGCAAGCGGGGCCGCCGCGCCTCGCCCTCGCCGCCGCCCGCGCCGCGCCCGCCCCTCCGCGCCGCGCCGCGCCCGCCGCCCGCCCGGCCCGCGCCCGCCGCGCCGCGCACCGCATCGCACGCGGCGCGCATGCAAATGATACTCTTCAAGCATAAAGAAATGCTCAAAAAAGACATCATCAAAAAGAGAGGTCTACTCGAAAAAGAACTTGGTGTCGAAATTCAGGTTAGTTATCTCCGCTGCAATCAGTCTACTTTCTACTACTAGTCCGTGGTCTAGCGGTTAAGTCCGTGGATTTAGATTCGGAGGTACCGGGTTCGATTCCTGGTCGGGACACAAAAATATTTATTAATATAAATAAATACATTTGATAATATTTAATTTATTTGTGATATTTCACGAGTTTGGTCCGCTGGAGACATCGACGAGCTTGCCACTTGTCATGATTGACCTATAGTAAAGTTGGCTAAATGTGAATCCGCCTATTTATAACCGTCGTTTTTGTAACCCCGAAAGGGAAACGGTCGTAAAGATTGGCGTTTAATCTTCTGTGCCAGCCCTCCAATAATCCGAAGTCTTTCATAAGACATTTCGGCAAACTGTTCTGTATTCCACTGATGTTGGAAATATCGTAAAAAACATACCACACATGTTAGTCAATACTCTGACTTTTTGGTCACTTTTGTTTTTAACTCCTTACCACACATGTTAGTCAATACTCTGACTTTTTGGTCACTTTTGTTTTTAACTCCTTACTACACATGTTAGTCAATACTCTGACTTTTTGGTCACTTTTGTTTTTAACTCCTTACTACACATGTTAGTCAATACTCTGACTTTTTGGTCACTTTTGTTTTTAACTCCTTACTACACATGTTAGTCAATACTCTGACTTTTTGGTCACTTGTTTTTAACTCCTTACCACACATGTTAGTCAATACTCTGACTTTTTGGTCACTTTTGTTTTTAACTCCTTACCACACATGTTAGTCAATACTCTGACTATTTGGTCACTTTTGTTTTTAACTCCTTACCACACATGTTAGCCAATACTCTGACTTTTTGGTCACTTTTGTTTTTAACTCCTTACCACACATGTTAGTCAATACTCTGACTTTTTGGTCACTTTTGTTTTTAACTCCTTACGACACATGTTAGTCAATACTCTCGACTTTTTGGTCACTTTTGTTTTTAACTCCTTACTACACATGTTAGTCAATACTCTGACTTTTTGGTCACTTTTGTTTTTAACTCCTTTGCTCTTAACCTGCCACATTAAAATGATGAAAACAGCCGCAAACTGAAACATCCTGGAAACACATTTTTGATAGCATTTATGGGGGACCGTTCAGAAATAATGACCGACTGGGAAAGTAGACAGTTTAAACATAGACTGATCGTAAAAGTGGACCGAATGGGAAAAAAGACAGATTGCACCGGAGGGTATTTTTTTATATACATTTTTTTGTTAAGCTTATAATGTATTTAGGATCGTATATTGAATAATGAGGTTACAGACTCAAAGCTGATATTCCAGTCTCGCATGAGAATGCGCTTTCGAAGTAAATAAAACCAAGAAAATAGATTTTATAAATTTCTGTAACCTATAAGCCACGGAATGTATGTTTCGTTAGAAGGAGCTGTCTGCGGAGTTGGCGGTGCGGACCCGCGCGGAGCGGAGCAAGCAGGAGGAGGTGCGCGGCAGGAAGAGGCCGCCCGAGCCGCCCGCGCCGCCCCGCAAGCCGCCCCACAGGCCCAAGTCCAACAAAAAGGAGAAACTACTCTGTATCTGTAGGACGCCCTATGACAACTCCAAGTAACTTTATATTCTTATCCAATGCCGACTACTTACAATATACTTTAATATAAAATAATTTCTTCAATTCTCTGGCGGACCGAACCTTTATCTTTTCGAAAATAGTTACAGTCAACAATCTTTATCTTCCCTATCCGCCAATTCATCGTTTATTTTACAATTTTGCCTTCTCTGGCTCTTACATACACACATCTTCACGCCAGATCCCTTGCGGGGTAGGCAGAGACAATTGAGCGCCACTTGAGACGATCACGACATACCTCTTTCGCTTCATCGACGTTCATCAACCTCTTCATACATGCCCTTTTGTTACGAAGGCTTTTTAATGCACCTTCAGTCAGTGTTTTATTTATTTGATCGTGATATGTGAGTCTCGGTCTGCCAGGGCCTCTTTCACCCACAACTTTCGCATTATATATCTGGTTCGTCAATCTTTCTTTGCTCATTCTTTCAACATGCCCGAACCATCGTGGCATGCCTTTCCTTATTTTTGTCCCTATGCTTTCTTCTCTGGCTCTTGTATTGTCATATTAAATAAAAGATATATTTTTTTAATACAATATGAATTGACACAGTAAAATTCCATAAGACATAATACTATGGATATAGGTAAAATGACCTGAGGACAGATGACCTGAGGAAGGTCGCTGGTGGGGGTTGGATGAGAGTGGCAGGAGATCGTGTGAAGTGGCGAGCCTTGGGGGAGGCCTATATCCAGCAGTGGAGAGACACAGGCTGATGATGATAGGTAAAATAAACTACCCTAGCAGAATCAACATCTATCACACACCTCACCTCTAACATCATTAGCCAACTAACTCAGTATTTTAGATAGTGCACCCTACTGTAGTTTTGAATCTATTGTTAACTCACCATTTAATTTTATATTAAAGAAATGTGTCTTACATTAGGAAGAGCAAATCTAAGATATTTAGTTTTGCTAGCATTAAGCAACAAATTATTTGCTGTAAATTAGTTTTTTTTTTATACTAGCACGACATGTGATCTTGTTCCTACCTGATGGTAAGTGGCGTGCAAGGTCCATGAATGTTAGCAACTGGAATCATGACTGACATCAGTCCCTAACACTATGTCGGCTTAACTATGCGCTGCCAGTTGTTTGTCATTATCTTTTTTATTATTTAATATTGTAATGTATACGCTCTGAGTATGATTCGGAACGGCGCGGCGGGGGGTTACTTTGTTAGTCGAGTTCCATAAGCAATATTTAGACAAAGCCTGTGCTGGTTTGGTATATACAGTTTCCCAAGCCAAGTCAGCACTGGCCTATGAGTGACCTCGTCTAAATAACGCTGGCTTACCTGTAGGACGGGCACTAGCTTAATGATCATCTCATAACAATCATGTTAATGATTCATGACCAAAAATTTAAACGTTCGGTAATTTATTTATCCTTTCGTTAACGTGCCGGTTAATGTTTAAATCACGTATTGATATTATGATTCCAGATTCTATGTAGGCTGCGAGCATTGCAGCAACTGGTTCCACGGAGACTGCGTGGGAGTGACGGAGGAGATGAGCAAGACCATGGAGGAGTACGTGTGCTCCGACTGTCGCCGCGCAGAGGAGACTCAGGAACTATTCTGTCTCTGCCGGCAGCCATACGATAACTTACAGTATGTACTCAATATTTTATACTATAAACCCGTGCCCTCGAGGTGCTTCATTTCTCCAGAAATAGTAGCTGGAAGGCCCAAGGAGAAAGATTAAATATAAAATCTAAGACAGTATTTAATAATTATCTTTTTGTTGATAGCGCGGTGGTGGCTCGGTTGTAAGAACGCGTACCTTAAATCCTACACAGGTCGGTTGAAACCCACCCGGCATGTACCAATGAGAAATACACTTTTCTTACGTACATTTGTCATTGATTTACGACACCACCGGAGAGCATGTTAAGCCGTCGGTCCCGGTTCCACTAATGCCAACTTGTGGAATCCTTAATAAGTTGTCATCACATCCTGGCGAGTGTAGGCCAAATTTTTCAGTTCTGGAAGGCCCATATCCAGCAATGGAGGTCTAGGACGTTGTGTTCTAGGGGCTGTAATGAATCTTTTTGTTGGCAGATTCTACATTTTCTGCGATCGATGTCAAGACTGGTTTCACGGACGCTGTGTTGGTATTTTACAATCTGAAGCTGAGAATATAGATGAATACATTTGTCCCAACTGCCAAAAGTACAATGCTGTAAATTTTGCAAACATGAAAGAGCTTACTCCTAAAGATGTGGACAATTTGAAGAGGCTAATTAAACAAATACAGTTACATAAGAATGCATGGCCCTTCATGGAGCCTGTGGACCCGAGGGAAGCCCCTACTTATTATAAAGTAATCAAAGAACCTATGGGTAAGAATATTAGTGCATTTATCTATAACGGAGCAATATAACAGCCACGAATTTAAGTTTAATTTTAATATTTTATAATATTTAACATTATTGACATTTATTTAATTTCATATTATTACGATTTTAATTTGACTCGGCCACTGTACAGCCACGGAATTAATTAAATTTCATTATAATTAGACATTATATTATAATTATTATATTTAGATTATAACTTGACACGGCCTTTATACAGCCACGAAATATTTTTATTTTTTTTATAATTGACATTAAATTATAATTATTTAGATTGTAAGTTGACACGGCCTTTATACAGCCACGAAATTAATTTAAATTTATTATAATTATACATTATGTTATAATTATTTAGATGATAAGTTGACACGGCTATAATGCCTCGAATTTAGGTTAAGTTACAGTACTTGCTTATGGCAGCAATGTCACTTACTTATTTCGGTCTATCCATAATTTAATTTAATCTTTTTATTTATTATTTTAATAATATTGTAAAAAATTTACAATATCTTAGTGTTACATGTGAACCATATGGAAATAAATATTTTGAATTTGAATACGCTACGTTTTTTACGATAATTTTGTTTTACATATTTTATTTTTATTTATTGTATTAGTTATCCTTTTATGCGTACATACATACACCACACTATTATATATGTATATACACACATCAAAAAAGTCTAGGGATCAAGCATGTTTATGCGGATTTCTTGTGATTGAGATGTGGCTTTGTAATAAATTTATGATTTTATAAATTTATATGGATCCTTTTTGGTGCATTTCATAATTTAAAACAGGAACTGACAATCAAATTCGAGTAAAAGATGAAAATCAGCTGTCAATATTTTCCCTATAAAAACATAAGACGCATTGAAGACATTATTAGTGCTACTGTTTCCCTACTACTGATTAAAACCAACGTTATTATGGAGCGGCGACGTCATTTAAGCAGGGAAGAAATGATCAGAGCCGTGGGAAGGATAGAAGCTGGTTCCCGGCAACGTACTGTGGCTTTAGCTCTGAATACAAGTCAGAGTGTTATCAGTCGACTTTGGACACGTTACCGAACCACTGGTACCGTGGCTGAGCGCCATGGAGGACGGTATCGCTGCACCACACGGAGACAAGACCGATACATTCAAATCACAGCTCGAAGAACTCCAACAATAACCGCCATGATGTTAGCCGTGAGCCTTCATCGCTCTTCAGGGAACTTAATTAGCGACCAAACAGTCAGAAACCGCTTGCATGAAGTGAACCTTCATTCCCGAAGACCGCTACGGGTACCACCTATAGCAATGCACAATCGTAGGACTCGATATCAATGGGCTCTTGAACACAGAAATTGGACAGAAGAACAATGGCGTTTCGTGTGCTTTTCTGATGAGTCTCGTTTTGGTATGAGGCCGGATACAAGACGTATACGACACTGGAGAACCCCTGGACGCCAACAGCGATTAAAATCCTGCCAGGAAGTCCATCCTTATAGTGGTGGAACCATCATGGTATGGGCGGGTATTTCGATCGGCGGAAGAACTGAGTTGATTTGGATCAGAGGCAACCTCAACGCTCAAATTTATGCTGAGACGGTTGTATCAGACGTCATCGTTCCTCTACAAGTGCATATCGGTCCCTTATTTCAGTTAATGCATGATAATGCACGACCGCACACCGCAAGAGTTGTAAGACAGACTCTCGCCGCAGCTAACATCAATGTCCTGCCCTGGCCTGCTCAGTCGCCAGACTTGAACCCGATTGAGCATGCATGGGATATTCTTCAGAGAAGAGCTCTGCCGAATATGGAGGGTATCCAGTCGCAAGAAGACCTTTTTTTGTTGTTGCAACGAACATGGGCGGCCATTCCACAGCGTGATTTGGATGAACTCATTTTGAGTATGCCAAACCGATGTTCTTGTGTTGTTAGTGTTCGCGGTAGAAACACGGATTATTAATTGTTTAAGTTACTCAATAAAATTAAAAAAAAAACTGTTATTTCAGTCTTTTTTTCGAACTTTAATGTTAGTGGTTCAAATGTCAAAAATCCCTTTATTAGGAAAATGGCAATTTTTTTTACTAATGCAAAGGTGACTTGGTTTATCGTTACTGTAGACAAACGAAAACATTTTATTTGATCAATCCTTAAAGAAAATTTTAATGAATATCAATCAGGAGAAAAGTTATTGCAAAAATATATGTTGATCCCTAGACACTTTTGATGTGTGTATTATCCATTAACAACTCTCCTAACAAGGGATTAGCCGAAAATCAGCGCTGTGGCCCAGAGTCGCAGCTCCATGCTGAGCTGATTCCCTATTCGTCACCACACATCTTGTGTATACTACCAGGCTTTATTTGTTTAGGTTGTGTTTATTGATATGTGGCAAATATTTTTTTTTTTTCTTTTTTTTTCAATTTGATTCCAGCATTACTACATGTCTGTTTTATGTTTCAGATTTACAAACCGTGGAAAGAAAAGCTAATGAACAATGTTATGGTACATTAAGTGAATTTATTGGTGACATGACAAAAATATTCGACAACTGTAGATATTTCAATCCCAAAGACTCTGAATTTTATCGCTGTGCTGAAGGATTAGAGACATTTTTTGCACAAAAAATTAAATTTTTTCGTGAAAAATTATTTGAGACTAATCAGTGATGATACAGTGTACAGTGTTTAAATTATGTAAGGTCAGTGGTGGAACAGAAAAGGTACTGTGTATTTAAATTTAAATACCAACTGTAAATTATACAATGTGATGAATTAATAATTTATTATTGTTACAATAAAAATAATGTAACGGATTTCGGACGAGGATACTATAATTTATTGTATATTTATGGAGAGTTTTATTTCGCTTGACAAGCATTAATTAAAAGCAATATATACTGTGGTCGACGTTCGAATGGAGAAAAAATATGCTGGTTAATGAATTGCTAACATATTGTGACAAAAACTCACTACTCCACTGCAACTTTGCCTTAACACGCCTTTATACTTATGCTTGCCAGTCGATCATGAGTTACTTTATATCAATCTATCAAGGACATTATATAAAATAAATGAACATTGATATATTTTAGAAGTGTTACTTAGTTCATAACTAGCAACATGAATAATAATTATAATACTTTCAATAAGTTTAGTTTGTAAATTGTAAGGAATACATTTTTATAATATAGTCTTAATTTATTACTCCCTTCCACCTCCCACCTCTCCTACTTCTACTGTGTTCAACTCGGAGAGCAAAGCACGCTGATTTTACTGAATTTTGCTTAAGAGAATGAAAACTCAAGTCGATCGAGTTTCAAAGCGAAATAAAGTAAAATAAAAACAAGGATCGACATACCAAGGCTATGTTCGACTTGAAAGAAAACCGACTGCTTTTAATGTATGAAAATAATCATAAATGATACTCGGTCCCAGTTACCATAACCGTGTGGTTAACTCTTCGCTTTATTTGCTTCTTGGCGTTGCTCTATGGCTTTCATATAAAATCGAGTAAAAAAAAGCAAGCTTTGCTTTGAAAGTCTTAACATAGCATTCGAAAGATACTTGGGTTTTTTTTTTTTTCATCGCACGCGCTAGCGTACGCAAGCCTATGGGGTGGCCCCGTTAGGCTGCAGTTTGTCTCAGCGGGCAACAACCCGCCGGTTTCTATTTTTACCCTGGCCTAAGGGTGGCCAAGGAAGGGGCTACGAAAGGTGTGGCCCCTTGTGAGCGGTATAGTTGGGTGATTGTATGCGGCGTAAATATAGGATGCGGTGCAAATGTTTAATTTGCACTGCCCCCTAGCATGGGCTGTAATATACGTCTAAAAAGGCCTTTATATGCAAGTGTCTAATTTGGTTTGGGCGACAAAATAGCAAGAATGGGGTAGCGGTATACGAAATTAATTAGAGCAGAGACGTGGACACTGTCAGTGGGTCTGGTTCACAAATTCACGGTCGCTCAGGTTGCTTGGTATTTCTCTGATGGATAGAATTCGAAACGTTGAAATTCGTCAGAGAAGCAAAGTTACTGACATAGCATTCAAAATTAGTAAACTGAAGTGGCAATGGGCCGGACACATCTGCCGCAAACGAACGGGTTCTGGAGTGGAAACCACGTACGGGACGACCACCTGCCCGATGGACGGATGACCTAAGGAGGGTTGCAAAAGACCGCGAGCCTATATCCAGCAGTGGATAGACACAGGCTGATGATGAATTAGTTAGTGGACTCTCTGAGAAAGTTTATAAAAAACGTCATCCGTTTCATGATATTTGAAAAAAAAATATAATTTTCGCCACTAAACATTAATTTCTCAAAAACCGTCTAATAGAAACGGATGACAATATTTTTATAGCATATCTACCCAAAAAGTTGAATTTTCCTCAAAGACGCAGAGATACTACGCGATATTTTTTTTTATTAAAAAAAAATCCGGTGCGTCAACTGACCGTAACTGGGTAAATAGGGATACTACCTACTGCACTAAAAATACTTATAATGGGGTGTATCAGGCAAAGCTTTTTGTAGATGTCGCTAGCGGCACTGGTACCTTGTTTACACCTATGACGGATATTTTTTAAAATGTTTTTGTAGTTTTTTATTTTAAAACAGAAAAATGAATTTTAACTTAACGTTTAAAAGACTAATTAGGAAAGCGAAAACCGTCTTAAAAAAACAAAAAAGGTTTAATTAATAAATCGGCAGTTCAAATTCTTAATTAATCAATTATAGGAACTCCCATAAAACGAGCAATCTTGCACTGATTAAGAATTTGAATTATATGGGGTGTATCACTAACTTTTTATCACGGTACGCATGACGGTGGCGCATGATAGATTGTAAGTAATAGAACTTTCAGTTGCATAGAAATCTTGTATTTTTATTACGAAATTTATTATTTTCTGGATATATTGCGGAAGTGGGCAGCTTTTAAGTGTACAAATCGAGATTTCCAAGCGAAATCAAAGATATGGTGATCTCTAAATTGCCGTTCTATTAATTCAACCTTTTTTCTTTTTAAAGACGGTGTTCGCTTCTTAATTCGTATTTTAAGGTAGGTAACGTTAATTTAAAATACATTTTTCTGTTATAAAAATACTACAAAAACATTTAAAAAATGATGCGTCAAAGGTGTAAGCAAGGTACCAGTGCCGCTAGCGACATCTACAAAAAGCTTTGCCTGATACGCCTTATAGGAACATATAAGTATTTTTGGTGCACAGTCATCCTTATTTACCCAGTTTTACGGTACCTACTATTTGGCTTCTTGCATCATCCTTGGTGTGGCGAATATATGGAGATACTTGTGACTTCGGTTTGCGCCTTGACTTAGGCTGGGATTTAACAAAACAGAATCACTGTAATTATTCAAGTAACAATTAAATTTAAAAATGGCGTCTAATGTACCAGCTAACGAATGACCTTCAAAAATAATCGGGTACATTCGGCGTTATTTTTACTTTAATCGGAACAATTACAGCTATTTGGTGCAACTCAGCCCAAGCCTGATTGCAACAAAATGACGTCTCTGTAATGGTAGCGATAATTTAAAAATGGCGCCTCAAGGACCAGTTTTATTTTGAAGGTCTGTCGTCAACTGGCACAATAGACGTAAATTTTACTTTAATTGTTACAATTACAGACTTCATTTTGGTGAAACTCAGTCTAGATAATTGTGTAGTTGGTCACTGCAACTGTATGTGTCACTGAAATTAGAATCCTTTGTTTTTTATGACTTGGATTAGAGAAACGTCTATGGATAGCGTCATCTCGTCTTGTGTATCTATGCATAAATAGCACGGTTTTATTATGTGAAAAAACAACTCAAACAACAATATCAATGTGATTACAATTTATTATTCCAATAAATAGGCTATAATAAGTGGAGCGTCTTGGGACTATCTAAACCAAGCACCACAGTAAAGTAAATCTTTAACCTAGCCACATCAACTATTAAAGTATAACAAAGTGCAGTGCGTCAAATGTGTGGAACGCCATATTCAAGGTAAATGCATGCAAATATTTGCACCATTTACAAATACTACAACCAAAATTTACAATTAGCTTAAAGTTTTACCTATGAAACATTGTATTGAAAACAAAGCTAGTGTTTAAATTAAAGTTACAGGTTAGTTGCTCTATTATAGGCCATTACAGTAATTTACTATACAAGGTATTTTTTCATATGCAACTTATATATATATATATATAAAAGCCAGGAAACAAATTCAATCTGTACCTGTAGCAAGATGTTAAAAAGACAAGTGTGTACATAATAACTACTGCTTCAAATTTGATATTAAAACCCAAGAATAAAACTGGAACAATATGAAACCTTTATTAGAAATGTAAGATAACACTTTTATTTAAAAGTAAATTATTACAAGCAATGTTTATTAGGGTGTTGAAATACATGAATATATCTGCTATATGTATTAAGTCCGCCACTTTTAGAAGTCATTATTAGTCATCATAATTTTGAGATAACAAGAAGTTAGCTGCCAAATTTTCATTCTTTTCACATGCAAAATATGCCTGAATCACCATATTTTCTGGAAAGCCCAAAGCTTTTAATCTTTCAATAGCTTCTTTATCTTGAGCTGAAATTTGAAGAGTGTTGGTAAGTGGCGTAGGCTGCTGAGGTTCTGCCACACTCTCTTCTATAGCGCTGTTTGGGGCTGCAGCTGCTGCTGACAGGTTTACAGGCTCATTTAACATTCTAACGAATGCCTGCTGATGTTGACTAATAGCTTGCAGCAAAGCAGGATTAGTTTGGCCAATTTGTTGCAACACTGCATTCAATAGATTGGGATTTTGCTGAATCACTGCACGCATTTGTTGGAATTGGGGTTGTTCTCTTAAAAAGGCTAATGGGTCTTCTTCAGTTCCGGGCTCTTCAACTTCAGCAACATCATGTAGCTCCTCAGGAATACCTGTTATTAAATACTCCACAGCCCGCTCGCGGTTGTTAAAGGAAGCACGCAACGCCCTCTCCACTTGGGGACGATCATAACCCATATCCATGATACTTTGCACAGTTGTCTCAAAATCAGGTTCATTAGAAGTGGCAGTTTCAGCCGGCTCGGCTTCCGAAGTTGCTATAGGTGTTTCCGTCTCGGTAGGTGGGCTGGGCTTTTCTTTAGCATCACCGCTCTCTGTAGAGGAGCTCGCTTGAGTGTCTGGCGTCGTAGTCGAGGCAGCTGGCGTTTCGACAACTTTCGCCTTTGTTACCATGATTACAACAAACTTCTTCTCGTCTATATTATAGCTATTAATTTTGTTATCATCCACCAGAATCTTGCCCGCATAAATGAGTCTTTGATTATCGGCAGCATATTCTTTACCCTTTTCAACCTCAATTTTTAACTTCAATGACTTCACTGATTCGTCCGGATCGATTTCAATTTGAAACGTTTGTTGTTGAAGCGTTTTTAACGTAACTAACATTTTAATTATAGTTAGCACTTAGCAATTTATTTATAATAATATATTTTCAACTTTTTTCTAACTGACTCGACAAAATTATGCAGTAAACATAACCTACAATACAACAAAGTGATGTGTCACAACGAATACAAACTGAATAATCGATTAGATACATTCAATTAATTTTAGTAAAATGATAATTGCTAAGCAAATGAGAAAAACAGAGATCTATAAAGCTTGCCTAACCTCACCAGCTTATATCTCTCCAAGGTGCTTTTGCTTCTCTGCGCACGGACTATCAAAGTTGGTTAACTGCTTTGATTTGCATAAAAATATATATGCTATTCATCTGTTTTCATACTTAGGGAAGTGGACGTGGAAAACCAGGTAATACACGGTTTGTTATAGTACAATATACGTAGAAGAGCGACCTTCACCGCTCTGTTATCCGAATGAAATCCACTTTTAATATAATAAAATGCGCTAACAAAATCAATGGGTTGCGAAATATAGGTGAATTTTTCAAGTGAGTGTTGATGGCTACTGTCTAAACTCGAGGAATTTCAAAAAATGCCGAAACGAGTGTCCAGGCCGATTTTGTTAAAGAAAATTTTAGCCTGGAATCAGACCCGAAGATATTGACAAAAGGGTTTGGGGTTTCCTTAAGATAGACGTTGGACATTACTTTCTAAAACTTGACGATTATAAACGACACTATCAGCTGGTATATAATACACATATAAATTTCCGTTATTTAAATATTCATTTGCCAATTACTGCACGTTCTACTACTTTTGACTTCCATACACAGTAGTAATATGTGTACTACGTCTTCCTCGTCGTCAATAAGTCTCTCTTTCATATCCGTCTTGATTGACTTGAAAGCAAAGCAAAGCATTCAACGCTTTTTTTTACTGAATTTTGCCTAAAATGCGTAAAAGCCATAGGGCAACGCCAAGTCAAACATAGGGATCATGTCTCACGAAAAATATTTATAATTTTGGAACGAAATCTGATTTAAATGAGTTTACAATTAGTTTTGTTTGAAATCATTTTAAATGTTTTTGATTAAGTAATTATTATTAATAAGAAATAAAAGCTTAAATGATATATATTAGCCGAAAATAACAATAATATGCAATATAAGGTACGTCGAGTTTGACAGCTGGAAGGAATGAGTGGAGGAGCCGTTGAGGAAACGTGTAAAAATACGGGTGTTAGAACAACTGCCAAATTTCATCAATCATTTTTAATAATATAGGCGTTAGGGCAAGACAAACATACATACCTACATACAGACACACGGGGACAAAGCTTCAAAATTCCGAGTTGCTTTTATTAGTTGCCGACGGCTGCGCGCGGGGCGAATGAGGTGAGACATGCTAGATGTGATATCAAAAATCGGGACTCTTAAGAACCGCAATCTTAGAACCCTCTGGGATTGTGCAGAGTGATGACAAGAGACCTGACGGAATGACTGTTGGGCCGTGGAAACTTGGCAGGTCTGTGGTGTGGAATGCGACACATTAGCTCCATCTCACATCCAGGCCTCCTCGTCAGGCGCGGGGAGAGCGGCGTTTTCTGCGGAGAACGTCAAATTGCGCAAATACGCCAACCTTGGTACCGGTTACGAATTTGCGCCTTTTGAAGTCGAGACGATGGGCCCATGGGGACCTTCAGCGAGGCGCTTGGCCAAGGAGTTGTCAAAGCGGCTGACGGAAAAGTCTGGAGCTAAGAGCAAGGACATCCTTGCTCTTAGGTCTGGAGACAGGAAGGCTGGCAATTATTTCTGCCAACGTATAAGCCTCGCTATACAGAGGGGAAATGTTGCCAGTCTCTAGATGACATTTTTTATTTATAGTTTAGTTTATTATTTAGGTCATTTAATTTACGGACTTAACTGTTAAGTCCCGAGTTTGGTACGCTCGAGACATCGACGAGCTTATCATTATTTTTTTGATTTTTTTTTATAATATGGCATTTGTTACAATTTGCCAGTGTCAAAGAGCTTACCACTTGTCATGATAGGCCTATTGTAAAGTTTGCTAACCCTGTATTCGACTTGTCGCTTTAAGCTTTAAACACTTTGCTGCTTAGTCTTCTACTATCAGGAGTAGAATCATTCAAAATAATTAAATTAATGACGTTTCATAAATGCCTGTAATAGGTTTACGTGAATATGTATCTTTATATTTTGACTTTGAAGCGTTTTTTTTTTCACTTTGAAAGTCGT
The DNA here is from genome assembly GCA_910589645.1 of Tinea semifulvella. NCBI lineage: Eukaryota > Metazoa > Arthropoda > Insecta > Lepidoptera > Tineidae > Tinea > Tinea semifulvella. The sequence continues at coordinate 10,623,518 of OU342585.1, forward strand.
TCATCTTGGCGTTTGTTTATGGTTTTCATACAGATTTAGGTAAAAAAGCAAGCTTTTGTTTGCTTTCAAGTCGAACATAGCATGTGAATCCGCTGCTTTAAAGAAAAAATAAAAAAGCGTGGTTTCTGACCACCCCAGAAACAGAATGCAGTTCAGCTTGAAAGTTATGGACTAGGAACGTTTTCCTGGTAACTATAAGGTAAAATAAAGTAAACTCTGTATAGACCATGCCACTACCTGCTTTCATTAAATACTAGATTTTGGCTTTTAATTTGAAGCGAAATAAATGACAGGACAGATATTTTGTATACGAATTAGAAAACTTGAGGGCCGTTATTTCACCACTTATACAAATTTTTGAACTTACATTATTGAATTACCGGCCCTAAAGGTGCCTGTCCACTGGAGCGGGAAAGAGAGATAGGGAATGGAGCTGTGCCAATATTAACCAATATAATCTAAGTCCTACGATGAAGTGGAGCAGCGCTTAAATTCTAATGGTTAATATTAGCACAGCTCCGCTCTGCACCTCTCTTCTCCGATCCAGTGAGCAGGCAGCCTTAATCTGAGGAATATTTTTTCACCTATTTTGTTGAATATTGCATTAACTATAAAGGGTTGGACGGAAATAGAAAAGACAAGATAGTACATCAAACAGTTAATATTAATATATTATAAATAGCATTATGTTAACATAAAAAGCTAAATTGGTATATAAAGTTCTCATCATCTAATTAATAAAGGCACTTTCCACAATGTCTATCTTCACATCTTTGTCTTGGCTGATCTTGCATATTGTGACAAAAAGCTCCACATCGTGCTATAAAACTAGTTAAAAATGTGTTATTCGTAAAATTCAACACTTGAATAAATAGGTAACGGCAATGATTTTCACTAAATATATATATATATATATTTTAATGTATAAAACGTATTCTTATATATTTAGGCACTAGCATATCTCACCAGTAATTGGCAATCCATTTATCGGTTCAAGTTTAATGTTTAAAACACATTCCGATATACAACAACGCTCCTGGATTTTTAGGTATGCTATCAAGTATCCTAAATTGTGAATATAAAAATATTATACATTATTGATATGTTATTTATTAAAATATTTATAATTAATTTAAAATATTACCATTTGTAGAATTAAATTATAAAAATATTTGATAATTGTTATCAATATTTAAAAAGGTTGAGTATCATAAAAGTTTATAAAATAATTTGTATTCAGCATATGATTTTTTATATATTTATTATAATTAACTATTTTGCCAATATAAACAACAATAATTATTGGTACAATCAACCAAGACAAGATGTTTGAAACATTAACAATCTTAACCTAATGAAACGATCTAATACTACCCTTTTTAAAATTGGAAAAATCATGTGATTGTCAAGTATAGTGCAAGAAATAAGCAACACTGTTCATACTGAGCCCGAGCGGCACCCGGGTCGGCAGTCTCGACATTTGATAAAAGCGATCTTAGCGATTTTGGTCAGTAAGTCATAAAAAAGTGTCGGCCATTTAAAATAAAATAAAAACTGATTTGGCCAATATTATTAGTTCCAAAGAAAGGTAATATTATTATTTTTAGAACTTATGTCATTAATAAATCGGGCAGCTCCATATTAACTCATTTTATTCCTTAATATGTGTATTATGTTAATGGACAATAATATTTATTCCTTTTTTTTTATCACTAAAAGCAAATGCCAGAATGTCAGCTGGTTGCTGTCACACGGTGAAACTGTATCGATAACTTTGCGAAAATCGCTAATTTGACAGATAAATTCGATCGATTCCGACATTTTTATTACTAAAGGTAGGTATTCGAATAGACGTGCGTCCAATTATTTATCAGACTGATGATGAATTATTGTATTTAGCGTTCGCGATGCCATTTTCAACAAGATTATTAATCTGACATCATTAGCGGCGGCGCGACGCAAAATAAACTAAGTAGAAGTAATCCAAGCCGTTCCTTTATGGTTTTATACACGTTTTAGAAAGTAACCACGCTCTATCCTTCGCGCCATTTTGCGCGGACATGTCAACTGCAAGTTTTTGTTTTGCAAATTAATTTACTGTGAATATTTTGGTCATAAGTGGTTTTGTTTAATAATGTTCTACAATGTGAATAGTTATGGAAAACGATAAATTGGACTTTGAATAGGGGCACAAGTTACAGTTTATTTTTTGCGGTTTTCCCGCGCTGTGTGCTCCCATATTTTACCCGACGTGTTTAGGCTATAATAAATTTAATGAAGTGACTCCAAGAAAAGCATCAAATTCTGCAACATCTGGAATTTGATGATAACCTCATTAACTCATAAAAAAGAAAGTTATATTATCGTCAGATTTGGCTGTATGGGCTAGACCCTTTGCCTTCCCTATCACCTCATTCATTATCTATCGGGAGAAGAGATCACAAAAAAAGTAACCACGCGATTTGGTCTGGGCCACCTTAAATCGATAGCGATTAACATAGGTTAGCGATTGCTATTTAATGTCAAGACTGCTGCCCCTGATATCCGAGAATAATCAATCGAGATAACGACAGTCGCCGCCGGCTTTAATTCTAACAAATGACTACTTGAGATGGCCCGATGCTGCGGTATAACGTTAAAACCTTTTCATTATTTCCTAAACAAGTCGCCAGGGACCTCTGCTCACCCAATTTATATACAAATAACATCTCTATACAAATTATTATCTTTTATACATAGCTCTTTTTTACAATACTATCTTATTTTACACACTGTACATTAATTTATATTCATAGATATTAATGGGACAGATAGACTGTACAAAGCAATAATACTATTGCACAAGATAACTAAACATAACTTTGGCTAACCTTTATTATGGACACTGTGCTCGGCGTATTTATGTGTCACAATATTAACACAGGTAAAATAGATCTCTATAATTCTTTTAAATACAATCACAACAAATGTCAAGGAGGACTTGCTAAACATTCCAAGAACAATATTTACGTCGTACGTGTAACAGTATAGGTGACACGACTCGGATGTCGATGTGTCAATAAATACATAGATTTATTTTCTATTTTATCTATTATTCTTATATTTTATTTAAAAAAAACAATATGTCAGTAAGTCAACATAATTAACAAAAATAACCAATAACCTCATTTGACTAAATATAAAAACAAGTGTTATACAAACAAAACTTCATGGAAACTATAAACATACTTACACATATTCCTAGGAATAGTTCATTGTTGAATATAAATGAAAATTAAATATTTAGGCTGATCATTTCATTCATGTCAATTACTGGCAACAAGCAACTGTCGTTTGTTCAAAAACAATTATATTGTTGAAATTAGTGGTCGCCTTCGTCTGGTTGTGGGAGCGAGAGAGAGGGGCCGGCCACTGCGCCTCCCGGTCAGCCGGCCGGCCCTCAGTCCGTCTTCTGCTGGCAGTACAGCTCCTTCAGGGCCTTCAGCTCGTCGATCAGGGCCTTGTTCTGGTTCTCCAGGACGGCTACTCGGTTTTCTAAACATTTTATATATTCTTTCTTCTTACGACGGCATTCTCGAGCCGCTTCTCGATTTTTCAACAATCTTAGTTCTCGTTTGCGTGTTTGATCTTCTAGCATAGGACCTGCACATTGGAGGAACGATTAAAACTCAAAAAGGTAACCAGTTCGTACGAGATGACGTCTCTAAAGGACACTGACCAGGTACATAGAACTGTCCGTCCTGGTTCGCGGTGTACTGCACGATGGCGCCCGGCGCGCCCGACACTGACAGTGTGTGTAGGTTGCCGTCCGACTGCAGAGCACCCGCAGGAATCACTGAAAATAAATTACAAATTTCAACCGGCAGTCGTATTCCATTCATCATCATCATACGCCCTAGACATGTCTAAGGAATTTGGCCTACACTCGCCCCGCTGGCCAGACAAGTTGGCGAGGTCCGATGTCAATTTATTAACGATTTCACAAGTTGGTATCAGTGGAACCGGCCTTAACGTACTCTCCGAGGCACGGGAACGATAGCGTTGTAAATCTATAACAAATGTACGTAAGAAAAGTGTATTTCCCTGGGGGGTTTGAACCGACCTTTGTAGGATTTTAAGAAAAGCATTCGTTCAACCAATCTACCACCACTTCCGTATTCCATTAATTAAGAGAAAACGTTAAGAGTATTTATCAAAATAGTAAATTTTGTAATTTACTCGCCACAAAATGATTTCCATTATTTCAGAAGTCACCCATGGGGTTGTAACTTTAAAATCATTATTTTTTATTAAAATTAACATAGATTATATATTTACATTAAATATAGTTTTATAACACACATTAATTAATAAGGCAAAAATATAGTAAATATAAAAATGAACACATTCCAAACATTATTTGCAGTCTGTATTTGTCGCTTTTTTTTTCACTTTAAATGTCGTTCGAGTATTAGGTGGTAAGCAGACTGATGGTGGTAAGTTGCCCAGTCTGCCTAGAAGTATCCACCCGTCATGCCAATAAACCTAAATGTATCCACACGTTTCGGGATCAGGCTCGAATTGCCGTCATACCCAGTCAAGTCAGGCATAGTGTTAAGGACTGATGTCAGTGCCTAATTCCAGTTGCTAACATTAGGTGTGCGTAAGGTGACATGTCGTATATAATAACTAATATAAAAAAACTTGACGTTTGTCTTTCATACAAAAATCGGTAGGCTTAATTTTGCATATATTTTTTACAATAATTAAAACATACAACCCTTTAAAGTTAAGTACAAAGCGAAACAATTTTTATGGCTTTCGTATTGGTACACTGTACACAGGACCACCTAAGGATCATTTACCTGAGTACAGCATTACCTTGTAATTTTAAGCGCAAGCATTTATATAAATGACCCAGCATGCCTTTTGCTGACGTCTAGAAGATATACTTTTTTTAAAACGTTGTAAACTTAGGTGCGTTATAGTAAGAACTTTGGCAAACCCACCTTCACAACGGCGATTAAATGTAATGCTAATTGCATGAATTAAGATTTATTAGTTTGTGAAGAAAAACCAATTCTAATCATTATAAAACCATTAATATTTTTTTAATGGATTTAAACATTGTAGGAAATGAGGTAACCATAAAATAGCACAATGCGTCATAACACTGACGTCATATTATAATAAGTCAACACTTTATCCTTGTATCCATTATTCATTGTATCCTATATTATAAAAAGTATCATCACGACCGTTTCCCTTCCGGGGTAGTCAGAAACCACGCTTAAAGAAGCGGATTCACATTTAGCTAACTTTACTATAAGCCAATCATGACAAGTCTCCAGCGCACCAAACTCGAGAAATATTACAAATAAATTAAATGTTATATTTAAATTAATAAATATTATTGTGACCAGGAATCGAAAACGGTACCACCGAATCTAAATGCTACTACGAATCTAGACTACGGAGGCAGATGCCATACTATATAATAATATTTAAAATAATTGTTATCAAATTGTTATTACATACATAAATATTATATGCCAGTGGTACTACAAAATAACTAAATGTAAATCTACAGAAATACTGTTTTATCATTATACCCTCAGCAAGTGATGAAGTAGATGAAATTAACCGCCTGCTTCTGAAAGGATGATTAAATTAACGGATGTTAAAAATCTTGTTGTAAGGCTTGTGATTGGCTCAAACAACAAAGTGACAAGTAAACTAAATCACACACGTTGATCAAAACTGCTTCAACACAAAAAAAAACACTTACAATTAAAGAAAAACTTATATTATTTGATTAAACAGTTATTCTGTAACACCGATGTCTTACGAAAATTAGTGAAAACACAGATAAGGGAGTTGGGGAAAATGTCGATATGGGGAAAGTGTAAACATTACTAAAGTCCTAAAGAGGTAGTATTTACAAAAATTGGCAACACTATCGATAATATAGACAACAGGCATAAATAGTGACCATAGATGATCTAGAAGTATGACTATGCGAGGTATAACCATTATGTGGTATTTATCAATATTCTTAAATATTCTGGAATTCGAATGCGTTTAATTTTATGCAGATTACGACAAATGTATATGAAAACTCGTTACAATGAGTCATTATTTAAAGTTTATCTCTCGTATTTATATGCCACATTTACCCCAACTCACCTTACTAGTTTTCTTGCCATATAAATATTCACATCTGTTTATTATAAAAAGTGCGATTTTTGAGTTGAAACAGTTTTGGTGTGGGGGGTAACAAAATGGATTATTTAAATGATCCTTTCGGAGAGCGAGGGGGTAACATTAAGAACATGGAGTTCAGTTAGTCACACTTAACACATAGTCCACATGGAACTGACCTTGTTGAAATGCTAAAGGAGAGGACACCAACACTTCATTGTTGCACCCTGGCTTAGACCCCATACGGTTGTCTGGAATATGCCAATTCCTTAACAAGTTTAAGTTTTTTCCATCATGGGTTCAGTTTACGTATGTTACCATGACTACTGTAGGTTAAAGGCAGCATGCAGACATACAGAATTGACACAATGTTCCTAATGTTTAAAAATACCTTATAAATTATGTTGTTAAAAAAAAACGCACAACTTGTAGTAGTACACTGATGCCCAGTAATACTTTCAGCGTAACCAATATTATGATGCGAACACTTAGATCAAAAATGTTTTAACTCAAAAAAAAACGAGTGAGTGAAATGGTTGTTCGGGTAAACTGAAAGTCTCAATATATAACAAGACAGGACAAAAACCAAACAGTATGAGAATTAAAGCTTAGACCAATCTATACAGAATGAATTAGTGTATTGTTCGGCGTGCACTTTCAAATAATTATTTTGTTGTTTCACAGACAATATGCCAACCTGCATGCTACGAAAGTATAAAACATGTTCTTCTTCGACAGGAAAACCTCGTGTCAGTTTTTTTTTCGTAAATAAATCTTGATTAAGTAATACTTTAAAAATTTTGATTACAATATACGAAACATTCATTTATTGTTATTGTGTTGTCATTAAGAAATATGTAGGTCCGCTACTCGATCATAGATGGCGCTATTAAAGATGCACTCAATCATAGCCTTAAAAGCATTAGCTATACAGTTGACATTAGCTTCATGCGTTGGTAAGTAAACACATATATTTTGTTTGTGTTGTGTCTAAAAGTTTGAACAATAGGTGGCATAGAAAAGAAAATCATTTTGTATGAAAATGTGCTTGATGCCACATCTTATATAAAATTTAACCTCATTGGTAAAAACACAGTATAGTTTTTTTGCCGTATAAGTGTTCAAGTCAGTCCTATAGTGGGGTTATTTTAATAAACACAACTTTGTTCTCAATCAGTTTTAAACTAGAAATGTGATGTTCATACGGATTCACACCAGATCTATTGTAAATTATATTATATATTATCTCACACTCTAATAAATGTTTTAGTATTAGGTGTAAAATTATTATTGTCAGGAACAATTATTTTGGGAAAATTGTGATAATTGCACCAATAATTATCGGGTTCAGGGACTAAGCACATAAGTTAACTTATCAAAATCTATTTCACATAAGTCCAAGTACCCACATTTGTTCTTTCTTCATAATATTTATAAGGAAGTCAAAGTCAAAATATATTTATTCATGTGTAAACCTATTACAGGCATTTGTGACGCTTCAATAATTAAATTATTTTAAATGATTCTACTTCTACTAGTGGAAGACTAAGCAGCAAAAGTATTCCAAAGAGTAACTGGTTAGCAGAAGACCAGCAGCTTAGCAGATTCAAATGACCTGTTAATGTTTAATCTGACTGAAAAAGGAATCTATCTGTACAGAAAACTCATCTAGTAGTACCTACTTTATTTTGCTGTCAATGCAATGATGCTGACTTTTTTAATTTAGTAAGTTGAGATAATTTCGAAAAATTGAGATCATGTTGATATAGAAAACAAAAATGATTGTTTAACTAATGTGCTTAATCCACCGATCCTAGAAATTGTAAATAGTAAACTACTAACCTTGAATTTCAGCACTACCCAGATCATTTAGTATTTTTCTGTAGGACGGTCTTCTTGTGAGCATTTCCCTGTATTTTCTTTTTGGACTGTCATCATCACTGCAACTGTCGTCACTGCACGATTGTCCCTGCTGGCTGCTTAGTATATTCGGTTCCGGTTTTATCTGTATCATCAGTACAAGAAATCCTTTATGTATTACGACTGTATTTGATTTATTCGAAAAATATATCAATCATGCAGAATAAATGATCAGGAGTGGATTTAAGATTCAGCTTGGCACAGTGAAGGTTGGTGCAAGAGATATTCCAACAAAATCTTTGCACCACTTACTGCAAAATGTAAGTATATTACAGGAACTTTTAAAATGGGTTTAGCAGAATAATAGTGATTGGTCGAGTACAGAAAGGAGTACATATAGTAACACATAATGGGCCCTGCGTCATAGATTATATAGTGAAATAATGCTTAGAAATTTATCTCATTCTTATTGTGTAGAAAACGTTTGTACCAGTATGTTATTGATAAATAGCACTAACTGAAAAATAAAAACTTGAATGCAACTTTACAATAGGTATTTAAAGATAACAAGTGATATTCAAGGTTAGCTCAAGTTGTTAGTAAACAAACCAACCTGGAGTGTCTGCAATGTGGCCTGCGTTGTGTGTATCACAGAGTTGGGCTTGCTCACCAGGATAACATTGCCTTTGGGTAACTGGACAGGTTGAATATTGGACGCTGTCTGTATCACAGACTGTTGGTTAGGTTGGATCACCGATTGCACCTGAAATACAATTTAATTTTTGTTATACAAGGAAATACAAAATTATTAATACACAAAACCTTGTACCAACAAAAAATATTGCTATTTACATCATGACATATGATAAATACTATTCCTATAGAAAATTGTGGATGGATGTTATGCTATGTTATGTTTGATAATAGATAAGGTTTAAATTATTAAATTACCTGAGCCGAGGGTGCTTGTGTTGGTAAACTGAGTTGGACTATACTGGTGACGGCCACTACATGTTGGGGAGGGGCAGAGCCGGAGGGGCTGGCCCCCGCCAGAGGGTCCCCGCTGGCCCCACCGCCAGACGTACCATTCTCCTCCACCATGCCTTCCATACCCGTTATGGACACCTAAAATTTTCAAGGTCAACATATTTCCACTTGTTGTAATGGTACAATACAGGTGAACACCGCTGAATTTGGTACAATTCCCGATAAGAATGCAGCCTACTGACAAAGGCGATATGAGAAACCTTAAAATAGGCAGTCTCCAAGTAACTTCTGAGATACGGTTTGTCAAAATATCAACATCTGCGCAATATATTTTTAGCAGTATTTACGTATTACAATAACATTAGAAATTAATTGTGGGGTAAAACATTCTTATAAGAGATTCCAAATATAAACGACCATGACAGGTCGTAGTATTGTCTTCGGGTTGCGAGCACTCACCAGTTACGTATTCCTCGTCACCGACTATGCTGCGCTCGGAGTGGGTGAACGGGATGGTACGTAGTAGCCACGTCAACTGCTAGGAGACTCGTCACTGGCGGAGACCTATGATCTCGTATGCGTCACACCAATATGGCCGATATTGTCAGGGCGCATGCGCTCTTCTGCCTACACACCTATTTGCATCACAAACACAAAATAATACCTAGGCAAGTTAAAAGATTTAGTCTATTCAAATAGGTATTTGCATAAAGTACTTGCTTAATATAATCATTTACCCCTAGTTATTCAAGTAATATAAAAACTAATCTTGAAAATGACATCATCGATGTTTTTTTTTTTTTATTTGGCATTAATAACAATTTGCTAGTGTCAAAGTTAGGGAAAGACGGGTTAAATAAAAAGGATTCGAAAAATGAAATAGGTTCAAGTATTAATTAATAAATACACTATTTTTAATAAATATATACAAACATTAAAAACTAAGATTACTAAATGGGAAATTATTTACAGTATAATAGGTAAGTATATGGTATTTTATAAATATTTATATATATATATATATATATATAAATTATTTAAAATATATAGTAATATTTAAATATTATTATCAATGATAAATGAAGCAATAATATTGTATATATATTTACTACTTTTATTATCGGAACGAGTGCGAGACTCGATAATAGTAACCTAAACACGCTTACAGGTGTTCCGAGACGTGCATAAACTGTTTTGCTAAAGCTATATGACGTCACAAACGCGCTTAGACTGCTCACGATATTGAGGTAGATCGTCAGAGCGCTGTCAGTTTTTTGTCATTATGTCACGAGCTATTTTCATTTTTTTTTAATATTAGGTTTTCTTTAAAATTATTTAATATTGTAATTCGTTTATACTATTTGTATATTAAATAAAACAAATCTATAATAAATATTTAAGTAGGAAATAAAAAATGTCTGAAACACGGCAAGTTATTTTAGAAGACCAAAATAAGTTAATAATAGTAAACGTTACACATATAAAGATGAATAAGCCGAGAGATGTGTGTTTATTATTATTCACACTCAAAGATGTGAAATCCGCTATTTATCTACCATACATTTAAAAAAAAAACTATTAGGTTATGAATAAAAATTCCAAATTAATAATATCACGCTCTGAGCATAGAAATCGTGATATTTGATTCGAAACGAGACTGTCAGTATAATCTTAATTCTAAGCTCTCTGGGCATGATTCGGAACTAGATTATGATTTGTTTGTTTTTTTTTGTGTAGGCAAGGAAAAAACTATGCCAATAAAGCCGACATCTGTCAAACATTTTGTTACTTTTTATAATGAATGAGGTGATAGGGAAGTTAAAGGGTCTAGCCCATACAGCCAAGTCTAATGTAATATATATCTTTCTTTTCTATGAGTTAATGAGGTCATCATCAAATTCCAGATGCTGCAGGATTTGATGCTTTTCTTGGCTCGCGCCACCATAGCTCAAACACGTCGGGTAAAATATGGGAGTTGACAGCGCGGGAAAACTGCAAAAAATAAACTGCAACTTGTGCTCCATATTTAAAGTCCTATTTATCGTTTTCCATAATTATTCAATTGTACCACTTTATTAAACAAAACAACACCACTTTTGACCCATAATATCAACAGTAAATTAATTTACAAAACAAAAACTTGCACTTGACATGTCCACGCAAAATGGCACGAAAACAACAGGTGTTTTTTGCTACATTTTACCATAGTTACCGTACGTTGTCTGTTTCCTTGTATAATACAAAAGTTGTGTTCGACTACTACCTTTTAGAACTAAAAGCGTTAGAAAAGTTAAATAAAAGCGCACTTTAACTAATTAGTCTATCACGAGTAAAATAGTACAACTACAAGTATGTAGGTAAGCATGCATGGCATCCCAGTGTTTTGTGTAATAATAATAATACCAGTGTAATGCATCAGCATCAACTTAATGAAGTGTACCTACTGTTAAATGATCTGATTTGTATTGTGAAGTTAGGATATTTACCTTAATGTAACTTGTCCTGATTGTAAACAAGTACATGTCTATATAATCTGTGATTGTAAACATCATGCCAGCGGGACAGGCAGGCAGTAGTTATTATAAAAAACACATATTATTTTTTATTTAAATTTATAAGTATTTATTATATTTTGCCACTTCTTAATTATGTTGGATAGTGACAATTAATTTTACTGCATATCGAGCACTTCTGAGGATTCTTTTTATGACGCTACTGCTGATTTGGACACGCTGATAATAGAAGTCTTTAAGCCTTCTGTAAAAACAACTTCAACGTATGCCATATTAACGCACAAAAGTGTGCCTGCGCACTACACAGATCTTCTTACTACTTTCTCATCATCTGACGTCATTGACCAAGGAACATAATACAAGGCTTCCACTGTGGTTTAACGTTGCACACGAGGGCGGCCTGTACGTCTGCGCCCCGCTACCCCTCGTTCGTGTGCTGCTTGTGACGGGAACAAGGCGAAGGCGATCGACCCCTGTCCTTGGTGGCTCCACCCCTCAGGCAGCCTCTGCAGCCCCAACGGCCGATGGAGATGGTAATTGTATCACCAAGGTTACCACTGCTTCCTCAAGTCGCACGTCACCTACTGCGCCAATGCCTAGGATCTCCTGATCCAAAGCATAGCGCAGTGGGTAAATTGAGTTGGCCGTTGCCTCCGAACCCTACTTTGTCCCGCCCTCTGACTGGCTGGGGGACCATCTTAACATAAGTACATAAAGTGTCCCTTAATTACATACATTTGTATAAGTACGGTGGCCAGAAGAAGCCACTAAGAAAGTGGTGAATTACGGGCCCTTTTTTATTATTTTTTTGCGTCAGGAAATCATCAGCAGGAAAAGGTTATGTCGGGCTCGCACGGACTAAAACCTGACAGCGTTCCTGCTTGGCGCCTTCGCGGGAACCCAAAGGGATACACCCGCTAACTGCCGGCGCTGTTCGCCTAGGCAAAACCTCCATGCAGGCAGAAGATGGAACACGGAAACCACGTGCGCCATCATTCGCCCTTACGAGTAGGTCACCCCCATGACCTTACTCAGGCGTGCGCGCACTCGCTAACCCTAAAGAAGTTTACGGCAGGAGTGCACGACTTAACCATAGAGTGGTCTCGACGCAGCCGGCTGTGAGCACGTAACCGCGGAGACCACCGCTCCTGCGCGGTTTCAGGAACCGCGAGTCGGCCTCCGACCGCTTACACCACCCGTCCGGTGGGCTGGATCAGAGGCCGACTCCGTCATCACCTTCGACCGCCTGCCCCACGCCCTCATTACCGGTAACGTTGGGCGCGGTCGTCGGCCCCTCCACTCCCTGATGGCTAGGTCCCAGTAGCCGGTTCAGGACCCCATCCATCCGACAATGGTGGGGTGAGGGTTCCGCCGTCTTCCGTCTTACTGGTTAGCTGGGGCAGGCCGACGGTGTCCCTATCTCTCCCGACAGTCATTTCTCAGTGACAGTGTCGGGGCCCCCTAGCACAAACGACACACCAGGGGATCTCCTCCACCAAAACCGCCGGTCTTTAGCTGGTACTCAGCCGACGGTGCTTCCAGCTTCCCGACAGCCAAATGCAGTGACTGCCGGGCCCCCCGGCCAAACGAAGACCCATATACGAATGGCGCAGGGAATCTCCTCCTCAGCATCGGCGGCCTATAGCTGGGGCCGGGCGGGCGGTGCTCCTGGTTCCCTGTAGCCAACTCTCAGTGGTCTGTCTCCCGACGTCCTTGACTGGGTCAGGGACAAGTACGTCGAGGTGCTCTTTCGCCCTGCGCCTCGGGCATCGGAGCAACTCCTCTACGCACAACGCGAGCTGCCTCCCAGTGACTATCAGGGCTCCCGACGGCCCTTTGTATAAATTTCGGGCGGTCGGCACTCCCCCCCCCCCCTGGGTTCCACCAAGAAGGCGCCGGGGAGCTCATTCGCCCGAACTATATAACGGCATCGGAGCTGGTGATTACGGGCCCTAAGTCATTAGGGAGAAAACTCTGTTATATATATATGTGTATATATATATGTTCGAATAATATTCTATACTATTGCACTTTAAATAAAACAAGCTTGATAAAATTTTATTTTGTTTATTTTCACTACTACTCGACTTATTTCGAGTATTATAAAAATGTTATTTACAAGGCAGTTTTTACAACATAAATATAAATGATTGGCCATTAATTTTACATTATTGTAAGCTTACAAATATATTATTATTTAAAAGTTAAGCTATTTTGGACATATTTTAAACATCAAGTCAAATGTTAATCATTTCGTTATTTAAATAATGGACGTTTGATTATATATCGCGTCAGTTAAATCTACAGATTCGATAGATGTTTTTTGAACTAGGTATTTGTGTAATTGTACCACGAGGTAGACACTATTATAACTCACTGCTCATGAAATGACTCGAAAGTGGTACCATTAATGGAAGCCATGACAATTATATTACACTTTTGTCAGTCTCAGTTATCACGTGATATGTTTAACATAAGATAATAAATTATTTAAAATAGGTCAAACTAAAATAGGTAAATAATAGGGTTCTAATTGTATACGTTCATTAATTAATAAAGTCTGCAGGCCACAAACCCCTGTAAATGCATCTAATACCTAAAACTAACAAAATATTCGAGTATAATAAATTTTCTTTGTACTTACTAAATCTAATAAAAATAAGCGAATATTTTAAATACTAAAATGAAAAAATACCTCCCAATTGGTTAACCGTACACCAACTCTACAATTAATGTTACCTCTGTAAATTGTTTTGAAATTTTTATTATAAAGAAATCCAATATTTAAACTATAAACAAAAATGGTGACTGGACTTCTTACACCTGTATTTCACGATATTTTGACCGCCTCCGTGGTCTAGTGGTAACAAACGTTGCCGTGAACTCGGGAGGTCGTGGGTTCGATTCCCACCGGGGGCAAGTTGTACATTGTATAATTTGTCTCGGTCTGGGTGTTTATATGTATACCTATATTTACAAAAAAAAAGTATAATATGTAGTTTATCAACCATCTAGTTTCCGTAACACAACCCTCGTAGCTTACCACGGAAACTAGATGGCGCTGTGTGATATGTGTGGAAAAAAGAAAAATTAAATCCTCAACGCCGCCTACACTCAACTTTTCCTTCCAGCTGTCAAATGAAAACAAAGTTTCTGTGACGGGTGTGACAATACGAATAAAACTACTTGAATTATAGTTAGAAGTAGATTGTTTTTGTTTTTAAATACAAATGGGGTCCATCACTAACTTTTTATCACGATTGATGGCGCATGATATATAAATAAATAAATATAAATATTTCCAGACAGGTTACACAGCGCCATCTAGTTTCCGTGGTAAGCGTAGCTTGTGTTACGGAAACTAGATGGTTGATAAACTACATATTATACTTTTTTTTTTTTTGTAAATATATACATATTATACATATAAACACCCAGACCGAGACAAATTATACAATGTACAACTTGCCCCCGATGGGAATCGAACCCACGACCTCCCGAGTTCACGGCAACGTTTGTTACCACTAGACCACGGAGGCGGTCAAATGATAGATGACACCTAACAGTTGCATATAAAACTCTTGTATTTTTATTACAAAATTTATTATTTTCTGGATATTATGCCGTAGTAAGCAGCTTTTGGTTGTACAAATAGAGATTTCCTAACAAAATCAAAGATATGGTGATCTCGAATTGCCGTTCTATTAAATAAATCTTTTTTCTTTTTAAAGACGGTGTGCGTGTTAAGTTAAAATACATTTTACTGTTATAAAAATAAAAAAACTATTAAAACATTTAAATAATGATGCGACATAGGTGTAAACACGGTACCATTGCCGCTAGCGACATCTACAGAAAGCTTTGCCTGATACACCCCATTAATTGAATATTATTATCAACGGGTGTAGCAAGGGGTAGATACAATAAAATATAAACCAAAATGAGGCTTTTTGTATTGATATTAACTTTAACTAACATTGTTAATTAATCGTATACAATAAATGTAGATATCTCGATTGACTATTTTTTTAAAGTAAAGTTGTGCTTAATTATGAATTTAAACTAAACCCACAACTATCCCTGTCTAATGGGGTGTGTCACTAACTTTTTATCACGATAGATGGCGCATGATAGATGGTTATATAACTGTCAGTTGCATAAAAAACTTGTATTTTAATTACGAAATTTATTATTTTCTGGATATTATGCAGAAGTGAGCAGCTTTTAAGTGTACAGATCGAGATTTCCAAGCGAAAGCAAAGATATGGTGAACGCAAAATTGCCGTTCTATTAATTTTACCTTTTTTTATTTTAAAGACGGTGTTCGCTTACTTAATTCATCTTTTAAGGTAGGTAACGTTAAGTTAAAATACATTTTTCTGTTTTAAAAATGTAAAACAAAAATGATAAAAAATAGGTGTAAACAAGGTACCAGTGCCGCTAGCGACATCTACAAAAAGCTTTGCCTGTGTCCCATTACTGAAGTATCGCGAAATATAGTCAACTCGCCAAAATATATTTTTTAATATTTACTGGTTTCGATTACTACTTATGATATCATCAGTGAAATGGTAAAAAAGTAGGCTATTTTGTGCTAAAACGAAGTCGTGTAATTGTAACGATCAAAGTTAAAAATGGCGTCGATAGTACCAGCTGATGGCTAACCGTCAAAATAAAACTGATACATTCGACGCCATTTACAGAGACTTCATTTTGGTGAAGTAAAGTATCATCACGACTGTATCCCTTGCGAGGTGGTCAGAAACCATGCTACAAAGAAGCAGATTCACATTTAGCCAACTTTACTATAGGCTAATCATGACAAGTGGCAAGCTCGTCGGTGTCTCCAGCGTACCAAACTCGAGAAACATCACAAATAAATTAAATATTAATTTATTTAAATATATAAATATTATTGTGTCCCCCCGACCAGGAACCCGGTACCTCCGAGTCTAAATCCACGGACTTAACCGCTAGACCACGGAGGCAGTTATTTTGGTGAAGCTTAGCCTAAAACACCGCATGGCTGAAATGAGCACTTTTTGGCTGTTTAGAAGTTTTAGAAGTTGGAGCATTGCTTTTTTACTATTAAAATTATAAAATTTTATTTGTTCTTAAAATAAAAAAGTCTATTTAAAATTGTTCTGGTAAAGTTGGCATAGTTAAGCATAATCTTTTTACCTTTCTACTATTTTATACACTATATTTTTATTATTAACAGTATATGCGATAGCTACCAATACCATTATATTAGTAAATCCTGAACAATAAAAATAAGTGAATTGTGAGTCATGTCATATAATATATTCTAGTCTTTATTTAAGTTCTATAGCTTTATACCAACATTATCATTTAAAAAAATGTACCCACTCCAAACACCACATCCGTAAGCAAGTAAGCAGTATACGGTTATGTTAATTAAAACCCACACCCGTATTGTAAAACGTTTCTTCAAGAGCTCCTCCACACAACCACTCCTTCCAGCTGTCAAATCGGTACTCGGTTTTCTGGCAATGTGTCCAAAGTTCTGGAGTATCTGACGAAGACATTTGGTGGATAGGCTACTCGATATGTCTAGATGTAAAATCGACAAGATGCTTTAAATGAGACGTGACGTTGGAGAAATGCTGAGAATGAAATGATGCTCTATTGGACTGAGCGTCGGACTAACGTGTCGATTTTAAAACATGTAGACATATCGAGTAGGCTATCCAAGATATGCCTTCGTCAGATACTCCAGTACTTCGGACACATTGCCAGAAAAGGAGAAACGTTTTGTTACTGGCAAGGTGGAAGGAAAGAGACCGTGAAGCCCGGTACGCTGGTCCGACCAAATCCGTTCCACCACCAACACTACCGTCCATGATGCTGTGCATACCTATTCTTTTAACTTTAATAATATAAATATTAGCTGAAAATAACATAAACACGCGTCAAGGAGGTTTCAAGGTACATCGCGAGTTTGACAATTCTATTCCTCGAGCGCAGTGACGTGCCGAAGCTTCCCTCAGTTTAAATAATAGCTGGAAGGTACAACCCTTTCAGCACGGACTATACCAAGCGTGCGTTATAACAAAAACAAACTGGCTGTCACCAAATTCTGTTTTGCCGCTCTAAAACGGCCTCAATACGACTAGTTCGTACATCCATCTACCTACTTGGTCAAAACTTATTATTCTTATTACATATAAACCGTCGCCGTGGTCTAGTGGTAACAAACGTTGCCGTGAACTCGGGAGGTCGTGGGTTCGATTACCACCGGGGGCAAGTTGTACATTGTATAATTTGTCTCGGTCTGGGTGTTTATATGTATATATTTACAAAAAAAAAGTATAATATGTAGTTTATCAACCATCTAGTTTCCGTAACACAAGCCTCGTAGCTTACCACGGAAAGTAGATGGCGCTGTGTGACCTGTCTGGAAATATTTATCTTTATTAAATTAAAAGTACTAGTAAAAAAAAACATATTATGTTTTTATTTCCACTATGTAACCAAAGACACGCACGAATGTGCGAGGGGGTTTGTGGAATTCGCTAGGGGAGGAATTTTTTCACCATTTATATGAGATACTTTAGACCTCAAAGACCTTTCAATATCTAAAATATTTATTGTCGTGCTGAAAGGGATAATTGAGTGGAGGAGCCGTTGAGAAGAATACGGATGCCAGTCTCATAGATCATGTTTAAAATTGTCATAAATAATTGTGTTCTAAAAGAGCACGTGCCCTCCGGAGTGTCACAGCAGGGCGGCGCCGGCCTCGGCCCGGCAGTGCGGCAGCGGCGGGCCGGGCCTCCACGCGCCGCCGCCCGGGCCCGGCTCGTACACCTCCACGCTCCGCAGGGTGGTCCGGGCGCGATAGAAGGTCCGCTCTCCCCCGCACTGACTGTCCCCCCCGGCCACCACCAGCTGCCCCTCGGCGGCCCCGGCGGCGCACCCCGCTCTCGCCACGTCCAGACCCGCTACCTCTTCCCAGGTGTCCTAAATTACAATAGAATAATGTCATAACCAATATACTTATGCTGTGTTCCACTTGAAAGCAAATCAAAAGTGCTTACAGCGCCAAGTCGTACAGGCACACAGGGCCAACAGTGAAAGGGAGACGGTCATAGGCTTTTAGTCCGTAGGCGCCTTGAGGCCCTTTAGGCTGTGGACGTATCGATAAAAGATTTTGTGCTTTAGTCTTTTAAAAAAAAAATCGGTTACCATCCCATCTCATTACTGTACACCGCCAAGGTCATGCACAATACAAAAAGAGAGTTTTTTTTTTAAATTTAAATCATTCTAATTTCAAAAAACTAAATAAGTATGTTCGAAGTACTGGAGTACTGTTCAAAAAGCTTTAGTCTTGGTTAAAATTGTTGCGTCGTCACAGAGCATAAAACAAACAAATCTCTCGTACATTTTTGTGTCTTTTTACTGTTTTTATATTCTAAGTACAAAAAAAATACGGAAGGAATATTCCCGGTGACAGGGAGGTTCGATTGGTCGTCACAGAGTGAATTTTAATCAATACACATACATACGAGTTTTATTTGCCTACTACAGTCTCAAGACCATTCCTTAGATGAATGTAGCAGCTGTCTGGTAATACTCACCGTGTCGAAGCTGTATCTCTCGACGGAGGTGAGTACGTTGTGTCGCGGCGCATTTCCTCCGATGACGTAGAGATGGCTGGCGAGCACCACGGCGGCGGCCTGGCTGCGTGCGTGCCGCATGGGGGATAGCGGCTGCCACTGGCGGCTGGCCGGCGAGTAGCACAACAGGTCCCGAGTGTGGCGCCACGCCGGAGTGCAACCACCCACGATGTATATTAAACCTACATTAAATTCAACGCTCAATGGAAATACCAAAGTAATTCATTACAGCCCCTAGAACACAGCGTCCTAGACCTCCACTGCTGGAGATGGAACCTTCCAGAACTGGAGAATGTGGCCTACACTCGCCACGCTGGACAGACGGCTTGGCGAGGATATGATGTAATTTTTTTTTGTTTGACAATTTATTAACGATTTCACAAGTTGGTATTATTGGAACCGGGACCGAAGGTCTTCGAGGCACGGGAACGGTGGTGAAGAAGACAAATTTCTAAGCATTCCATGGATTCACCGTGCGGGTGCCAGGTCCATCGTGTGTGGGTAAGAGATGAGAAGAATGGTGTCTCGGGCTTGCGACCGACAATAGGCTGGTTTAAGAAAAGGAGGCCTCCTTTTTTTTCTATTGCGCGATAATCTCACCATCCACCATTCTACTCCTCTCCCTACCCAACCAAATACTGTATGATTCCGTTAATGCCGTCTTGGAAGCTCGTTCCATAAATGTATTGACGGCAGACCTGCTTAGGCCCAATTCTTTCAGTAAGTGATTTTGCTGAAACTCCTCTTGCACCAACTTCCACTGCGTAAAGCTGAGTCTTGAACCCGTTCCTGATCATTTCTTCTGTGATATCATAATATTTATTCGACTTCATGTTGTGGTCTTTTGGAATATTTGATTCCCACGGAACGGTAAGTTCAATAAGGATAACTTTTTTTCAAGTTCCGAGAAAACACTAAGATGTCTGGCCTATAGGCTGATACATAAATCTATGACAAATGTACGTAAGAAAAGTAGATTTCTCATTGGTACATTTTGAAATCCCAATAAAGTCCTTGTCTGTATCGTCCAAAGATGTTGTATTGTAGTGTAGTACTTATATGTATGTATGTTGTTAACTTTATATAGTAATTTATATATGTATGTTTATGTACGTCGTATATGTATTGTATATACCCACTTATATATGTAATTTAATACTTTAGTTGTAAATATATTGTATTTATTTTTTCCTTAATATTTGTTGTTTATTTATCATAACCTTACCTCTTATGTTTCAATGTCCCGAAGGTTGATTGGAAGAGAGTGCCTATAGGCATTATATCCGCCTTTTGTTTATTTAACAATTTAACAATACATGCCGGGTGGGTCTGAACCGACCTTTATAGGATTTAAGGTACGCGTTCTTACACCACCGCGCCTTAAATAAACTAAGCGGAAGCGGTGGATCGGTTGTAAGAACAACTTTCTTAAAATCCTAATATAATTGGTTCAGAGACCGGCGTGACGAATGAGAAATTACGTACATTTGTCATAGTAGAAGTTGGTGGGAGAATGATTCCAGCAAGATCTTTGCACCACTTAATGAAAGCATTCGGCCTAATCAGGTCTGCTATCAATACATTAATGGAACGAGCTTCTAAGACGGCGTTAACGGAATCATACAGTATTTGGTTGGGTAGGGTTGCGCAGTAAATTTAAAAATCTTCTTTATAAACCAGCCTATTGTTGATCGAAAGCCCGAGACACTATTCTTCTCATCTCTTTTTCCCACACACGATAGACCGGGCACCCGCACGGTAAATCCATGGAGTGCTTAGATATTTGCCCCTCCTCTTCATACGTGTATACCTAATTTTTTTTAAAATAAGAGAAAAATAGCAAGAACATTCATAATGATTTTTCTTATGAAGTATATTCAATTCAAGATAAAAAAAACTTTATTTATTGCACTAAAAATAATTAGTAAAAAGTAAAGTATCATTTCGACCGTTTTCCTTTCGGGGTGGTCAGAAACCACGCTTATACAGAAGCATTAAGTCAACTTTACTATAAGTCAATCATGACAGGTGGCAAGCTCGTCGATGTCTCCAGCGTAGCAAACTCGAGAAATATCACAAATAAATTAAATATTAATTGTATTTATTTACATTAATAAATATTATTGTGTCCCAACCAGGATCGAACCCGGTACCTCCCAGTCTAAATCCACGGAGCCTCATGGAGGCAGTTTAAAAAAATTATAGATTGTGGTTGTATCATGTTCTTTTGTTTTTGTTTTTGCTTAGATTTACTTAGTTGTTGCTGTGATTGTATTGTGTTTTTATTTTGGCTACTCAAAGGCCCAATTAATGGATACTGTAATAGCATGTGGTGGTTGCCTGTAATTGGTGCAGCATCTGTTTTCTGTCTTAGTTGTAAGTAAAAATCGATGTATCTTTTGTTGCTGTCACTGTTGGCGACCCTAATAAATAAATTAAATAAAATTAAATCAAAATGTCCCCAATGTTATTTCCTAGAGTTAGATTTTTAGTTTATAGAATATTTTGCAAAAAATTACACAACACTTAAAAAAACTTCGTAAGTAATGTGTTGTGAGAGCGAAGGGGATGCAAAACCGTTAAACCCTCTTAAACGATCGCATCGGTCAAATTATAATCACCTTCAAAGTTGACGACGCCCATCCCGAACCTGGGTTCCGGCATCCTCCCGAGCAGGGCCCATTCGTCTGCGGCGGGGTCGTACCACTCCACGGAGGACCCCATGTCGGAGCCCACCCAGCCCCCGAACGCAACCAGTCTCCCGTTCCATCCCGTCAAACCAAACTCGCACCGCGCTTCCTTCATAGGAGCTATATTTCTCCATTTATCACTCTGAAAACAAAATGGCACACATATTCACGCATGAGAGTAGAGTTAATGCAGTAGCAATGAGGTCTTTACGTCGGATATGCGGCGTAACTTTGATGGACCGTATACGTAATAACGAAATACGCAAAAGGGTAGGTATAAAAGAAAGCATAGGTACAAAAATAAGGAAAGGCATGCTCCGATGGTTCGGGCATGTCGAAAGGATGAGCGAAGAGAGATTGACGAACCAGATATATAATGCGAAAGTTGTGGGTAAAAGAGGCCCTGGCAGACCAAGACTTGCCTATCATGATCAAATAAATAAAACATTAGCTGAAGGTGAATTAAAAAGCCATCGAAACAAAAGGGCATGTATGAAGAGGTTGATGAATGTCGAAGAAGCGAAAGAGGTATGTCGAGATCGTGACAGGTGGCGCTCAATTGTCTCTGCCTACCCCGCAAGGGATTTGGCGTGAAGATATGTATGTATGTATTCATCTGCATTCGTGGTATAGTAGTTAGGATTGATTGATATTATTGATTGCATCATCATGACATGTACATACAACTGTAATTAGAATAAGCAATCTATACAATAAAGAATTTTGACCGTAACTGTTAACTAAGACGAACCGGATCAGATACCTTAGGTCGAGGGAAAAATAACATTGGTCGGATCTGGTAAGCCAGAAACATTAGAGTTGTTAGATAGGCTTACAGTAAAGTTGTCTCGTCAAAGCCGCGGTGGTGGCTCGGTTGTAACAAAGCGTTCCTTAAATCCTACAAAGGTTTAAACCCACCCGACATATACCAATGAGAAATGCACTTTTCTTACGTACATTTGTCATAGATTTACAACACCACCGTTTCCGTGCCTCGGAGAGCACGTTAACCGTCGGTCCCGGTTCCACTAATACTAACTTGTAGAATCGTTAATTGTTAAAGATAAAAACGAAGTGTCAATAGGTTGTCACTCGTCCTTGATGTTTCAATGATTGCTGTACTTTACTCGACCATTTCTGTTTTTATTCTTATACATGCTCGAGTAAGGGGAAGTGTTAAAGATAAAAGTGTCAATAGGTTGTCACTCGTCTTTTTATGTTTCAATGAATAACAAGTAATTCTTTATAATTTTCTCTTTAGTTTAATTTTCTATGCCCATTTACATCCTTACATTAATGAATTGTCAATAAAAATTGACATCATATCCTTGCCAAGCCGTCTGGCCACCGTGGCGAGTGTAGGCCAAATTCTCCAGATATATGGAAGGCTCATCTCAAACAGTGGAGGTCTAGGACGCTGTGTTCTAGGGGCTGTAATGAAAAATGAATGAAAGTTGTCTAAATATGAAATTTATAAAAAAAAGCGTGGAAAGGGTCGTGATGATACTTTACCCATATCCACTCAACAACTGCTTAACATTAATCTTGTATGAGTATTTTTCTTTTGTTGTAATGTTGCTAATGTATAATATAATTTTTAAGTCTTACATTTACTAAATTAATACATTAAATTTTTTAGCGATATTTATTGAGCTTGCCAATTGTCATGATTGGCCTATAGTAAAGTTGGCTAAATGTGAATTCGCTTCTTCATAAGCGTGGTAACTGACCACCCCGAAAGGGAAAAGGTCGTGATGATACTTTACTTTTTATTTTTAATATTGGAAGGTTGTAACTAAATATTTGATGCTAAATTATCAAAACCAGTTACCTGTGGGTCATAAACTTCACCGTTGGCTAATATTTGGCTGCCCTGCTCCCCGCCCACGGCATACACGCGACCGGATAACGTCGCCACTCCCGGCTGGATGCGCGCGATTGCCATAGGAGCTATGTCAAACCATTCTCTGGAGAACAAGGTCCTATTACATTTCTCAACTTGAATCTGGCAGAGCTAGATTTTCTTAACATTGTGTCTCGTGAAAAGTCAGAATTTATTCATTGTCAATCCATAACACCTCCACCGCTGAGCACTGGTCTCTCCTAAATAAAACCAGTCCAGAATTCACTGCGCCTTGCATATTGTTTGATCCCAGTTTTTTTAAGTACTGATTTGGCTATTATATATAGTTTAGTTGCGTTGCTTACGTACCTACAGTGGTCATTCTACAACATCACTATAAATAATAATAATATAATAAATATTTAAATATAATAAATATTTATTTAAATTTAATAGTTAAGAAATTTACAAAATATATGGAATATTTTCTGACTCAACTTAAGCAGTGGTGGTTTAGGACTCTTCGTGTTCTAGATCAGAGATTTCCAAACTTTATAGCCAAAGGCCATACTGATTATTCCACAAAGCCCATGTTTTAGGATTTAACTAGCTCATTAAAATATAATTCTGAAAAGCACAAGCGCCCATACATGAATTTACCTGAACTTAATTGATTTACATCAAAAAATATAAAGCATAGTTATTATATGTGTGTACTGCATAATTCAGATTTATTTAATACAGTGGCAACACTACAGTTTGCTTTTTGAACGAATGTGACAGGTCTATTTATCTATTGAGCTTTTAATGATATAATAAATTATTTCCTTTGAGATAATATTAATATTATGTAAAATTAAACCGATTTTCAAAATAAGTTTTATTATATTAAGAGGTAAATCTAGCCATTGTTCTTTGAATCCCAAATACCTAATGTATTACATTTTGCGCATATTTCTATTTCCAAATTAACGGTGCTCGCAGGTCTTAGTTTGGAGATCCTTGTCAGAAATGACGTGAACTTCAGCAGTGTCTAGGGGTTGGATCTAAGCATGAGCTTACCCCTAGGACTACAGAAGTTCTAAAAGCTGTAATAATGAATGAATATTAATGGACCGTACTGGGTACCACGGATCCAGCCATCGGTCAGGCGGTCTACTCTGCTACTTTGTCTAGAAAATGAGTCACTAAAGCAAATGGCAAGGATCTGCTAGAACCAAGAAGTGGACGAGAAAAAAGGACATACCACGGGAAAAATGCCAGGTTTTCACTGCGGGCACGCGTTGTTCTCACACTTCACTTTCTCGGAACTGTTTTAGGCACGATTTAGAGTCCAACCCGGCTTGGGAGCCTTCACACTAAAATCGCGGTGATTTTCAATAAGCACGGGCCGAGCGTAGATTTTGTACTGGCGCCTACTTGGGCGCCCCTAGTGGTAGATCACGAAACTACTCGCGCTATAGACGATTCTACCAGGCTTGGTGGTAGGAATTTTGAAATGAATGTGGATGGGATAAATTGGTGTGGGTTGTTGGATGTCTAAACAAACAAATGCTTACTTTTTGTTGATATCGAACTTGAGGACGGAAGAGAGTATGTTGTCGCTATCTTGTGGCGGGCGCGCGGCCGCGTCGTGACAGGAGCCGCCCACCACGAGCAGCACGCGGCGGGCGCGCGCGCGGGGCTCGGCGGCCAGCGACACCAGCGCGCCGCGACCGCTCTTCTGGAAACGTACAATGTCCTCGTTCCGAATCATGCTCAGAGCGCTTAGTTTTTTTTCTTCACTGCACTTTCTCAATAAACTCAAAAACTTTCTGCCGATAAAAGCTAAAATTACCCTAGCCCAAAGCCTTCTCCTTCCTCTTCTCGACTATGGTGACGTGTGCAGCGTTGATATCTCAGAGGTATTGCTTAACAAGATGGATCGGTTACATAACGCATGTATCCGGTTCATCTTTTGTTTACGTAAATATGATCATATATCTGAGTATCGCGCTAGGTTGAAGTGGCTGCCAATTCGGTGTCGCAGGAATCTTAGAGTACTTTGCTTACTATTTTCTGTTCTGAATGAACCTGCGACACCGAAATACCTTAAGAACAGCTTTGCCTATCTCTCTTCGTTCCATGATAAATCTCTTCGAGCTTCTCACAACTCTCTTCTTTCGATCCCTTCGCATAACTCTAGTTTCATTTCAAACTCATTTGTCGTTGTAGCGACAAATTTGTGGAACAATTTGCCTCCTAAGATCAGGGAAGTAACCACCAGATCGCTATTTAAAAAAATGGTCTATTCGCATTTCATTTCCCAACAAAATTTGTAAGTATATTATTATGTATGTATGTGTGTTATGTGTGTATGTATGTATGTATTTGTAGGTTTATGTATTTAGTTTATTATATGTATATTTGTATGTATGTATATGAAGTTGTATGTATGTGGTTAGTTATTAAATAATACTTTTGATATTTATATTTAATATTTCAGCACCTACTTTTCAGTAAATGGTTTAAAGTTTTCCCAATGGTTGGCTATGATAAAATGTCTTGCGGCATTAAAGCCCGCCTTTGTCTTTGTACAATAAAGTATTAAATAAATAAATGAATATGACAGTTGTTCCGAATCAAATATCACTATTTGGATGTTCAGAGCGTGATTTCAATTCGAAACGGTCTAAATAACATTTTTATTCATAACATAATAGTTTTTAAAAAATGTATAGAAGTAAAATTGCGGGTTCCACATCATTGAGCGAATACTAACAAACACACCTCTCTCGGTTTTTTCAGCTGTATATGTGAAACATTTACTATTTTTATTAACTTATTTCTTTTATTCTAAAATAACTTGCCGTGTTACAGATATTTTTTATTTACTTCCTACTTAAATATAAATTATAGATTTGTTTTAGCAGTACTATACAAATAGTATAAAAGAATTAAAATATTATTGAATATTGTGGATTGCAATCAAGAACTGCTGTCAAATAGTCTGTATAGGTATATTGTGTAATGGTTGTAATCTGTTTGTTGTATATCGTCAATTATTGCACGACCCCAGCAGCCCTCCCCCGAAGCTTACCTAATTATTTTTTTGTATGTTAATTTGGTTTATTGTTATTGTTTTCTTGTGATATGTGGCCGATTACCTACTTAAAAACTAGATATAATAAGATATTTTTATAATTTTAACGGGTCTTTACGCGATTTACCTTAAGATACATATTTCTCCGACGTTTCAGCCAAGTTGCATTGGCCGTGGTCACGGGTTGACTGATCGGGAGAAATATGTCTCTAAGGTAAATCGTGTAAAGACCCCTTAAAATTATAAAAAAACTATTATGAATGTGCACAAAAGTTTAATAATAAGATATGTTAACCCTACTCTGTATTTTGTATAATTTAACAGTGCTTTCAATAAATAAATAAACACGAAGTCCGGGATCATAAGAAATAAAAAGAAAAACAAATGGCCGCTACCTAGCGTAACGTAAATCGATGTCTGTAAAATTAGACAATTTATCCAAATAATTACCATGTCACGATGAACAGTTCTTAAGGCAACTTCTATAGATGGATCTTGAACGGATTTTAGCGAATCGTCGAGAACTTCTGGTGAGATCAAAGGCAGCCTAATGTGACTAAGTACTTCAAAACAATGTCTTCTTCTACACACAGGATCGTGCTCCAACCACCTCAATGCTGCAGATAATACCTGGAATAGCAATTACTTAATTAATAATAGGTACATATACATAGCTGCATTTACATTTACTGCATTTACAGAACAGCGGGTTCAGTTGGTGATGGAGGAATTCCAGCAAAATATTTGCACCGCTTATTAAAAGAATTTAGCTTAAGCAGGTTTTTCATCCTTCATCCTGGGTTCGTGCGCAACATCGTCCTCCACAATAATCTGAAGATGGACACCATCGAGCAGGCTCTCAAAGTCCAAGTTTGACCTAGCCCATCACAGACACTTCGAGGAACTACTTCTCTCAGGCACAGCCACCGGAGGGCTACCGCCTTCTCCAGGCCACATCCCTTCTGTATCTCCTTACCTGGCCACCTGGTAATAGTAGAAACCGGCGGGTTGTTGCCGTACAGGGCCTCCCCAAAGGGTTTCGTACCCTTGTGATGAAACTTAATTCATTCCATCACACATATTGAACTTGAATACATGGATTAGTAAAAAAAATATCTTCTGCTACATTTCACAATACCTGTGCTTCGCTGTCGACTTTGAGTTGTTCGGAGGAGAGGAAAGTGATTAGTTGTAAGAGTGGCAGGTCCAGCAGCTCATCTCCGTGCGCCACCACACTCCAGTGCGCCTGCGCATGGTCCCGAGCTTCCTGGGCCAACTCATTACAGTTGTGAGCATCTGCAAACCTATACCAAGCAATCTATTTATATAATGTTTTCTTTGGGTCCATGAAAAAACAAGCAATTTATAATGTTAATTTGAAAGCGATGGTGGCTCTGTTGTAAGAGTTCCTTAACATCCTAAAAATTTAATGACAAAATAGATTTTTTTTTCAATAAAATATAAAAACTGACCTAAAGATGCCCAAAGCATTGGATGGATGCAGTTCTCTCCTCAAGTACTCTCCGCAGCATGTGACCAACTCCCTCAGTTGCAGCATATCTGCAGCTATCAGCAAGTGTTGGACTGTACTTTTGTCTATTACTATTTCACCTAAAATTAAATTTTATTCAACATTTATTTTTAATTTTTATACTAGCACTCTTTATTTTAATGACTCCAAAAAATAAGAAACAGATTTATTTAGATATACATCAGATGCACATTAGAACCAGATAAAAGTACTCATATGACAAACAAAATGTGATCCTGCATATCACATACATATATGACTGGAGTAGGTGAACAAAATATAAAAAATAAAAATGATTGAAATATGTACATTATTTACTATCTTAATTCTAAGAAATAACATAGACCTACTTATGTAATATACCTATTGTAAGATAATATTTAGAATTGTACAAAAGACATGTGAAACTTGTGTCAATGTGTTTAAATTAGAACTAAAATGTAAAGTAGTTGGCCATTTGGCCTAGTAGTGTAGCGCAGTTTGGGTCAGATGGCACTATCAGATGAAACACATATGAAAAGGGGTTGACACATGTGGGCGGGAAGTTACGGACCGGCATAGGATGGTGGTGGATCGTAATTAGTATTGTAACAGAAAGTTATTTAAAACTATAAGTATAATAATCATACAAATACTTATAACTAATACATACTAATAAAATTTTCACCTATGAGAATTCCTTACATCTAGTCTTTTAACCATTAATTCCCAAAATATATTGATTCATTAAATATATAATTTTATTAGTCACCTGTATAAATAAAGTCAATAATGATTGGCAGTATATCTGGAGGCACACTGGGAAGGGTGATGTTTTTCTTTTGGCTTTCTTCTAGTCCCGTACTAAACATTGCATCAAAATAGGCACAGCTAGCTGCTAACACCACACGATGAGCCTTTAACATTACAAACAATTAAATATTAAATTAACCACAGTATTTTCAACCTACGACCCTGTCATAAGATTTTCAAAACAGATTTAGAAATTTGTTGTTTGTTTTTCAGAACTGATATTCATATTAATAAATAAATATACCACATAAAAATATACATACATATATACAAGGTCTGTTCAAAAAAGGCTCACAAATTTCGAATTTCCTCAGAAATATGTATATTTGATTCTTTTGTACTCATGTCCCTTATGCTGACAAATGTTTAGTTCATTTTCGACACATATTTTTAGGTCAAATGTGTTTAAAATTTAAAAAAGTGGATAAATGAGTATGTATACAATAGTGGATGAAAAACAAAATTAGGTGCATACCAAATATTGACTGTGGCATATGGTGAAACTACCTCAGACCAAAGCAATGTTTATGCATGTTAAAGAATGTTATCCGAGGGCTTTGAAGATGTTGAAAACAAAGCCTGATACTGTAGCTGTTTACCGCTAAGGGTAAAAAAAAAAACATTTTGTATTGTTTGGTTATATGAGCTGTTAGGTAATTATTAAACTTAAAAAAAGATTAGAGAAAGACAACGTCCAAATAATTACATTACAGAACTGCTGATTATCCAAGCAGGCTTAGAGTAATGTTGAGCTGTATGTTTTAAATTTACTATACCTTTTCTTTATCACATCTGTGAGAGTAATAATAATGTTTTTCAGAATTAGCCCGTAGTGGCCACAATGACTATATAAGTTATAATTTATTTGTATTCTTATGTCTAAACTAAATTCTACTTTGTACCTGGTGTTTATTACCTTGACTTTGGTTTCTCCAGATATAAGATCGATGTCACAAAATCTTCCATCCTTTCTAAAGTGATTTAAGTTAGAGTATACTTTAGTTGAATAGTCCCTACAAGTATAGGGGCGTGCTCCATCGCCACATAATGATGTTCCACACGGTTCATACACTTTCGTAGACATTCTGGCTAATATCTAACCATAGTATTTAAGGGAATATATCAAGTTAAATGTTTATATATTAATTTTATAAAAATATTTCTTTATTTGTATCACAAATATAGTTAATTTTTTTATAACAAATTATAAAAGAAAACACAGCACCGGTGCCTAAATACATATTCTTTAGTACAATAAGAATTTGATTTTCTTTCTTAAAATATGTGTTTACTTAAAGTTGTCGAATAATAAAACAATGAAAATAATCTCAAGGAAAATTGGTAAAAAAAGAAAATGTCTGCGCTGTCAGTCAACCGCAGCTGACGCTGACAGCGACAGCCAAGGAACGACTGACAGCTTACTGATATGTAACGTAAGTCGGGTAAGATTAGTCGGAGTATCAATTAACACCTTTGAGAAAATACATAAATTTTATTTACTTCCGAATATTTGTGTATTATAAAACGTATTTAACATTTGGCAAAACCAATAAATAATAACAGAGAAATAGCAACATTACTTTCACAAAAAATGAACGATTATTAACATTTTATTAACAAATCGTCAAACGACTATTATTATTGTAAAATTATGCTTCATTGTTTTTTTTTTGCTGTTATAACTCTTCATAAGCATTACAAAATAAAGAACGAATCAAATATTGACATATCAAATTTCAATAATTATCATAGACCAAACTTATACTTGTTGTCCAGAAAATAAATAGGTACTTTTCACTGATATGATATGTTTTATTTTGTGCTATATCGCTGATACCTACTATACTTATATTATAAATGTAATAAACAATTAGCCCGTGTATAGATGTATGTATGAAGATACTTCAGCTATATTACTGAACTATTTTTTATGAAATTTCGAAGAGTTTATTCCTAGAATCCTGAGTAATAAATAGGCTATTAACTGACCATGCCATATGACCCTTATGACATAGATTTGTCTGCCTGTTTCATTTGCCGACATGCCCAAATTACTTTACTTATTTTATTAAAATTACTAGATATAATTTTGGACGTCTGAACACGACAAGTGAAGTTAATTTTTGTCGAACACTATATCACGGGCAAATCTGGGTAAAATCTAGTCATCGAAAGGATTTAAGTCATAAAGGATTGCATCGTTATCTTGTTATTTTTCAAATGCTGTTTAATCTTTTTTTTGTATCTATTGATTTGGTTTAGTATAATAATAATTAGGAATGGGCCGAGTTTGGTTTGTACCGTGCCATGGTGCCCAAAACACTGGCAGCATTTACCGTCTGAATTAAGATACTTTTGTTTTGAGAGAATAAACTGCTGTCCTATTGTCACAAGAGATACAATCAGCTTTGGAACAATTTCAGTTCTGATTCCCATGGGCCCATTGTTTCTACCGCAAACATCTAAATAAAAAAAATAAAAAAAATGAAAAAAAAACTTTATTCGAAGTAAGTATAAGAATATCCGTACGCTATCATTAGACCAAGACCATATATCTGATTGCCTGTTTGCTTCGCCTTCATGCCTAAATTACTAGATCGACTTTAATAAAATTTGCTATATATGTTTGTTATAAGTCAGGCTTCTGGAGCACGATATGTTACACCAAAACTGCTTAAAGATCTTTTTTCTTGACTACTATATTACACAGGCAAAGCCAGGTATAGTTAGATATCTATAAATCAAGGACTGTTTCGTTATCTTTTTAATAAAATATTTGATGTTATATCGAAAATAATATTTAATTTCTATAAATCGCTACTTTTATTTAATTAGAATGCAATAAAAGAGCTTAAACTAATCACATCCCATAGGATACCAAGTATGCAGTCATCATGCTGATACATTTTAGTGGCGAATCTCTGATTCTTTTTATGCTAATTGCTGTATCAAGTGGCGAATAGTTGTGGATTGTATACCTTTTCAAGTTTCTATTGTTATGTTTTTACTTATTAGCTTATTATAGTAAAAATGTCTATTTAACGTACTTAATTTGAAGAGCAAATTTGAAGTCAATATGTGCAATTTTTTTTTAAATT
Organism: Tinea semifulvella; assembly: GCA_910589645.1. Taxonomy (NCBI): domain Eukaryota; kingdom Metazoa; phylum Arthropoda; class Insecta; order Lepidoptera; family Tineidae; genus Tinea; species Tinea semifulvella. Next base: position 10,655,731 of record OU342585.1, read on the forward strand.
AAATATAGATTACCTTGCAAGTTCTTGGGTGGCCAATAGCTGAACATTTTACCCTAAGAGAGATGTGTATTTTTCAGTGTATTCAAATGTGATTACTGTATTTATTTAAAATCATATGATTCTTTGTACATTGCGTTTTATTTTGTAAACTAATAAATTATATGATAATAAAAACTGAAATGTACCTAATATAGACAAATTATTTATAAATATAGAAATAATCAAACAGTTGTTTTTGACAGTATTTGTTTTTGTTATTTCATTTTATTCGATCTTCGTGTGATTAGCTTCGGACCTGTTTGCTAGATTATATAGTAATTGTTAGTATTTCTAACGTAAATCGTATATTTTCATGTTGAAAAACATAAGAAATCTTTTTAAATGGAGTCCAAGGAAAGAAGTTGCAAACACAAAATGCAAGACGCAGCTAGTACAATCAATGATCAAGTTACTTGAAATTCTTTTGTTATGGGAAAATATGTGGCTTTCTCTAGGTTTTATTATATATCTAAATGTTCTGTTTTTGTAAGTATTAGTTGTAGTTTATTATAAATTTTCCTGTAGCCCGTTTAGCCCAGTATTATTTTTAATATTGATATCATATGTTATTTCAGCATTTGTCTATACAAGGAAATAAATTTGTTACAATTGGTTATTGGCATATATTTTGTATTGGTGAGCATGGATGCATTTGAGACATGGCTGAAGTATAAACGCAGGAACTCATTCTTAAAGAAGATCATACCACAAGATGATAGTGTAAAGTTGTACCAGGCTGCAGTCCGGACACAGATATGGATTAAGAAGAAATGGTCCCACTATGTCATATTAAGAGAAACTAATCATACTAAAGTATGTACAGTAAAACTAGATATATTTTTTTAATCTGATTTATGTCTATTATAGGCTAAATTACAAATTGTTTAGAAACTGAAGACTGCCTCAGTTACAGCCATAGATTTTTACATAGGAGGTACTGGGTTTGATTTCTGCTTAGGACACTATAATTAATTTAATTTACTTGGTATATTTCTTGAGTCTGGTATATAAAATTCCAGATTGGTGCATAAGATTTCACTTGTCATGATGGGCATGTAGTAAAGTTGGCTAAATGTGAATCTGCTTTAATACAGTGGTTTTCAGCAAGAGATACAATTGTGGTGAAAATGTTCTTTTTCTTATAGTATCTTTTGTTTTTCAGGCTTTCCTACTTACGAATATAGTATTAGGAATAATTTACATAGTTGGAAGAACAATAAGTGGGTATGCTGTAATGTACATATTATTTACAAGTGCCATGTTAGCACAACCTGCTTTGCCATATATCAAGAGAGCTATAAAGAAAGCTCAGCAACATGCAGGTAATCTTTGTACCTTTACTAAAATAGGAAAAACCTACAAATCAATTTCAGCATCCTGTTTTTAGTGTGAAAAATGTGATCATCCAACTTTTTAGGTTAAATCTTATTACCTATGGTGTGTAGGAAAGTGCCTACCAGTTTGTATCCATCATATGATGAAAGTTACGTTGGATGAGAGAAACATTTGTAGGGATTTTACATTTATATGCGAATTAGCAATATTTACAGTAATTGTAAATACTACTAACTGCCTCCGTGGTCTAGCGGTTAAGTCCGTGGATTTAGACTCGGAGGTACCGGGTTCGATTCCTGGTCGGGACACAAAAATATTTATTAATGTATATAAATACATTTAATTAATATTTAATTTATGATATTTCTTAAGTTTGGTACGCTGGAGATATCAACGAGCTTGCCACTTGTCATGATTGGCCTATAGTAAAGTTGGCTAAATGTGAAACCGCTTATTTATAAGCGTGGATTCCGACCACCCCAAAAGGGAAACGGTTGTGATAATACTTTACATATATTGTATATACACTTGAAATGATATGTAAATATTGTATAAATAACATGGTACAATTTTTTCTTCAGGAATTTAATAATGTCAATATCAGTGTATAGTTTTTCTATATCTTGTTTATTTTAGAAAATATTGTGAAAATAACATTTCCACCCTGTATAAAATATATTTTTTATAATAATACAAATATTTACATTATTTATCTTTCATATAACTCTTTAAATGAAGTAAATAGCAATTAATTTTTCAGAATCGGACAGTGAAATAGAAAGTTTAATCCCAGTGGTAACAGAGCAAGAGATGAATGATTTAACTTTTGAAGTAGATGGTGCAGCTGACAAACAGAAGAGTATAGGTTAGTTGTCTCTCAATTGCACACTTAAAAATAAAAAAAAACAAGTGTGAATGTACTTTTTGTAAATATAGTCAATCAGCATTCTAGTAAATAAAATTACTGTAATTTTAGACATATTTCCACTTTCATATACCTAATTATTGATAGACAAATAGCAAGAAGAACTATAAAAAAATCCACTTTTTTACTATGGTTTGTAATTATATTTTTCATAAGTACACTCAAACTTAAAAATATCTTGCAAGAGTTAACCCTAATGTAACTGCATGGTGAATCCTATTAAAATGATTTATAAATAAAAAAATACCTCTAGAGATGTCCTACCAGCGATCATTCTCAAAGAGACTCAGTCTTAAGGTTTTTTTTTAGTTTTTTTTTACCTCGCCATTTATAACATTGCCACAAACCATGTGTCAGTACACTGTACTTTTTTAAGTGGCATCAGTTTCTGCGCAATTTCCAGCCAGCGCTCAATATATCTGCCCCACATTACTGTCTCAATCCTCAAAACCGTTTACAGATAAAGATGACTCTATATTGTATTGTCATCAATGAGTGTACATTATGATGGAGATCTGAATAAAGAAATAAATAACCATAGCTTTATAATGTATCTAGACTTTTCTTAGTTGAAGTTCCTCCTGTTGTTTTAAAGAGAGTGAAACATTTAAAGTATCTTGGGCATATTGTCACATCTGGACTCAAGAGATGATGCTCACATTAAGAAAGAGAGAGGCGCGTGTTGGCCGTTAGGGCCAATATGATCGCTCGCATATGCTTGTTGCTCACATGATGTGAAGGTAAACTTGTTTAGAGCGTACTGTACATCCTTCTACACAACGTTAATATAATGCCTTACGTGTGCAGTATAATAATGCATTTAGGATACTGATGGCGCTGCCCTGACACTGCAGCGCATCAAATAGGTTACTACTAACCTGATTTACATATTTTTGTTTTTTTATCTGTTACTAACCCATTGAATCTGTTTGTTTAGTGCAGAACTCTTTGGCTAGGCGCTTGGCTGAGGCCTTTGTTTTGATCCCGATATTATTATAGTTTTGGCTGAGAACTATTTATAGAAAGTAACAACTTATGTCTTTAATAAAAACTTGTTCATTAGATTATTGGAAGTTAGATGACCTGCAACCGGAAGAGACCAGTGATAGCTCTGACAACAACTCCAGTACTACAAACATATCCAAGGAAGCTGCCAAAATGTTGGACAAAGATGTGGACACGTCGTCGTCCAACAGCAGTGATGATGAATATATTCCTATAGGTAAATAAATATAGTATAATAATTACATTGATTTTTTTCCAATTATACACTATACGGTATTCATTGAGACCTGACACAAAATGTAAACAAACAAAGTTTAGATTATACTGTTTGTACTTGTAAGTACTTGTGATATTAATTTAGTTTAATATTTAATTAATTTATATTTGATTTCTATAGTTTATTGATTTTGTCATGCCTATAATTTTTTTAACATTGTACCTGGATTTTGTGTGTTAGTAAATGATGCTATCTACTTATTGAATGCAATGCTGGTCTGTAAGTAACATGTGTACTAAACTAATAAGTTATAGACTAGAATATAATGTATAAGATTTTGTAAATATGTTGTTGACTTACTTAATTAAATAAATAAAAAAAAGTGGTTTTTAAACTATAGCAACTCTTGGACTCTTCTACTAGTTAGTATGCATTTTTTTCTCAAGATGATGCCGCTTAATCATTATTCTATATGATTTTAACACAATGAATTCCTATTGATACCAAATCTCCCCACGGGTACACCCAGAGATACTCTAAATACAAAAAAAAACTGTCGCTCGGTACTAAACCTTGATATATGGCATTAAGAGCTCGGTTGTTAGTCCTTTTCTTAAAATCCTACAAAAACCTCTTGGAATGTACCAATGAGAAATACACTTTTCTTACATACTTATGTCATAGATTTACAACACCACCATTGTTCCCGTGCATTAAAGACCACTTTAAGCCGTCTGTCCCAGTTCTACTAATACCAACTTGTGGAACCATTACTAAATTGTCATTATAAATCGACATCAGACCCTCGTCAACCCTTCTGGCAAGTGAGAGTGTAGGCCAAATTCTCCATACATCGCATAATAGATGTTCTGGAAAGCCAATCTCCAACAGTAATAATAATAATAGTTTATTGACACAAAAGAAAATATACATATTGAACAAAAAAAAAAATACAGTGTTGTACATGCTTAATTTAGTAGAAGACTTATGTTGCCTATACTAAGGTTGCCCTGGTCTTATAGGGGACAGTGGATGTCTAGAACGCTGTGATCTCGGGGTCTGATGATAATAAAATGTAATGATTCCTTAAGCGTAGTGACGTGCCGAGACGTCCCTCCATTTCACAGCTGGAAGGAATAATTGTGTGGAGGAGCCGTTGAGGAAACTTCTAAGAATATGGGTGTAAGACTGAGGTGCACCAAAATTTCGAAAGCATTTGACGCCATTATTAACTTTAATAGTTACAATAACAGAGACTTAATTTTGGTGCAACCCAGGCTAAGATATGTAAAAGAGCGACCTACACACTTTTTAAATAATAAAGGGTTTATTATAATCACAGCCCCCTGAATACTGAAGTCCTAAAACTCTACTCTTGGAAATGGGCCTTTCTGGAGAATTTAGCCTCACTGGCCACACTGATCAGACAGGTTGGCAAGAGTCTGATATCAATATATAATGACAATTTATTAATGGTTCCACAGATTGGCTTTAGTAAAACCAGGGCAGACGGTTTATTGTGCTCTCTGATACACGGGAATGGTGGTAGTGCTGTAAATTTGACTATTACTGCCATATTGATATCTGGTATTCACGTTAGTATTTTTTTTTTAGTCCAAAGAGAGAGGACTCCACTTACTCCCAGACAGGCGGTGGTGGAGCCGGACACGTGGAGCAGCTCTGCATACTCCATGTTCCGGAACATGACGGGGGTCCTCGGAGGGATGATGTACTCCCAGGCTCCTCCCAAGACCCAGCGCCTCTCCAGTCTAGACTCCGATGGATTCGAACTCATAGACGAAGACGAATTTAATTAATAAATATTCATTTAATGCTTTATGATTGTATTTTTGTAAGTATCATGCGAAAACCAGCTTCAATTTTTTTTTTTATCATGTGAGAAAATATTGGCTCAAAATTAATTATTAACAATCGGATCTACCTCCGTGGTCTAGCGATTAAGTCCGCGGATTTAGACTCGGAGGTACCAGGTTCGATTCCTGGTCGGGACACAAAAAATATTTATTAATGTAAATAAATATATTTAATTTATTTGTGATATTTCTCGAGTTTGGTAAGCTGGAGACATCGACGAGCTTGCCACTTGTCATGATTGGCCTATAGGAAAGTTGGCTAAATGTGAATCCGCTTATTTATAAGCGTGGTTTCTGACCACCCCGAAAGGGAAACGGTCGTGATGATACTTTTTTTTTTTTAATGATCCATGCTAGAACTCGAAATACGAATACTGGAAGTCCCTATACGAGTATTTATATGTTTAATATGTTTTGTAAATAGTTTTTAGGATATTGATTTAGAATAAATATATTATAATACCTACTGTGATAGCATTTTATTTTTTTACGACTTAATTGACAGAGCGTAAAAATCCTATCATCCCTCATGACTTGTAGAAATGTAGTCTATGAACTTTCTTACTGAAAGAATTGGGCCTAAGCAGGTCTGCCGTCAATACATTTATGGAACGAGCTTCCAAGACGGCATTAACGGAATCATACAGTATTTGGTTGGGTAGGGAGAGGAGTAGAATGGTGGATGGTGAGCGTTGTTATCGCGCAATAAAATAAAATAAAGGTAGGCCTCCTTTTCTTAAACTAGCCTATTGTCGGTCGCAAGCCCGAGACACCATTCTTTCCATCTCTTACCCACACACGATGAACCCGGCACCCGCACGGTGAATCCATGGAATGCTTAGAAATTTGTTCACTTTTATTACCTAATTTTTATTTTATTTTTATTTATTCAGGAAACATACAGATCTTAAATCATAATTACAACAATTCTAAAAGTTACAATCCAGCAAAGTTTCCACTTAAATATTAAACATAGATTTTGCAAAAAAATATAATAATAGGGATAAGCTTAAAAACAATACCTATAGAACAAATACAACTAAATAATATACATATAAGTATATAGTAAAATAATGTAAAATGAGAAAAAAAAAAAATTGTAATCAAAAAGAAATTAATTAAAAGTTCTACAAGCATAATCTTATAATAATTTCTTTTTTTAACCTAGCAACACTAATACTGAACAAATCAATTTCACTGAAATTTTGGACTACATATGTCAAAAGTACACTTCGAAGTCTTTAAAAATATTGGAATGTGCGGTCGAGAGCCATTTAACGAAAAACGTTTTTATCTATTGTTGCTCTAACCTAATATCGGAGCTGTTTCCTAGATTTCCAATCTTAATCGACTTTGGCCGGGTATACACTATACACGTTGAATTGTATAGTGTCGTTGACCATTACCATTTAAGGTTTTTTGTTACTTTTTTAAATATTAGTACTATATATGGTTAATGTATGTTAGTAACTGGAATCAGACACTCATGACTGACATCAGTAACACTATGCCGGCTTGACTGGGTATGACAGCGATTCGTGTGGATACACTTTACTAGGTTTATCGGCACACACGGTGGATACTTCCCCGCCCCGGCAGACTGGGCAAATTACTAATATCAGTCCGCCTACCACTTATTTACACGTGGCCCCGTTTGGCAAGCCACCCTCTTGTAAGATATTTTTATCGATTGGTTTGCTAAATTTTAATATCCTTGTGATAAAGTTAGGGTCATAGAATAATGACTGCCTAACTAGGTACTCGTAGCTTAAAGCAATACCTTTTGGCCAAGGAGTTCTCAAAGTGGCTGACGAAAAGGTCTTGAGACAGAAAGGTTGGCAATTATAACTGCAAACGTATTGGCCTCGCTATATTTTGCCAGTCTTCTTGGAACTGACGTCTCTTGAGGACATTTTTCATTTTTTTTAGTTAATTAATTTTATTAGGTACCTAGTGTACCTAGGCGCGTTGGTTGCTCGGTTGTAAGAACGCATTCCATAATATCCTACAAAGGTCGGTTCTAATCCACCCGGCATGTACCAAAGAGAAATACACTTTTCTTACGTACATTTGTCATAGATTTACAACATCACCGTTCCCGTGCCTCGGAAAGCACGTTAGCCGTCGGTCCCGGTTCCACTTATACCAACTACAACGTGGCGAGTAGTATCATAGTATCATCACGACCGTTTCCGTTTCGGGGTGGTCAGAAACGAAGCTTATAAATAAGCGGATTCACATTTAGCCAACTTTACTATAGGCCAATCATGACAAGTGGCAAGCTCGTCGATGTCTCCAGCGTACCAAACTCGAGAAATATCCCAAAAAAATAAAAATAAACATTTATTCGAAAAAAATATTTACAAAATATAAAATAAATTAAATATTAAATTAATGTATTTATTTACATTAATATTTTTGTGTCCCGACCAGGAATTGATCCCGGTACCTCCGAATCTAAATCCACGGACTTAACCGCTAAACGACGGAGGCAGTTTGTAGTTCTCCAGATATATGATCTGGAAGGCCCATCTCTAACAGTGGAGGTCTAGAACTGTATATTCCAGGGGCTGCAATGAAATTAAATGTAATAAGGTACCTAGTTTGTAATTATTATTTTAAATTTTACGAATTTTTTTTTCGAAGTATTGAAGAAAAAAATATTTTGTGTAGATTGTTTGTTATCTTGAAGCTTAGTGAATCATAAATCTAGGGTGAGGGTTAATAACTAATAATATAAAACAATAGTTCACAGACACATCAACATATATTAATGGAAGACATTTGAGAAATATAGGTAACACCTTAGTTAACAGCTGCATACATGTCTACACCTGCGTTTTAAATACATTTTCAAATCTAAGACAATACTACCAAAAGATAATTTAAATTGTGCTTAATTAGTTTTAAATAAATAAATGCATAAAAAATAAAGTAACAAAATTATTACTCATTTTAAAAACAATTTAATTTAGTTCCTTTGGCTTGAGTTAACAAGGCAAGAAAGCAATTGACTAGAAGAATGAATAATACTGTAAAAAGAAATACTTGTATATAAAAAATAAAATTACCTAATCATTAAAATCACGGCAAATAAATAAATAATCGTCATGAATATTTACGACCAAACCTTAATTATTTAATACTTTAGACTGGGAAGCAAAAGATTTTAAACGTCAATGTCATTCTAAGTAACTTTGGACCACACTTGAACATCTACTATTATTATTATTAAATACTTTATTGGCACTTTAAGGCGAACTTAAAGCCATTTCGGAATATGTGGGGTGCAATTCTTACCAATAAACTTCTATTGTCATAGTATCATCACGACCGCTTCCCTTTTATAAATAAACAGATTCACATTTAGCCAACTTTACTATATGCCAATCATGACAGGTGGCAAGCTTGTCGATGTCTCCAGCTTACCAAACTCGAGAAATATCACAAATTAATTAAATGTATTTATTTACATTAATAATTATTTTTGTGTCCCGACCAGGAAACGAACCCGGTACCTCCGAGTCTAAATATTCATCGTATGTAGTATATGTAGTATTGTGTATATATTAGTATGTCTTTGTCTAATTATCTATGTAATGGTTGCACCTACCTCACAACATAAATGGTTTCATTGTCACAAAGGTTGGTTGCTAGAGAATGTGGCATTAAGCCTCTTGTCCATAGTGCAATAAAGTTTAAAAAAAAAAAAAAGACAATATCTTTTGTCGTTCTCCCAAAGGTTAGTTGTGAGAGAATACCTTTATGATATATATCGCCTCTGTACTATATTTTTGATATTTATTGTAAAATATTTTTTTTTACATTTACTTCACTTACTAATGACCAAAAAGTGGTCCAAATTTACCCAGAATGTCTGTACATATTCTCTGTTCTATTTATAGGAAAATAAAATAAAATTATTTATAAGCACTAAGAAATCATAGAGCTAGCATAAATTATATTTAGAACTGTCAAATCAGAGCATTTGAAATAAAATTTTAATAAATATATATACAGTGTAAACTCCTGTATCGTCACTAGATTTAACGACAAACTCCCTAAAGCGTCGAAATCAATTGGCTTTGGTTGGTTTAGCTTGTCTTCCATACCTTCTCTCCATTTAACGACAACTCTCTATAACGCCATAAAATGTACAGTCCCTTCTGTTTATAGATTATAGAGTTTACACTGTAACTACAAAATGTCCGTAATTTTATATAAACCATTGTTTTTTTAAATAGAAATATAAATTAAATATATTTATTTACCATAATAAATATTTTTGTGTTCCGACCAGGAACCGAACCCGGTACCCCCGAGTCTAAACCCACGGATTTAACTGCTAGACCACGGAGGCAGTATATTGTACAATTTCCTTTAAAGAAACAAACTAAAACGCAGAAACTTTTTTTTTTTTAATAGCACGACATGTGACCTTGCCCGTGAATGACCTGGTCCATGAATGTTAGCAACTAGTATCAGACACTTATGACTGACTTTAGTCCCTAACACTATACCGGCTTGACTGAGCATGACGGCAATTCGAACCTGATCCCGAAACGTGTGGATACACTTTACTGGGTTTGTCAGCACGAACGGTGGATACTTCCCCGCCCCGGCAGACTGGGCAAATTACCACCATCAGTCCGCCTACAACCTATTAATCTTAAATGTATGATATACATATTAGTTACATATTTGCTAAATTTGTAGATTTTTTTACCCCATCACATAGATAAAATTTTAACAGTTCTAAATATTACTTATGCCTTCAACTAATTACGATCCATTTAGATTTTCTTGAGGATCTTCCGCAGAGTATCCAAGTATATGTTGGCGTGTTTGGGTTCGAAGATGAGAGCGGGTCGCAGGCGGACTGCGTGGTCACCGCACGCACCTCCCAGGACACCTGGAATATACAACAAATTCATCAAGAATGACCAAAAACGCAAATTCACACGTACATGTTTGGATTTTTTTTTATTTGTTAATTTTATTTCAAAATTAAATTAACAAGCAAAGGAAGAAAACATTGCTACAGAAGAATATTAACAATATAGGTGAAACACAAGTTACTTAAACTAATAAACATTATACAAACATTTAATTATAATTAATGCCTGCTATTGACCGATTCATGACATACCGTTAACTGACGTCTAATGCCTGCAGCCTTGGAAACAAATCAATGTCCAGCTCTTCCGCAAGGACATTCAAATTATTAAAGACTCTCAATAAATAACTGTTCTGCCTATACCTAGTACCAGAATAAAGATTTCATCATCATTACCATTACAGCCCGTAGAACCACAAGAGTGTGAACACATGTCTTATCTCTGACCACTTATTATCTATTATTGTGCTTTGAGACAGTTGATGTTATTTTTAATAGCAATAATATGACCGTTCAAGGCAAGGACCTCGACCTCGCACACTATCGGTGCGATGGGGGAACTTCTCCAGTTCATGGAGCCCACTCTTCGCGGCTCTGACCATGTGTTATCTCTTACCATGTGCTTTGAGAGAGTTGATGCTATCTTTGATAGCAATAATATGATTGTTCAAGGCAAGGGCCTCGACCTCGCACACTATCGGTGCGATGGGGGAACTTCTCCAGTTCATGGAGCCCACTCTTCGCGGCTCTGACCATGTGTTATCTCTTACCATGTGCTTTGAGAGAGTTGATGCTATCTTTGATAGCAATAATATGATTGTTCAAGGCAAGGGCCTCGACCTCGCACACTATCGGTGCGATGGGGGAACTTCTCCAGTTCATGGAGCCCACTCTTCGCGGCTCTGACCATGTGTTATCTCTTACCATGTGCTTTGAGAGAGTTGATGTTATCTTTGATAGCAATAATATGATTGTTTAAGGCAAGGACCTCGACCTCGCACACTATCGGTGCGATGGGGGAACTTCTCCAGTTCATGGAGCCCACTCTATGCGGCTCTGACCATGTGTTATCTCTTACCATGTGCTTTGAGAGAGTTGTTGATGTTATCCCTGATAGCGGTGGTATGACCGTTGAAGGCGAGGAAGGTTCCGCGACCGCGGACGCTGTCGATCAGATGGGGGTACTCCTTCTCCAGTTCATGGAGTCCACTCTATGCGGCTTTGACCATGTGTTATCTCTTACCATGTGCTTTGAGAGAGTTGTTGATGTTATCCCTGATAGCAGTGGTATGACCGTTGAAGGCGAGGAAGGTTCCGCGACCGCGGACGCTGTCGATCAGATGGGGGTACTCCTTCTCCAGTTCATGGAGTCCATTCTATGCGGCTTTGACCATGTGTTATCTCTTACCATGTGCTTTGAGAGAGTTGTTGATGTTATCCCTGATAGCGGTGGTATGACCGTTGAAGGCGAGGAAGGTTCCGCGACCGCGGACGCTGTCGATCAGATGGGGGTACTCCTTCTCCAGTTCATGGAGCCCACTCTTCAGAACCTAAAAACAAAAAAGGAAACAATATAAATAAGAAACTTCCTCCAATTGGGTTAACATTTTTTTGTTGTAGATTTTAAGTTACCTTTCCAGTTTTGTTGACGAGCGCGATGAGGTTGTCCTGCTTGATGACTTCCAGGACGCGCTCCAACAGGATCAGCTTGCTCGGATCTCCCATCCAGGTGTTGAACACGCGGTATGGGTGAGGTGGCCTGGAATACAGGTGTTCGTATTAAGGGGCAACTATAAATTTATACATTGAAGTTAAAAAATATTATGATCTTACAGAAGCAATGATCAGGTAGAGTTGAGAATTGAATAATATTTTGTAATTATGACGCAAATTCTGACGTAAATAACGAAATCCACTAATAAGGTTGTAGCCGACGATTTGGCATCCTTTGCCACACGTTTTTGTTCTTTTTTATTTTGATATTATTTTGACTTTTATATGACATATCTGATTGAAAGTTTATCTGATATGCTGATGATGGAATTCCTAGCCATGTTTAGAAAGTAAATAATTCAGGCAGGTGTGACGTTTTGACGTTTGGTGAAAGATAAACACGTTCCGATTTATCACTTGCAAAGACCCACTTCAATGATAATGAAGAAAAGAAAAGAAAAAATATATTTATTGACAAAAAAAAATAATTTACAAGCGAAACATATTACAGTGAGCTCCACACTCGGCACTGCCAGACATGTGGTGATCTCGTAACTACATAATAAAAAATAGAAGAAAAAATAATAATAATAGCAGGTGCATGCCATCACAGTACAATCTACATAGTAATACCTAACTGTCTTGTCTCGCAGGGACTAAAACCAGGAGACTGTAATTGACATACACTAAACAAACATAATGTCATCCATAAATGTGATTAAAATCGGTAAAGCAGTTTAGGCGTGAAGGTTAATCAAACCGGTAAGCAAATATTTGGCTGCGGAATCCGTGGTGAGATGATGCCATCATATCGCTTATGTTTGTCTCAGGGTTCCAACATATATCCCAAATTTCATCAAAATCAGTTCAGTGAAATAGGCGTTAAGGCAAGGAAAATATACATTCTGGTTTCACTTATTTTATACTAATATGGATTTGTTAGTATAATTACCTACAATAACACTGCTTTATCATTGTTATCCTGGTATTAACGTAGATTTGGTTCAAACTTATGAATGTCAATTAGTTTATCTGCATTATTTTCGTCTAGATAAGATTCATTCTTAAATCGTAAATAATTTAATATTTAATTTTATTTATTTATTCACCATTTCATACATTTGGTACACTCGGTTTCGACAGATTCATCATCATTATCATTACAGCCCCTAGAACATAGCCCATCTCCACTGCTGGAGATGGGCCTTCCAGAACATATATCTGGAGAATTTGGCCTACACTCGCCACGCTGGTCAGACGGCTTGGCGAGGATATGACGTCAGTTTATTAACGATTCCACAAGTTGGTATTAGTAAAACCGGGACAGACGGCTTATCGTGCTCTCCGTGTTGTAAATCTATGACAAATGTGATAAGAAAAGTGTATTTCTCATTGGTACTGCCGGGTGGGTTTGAACCGACCTTTGTAGGATTTAAGGAACGCGTTCTTACAACCGAGCCACCACCGCGCCCAGATTCGTCAGGTTACAAATTGATTATTTTACTAATCATGGTATGATAGCGAATAAATAACAGCAAAGAACAGCCTTCATTGATAAGTACTACCTACACTAATAGATGCTGCTGTAAAAGGGCGTTCTGTAAAGTTTATTAAATTATCAGTTATCACCATAGTCTTTTTCGATTGTCACTAGCCACTTGTCCAGTTTGTTTTTAAAAGTGTTTACAGTTGAGGACTTTAATATGTCTTCTGGTATTTTGTTCCACATATTTACAACTCTGTTATTCATGAAGTGACATCCTATATTTGTATTGCTGGATTTTCTCATTAGCTTCATTCCGTAGTCACGACAGGGAAATATCATTGTGTTAAACCTAAACATTTTGGCTAGGTGGGGGCACATACAAAATATTATAAATTTTATTGCCTACCTGAAATCTAGGTTGGAGTAGAACCCACCGGTGAGCATTTTCTTGCTGAACGTGACGAGGTCCGGCGGAGTGGGCAGGTCAAAGTGCTCGTGACACCACATCTTTCCTGAGGGCCCGCACCCCGTCTGCACCTCGTCCATGATCAATGCCACACCATTCTACAATAAACAAAGTAATAAGTATCATCACGACCGTTTCTCTTTCGGGGTGGTCAGAAACCACGCTTATAAATAAGCGGATTCACATTTAGCCAACTTTACTATGGGCCAATCATGACAAGTGGCAAGCTCGTCGATGTCTCCAGCGTACCAAACTCGAGAAATATCACAAATAAATTAAATATTAATTAAATGTATTTATTTAAGTACATTCAACTGTTGGTTTAAATTAATTTAAAAAATAATAATAATAACACTATAGAAATATTAATCAATAATTTTGTACAGTTACATAACATACAGTACATAAAAAGTACAGTTAATATAAAAAATAATAATAATAACACTATAGAAATATTAATCAATAATTTTGTACAGTTACATAACATACAGTACATAAAAAGTACAGTTAATATAAAAAATAATAATAATAACACTATAGAAATATTAATCAATAATTTTGTACAGTTACATAACATACAGTACATAAAAAGTACAGTTAATATAAAAAATACGAGTATTATAACAATCGACTCCATTTATTAAGTATTTTTGGGAAGGGCAATACAATGTTGCAGTCTTTGGTTACGTTCTAAGGATATGACAAAAGTTAAATAAACGAATGGAAATAGTATAATAAAAAGAGTGCATCAGAAAGTAAGATTATTTATTACTTGAAAAAAAAAAAAAAAAAACTTACTGCATTATAGATTTTGATATTTACCGCTTTACAAATGCTCTGTAAATTTTGAAAGAATTCAGGTGAAGCTTCGAAGTCTCCTCCTTCAGACTGTATAGGCTCCACGAGGACTCCAGCCACCGGCTTGCCCTTCTTCTTGTATTGTGCAATCACATCTTCAACTTGCTCCAAACATCTGTGGAAGTATTCATCATCAATATTGTATTATTTTTTTTGGCAACATTTTTGGGTCCTATTGTTTTACTACTATTCCTTAATAATTGGTCAGAACGAACTTTTTTTTGGCAACATTTTCGGGTCCTATTGTTTTACTACTACTTGATAATTGGTCAGAAGAAACTTTTTTTGGCAACATTTTCAGGTGCTATTGTTTTACTACTACTCCTTAATAAGAGGTCAGAAGGAACTTTTTTTGGAAACATTTTTGGGTCCTATTGTTTTACTACTACTCCTTGATAATTGATCAGAACGATCTTTTTTTGTCAACATTTTTGAGTCCTATTATTTTACTACTAGTCCTTAATAATTGGTCAGGACGAACTTTTTTTGGCAACATTTTCGGGTCTTATTGTTTTACTACTACTCCTTGATAATTGATCAGAACGATCTTTTTTTGCCTTAACTATTGCCGTAACTTCTAAGCCTCAGGAGTAATTATTCACAGTGCAATAAATCTTATAAAACTATGACACATATTTAAAACTAGGTGCTTTTCTCTATCTCCTGTATTGCCAAAGTTTTCTCACATTCAGAGGTTTGATAAAGAGCAAAAATTGTAAATACACTTATTTTATTAGCAAGTTCACTTGCTTTAATTGTTTGCTAATATCGTAGACACGTACTACATTTTTTATTTACATTGTTTAGTTACAAATTTGAACAAATACGATCAACACATATATGTATCATGGATTATTTTGGATTAGTTATTATAGAGGTAAAAGTATCTTCCCGATCCTATCCCTTCCGGGGTGATCTGGAACCACGCTTTTAAAAATTCATATAAATATTAATAGCGGACAACTAAAGTAATTTTCTAGCAAAACAAAAACAGGTATCTTTAGCATAAACATCTAAATCTACAAACATGGATATAAATAATATTTTTTTACTTTTTGAAGACGTTTTTTGTAGTATAACTCCTTAAACAATTTGTATTGCCTGTAAAAATAAAAAAAACAATACAATTTGGTTTTAAACAATATAAGTACATGCGTATGGCTACAGTACTACCACATTTATAAGTTACTCGTACATTATAACAGACATTTTTCTTTTCAATGGTGGATGTCACGAAATTGACCAATAGCGTAGCAATTGAAATGAAACGTTACAAGTATTAGCAGTGGAAAGATTGATCCGTATATTAAAAATAATTAATGTCTTCTTTAAGTAAAATATAGGATATATATACCCTTTATATACCACTTCAATAAACATGAAGGATACGTGCAATAAATTTTAATATGTACCGTTTATCTTCCTGTGCATTCTCGCGTGCAAATTGGTCGAGAGGATATTTATAGCGCGGGAAAGGCGCGACCGGCCAGTCGAAGGCGGGCACGTCCAACTTGTGAATAGGTTTGGACCGAGTCGTCGACAGAGACCCAAACGTACGACCATGGAATCCACCCTTAAATAAAAAAGGAAGAATATATCCGGGACTTACCACACTTAGGTTGAATCTATAAACATTCTTAGGTGTCCTGATGAAACGCCAATACATGATCGTTTTATTCACACGAACTGCGATCAAACGTATTAATGTCGAAAATCTCGCCTATTCGCATTCATTTTTGGACGACGACGACGACTTATGATTCCAATACAAAAGTAAAATCTAAATTTACAGTGTTATCCAGTGCCAAAAATAAAAACAACGTAAATAAGATAAACGAATAAAATAAAAACGAATTGGCATAAATTACAATGTTTTATTATTAATGGCGCGGTGGTGGCTCGATTGTGAGAACGCGTTCCTTAAATCCTACAAAGGTCGGTTCAAACCCACCCGACATGTACCAATGAGACACTTTTCTTACGTACATTCGTCATAGATTTACAACACCACCGTTCCCATGCATCGCAGAGCACGTTAAGCCGTCGGTCCCGGTTCCACTAATACCAACTTGTGGAATCGTTAATAAATTGTCATAAAAAAATGACATTATATCCTCGTCAAGACGTCTGGCCAGCGTGGCGAGTGTAGGCCAAATTCTCCAGATATATGTTCTGGAAGGCCCATCTCCAACAGTGGAGGTCTAGGACGCTGTGTTCTAGGGGCTGTAATGAATGATGATGATCATCATAAAATGCTAACATATAAAAACTGTCATTTCCTTGTTGTTGAACAAAAAAAAAAAACGGAAATGTAAACATCAAAAATTTCAATTTTTAACAGTGCTACGGCAGGTGGTTAACTTTTAACAGATGGACA
Organism: Tinea semifulvella; assembly: GCA_910589645.1. Classification (NCBI taxonomy): domain Eukaryota; kingdom Metazoa; phylum Arthropoda; class Insecta; order Lepidoptera; family Tineidae; genus Tinea; species Tinea semifulvella. The sequence goes on from OU342585.1 coordinate 10,672,923, forward strand.
ACAAACGTCAAATTTAAACTGCGCAATTTGGTTGTTTTGCTTTTTTTTGTGGATGTCAGAAAAATAACCAGAAACGTTCCATTTATCAAAGCTAAAAAGTAACACATCTTTAATGAAACAGTTGGTGGCGTTGGTTTATGATTATGCATGTGATTTTACCGCGGCTTAACACTGGCCCTATGTTTGACTTGTCTTTAAGCGCTATTTTTTTCTTTTTTTGGCGTTGCTCTATGGTTTTCATACAATTTAACAAAAATCGGTAAAAAAAAGCGTTGTACGCTTTGCTTAAAGTCGAACATAGAGTGGAACAGGCCTACAATAATACGCTTATTTAAAAATACCTAATAAAAGAAGCAATCTTAAAAAAATATTACAATTGTAATCTTATAATATTATTTAAAACATACCTCAAATGACAGAATAGTTAAATCTGGACATCCAGGTTTCTGATTGAGCATACAAGAAGAGATTTCTTCAGGGGTGAAGTCTAACTTGCCTCCCCTTTCCTTAGTCCTGTACCACATGAACACACTCTTGAATGCGTTCTCATTGGAACAGGAGCCACACATCATGGTCGCTACCTGGTTCAAATTGCCAGGCGCAACCGATAGAAGGACCCTTTTTAGCATTTCAGGCCAATCTCCTGAGGGAAATACACCCAAGGCCGGGCGGTTGACCAGTGCCCTCTGAAATATAATATATAAATATAGCTAAGAAATATCCCTTTATTATTTGCTTTCTATAACAGTATCAGAACCTTACTATGACAGCTGTTAAATATTATTTTCTACGTGACCCTTTCGATTATAAAATGAGATAAATTGCAGCAAAATCTTTGCACAACTTACTGAAAGAATTGGGCCTAATTTGGGTCTACCATCAATAAATTTATAGAATTTTCAAGAAATTTCAAGACGGAATTCGCAGAATCATACAGTATTTGGTTGGGCTGGGAGAGAAGCGGAATGGTGTATGGTAAGGGTCATATTGCGCAATAAAAAGAGCAGTAGCCCTATTCTGTTACTTAAGCGCCCATGTTATATAGTGGAATCCCTTAAATAACGGAACTGTTAGTGTAAAACGCTATTAAAATTGGTATTCTCGTTTACACTGTAGGTTTCCACTACAGACGACAGCAAAATAACGTTACGATGCGTTCATTAAAAAAAAAACTATTATTATATTTCTTTTAGTATTTGCCATATTTTTTATTTATTGCCTAATGTGTGTTATTCTAATCTTAGTTAGCAGATGCGTTTCTCAGTCAGAATAAACAAGTAAAAAAGGAATCTGCTAAGCTGCTGGTCTTCTGCTAACAGCTTTCTCTTTGGACCACTTTGCTGCTTAGGCTTCCACTAGCAGAAGTAGAATCATTCAAAATAATTGAAAAATGACGTTTCATAAATGCCTGTGATATTTTAACTTTAACTATTAATGTAAACAATCTTGGCAATAAAGAAATTTGAAATTGAATTGCGTATTGAAAATAGATGAACAAATATATTGTTTTATTGAAAATCATACTGTAGTGTCATATAATAGACATCTTTTATCATTGACTTGTAAATAGTACAATGAATATTAATGATAAGTCTTTCATTGAGAAGATCACATGAGCCAAGGTAGCGTGTAGGCTAGTAACAATTATAAATATTATCATGGCTGTTAAATACCTAGATTCATATTTTAATGTAATAGTTATAATTCCACTATAATAAAACATGAATTTATTATATTATATGAAACTCATGCACAGAATCTGCTTATTGTCGCTTAAGTTGTAACACAGTATAACTCAAATTTGTTAACTTTTCGGGGGAGCAAAAAATTATCTCTTTTTTGTATTATTAATAAACTTTTTAAACTTTCGCGCACAGTCATAATAGTTTTTAAAATTTAAACGGGTCTTTACGCGATTTACCTTAGAGACATATTTCGTCAGTCGACCCGTGACCACGGCCAATGCAACTTGGCTAAAACGTCGGGAGAAATATGTCTCTAAGGTAAATCGCGTAAAGACCCGTTTAAATTATAAAAAAATATTAGAATGATATACGCTGTCTTTATTTAAGCAATAACGAGTAGACGGTTGGATTTTCTATCAAATGACATATGGAACTTATTTATTTGTTCAAGGAGAAAGAATAATAATAAATCAGTAAAGTAAGGCAATTAAAATTATACCCGCCACCAAAATATTTCTCACTGTGAAAGCGCACCCTCTGTGCATAACATATTTTGGTAAGCAATCACCCTAGCCAGGTATTTGGTGAATAACTGTAATGCTTAAAGTTAGACTGCTTTAAACTATTAGGTGTACTACGAAACAGCTACCTTAAACCCATTGTAAGCTAACTCGCAAGTAACAGCTATGTGATTTTGGCGGCGGGAGTTGCTGAATTTATCCACTTCCAACAGCCTCCTGTTGTATGTATCGCACATCCGGCGTATATATGCGTTATGTATGCGGGAGTCATGGAATAGATCATTGGAGCGAGTCTGCTAATTTTTAAGTTACGCGGTGTTAGAACTTAAGCGACTGAAATAAAATTGTTTATGATTGGTCATCAGAGGTCCTTTAAATAAAACTGCACATTTGATGTCAATAACATTATTAAATTTGTATTTTTATTTTATTCTATTACTTTCAACCAATTATCGCTAACTATACAAGTAAAGTCAGGTTAAACAGCTAGTTATTCGTCTTGATCTGTAACCCTATTCTGTTACTTAGTCGTAAACGTTATATAATGAAATACGTTAACTATATACATATATATCACGCTATTAAAGTTGATATTTGCACGGCCGCTGTCAAGGTCAAGTGTTTATAGAGTTGAGAATTGAATAATATTTTGTAATAATATTATGACGCAATATCTGACGTAAAAGTATCATCACGACCGTTTCGCTTTCGGGGTGGTCAGAAACCACGCTTATAAAGAAGCGGATTCACATTTAGCCAACTTTACTATATGCCAATCATGACAAGTGGCAAGCTCGTCGATGTCTCCAGGCAGCATACCAAACTCGAGAAATATCACAAATAAATTAAAAATTAATTAAATGTATTTATTTATATTAATAAATATTTTCGAATCCAGGAATCGAACCCGGTAGCTCCGAGTCTAAATCCACGGACTTAACCACTAGACCATGGAGACAATATCTGACGTAAATAACGAAATCCACTAATAACGTTTGCGACTTAGTAACAGGATAGGGCAGCTGGTCGTCTAACTATACATACCTATATTTGTTATGTTGGTATCATAATTTAGTCTACAAGTACGTAAAATAATTCTACAATATACAACACCATTATAGGATCCCAGATGAACTATCTGTATCAGCCTATAGGCCAGACATCTTAGTGTTTTCTCGGAACTTGAAAAAAGTTATCCTTATTGAACTTACCGTTCTGTGGGAATCAAATATTCCAAAAGACCACAACATGAAGTCGAATAAATATTATGATCTCACAGAAGAAATGATCAGGAACGGGTTCAAGACTCAGCTTTACGCAGTGGAAGTTGGTGCAAGAGGAGTTTCAGCAAAATCTTTGCATCACTTACTGAAAGAATTGGGCCTAAGCAGGTCTGCCGTCAATACATTTATGGAACGAGCTTCCAAGACGGCATTAACGGAATCATACAGTATTTGGTTGGGTAGGGAGAGAAGTAGAATGGTGGATGGTGAGCGTATTATCGCGCAATAGAAAAAAAAGGAGGCCTCCTTTTCTTAAATCAGCCTATTGTCGGTCGCAAGCCCGAGACACCATTCTTCTCATCTCTTACCCACACACGATGGACCCGGCACCTGCACGGTGAATCCATGGAATGCTTAGAAATTTGTCTTCCTCTTCATTTATTTCACTAACTACCAACAGTATTATTTTTATTTGAAATAAACCTAGAATATGTGGAGTTAGTAAGTCTACTGTAATACACCCTTTTTACAACAAATAGCCTTAAGTACTGTACTAACAAACTGTATTATTATGAAACTGTTGTACTTATGCAATAAAAACATTATTATTTTTTTTATTTATGGAACAAGCTGCCGTCTGGTTGAGTCTGTCATCGATACATTTTAATGAAACAAGTTTCAAAGATTAATGTAATCATACAGTATTTGGTTGGGAAGGAGATGACCAGAATGGTAGATAGTAAGGCCTTCTTTGTAATCCAGCCTATAGATGGTTGCAAGCCCGAGACACTATTCTCCTGTTTTTCTCTCACACAAAGGACCAAGCACCTGACCCAGAATGAAATGCTTAGAAATTTAAATATACTTCAAAATAACTCAAATTCAACTTACAACATTTTTTTGGTCATTGAAGACTGTGAGGAGCTGTGGATGGTTGTACCCGAGAGGGACAGAAGATATTTGGGTAAACGAGTCCAAGAACACATTACCATCAACATCTACAAAATAATTGCCAAAACTTTTGTCATAGTCGGCAAAAAGCTGAACTGATCCTGCTTGCTAAAACAAATTAAAATATAATTAGCACCCAGTTTCTAAAAATATTGTATTATTATATAAATTAACTTTATTAAGCTGATGAGTAGAAGAATAATATTCAACGATTGAATCTGGGTGGCCATCTGCTTCCAGAACTCTGACAGCCTATTATTATATTATGACAGGATAGAAATTGAAAATGTGTAGAGTGCAGTTGTATTGACACCCTTCTTTAGGGTTAAGTTCTGGATATTTGGCAAGAGTAGGCCAATTTCACCTATTCTAGATCATTAAAAATATTATTTAAATTGTACTTACCTGAATTGAGTTAAGTTCCTTTGTTAGTTGTATAGTTTTCGGCCCAGGGACACTTGTGACTATGTGAGGCTTTGCTGGCTCTTGAAGGTTTGTGGAATATCTGGCATCTAAAGAGGATTATTTATTTATGCAACTATTACTCGAACTTAGGAAGACTTCTACAATGAAATATAGAGCCCATAGTTAAACTCTCATCCTGAGAAACTACAGGTATTAATAATATATATATTTTTAATCTAAACATATTTTTAGACCAATTATATTGAATGTAGGTTTTTATGAGAGTTGTAACAAATGGTTTGATCACGGCGATATTAAATACAGCAATAATATAATATGTTATACTTAGTAGTAGTTAATGTTTTGTTGTTTATTAAATATTATATATTAAAACTTACTTTTATTATTTGCAAACAGAGCTCCTTTGAATGAATTATTTAAATACACTTTACGCAGCATTATTGTAAGATAAATATTACATTAATGGTTTGATACGATCCGAACTAAATTGTGCGCGAGGAGGCGAGGTTTAATTTGTTTCCGTTTGGTTCCTTTATTGCCACAAGTGGCAAATAAATAAGATATAATTGAAAAATTACTGCACCACCGAAGATCGTTTTTATTGATTGTCAAAATATTTTTTTAAACGTATGTGTGAGGCCTTGGTAAAGATTTTACACCGCCTATGTTCGACTTGCCGCTTTAAGCGCTTTTTTTACTTTATTTCGCAATAAAAGAAGTTTTACTTGGCTTTTGTCTACGGTTTTCATACATTAAATTCCTAGGACCAAGAAGATACATGGTCCTAAATAAAAAGCAAGTTTCAAGTCGAACATAGTATACGTTTCATTCTGAAACTTCCGATGGATGATAAATGAGGTGATAGGGAAGGTAAAGGGTCTAGCCCATACAGCCAAGTCTGACGTAATATATCTTTATTTTTTATGAGTTAATGAGAGCATCATCAAATTCCAGATGCTGCAGAATTTGATGCTTTTCTTGGAGTCACTCGCGGAATTATAGCTCATACACGTCGGGTTAAATATGGGAGTCCACAGCGCGGGAAAATAAATAAACTGCAACTGTTTCCCCATATTCAAAGTCCAATTTATTGTTTTTCATAACTGTGTGCTTAGTGTAAAATGCAAATTTCAGAAAACGTAACTGCTGTAGTTACGTTTTTTTATTTTACATTGCGTGTTATTGCAAGTTTGGCTAAAAAGTCGTGATAAAAAGTTAGTGATACACCCCATTGTACTAAGAAAATCTTTCTTCGCAAACTACTACGAGTATCTCGACAACTACTGGTCTGATTTTGTTGAAATAAGGTTCTTAGTAATCCTCAAGTATCCGTCGTAAAAAAGATCGCGAGTGTCACTCTGACAATCGGATCTTGTTGATTTCCAAAAGTCAATATCTAAAGATGTATTTTTATTTTAATATAATTTTATTTATATTTTAACAAGTTATTTTGATGTTGAGAAGCCCCCATCTCCAATAGGGGATATTGTTGACAGAAAATCGTATTCAGGTATTGTTGTTAAATACGGCGATTGTACTATTAATTGGGAATCGCGTAAACAAGGCGTTGTGGCTTGTTCCAGTACCGAAGCTGAATATTATTGTTTAGGTAATGCGGTTAAGGAAGCTAAATTTATTATTAATTTACTTTCTGAGATTTCTGTTGTACAAACTCCAATTACAATTTACAATGACAATCAGAGTGCCCATAAAATAATTAAAAACTCACAAACGCATAGACGTACTAAACATATTGATATTTGCCATCACTTTGTAAGAGATGCTGTAAATGAAGGTTTAGTTAATATTCAATATAAAGCAAGTCAAGAATTAGTTGCTGATGTCTTAACTAAAGCTTTACCTAAAGTTAAACATATTTATTTTGTTAACGAATTAGGATTATCTGATACCATAGTGTAATTATATATTTTATTTGTGTTAAATAGGTAATCTTAATTTAATTTAATGTTAATAATTTTATTGTAGTATGTTTTGTTTAATTTAGGTTTAGTTCTTGAATTCTTTATATTTTGTTTTATTACATAGGTACTTGAGTAAGGGGAAGTGTTGAAATAAGGTTCTTAGTAATCCTCAAGTATCCGTCGTAAAAAAGATCGCGAGTGTCATTCTGACAATCGGATCTTGTTGATTTCCAAAAGTCAATATCTAAAGATGTATTTTTATTTTAATATAATTTTATTTATATTTTAACAAGTTATTTTGATGTTGAGAAGCCCCCATCTCCAATAGATTTACTTGAAATTTAATATAGATATTTATCAAGTAACTACTAAAAAAACTAAAATTATTTTCAAACGAGCTCTCCCAAGTTCCAAATACCTAAACGAAGACCGGTGTCGCGGCTCGTTGTTAAAAACATTAGTCATATGGTCTGTTTAAAAACCTTATGCAGTGTTAGTTAGGTACCGAACGTACAGTCTATTTCTTTGGTGTTCGACTTGAAATCAAAGCGCACTTTTTTCACTGAATATTGCTTATCCAATGAAAACGCTACTCGAATGACGAAAAAAAAATAGCGAAATAAAAACAAGTCGAACATGGGTTCGTATCTCCAACGATTGTCTGATATTATCCATTGCGTCCTGTGAATGTATAGCAGAATACTAAACTTAATGTGAAAGAGGCACTGAATTATTTAAAACAGACATAACATTCCGGTATGTAATAATACAAAATAGATGAGAAGAGAAGACAACAAATATTGTATTTACAGATTATATGTATTATTGTAGCTATATAGTCTGTGATTATTGTAATATTGCATTAATTAATTTACCACTGTTCTATTTATCTAATGTTGTATCTATTTTTCAGTAAAAAGTTATGTTGACCAAAGTTTTACTATCGACTGACGTTGCTTTAGTATGTTTTCAACATGCATTATCTTCAGAAAAAGAAGAAGTTATGGGTTTACTTATTGGAGAGGTATGTTAAGCTTTACCGTAGTCGAAAAAACTTTGACGAAACGCTACTTTTATACAATTAATAATTAATAAACAGGTCCACGATGAAGAATCTGTGGTCTCCATTGCTTCATCGATGATATTAAGGCGTTTGGATAAGAAACCAGATCGTGTGGAGATATCTGAAGAACAGTTGGTCCAAGCCACACTGCGGGCAGAGGAGCTGGCTGCAGAAGTGGGAAGACCATTAAGAGTTGTTGGATGGTACCACTCACATCCACACATCACAGTTTGGCCTTCGCATGTTGGTAAGTTAATTATTTTACATTTATAACCACCAACAGAAGGATCCTGGACGACACAATTGACTATCAGACTAGCACTGTACTTCGTATAGACATCCTCCAGCAGAGATGCATGTGTTAACTAGTGAAGCATACCAAATAACTACAAAAATATATGGAAGCTTTAGATTACTTATAACAATTTTTTATTAATGTTTTACATATAGACATAGGGCAGGGTTGGCACAATTAAAACATATTGTAATTACAATCATAATTTTTGAAAAAAATAAATATATATAATAAATTAAAAAAAAGCAATATATTTATTCATAGAAATTATAATTAAAAACGTTTCATTATTATATGTTTAAAACTAAGGTCTTTTAAATCCGAGAAATTAATATTATTACTATAGTAGGTACTGTAATTGCATGCAAAGTTTACAAAACATTGTCCAGGAATTCAGAGATTGGCGCTATATAGCTAAATAATCATCAGTAAATAGTTAAGCTATAAGTTAAGCAGTCTGGCCAGCGTGGAGAGTGTAGGCCAAATTCTCCAGATGTATATTCTGAAAGGCTCCATCTCCAACAGTGGTGGTCTAGGATGCTGTGTTCTAGGGGCTGTAATGAAATAGTTACTAAACTATCTACTAAGGTTTACAATAGTTGCTCATTTTTTACACAAATCAAACTATCTATTTTTTACTTTATTTGACGGGGCAATGTTTGTTAAAATAGACTAAAATACTGAGCTTCACAATGACTGCTTGTTTTCTTGTGAAATAAAACTCTCCTTTTCATAACACTCTACTTAATATTTGATTTTGAGCGTAATAAAACTATTTACTTTCCAAAACACTATTTGAAATAGCTTTGTAGTGATCTCACAACTGACAGATTGCAAAACATTGCTTTGCTTACAAATGAATACTTATGAATAGGTTATGGATTAGGGCATTGCACATGTAAAAAAGTTGCACAGAAGTAAGCTTGACATTAACTTTCAAAGATCCAAAGGTCCATCAACTGTGCTGTAGGCTGGTGTAAAAAGGGGTCCTTTTAATGAGCAACAAGACACTAGCCATCCACCATCATATATTCTTATAATTGATGAACTTTGGTCTTTCAAATGTTTAATATGAAACTAATTTAAATAATTTTCAGATTTAGGTACACAGGCGATGTATCAAAACATGGCCCCAAGTTTTGTTGGACTGATATTTGCAGTTTTTCTTACAGACCAGACCACAAAGGCTCCTTCAGTAAGTAGCAAAGACATTAAAATAGGTTAACCATGGAACATACTTTATGTCTATATTTTGTCAAAAAAGTATTAAGTAAATAACCATAACCACATTTTTCTTGTATTTTTTTTTAATTTATTTTTTTTTGTACTACCATTCGATCTTGCGCCCACCTGTTGGTAGATGGCGCGCGAGGTCCATGAATGTTAGCAACTGGAATCAGACAGACTGGAATTGACTGGGCATGATGGCAATTCAAGCCTGATTCCAGAACGTGTCAACACATTTTACTGGATTTGTTGGCACAAACAGTGGATACTTCTCGCCCCAACAGACTGGGCAAATTACGACCATCAGTCCGCCTATCACCTATTAAGATTGATAAATTTTAGGTGAAAATAAAAACTTTTAAAAATCTTATGGTATGGTGTTATTTCAGGTGCAAGTTACATGTTTTCAATCAATCCGAGATGGTCCTAACAGTACAATCAGAAGAGAAATAGAGTTGCAAATTGTTAACAACTCCAATCCTATGTTGAAGCACAGTTTTGAGGTAAACAAATAATTTTAATGCTTTAGAAGTTGACTGTACAAATCAAAACTTTACTTCTACAGTTAAATTGTAACTTTCAGATGTTAACACAATTGCCAATTATATTGAAAGAAGAGGAGGATGAGGCGTATAGAAACTTAGTCGGTGCAAGTGAGGAGGGAAATATTTTAGTCAAACAACATAATGATGCTGTACGAACAATCGCAGTTGGTCATATTGTTGAAAAGGTACTATATTTTATTACGGGTATCATTTAAAAATGTTTTTGGTCAGCCAAAATGACTAAAGTCTGTTTGCAGAGAGTGGATAAATATTATGATAATGTCTCAGAATAGTGTCCGTAGCATCGCGTCGCTTTATTAACTGTATGACGGGAGTCGCTTATCGCCGCGCGTACTGAGTATCGTCATTATGAACTCCTTTCAAACAGACTATAGTAATTACAGTAGTTTTGTTTTCCAATATTTTCACTATTTTTTAAAATTACTTCAGTAAGTAGTGTTATGTTTTTGCAATAATACTATTCGCATTACGCGGAGTAAGATGCTAATGGGCAGGATTTTCTTTAGTTAGTCTCTCTCTCTTCTCTTTTAGTTATTCTTTATTATCATTGTTATTATTTTTGAAATTTAATTTGATTATTTATTTTGACATACACAATTTTATAGTTTTTTTTTTTTTTCTTTAAATAATAATTATTTGAATATAGTTTATTTTAAGTGACAACGCCCTTGTACAGCAGCATCTATGTAGGTATTGATTGTTTGTAGTGTTAAGTGGTAAATGACGATGGCTTTTCTTTGCTATTAATGCCATATTTCTGCTATCCTGCCATGATTGGTAAACAAGAATATAAGTGACAAAACCGAGTGTACTTAATGTATCTTATGGTTAATAAATAAATTGAAATTGAATTTACGGTTCACAGTACACACTGATCTGCGTTCGTAGTAACCCCAAGCCGTTTGCAATTACATTGGGTCACGACACCGGTGTTAACTTAACTAACATCCAAGCAGGATTCGTGTTAATGTCAAAGTGACGATACAATAATTTTGGAAAAATGTTGATAGTGATTATTTTTACGAAATTACATGACATGATTTGACGTTTCGCAACACGAAATCGTTCAGTGTCGAGTAACTTAGGCGGTCTCACAAAAACGAACGCAGCTCTGCAGTGGAGTAAAAATATTGAAAGGTCAATCAATAGTAAATTTAGGAAACAATTTTTATTTCGTTGGGTACGGAGAGGAGCAGAATAGTGGATTGCACAATAAAAAGAGAGGGCCCACTTTTTAAACTTGACCGAGACACTGTTCTTCTCTCTTCCCCACACCACACACAATGAACCCGGCACCCGCACGGTGATTGCAAAGTAAGCCTTCCTCTGCCTTATACGAGTACACAATCCTTAAAACTATTTCTAATGTTATATTAATTTTGTAGATGTCACGACCAATGCTGGAAACCCTGGTGGCGCATAATAAACTCGGCACCATCCGTTTAGAAGCTTTGAAAAAATTACGGAAAGACCTTTTCGCCAAATATACTTAAAGAGTATTTAATATTTTAATGACACTTCTATGTATAGTATTTTTAAGTAGAAACCTTAAGTAAGAATAATAAATATTTATAAATGTTTTATATTATTATTTCTGCAAATTGTGGGGTAAAAAGAAACATGGAAATAAAATGCCAATGATTACTATAGGTTTTTATTCAATCCTCCTGCAATGTAATGCTCAACATTAACTTGATAGATTTTATAAGATACGAGATCTTTGTTAAATGACAGTAGAACTACAAAAATATATATTTACAAAAGGACAGGCAGCTGTTGCTCTCAATAAGTTTATGTTAAAATAATTTTCATTGTGTGAGCTTGTTTACAATGGCACTTAGGCAGACACAAATAATATTATCTAAGCAATATACAATAAATCAAATTACGTTAGGGATCGAACTTAAATTGTATAACGCAAATAAATGCGAGTTAGGACGTATTACATAAAGCCAATAGATATGATTAACTGAAATAATGTTATCCTTTCTACTAATTCAAAAACTTATAATTTAATCCGTTCTAGACTAAGATAAATGATGACATAAGAATTCAAAATTACCCTAACAACATACACATAATATTTAAAGCATGTCGAGACATACACATGTGGATGCTACACCAAACACTATAGCGATGTGAGACCATTGGTTTGACCACAATATGGAGGTGTGATCAAATGAATTGAGCAAAACATGTGGGTACCATTAATTAATAAGATTTATAACTAAATCCTAAGCAGCATATGCAGTAATGAAAATACTTTTAAATAAACAGTATTGGTACACTCACTACAAGATATGCGCTGTTTCATCCGAACATGTTTTATATCCTTGCATGCGCCATATTTGATAAAGGTTGCATGTGAAGTCACATTTTTTTTTAAATATTAAAATCTAAGATAGTGAATAGTGGATGACGTGCATATTTCTAAACCTTATTCGAATGTCTATACGTGACTACATGCTCTCAAGTCCATGGAGACTAAGTACAATATATTAGTATAATTAATGTTAATTGCATTATACTCGGTAATACTATTTGATTGGTACTTTAGTTACTGAAATAATTTATTAAATAGATACGTCCATATATTGTTGTAGACATTATAGTCGAGGGTGAGTACTAAATTGTTCGACTTGGTGTAGAATGTCGAACGTTAATGGTATTGATATTAACTTATTCGATAAGGCAGTCGTTATGTTTTAAAATTAAATTATTTGCTACCTGACGGTGCTGACTGTGATCTACCAAACAATCACCAGTTCATGGTGTAATAATTAACAAAGAAACCTTATACCTAAACAATGCAAAATTTATTTTTACTAGAATTTTACATTATTATAAACCTATTTGTTTACATTTAAAGCAAAAATCTAAATTATAAATTACACATGGAACATTCAACTCGTCATATTTGAGTATAGATGATTTTTGGATCAAGTTTGGTCATTGTCTAGTAGAGTAATTAACTGTATGTCAGTGACTGGGTTACTCCATTCACAGTCTTTGTTTTCAGGACACCATTCTCGTACGACATCACCGTCTCGCGACCGTTCTCCGACACTCTGGAAACAAAAACAAATCATATATAAAATGTTAAATAAACTTTACAATACATATTATGTAATGATCTCCGTGGTCTAGTGGTAACAAACGTTGCCGTAAACTCGGGAGGTCGTGGGTTCGATTCCCACCGGGGGCAAGTTGTACATTGTATAATTTGTCTCAGTCTGGGTGTTTATATGTACAATATGTATATATTTACAAAAAAAAAAAGTATAATATGTAGTTTATCAACCATCTAGTTTCCGTAACACAAGCCTCGTAGCTTACCACGGAAATTAGATGGCGCTGTGTGACCTGTCTGGAAATATTTATTATTATTTATTTATAATGTATCAATTTGTAATGTCTTGTAGATTTCTCAATAAATGAAATTGCTTGTGCTAGGTCAGCAAGGCGGACGACCCTTGATAATTATGCGAAACCCTAGCTCAACAGTTGGGGTTGTCTGTCTGCCTGACTTAGATAATATAGTTGTGACTGAACATTTGAGGTTTTTAAAAGTAGTTTAAAAAAAAAAGTATCATCACGTCCGTTTCCAACAATGCTTCTAATTAAGCGGATTGATATTTAGCCAACTTTACTATAGGCCAATCATGACAAGTGGCAAGCTCGTCGATGTCTCCAGCGTCTCGAGAAATATCACAAATAAATTAAATATTATTGTAATGTATTTATTTACATTAATTAATATTTTTGTGTCCCGACCAGGAATCGAACCCAGTACATCCGAGTCTAAATCCACGGACTTTACTAGGGAGTGTGGTTATCTTCATGTCGGCGGAGGCGAAGGTGTTGTGCGATGGCTTGTGTATGACAATGGTGACCTACCTCTTGGTAGTTATTTTCTTTCCGTTGACGACCCTGGTGGTGGTGGTGGTGCTCTTCATGTTGCCGGTGGCGGGCCCGGCGAGGGAGGTGGAGAAGGAGGTGTAGTGCGAGTTCCCGTTGGCCATGGCGTGTTGCGAGAAGATGTCGTCGAAGCCCGCCATGCCGAGACCGAACGGGGAGAACAGAGAGGAGGTGAGCGAGGAGCTGGGCCCGCGCCGCCCGCTGCGGTGGTGCCCAGAGTGTCCGTTCAACTCTATAATTAACAAAAAGTTAGTTATGAATAGTTCATATTCAAATTGTTTATCAATTTAAATTACTTAATTACTAGGGTTTCAGAGTTAAACAATTCTACAAATGTGTCCCTACTAGCTAAACTAATAGCCTTTGTTAAAGATAGCTAGCCAGTATCTGTCCAGTGAAAGTTACTAGTTAATTAAATCTATTAATCATTACATTCAAAGAACGAAATGCAAGCAAGAAAATCAAGAAAAATACATATTTTTTGTATTTGTGTGTAATAATATAATATAGATATAATCTCCATTACTGTAGATTGACCTTCCAGAATATATTTCTGGAGTATTTAGCCTTTCTGGGCAAACAAATTGGTAACAATCTTATATCATCATGTATTTTTTACTTTATTGTACTTTCTACACAATATTTTATTACTTTCAGTTTTTTTATATCTGAAATCTGGACGAAAAACAACTTTAGTTCCTAAATTAAAGTATCATCACGACCGTTTCCCTTCCGGGGTGGTCAGAAACCACGCTTATATAGAAGCGGATTCACATTTAGCCAACTTTACTATAGGCCAGTCATGACAAGTGGCAAGCTCGTTGATGTCTCTAGCGTGCCAAACTCGAGAAAACTCATAAATTAAATATAAACCAGGAATCGAATGCGAGTTTACATCAGTTTAAATCCACGGACTTAACTGCTAGACCACGGTGGCAGTTCCTCAGCTAGTAGTTAGTTCCTCCCTGACAAATCCGTCATAAATATAAATGTCGCTATTTAGGTAAAGAAATGCCATTAAGAAAGAATTCAGTGACCTAACCATAATAATAACAATTTATTGTGTTCTCGAACAGTAAATATGATATAAATAATTTACAATATTTACAATATACTTTTTTTCTCTTCCCAAATGATTGGTATCATTTACTGCCCTGGATACACCAATTTGTATTTTAATTTAATATTATATGTATAGATGATGTGTAAGATAGCAAAAGACATATATTTGCAAAATAAATTAATTGAATTGAACCACAAATTAAAGCTGCTGTGTAACTACGACTATTATGAAGTGAATATGAAGTCAGGAAATTAGCTTGTACACTCCGGAATACTATTGTCTAATGGTTTGGTTTTGGTGGTCCACAAATAAATTTTTAGGTTAAAATATCTTCACAACAGTATCCCTTGGGTGGTCAGAAATCAGAGTTCTGATTTAGCCAACTTTACTATAGGCTCATCATGACAAGTGGCAAGCTCGTCAATGTCTCTAGTGTACCAGACTCGAGAAATGTCACAAATAAATTCAATATATATATAGATATTGTGTTCCTGACCATAGTTGAGTAGAGTTGAGAATTGAATAATATTTTGTAATTATGACGCAATCTCTGACGTAAATAACGAAATCCACTAATAACGTTTGCGACTAAATAACAGAATAGGGCCGCAGGAAGGAAAAGGAACAAATTTAAATTATTATTAACAATATAAATAATGTTATTTACCAGCAAATAAATCGCGGAACGGAGAACCACCGAAGAATTCTCTGAAAACTTCTTCTGGATCGCGGAATGTGAATGGGAAGCCAGAGTAGCCATAGTCATAGTCGTCATCATGCGCAGTGCGGCGAGAGCGCCCATTGTTTAGACCTTCCTTGCCATACTGGTCGTACACTCGGCGTTTTCTCTCTGCAAATAGACACACAAACACTTATTGTAAAGAAAATTATATAATTACATTGATATTGTATAACAAAAAAAAATGGATAATTATTATTATTATGTATGGACTGATCTTGATCAACAGTCATTGGCTATAGATATGAATGTAAAGGCTATTCGGATCGCGGATCCTGATCTGTATTGAGCATGTATTATAAGAATTTAAAAAAAAAAAACAGAGTCATGTCTGAAAACGACCTTCAAAGCTATTTAAGATTTAAAACAAGCTATAGGATTAAACAACGCTTAAAACCACTCTGGATACAAACACACTATACTCGTAAACTATCAGTCAAATTAAATATTTGATAATTAATAAAATCTACTAAAACTCATGCAGTTGCATTCAAAAGACAATTTATTCAATTAACTAATACGTAATGTTTTTAGGCTTACCATTTTTATATAATAAAGGATGTCTCTGAATGTTTTTCCTTTTTGATATTTAAATAAAAGACACCAGAGTTAATTCTAATACGGTTTAAGTATTTGATACTAAATAAAAGATTAATAATTAAATTTTATTTGTGAAAACCATCCGTTTGCAAACGGCTACAAATGACTTGATAGCTGCTCTTCACGAATTATTGTCAGAGTGATAACTCGCCGAGGAGACATTAACTAGCCACCAAGGAGCCCAGTAGCCATATTCTGTTTACTTAGTCGCAAACGTTATTAGTGGATTTTGTTATTTACGTCAGAGACTGCATCATAATTACAAAATATTATTCAATTCTCAACTCTATAAGCGCTCGACCTTGAAACGGCCGTGCAAATATCAACCTTAATGGCGTTATATTTTAACGGATTCCACCATATAAGGTTTGCGCTTAAGTACCAGAATAGGGCTACTGAACTAACTCCTGCTGATTTTTTCCTGGGGCTACTTAAAGAATAGAGTCTACAACCTTTACCACCCAATTTGGATGCTACAAAAAATCACAGACAAAATTAAAGCTATTCCTAGGTCGATGCTCCAGTGTGTGATTAAGAATTTTAGTTCTATTTTAGGTCTAGTTGTGTAAAAAAGATTTGTTTTTTTCATTAAAAATTTAGAAACTGATCTTTTATTTAAATATCAAAAACGAAAAACATTCTGAGACACCCTTTATTAATATACAAATTACTGTTACTGACCCCTGTATTAATAGATTTCTTCACTCATCTGCTTTGAGTTTAGCCTACCTTTAACCTTATTTACTGCTAGATTAAGCTAATAAGATTATGTAAGGTAGTATATAAAAAGCAGGCTGATTATATAAAAGGATTTAGAGTGAAGACATTTAATACAAGGATAAGTACTATTAAGATGATGTCGGTTACGGACATTAAATTAAAATGTTAGTTTAAAAAACTAAAAAGCACTGTTAAATTAATGTTATGTGCCCGAATATTATCTTATCAATAAAGTCACTTCTATTTGTAGATAGTATATTGACTGCATTTGATTATGTCGATAATATCCCCAAAACAAGGGCTGTCAGTATTGTGCACCCAACAAAATATCATTTAAGCTACCGAAGAAACGATGGAATGGTGTCTCTCCAAAAAATCCCTTGAAGCTAAAATGTCGATGCCCATTGACTCCATTCTTGTTCTGATATCTGTGGCTGGAGCCGCGCGCGTCATACACTTTCCGTTTGTTCTCTAACCAAAACATAAGCCACAGTCAGTTAGTGCACATTGCTAAACTTACTCCCCTCTTTACAATACCAGAAGATAAAAATGTAGAAAAATCAATATGAAAGTAAAGAACATTATTTTTAGCTATCAACATGACCTATACTATAATTGTTTATACATAAATATGTATTGTTTTATATTGTATTTGAGTAACATTTGTTAAACAATTTCTTTTGAACTTACAAGCTAGGTGGTGTCGCTGAATGTTATGTTCATGGACAAGGTTAAAATAATAAAGTTGCGTGTGCTTTTAACATTTGCAGAGTGCTTAAGTATGACCACGGCATTACTAAGTTAAATAGTTAGGTGCATTATTAAATGCCTCATCATCACACACCCAACAAACCTCTACTACTGAAGTTAGGCCTTCAGAACATATTTCTGCAGAATTTGGCCTACACTCGCGACACAGATTGTAACTACGAGTATGTTTATCATATTTGCTTTGTTATTGTACTTTTGCAATGATACAATTACGTGTTATATCTAAGTAGGTGATAAAGGGAGCAAAGATAAATACGCTGTGAGACTCGTTTACACAAAATTAGGTCTTTGTGTTAAAAGTTAGCTTAACGAGAACAAAAGTGCAAATATATAGTATTTGAATAAAAAAACATGAGCCACACATTTTGCTATTGCACACCTTATCATCACTTCTTTACTCATTGCTTGTTTTTTAAAGATAATATCAGTTGAGGACAGGCATGGTCAGGTAGGTAGATTATCACAGGCTTCCTGATGAGGCTATAGAAATGCTAGATAGCTAATAAACTGTCGAGAGTTAAACATGAGAAGTATAAAATTATAGGCCCTATAATTTTATACATTGTAAATAATAAACTTTAAGTGACATAAATTATTAAATTTTTTTTTTAAAGCTAGCAATTTTTTCATTACAGCCCCTAGAACAGCGTCCTAGACCTCTCACTGTTGGAGATGGGCCTTCCTGAACATATGTATATCTGAAGTATTCTGGAGAATTTGGCCTACACTCGCCATGCTGGCCAGATGGGTTGGCAAGTATCTAATGTAGTTTTTTAATGACAATTTATTAACGTATCCACATGTTGTAATTAGTGGAACCGGGACGGGGCTTAACATGCTCTTAGAGGCATAGTGTGTTGTTAAATCTATGACAAATGTACTTGAGAAAACTGTATTTGTAGATGTTATATGCCAGGGGTTTGAACCAATCTTTGTAGGATATTAAGGAAAGCATTCTTACAACCGAGCCACCACAGCGCACTCTTTACTGCTACATTTTATATTGTAATCATAAGCACTAATAAGAGATGGCTAACATTTAGATTTACAAATGGGTTGTGTGCTATTTTAAAAGTTTGTTTCTTTTATTAATTAACTACACACAATGTCTAATAAAAATACACCAGCAAATGTATTATAATCTAGGTGATTTATTTTATCTGTGTAAATATGTAAATTAAATTTAAATGTAATTAAAAATCAACATACCATCTGATAGAACTTCATATGCTTCAGATATTTCTTTAAATTTTCTATTAGCTTCATCTGCATTATCTGGGTTTTTGTCTGGATGCCATTTCAGTGCTAATTTTCGATATCTGAAATTAAAAATAGGTATTTTGTATTTGGACTGTAGATATAGATGTCCAATTCCTGGTTGAGAACCCAAAAAAGTGTCATTTCTTGGGGCCAGGAACATCAACAAACTTGCCACATGCTATGATTGGCTTAAGAGTTAAATTGTCTAACTGTGAACATGATCCTTAAAGTTTCTGATCACCCCAGTAGAATTATAGTGAGATGAAATAAGAATTTTTTAAACATGTTTATTATTCACATAAACAATTTAAAACAAGCTTACTTTAAATAAATCAACAAAACAGAAGTGTATTAAAACAAATATTGTATAGGTAGCCCGATACACTTTGTTATTGCTTTTATTTTAGTTTTTACTTTTTGGAAAATTTACAGCCTTTACAATAATTCAATAGGAATATTAACTTGAAGCCTTAAAAATTTTCACTGACAGTATTGAGTTGTATTAAACACAAAATGTGTTAAAATAATACAATTTAAATACAATAATAAAGCCACTATCTTTACATATATAAAAACAAGCTATTATAACTGTTAAACAATAATAAATAATTCCATCAAGAAAAAAAAAGGATAATTTTTTATCACAGCCCCAGAACACAGATTCCTAGACCTCCACTGTTGCAGATGGGGCTTACAGGAAATACTAGAGAATTTAGCCTACAGGCACAGGAAACAGTGGTGTTGTAAATAAATTACAAATGAACTTAAGAAAAGTGTATTTCATTGGTACATCCTGGGGTTTGAACCAAGCTTTTTAGGATTTCTATTATTTTCAAGAAAAGTGTTCTGCCAACCACCGCCTTTATTAAATAAAAATTATAATTAATAATAATCTATGATTGTATAATACTAAAATCACTGATCTACTACTGATGGGATATCTATCTAGCAGACTAGATAGAAGAATCCAAATGACCAGAAAGGCTTAAGTGTTCTTAAACAAAATTTTATTTCTTTTAAAGTACCTATTTAAAATATATATTTGCTGCTACTGCAAATAGTGCATTAATGGTTGTTATACATGAATGATGGGCCATACAAATGTATTACAATACACCAGATACAAATAAAAATGACAATATATGTTTGCTGTGTCTCTAATGTTTATGTGGTAATGTAATTGGTATAATATGACTTTGATTTGGGTAGAAAAGGATCAAAGTAGTGAATGGGGTATGTGTGATTGCACAATGAAAACAAGGGCCTGTAACCAGCCTATGTTGGTCACAAGCGAATACTATTCTTCTCCTTCTCTTTATAAAGTTTAACATAAATATGTTGCTAAATCTTAGATAGATCCTCTCTTCTGTCTGTGACAATTAAAAAAAATATATGTGACAAAACACATTTCCATCCCAGTTTAGATATTTACATACAAAACAATACAAATCAATCATTTATTTTTGTTTGGTCCACTTGTAACAACTTGTATATTTAGACAGCACTAGTTATTACAATACAATAAGGTAAAATGAAGAAATTTTTTTAAGCATTCAATGAATTTACCATGCGGCTGCCGGGTAAGAGATAAGATGGTGTCTCAGGCTTGCCACCGACAATAGACTGTTTTACAAGGCCTAATTTTTTATTTTATTTTGCATCAAGATGTTCACCATCCACCATTCTACTCCTCTCCCTACCCAACCAAATACTGTATGATTCCATTAATGCCTTCTTGGAAACAGTTTCCATAAATGTATTGATGGCAACAGATTTATATGTTATACCATTATTGCCATAAGCAAGTAGTTGTTGCCTAATATAACATTGTCGCTTTAAAGAGGTATAATATAAATTTGTGGCTATAAAATAGCCGAATTAGCCTACAATCTTAACAGTACAATGTAAAAATTGCGACATGGATTGGAACGCAAGAATTTTCTAGTTTTTGTGTTTATGATCCCAGGCTTAAAAATTACAGTGCGCAATGATTACAAGCATAAAATGAAATACTTACGACTTTTTAATTTCAACATCTGTAGCAGTCCTGACCACTCCTAATACTCGGTAGTAGTCAACCATTGTGGATACCCCTCCCGGGTTTTATAGGAACCTATAACAAAATTGAAATATTGAACGTATAATACTAAAGACACAAATAGGTCTTTTTAAAATAAACAAACTCATCTATTGTTCATTTATCGGTAGGTACAAATTATGTTACATTATATAAAAGTATTTTTATAAAAGATAATAAAAGTATTAGGAAGTTTTTTACAAACGGCTTGCATTTAATTTTGCATTGTTTGAAGATTTTTGTTTGACAGATAAGCGTTGTGCTGTGCATGTGTGAATAAAAAAATATTAAAAATATGTAATAACGAAACCAAAGCTTCTATCTATATGAACCACAAACACATAATTTATATTTG
Source organism: Tinea semifulvella (assembly GCA_910589645.1). Classification (NCBI taxonomy): domain Eukaryota; kingdom Metazoa; phylum Arthropoda; class Insecta; order Lepidoptera; family Tineidae; genus Tinea; species Tinea semifulvella. The sequence continues at coordinate 10,694,305 of OU342585.1, forward strand.
TTAACCAAAAAATACCGCACCGAATAATTTTAGTTTGTAAATAAATTCAAATAACAATAACACAATCACGTGTTGTCAAAATGATGGTCCTCCATTTTGTATTTTTTGTCTCGAGTCCTTTTGACAGTTTAGTGATGTGTTACCAATCAATATTCGTGAAATTAATTTTTTAGAGTTATTTTAGATTATTAGAGTTATGGGTTAAAATAGGCAGTGGGTGGTCATAAATAAGGAACGTAGATACACGCGTCTTGAGTAATTTTGATAATGGTTTTGAATAATACACGACTGGCCACATTTACTTAAAATATATATTTTTTTCATAAATTTGTACTAGATAGATGAAAATAAAACAGTTATTCAAATTCAACAATAAATGTTTGTGACTAATTAGATTATGTTATTGAGAATCAAGGAACATAATATACAATTACAAGTTGAGAATCTTCTATTATTTTCTTTTTTTTTGTTGCGAATTTAAGAAATAATTATGTGGGACTATTTAATATTTATGCCGGAAACGCTGGAAATCTGGTACAAACGCTATAAAGTAAGTACCTTTCAAACCCATTTTGAATAACTGCTATTGCATCATTGCTTTTATGCTAAAGGATTGCTTTAGAAAATTGTTGATGAAATTATTGCTTTGTAAGTAGGATCGTATAACAAACTAGAAATTTTATTTTTACTTTATATAATGTAAGTAGGTAAGATATGTATATATACTTGTACCTACGCTAGAATCACATGTCTAGGGTTGAGTTTTGATTCCTAGTCTTCATTTTTATACTTGTCATGATTGGTATACAGGTACCTAGTATGCTGGCTAAGTCTCTTCTTAAAAAAGTTTATATCTGACTACCTCTACTTCCTATCCCTACTGGGGGATATACGGTCGTGATTATACTTACTATATATTTCTAATATATTACTATTTATGTATACATGTCTGCTTGAAAATACCTAACTTGTTAATTGTGGAGTCTACCTACTTCATGTAATTGATTTGTTGATGTATTGTATGTAACATGAGTAGGTATAGTGTTCTAGTTCATTGTCTAATTGGATGCCAATAATGCGAATTGTCATGTGTCGTTATCTCTGCTCGTTTCATAATACCTACATATGTACGATACATAGATAGACACACGCTTCAGTTTAAGTTATTTAACACGGTTCGTTTGGTTTATAGAGTGGATAACGTGCATTAGTAATGCTTACCTTAAAATAACATTGATGCTTTATGATAAATTTAAGTAGGCGTTTTGACTGACACTGTTATTGATGATACCAACTTATTTTCTTGTCACTTTTTTAAAACACACAATTTTCCATCACTTTCCATCACAAAGATTTTAACACCTAATTTTGTTATACGATAACACTGATATTTAGTCGAATATTCGGGTTATTGCGCGTTGCACCAAAAATCAATAAACGTGTACAAATAGATAGTAATAATGACTAACAGCACGAGTAATAATATAACAAGGAAGTTTCCAGTACCACCTCCGTTACGATCAACCTCGCAGTGGGGTTTTCGTCGACTGACGCGCCGCCGCGCCGTTGCGTTGCGTCGCGTAGCTGCGTCGATAGAGCGTTAAGATCGCCCCAAACTATAGCTACCTCGCTCTTTTCGACGCGGGGTATTCATCATCTGTATGTGTTCATTGTACAAACATACGGTCTCGGTCTCATTAGAACTATGCCACGATATGTGCAGTCATACATAATGACTATAATACCCATCTACTAAAAGTTCAATAGCAATATCTAGTCCAGCTTTATAAGTAGGTATAGGTAATAAAAGTAAGAGTAACTAAGTAATACCCACATATGTAAATGTTTCAGCAAACCTATTCCCTATGCTTTACCAACCACGTTCGTTCTTACAATAAAAGTTCTCAGGTAAATCAGTGATATATTGTCTATAAAACCGTAGATGCAAACGATACAAAACAAAATAATCGTATTTAATTATTTAGACAAACATTAAACCTAAGTTTTCAGAAATAATAAGGTTTTTACTGGCATTTATTTAAGAACATTGTGTGAAGGTGCACATGACCTTCGGAGACCGGTTGCTGCGCAGCCGGTCTGCAGCTGATCGGTGTGTTCACTCTGGCGCTGACGTCACGTATTAAGCGATTATCGCCTCTAAAGAGACTACTTAAAGTTTTTCACTAAGGTTTTCTGTAGGCGACTAAGAATCGTCGGTTCACGGACGTATAATGTAGGCTCAGCGAAGTAATGTGATCAGTTAGCCTCCTCCTACACATATATGTGTATACTATAGATTTTAATATGTCTAGTAGATGCTTAATTCTAAGACTTGAAATTACAGCACAGGTTCTTCAAACTATAATAAAACGAAATTAATGAAAATGGATACCAAATGTTGAATATGTAGTGTCGTGTGCAGGTACCAGTTTCAGCCTGAAGGGTCTGTTTTTGTAGTTTTAATCTACTGTCAGGTATGATGGATAAATTCGACACCGCGGTCTTTAAATTGCATACAAAAGGAACTGATTCACTCGGCAATACTCGACATCTATCGCATGCGACATTATCTCTACAGTTCGAGAATTACCCCCCTGTGTAGGTAGAGAGAGAGAGCGACCAAAACTAACGTTTTGTAAGTATTCATTTACTACACTGGTGCCAAAACACTTTTTGCCCTAACTGTGATTAATGATACTAAATGCCAATGTCAAAAGAAATTTGCGTTTAAATTATCGACTAGAAATCTCTTATAAAATGTAGTTTACAGATCTTACAGCTGCCATGATAAACAAGCAGAGATTTTGGCTACAATTTAAAGTAATAATTTGTCTATAATACCGTTTCTAAACAATTGTTTTTAACTCCTAATTTTCTCTTTTTGTAATCGTCATCTTTCCATAACATGTTAATAAATCAAATCAAAATAGTTTATTTTCATTGGTTTGCTTAAAACAACTTGGATACAGTCATAACTAATAAAATCAATACAATTATCGAAACATAATATGTACTAATGAAAGTGGTAATAGTGGTTGGACCCTAAATAGGCAATAATCCATATTTATGTATGTTAGGCACAACATTAATTACTGCTACAAGCAAGTAAAACTAACTTAGAAACTTTTTATAATATCTTCATTGCATTCATTCTTAGTCATTAAAAGTTATTATTGCGTATACGACCACTCGCATGCTTTTATTAATAATTGCTTTAGCACACCATACTGGTTATTTGACTTTGTTAGTACTTACCAATTTGATGAATAATGTTTTTGGTCTGGATAAGTAGATGACATGCATTGATTCGTAATAATTTACAATCCAGTTAACAAGAAAAACTACTTGTAAACGGAAGGAAAAAATAATTCTAACATATACTCAATAATATACTACGTCGCATTTATTACAGAGCGAATATATTTATATTAAAAACTAGAATAAAAATAAATAACTACGTATTTGGTATTTTAATTATTCAGTAATAAAATCTTAAGTTACGGTGCAGAGAAGATTTCCTAAAAATATCACCACTCATACTGAGCCTAATCAATTAGGAAGCGAGAGGTCGACGATCGCGCAAACGTTGACTTACGTAATTCTTTCTCTATTTCCTCTTTCGCCTGTGAGCGAGATCAATTAATAATAACCCGCCTCAGCCTTTAGGTATTATTCACGATGGACATTGCGGTTTTAATCACCATGCAGTAGTGTTTTGTTTTTTACGGATAATGATATTGATTAAAAAAAAGTAATCTGTTTTATTTCGATAGAGACACCTGACTCTGACTTCCTATGACACCTAAAAAAAATATTTGCTCTTCTGAAAATTACACACGCTATACATATTGCACATCTACAAGTATATCTGAAAGGGTTAATTAAAAATCTAAAAATGTGTTTATTTCTACCTATTTGGCATTGTAAATAGATGTTGGTGGACTGATGGTGGTAATTTGCCCAGTCTGAGGGCGAGGATGTATCCACCCACCGGTACCTTATCGGGTAAGTAAAGTGTGGAAACGTGTGGAACGTTTCGGAATCAAGCTTGAATGCCAGCGAAGCCGGCATAGTGTTAGGGACTGATGTCAGTCATAAGTGTCTGATTTCAGTTTCTAACATTCATTGACCTCGCGCGCCGTTTACCTTCAGGTGGGAGAAAAGTCACATGTTGTACCTACTAGTAAATAATAACAAAAAACGATTACGCCGATTGGTATCTTTTTTTCTGACGATGTTACAATATTGTGTTTTTAAAGATACCTACTAAACAGCCTTTTATTTTTGCAATACAGCAGTTATGTTGAAATGTGTTTTGTGAGTAATAACTACTGTTGCACCATCTAAAATACGGATTATAATCAGATTGATTCGAACTGACCGGACCACTCATGTCGATTTGCTAATGTAACATTTATCTCCAACTACTTGGCTTACTTGCTCTGTAATCTGTAACCATTTTGAATAGTGAATTAAAAACTTTACGCAGTAAAAATAATATTCTATAACCTATCTGACTATTTGAGTATTAATGACACATCTATTAAAGATAAAAAGTTATTCTTGTAAAAGAGTAAAGTAAAGTATCATCACGACCGTTTCCCTATCGGGGTGGTCAGAAACCACGCTTATACATAAGCGGATTCACATTTAGCCAACTTTACTATGGGCCAATCATGACAAGTGGCAAGCTCGTCGATGTCTCCAGCGTACCAAACTCGAGAAATATCACAAATAAATTAAATAATCATTAAATGTCTTTATTTACATTAATAAATATTTTTGTGTCCCGACCAGGAATCGAACCCGGTACCTCCGAGTCTAAGTCCACGAACTTAACCGCTAGACCACGGAGGCAGTTATTCTTGGCTAGCTAAAATAAAACTTAACGTAATTGATTGTGTCATGTCCATATCTAATTATACTTACCACAGCCCCTACAATACAACACAGAGCCCCCGACCTCCACTGTTGGTGAGATGGGCCTTTAGGACGTTGTGTTCTAGAGGCTGTAATGATGATGAATGAATGATTAAGAATTTAATTAAAAATAATAATATAATGAAATAATAATGTACATATAAATAAAATAATAAACATAGGCGAGCATATCATAAAGGTATTCTCTACCACCTAACCTTAGGGAAAGTGATAGATTTATATGATTTAAGTAAATATAAATAATACCTACCTATATAAATAAATACTATGTGTCAATATGTGGAGATTAGGTTTTTTTTAGGTCGTTGTATAAATAATAGTATTTTGAATGTATTTAAAGACGGAGCCTGTATGATAAATAGACACAGCCTGTTTCACTGACGAGCTGCAGACACGGTGAGAGAGTCTGAATAATATTAAATATCTTACAAACTTACAAGTCCGAATTTGATTACAATGTTATCTATTTAGTGTAACCTTCATTTATGTCTAGGAACTGAAGGCTATCAATTGGTAACATTAGTAGAATTGCGTGGGAGGAAGGGCCGGCGGCGGCGTATGGTTATTGAGTCGTCAATAAAATAAAAATATATATAAGTAGGTACGTAGTTAAAATAAATCTAGATCGTGCTTTAAAAGTAACAAATAATGTAACAGCCTGCACATACACTACTCAGAGTCAGGCATATAACGCAAAGTATCCACTTTTATTAAGGGATTGGAAAGAGTAAGGGATAACAAATGGTTATGAAAAGGTTGATAAGGCGTATAAGGTGATCATATACACCGCGCATATTTTGTACGAGACCTCTCTATGCAAGGGAACTGGCGTGATTATGAAGTAATGTAAATAGACAAAAAACTACATGTATAGGAACGATATGACAAAGAAACACGTTTTAAGCAGATTACATGATTTATGTGTGACTAAAATGATTTATCCAAATAGAAAGTGATAATGCAACTTCATACCTCTGTGTGAGTTGTTATTCCCACCTGTATTAAATAATCAATAAATAATAAATTCTTGCTTTGACTGGTTTTATGCCTACAGGTTATACATTAAGTTGATCGAGAGTTGCTTTCTACTAAAATTATATTAAAACAATATTTTAAAAATACCAATCAATTTAGTAGTAGATTGTGGCTTCATTGGAAATAAAATAGCCGATGAAATGGCCAGGAAAGGAGCTGAGTCTGTATTGATGGGTCCAGAACTGTGGACTAACAAAGAGCACTTTCCGCGCAGCAATAAATAAATGGAAACATGCACAATGCGTATCTGCCTGGCAGGTAACTCCTAGACAGAGGCACTTAAAGGAGTTGATCGTAGCCTACTTAGGTAGGACACATACATACACGGACAAAGCCCTTCAGGTATTCAAACCTAAATTAAGAACTCTTACTAGAGCCCTAACTGGTTACTGCGAACTGAACAAGCACATGTTTACTATGGGCTTGGTAGAAACAGACGAGTGCAGATTCTGTCGCAAGGTGTCTGAGACACCAGTCCATGACCGCCTCCGTGGTCTAGTGGTAACAAACGTTGCCGAGAACTCGGGAGGTCGTGGGTTCGATTCCCACCGGGGGCAAGTTGTACATTGTATAATTTGTCTCGGTCTGGGTGTTTATATGTATAATATGTATATATTTACAAAAAAAAAGTATAATATGTAGTTTATTAACCATCTAGTTATAATCAATATGTATAAGTATAAGTCAATATGTATAATAATAATATATAATACGTATATATTTACAAAAAAAAAAAAGTATAATATGTAGTTTATCAACCATCTAGTTTCCGTAACACAAGCCTCGTTGCTTACCACGGAAACTAGATGGCGCTGTGTGACCTGTCTGGAAATATTTATTTATTTATTATTTATTTATTTATTTATCTCCTGTGTGACTGCTATGCCCTATATCACAAGCGAAGCACCATCTTGGGTGCTCACAGATTAAGCCCCGAGGAGGTGCGACGCCTCGCTCCCAAGCCCATACTAAGGTTCCTTAAAGCCGTTGGGCTAGCGAACGAACTATAGCCTAGGGAGGTCACAATAGATCATTACTGGTCGCAGTGACTTGGTGACGCGTAGTCCCACCCTATTCACATATAATTAAATAGGATGTAGTAAGAACTATATGTTTGTAATTAATGTGTGTTTTATATAGTAATAAATAATTTCAATTATCCTTTGTCCTCTGCTGCACCCGCTTATTACATATCTCAAGTCACAAAGGTTAGTTGGTCTATCTCACCTATGTATCTGCACTTGTTTTGGTTTTGTACAATAAAGAATTTATTATTATTATAATTGAAATTTATCGTATTGCCGTGCTTATTTTTTATAATTATCAAGAAAAGGGCTTTAATTGTTTTCGAGTCTTGGTTGACAATAATAATGGTAGGTTTAATGAACAATGTAAAGTCAATGAACCGTGTTTCTAATCTTAACAATAAATTATAGGTTGTCTGACACAGCAATTGAGTAGTTTTCTTGTCGCAACTCATAGTTCATAAAATGACAATATAATAAGTATTTGCAAGACCGCGTGATTCCCACGTCCCGTACCTACGTCTTTGTTATAATTTCTTACCCGTATGTAGACATGTAGGTATTTGATTGGTAACAGAGTTCATTGTTTTTATTAAATTCCACTATACAGATTTAGAGCATGAAAATCCCGTTGTGTTATTCTTCTAAGAAATTAAAATTATAAACCTATTTGTCTAATGACGATACCTACGTAGGTAAATTTAAAGCCAAATACGTCAGCGGCTTAAAATAATAATTTCTAAAATTCTCTACATAACGAACGCAACGTTTTGGCACTCCATTTAAATTTTGGTTCTATTTTATGTGATCTCAATTTTTATAGATATTTCAAAATTAAAATGTAATGCAAATATAACGCTGTATATGTTATACTTTTGATAATAATTAAATGTGCAATGAGTTTATTATCTGTAATAAACAAGTCACTATCTATCAATCATAGTAAACATTTTGGAGATAAATTACTATTTTAGGCACTTTTGCAAACAGGGCCTTGTACTAACTTTGCCTACGTTTTTAGTAGTTCGCACGGATGCCGAAATATATAATGAAATAATGTTTTAATTAAAGAACTATGATATCTGCTTTTGTAATCTGTTTCCATATATTATGACCGCCTCCGTGGTCTAGTGGTAACAAACGTTGCCTTCTCGGGAGGTCGTGGGTTCGATTCCCAAAGGGGGCAAGTTGTACATTGTATAATTTGTCTCGGTCTGGGTGTTTATATGTATAATATGTATATATTTACAAAAAAAAAGTATAATATATAGTTTATCAACTATCTAGTTTCCGTAACACAAGCCTCGTAGCTTACCACGGAAACTAGATGGCGCTGTGTGACCTGTCTGGAAATATTTATTATTATTATTATTAAATTGCTTAATATAAATAAATTTACTACCTAGGAGTATACCTATCTATTTTTTTTTCATTTAGTAAGCACGATAATAACGCTGTACAACATATTTTTTACGTTTAAACTATAATAAAGTTATGTTTTTTTTGTATAATAATTGAATTTAAAAAATAATAAATTGTATAAACCAAACGAAAGCAATTGCAAAGTCATGCCATTAGTAACATAATAATAATACTTAGTTTTAGCTGACCCATCCTAACCACACCTATTAGAAAATTGCCCACAAGCAATAATAAATGCAAAATTATAGGATGGAGGTAGAATTGCAAAAATGGCGAAATAACCGCCGATGTAGCAGATTTCACCGCGGAAAAGCATTCGTGTTATTTCTGTACATCGTCGTTAGAGCCGCTATTATTAGATGTGAAAATATATAAGCCCGCATAAATGTGTGAATAGTAAGTAGGTACTTGTGTTATATTTAGCTAGCATATTATGTTAGTCTGTGTCTTCCCCATCCCGCACATTCCCCCACCACTAGCATTGATTTGCCAGATATTTACGTAACGTTACTAAAAGTGTAAAAGTGTTTACGTCAAAGTTAGACGACAAAAAAATGTACAATTATATGTAGGTAATCTTATTAATATACCTATTATTAAGTCGTGTTTGTTACAACTAGAAAACGGCTTAACCCATGTGGTTTGACACGAAAAGCAGAATAACTATTAAAAAAACATCGAACAAATTCACAAAAAAAATATTCCAAGAAAAATCATTTTGTATAAAACGGCTTTTTTGATATCACGAGAACAGTTTAACTGATCTTATTAATATACCTATTATTAAGTCGTGTTTGTTACAACTAGAAAACGGCTTAACCCATGTGGTTTGACACGAAAAGCAGAATAACTATTAAAAAAACATCGAACAAATTCACAAAAAAAATATTCCAAGAAAAATCATTTTGTATAAAACGGCTTTTTTGATATCACGAGAACAGTTTAACTGATTTAGTTGACATTTGCTTCCAAATGCTTTGCAACGACTCTATGAATATAAGGACTTGGTATAAGCATATTACGATTGCAATCAGTGGTGGCTCGGTTGTAAGAACGTTTTCTTTAAAATCCTACAAAAGTCGGTTCAAAATCCCCTGGGCATATACCAATTAGAAATAAACTTTTCTTACGTACATTTGTCATAGATTTACAACACCACCGTTCCCGTGCCTCGCAGAGCACTTAAACCGTCGGTCCCGGTTTCGGTTTCACTAATACCAACTTGTGGAATCGTTAATGAATTGTCACTAATAATTGACATCAAATCCTTGCCAAATTCTCCCGATATACATATGTTCTGGAAGCCCATCTCCGTGGAGGTGAGGTCTAGGGGCTGAGGTCTAGGAATGAATGAATGAATCTATTCTAGTCAAAACACAGTAGATAGACATACTTAGTAGTATGGTTAGACACAGTTTTTGTCACGAATTAAATTAACGATCTAGTTAACGTGTACATATTAGGGTCAATTTACAAAGAGAGATTTTTGTCTTCGTGGGCGTTTCTTCTGATTTGAATGACGACATTGACAGCTAGCTAAAAGCTAAAACGAACAAAAACTGTGTGGGTTCCTTTTCCTAACTTTCACCTCATTATCATCAAGTGCAATTTCATTGTATTTCAAAAGGACAGAAATGAAATTTTAGAAACATAAGTGATGGTGATTCTTGGATTCTCCATTAGGAGATTCTCAGATTGCTATGTGCGTGCATGGCATAGCCATCTTAACTTCTAAATAAACTCGATCGACTTAACTATGCACCCGCTATGTATTCGACTTGCGTAAGTATGATCATATGTCTCAATTTCGCAAAGAGGCTCAATATCCGAAATCGCAGGTCTGCACATTCATTTACCTTTCTTTACAATGTCCTATTTAATCCAGTAGCTACCTAAAATATCGTTTCCAATTTCTGTGCGACGTACACAGTTGTTATCTTCGTTCTTCCTCTAATGATCAATTAAAAATCCCGCCACATTCGTCCAGCAGATGTTCAGATTATTACACAGTATCAGCAGCTCGTCATTGGAACCGACTCCCTCTTCATATTCGTTAAGTACCATCACTTATATTAAAAATTTGCTCACTAAACACATTCACAAAAAGCAATACTACATAACTAAATCGGTATATTAATGTATGTAGGTATATCTATTATAAATATAGTATGTAACCAGTATGTATGTATGTGTGTTATCTATGTATTGTACGTATGTATTAAATATCGTAATTTTTTAGTTATAAGTTTTTTACTCAATAAATATCTTTATCTCAAATATTAACGGTCATGCACCTTACAATCCCTGCTCACATCTTCCAATGGTTAGTTGTTAGAAAATGTTTTTAGACATTTAGCTCGCCTATGTACTGTAAAATGTATTATTTTCTGTGCAATAAATAATATATTTATCTATCTATCTATAGCCAAATTCTTTGGAAATATTATATAAGAAATATGACATCTTCAGCTGTGGACTCTAGCTCTAGGACTGTTATCTAGGGGCTGATTATAATGCTATTTGTTGTGCATCATAATAAAAGCAAACAAATTATTGAGTTGATTGATAGCCCATATGATAATAGAATATATACATATAAGTATGTACTACAAACGTAGATAAAAACCTGCAACAAAAGAAAATTAAATAGAGTCTGTAATAAAAAACCTAATCACTTAGTATAACGAGCTTGAGTTCAGTCTGGTCATTGCGAAAAGTCGCAATATAAGTTTAAAGAGTACAATGACCGATGCAGGCGCGGCCATAGATGGTAATAGACTGCCAAGTGTGGGGAGCTTAATAAATTGTCACCGATTGTTATCTAGATTTACTTATACTTCATTACAGCCCCTAGAACACAGCGTCCTAGATCTCCACTGCTGGAGATGGGCCTTCCAGAACATATATCTGGAGAATTTGGCCTACACTCGCCACGCTGGCCCGACGGCTTGGCAAGGATATGATGTTAATTTTAAATAACAATTTATCTACGATTCCACAAGTTGGTATTAGTGGAACCGGGACCGACGACGACTTAACGTGCTCTCTGAGGCACGGGAACGGTGATGTTGTAAATCTATGACAAATGTACGTAAGAAAAGTGTATTTCTCATTGGGTGGGTTTCAACCGACCTTTGTAGAATTTAAGAAACGCGTTCTTACAACCGAGCCACCACCGCGAAAATAAAAAAAATATATTTTATTCTGCAAATAAAACTTAAACAGTACAAAATAATTACTGGTAGGTAGCTATAGATACGAGAGATACATTAACCTTTTACTTATTAAAATTTTGCGATCCTGGACCAAGCACTACATGTACATTATCTTAGTTTGGAAATCACTGGTTTCATCGTTTATATTTTGTCTCATGGCCCGATGAATACCGCATAGCATTTTTTCAATATTTTTTATCACCCTGTAATTTCTTGATAGCATAATATACTCGTAGATATGTATTTTATCGCCTGTTTTATTAGTTACCCATTTAAAATTCATGCTACTTCGTAGGACAGTTTTACGAGATTTTATAACAGCTTAACTGCTTACACCATATACAAATAGATACCTCACAAGGTGCCAGAGATATATTTCTAATTTTGTAGAAACAGGTTCGAAGTTTAAAATAAGATGAATTGTTAGTTGGTTGGCGTTGACGCGCCGTGAATAGACTCGCTGTTAGGTGCGTCGCCGTTGAAGGTTGCGGATAGAGGTAGGAGGGGGCCGCAATCACTTGGCGATACTCCAAATTCTGGAAAAGCACCCGCGACATCTTTGTAGTGAATCTTTTATGATTCTAAAGTGTTTCGGAATGCCTGGAAATTACTATATTCAGTCTAAGATTTAGCTATTGTCGTGCAGTCCGATGTGAATTTTGATGTGTTCGCATCAACGGATGTGGAAAGTAAAAACATTGTCCTAAAGTACTTGGAGCCATATTAATTGGCACATCTAGTCACTTATCCTTGTGTTTGAATTTTGTTATGAAATATGTATTATATTGTTTAGACGTATAATCTGTAATGTACATTTTCATGGAAATAAATAAATAAATAAACTTATACCTAATAATAATAAGTACTTAGTAATAGCACCTCACCTTATTTTTTCATATTATCTAATATTGAATGCATTACTTTCCTAATATTTCTGTTTTAATTCTACTAATACTCGTAGTTTGGTATGTTTGTCCAATGGAAAGATGTTATGAGTAACTGGAAGAACATTTAAAAGGTGGCTCCAGACTCAAGACTCCGTGATATATCCACGGACATGTTACACTAAATGTTCACACGGCATCGGACCATGTCACAGCTCAAGACGTTCAGATATTTTTTTATTCCTGTTTCGGTAACCACAAAGTCATGTTGTCTGCAGAAGAAAATGTAGAAGTGCTTGTCGTACAAACTACTTTACCTGCAAGTTGAAGACTAGGGTAAATGAGAAAGTATCGATGCCCAGTACGTATTTTGATCTATCCAAATCAATGCGTGGAAAAGATGAATGCATGTCGCGACATAATCCTGTGGCTGTAGCATTAGCGTGTTTAAGAACGCATGACATAAATACAAGTGTGGACATCTCCTCGTAACGTTCGGTTCTTCTCATATTGTGTCATTAATGCGTAACAGAGATCAGCGTCCTCGGTTGTAGCTTTTTACACCGTACATATTTCGCCTGTTATATGTATATCTTTGAACCGTTTCTTCGGAAGTTTGGTTTGGGTCGTACATTATAACGTGCAGATATTCGCATGACAAATAACGTACACTTTGTCAGTACAGACTATTGGCAGTCACGGAGCGTTCTTCGATGAAATGTTACAAGTCTGGACTCACCTTTCTCTTATATTTTATTGTTTTTGTTCTAACTTTTTATAAAAGTCATTTAATATATAGGTATTATTACAGCTGATTAGTAATTATAGTACTTAGTCTAGATATTTGAGTATAGAAGGTAGTAATTGTGTTAACAAGCTTTCGATAGTTATGTTTTACTAATGTAATTAGAAGTGATGTTTGTTTGTGAGAAAGTGAGAAATATCAAAGGAAGTGATTCGAATGTTCGACAGACAGACAGTGGGGTCGTCCAGGCCCGGTTGTCTAATGGGCCTGGGTTGGGGATGGGGACATTCCCCCGTTATCCCCGCCAGGATCTCAGCGAGTAATCACCCGCTGGTAATTCATGCACCTTTAGTGCTGGGCACCGTTAATGGTATAACAGCGCCCGTATGGCTTATGAACCCAGGGGATCTGGGTTCGGCTACTTCAGTTCTCCTTCAGGAGCACTTCTCTAGGAAGTGATCTGTTACTTATGACTGTTTGTTTTTTGCCTAATTGTATGTACCTATCATTACTGTTTTTTTTCCAAATGAATAAATAAGTAAATAGGTACTTTACCTATGGCGACCGTAATACCTAGCGGAGTGGTCAGAAAACATGCTTTTAAAGAAGCGGATTTACATTTAGCCAACTTTACAATATGACAAGTGGCATTATCGTACAGTCTCAACGTACCAAACTCGAGAAATATTACAAATTGTCCCGACCAGGGATCGAACCTTTGCGTCTAAATCCACGGGCTTAACCGATAATATAACTAGCTTACACTAATTGTCTATACTTATAATTTTAAATATATATAAAATATATATTTTATATATATTTATTATGTATTTATATGTACTTGTGTTATTATATATTTATATATTAGTGTATAAGTATTTTAGCTTTAGTTGCTAGTAATAGTTCAAGATTTTTTTTATTTTTTTATTATTAATCTCGATTTTAAATTAATGATTAAATGCACCCACAATCATTGCTCACTATCCCAAAGGTTAGCTGGTAGAAAATGTCACTAGACATTAAGTTCGCCGTAGTAAATGTACATAACATTTAAATGTGTTTTTGTTTATTGTGCAATAAAGAATTTATCTATCTATCTATACTTGTTTGTATTTACAATACAAATTGGAGGATTTTCTAATTCTAAAAGCATAGTAGCTAGTGTTCACTTTACACACGAATTAAAATTTAACTTCATTGTCTGATGATTGGTAGGTAATGTCTAATTGGATGCATGACCCCGATGTGAAGTTTAACGACCTATAAACACACTCCTTTGATCTCTTGAAGTTATAGGTATACCCTTAAATTACCTACTGACGTATACCAATTAAATATTTTTTTCAGACACGTTCCTTTTAATGATTTAAAGATAATTTAATAATTATACATAAATATCAACGTACCTATCTATTTAAAGTGCTGGTATATATCTATGATACGTAAATGACGTACTACTAGGTAGGCAAGTACTCGCGTAGGATGATACTCGTGAATTATAATCATTTTTTATCAATAGATGAATCAGTAAATTACACAGATAATGATTCTGACATACATATTACTTATAATTTGCTCGTTACCTCAAAACGTAGGAATTGGAACGTGCAAAACGCGATGACATTGTAAACCCAAGAGTGACCAGGCTCATTTGATCGAGGCTGGTGGCCCGTGCCCCGTGCGAACAGTAATGGGGTCGCCCGGTCGCAGACCTCAAAACTTGGCATCCAACCGTAATTCGTAGAAATAACCCGCTGACCTAATGAGCTGACTTCAGTACGCTAAAGCGGAAATAAGCGCATCTACCTATATAGTTTATTTTTATGAATTCATAATTAGACTATGTCTCTTCATTCCAATATAAGTAAGTCTTTCTGCTCTTGTCACAACTCTGTTCTCTCCTTTGCCTCTCACCATACTGGATTTACACAACAACAACAACTGCAACAGTAGAAATCCGACAAGCATCCAATCGAATAATATTTTTTTAAAATGGTTTCATCGCATTATATAAATTGTTCATAAGTTATGTAATCGTATTATTACTTAGTATTTAATATATCATACTTATTAGTATGTATTATAGTAATATTATTTTATTTATATATTAGGTAAAAACTTAATTATTTTAATATTAAAAGTTGGTATTATTAATTTGCCTTAATTAACCTAATTAATTAACCTACCTTACATTTAAAATGGTCCACATTGTCCCTAAGGTTGGCTGTCAGATAATGCGGTATTAAGTCCGCCCCTTGTATAACGTGCAATAGAGTAAAGTATCATCACGACCGTGTCCCTTGCTGGTCAGGAATATCTTATAAAGAAGCGGATTCACATTTAGCCAACTTTACTACAGGCCAATCATGACAAGTTGCAAGCTTGTCGATGTCTCTAGCGTACCAAACTCGAGAAATATCACAGATAAATTAATATAAATACATATATTTATTTACTTTAATAAATATTATTGTGTCCCGACCAGGAATCGAACCCGGTACCTCCGAGTCTAAATCCACGGACTAAACCGCTAGACCACGCAATATGCAATAAAGATTTAAATAAATGTATCTACATTAACTATATACATATTTTATTTTGATTTTAAAGAAATAGAAGGTATGTACTGGTAATTAAGTTTATGTAGGTATGTGAAAACAGGAAGTCTTTACAAAAATACAAAATATCAGTAGTTTGTAGGTAGTAGGTAGATAGGTACTACGTTTACAAATTCTTTGCCAGAATACAAAGTTTAAAATAGAGACGAATCGTGCACGCATTCTATAAAATTATTAACGCGGTGAAACTAGACTTCCTAGACTAAGATGGTATTGCGGAAGCGTCATTACGAGAAAAGAGAAATTTCTAATTGAATTTGTGTAATTTGGTGTGTCCACGCGAGACGCGTGATTGAGGCCATCGAAACGTTCACTCAATCACGCTATAAATTATCTAGATAACTATCGAAGTATCATTGATTCGCTGTCGCAGGAATCTTAGAGTCCTCTGTCTCCTTTACTCTGTTTTAAATGAGCCTGCGACACCGAAATACCTCAAGGACAAATTCGCTTATCTCTCTTATTTTCGTGATAAATCTCTCCGATCTTCTCACAACTCACTTCTTTCCGTTCCATCTCATCATTCCGGATTTGTTTGGAATTCCTTTGCGGTTGTTGCTACAAATCTGTGGAACAATCTACCTATTACCATAAGGCAGACATCTACCAGATCATCATTTAAAAAGCTGGTCTACTTACATTTTCTAAATAGCTCCTAGCAAAATTTTTAAGTTTTATATGTATGTTTATTATTGTGTATATATTAGTATTTGGTATATTTATATTTATAAGTAGATTATATATAAGTTTATTATATAAGTATTTAAATCTAATTGATGTGTCACTTATACTTTCCTTGCACCTACAGTTGTTCTAATTAGTCCCAAAGGTTTGGCTGTCAGAGAATGTCTACGGGCATTAAGTCCGCCTTTTGTACTTTGTGCATTAAAGTTTCGAAATAAAATAAATAAAATTGATACGTTATTCAGATAAATGAAAATTCAATCCGAACTAAGAGTCCACTTTTTGATCCATCGAGCATCAATAAACTTTACACCAAACCTACACCTACTGATTTGCTTACATACATGAAAGTTGAATGGGAAAGTTATTATTACAAACTACATACCCAGTTAAAATTTCTCATATCACACATGAATATTATATCTAGGACAAGTGTCGAAATGATTATTGCCTACATAGTCGTATTGTCGCAGGTCGTGACTTCTAAACGGTAAAAACGACAGAATATTTCTGAAGAAGATGAGCACATTTTTGTATTCATCTCGCTCGCACAATGCAACATTTTTAAAGATTATTTAAGTTGAGTGTACTTTGAGAATTGTAGTAAAAAAGTATCATCACGACCGTTTCCCTTTCGTCGTGGTCAGAAACCACGCTTTTGAATAACCGAATTCACATTTAGCCAACTTTACTATAGGCAAATCATGACAAGTGGCAAGTGTTATTGTAAATGAGAAGGCGTGGATAAATGCAGAATAATATAATAAACATAAAACAGAAAATTTGTATAAACAAAGTGACAGCGCTAGATTAACAACAGATAACCACAGACTAGGGTATCCATATAAGTTGTCGAAGCTACCAGCCAATACTGAACTTCAACAGCAAGCTCATCGATGTCTCCAGCGTACCAAACTCGAGGAATATCACAAATAAATTAAATGTATTTATTTACATTAATAAATATTTTTGTTCCCGACCAGGAATCAAACCCGGTACCTCCGAGTCTTAATCCACGGACTTAACCGCTATACCACGGAGGCAGTAGGCACAGAATTGTAGTCTAATAACTTTCTAGAGAACAAAACTACGGACATTTTAGACACATTTTCACTTACATACTCTTATATATACCTAATTTTAGACAGAGAATTATTGCAAATACATTTATAACAGCTTTAAATGATCTTAAAAAGATTTGCTACTGTTACACAGGAGTAGGTTAGCACTTACGATCACCATTTGCTTTATAGCGTAGCGCTTAGTTTATTAATATTGCCTTTATATTTTGCTGTAGCTACTGCTATCTAGAAAGAGATCAATAGAAAACACGTTTGATTCAAAGTAGAAACGAGGGCTGTAAGTGTGATAACCTGACGCCCTTAATAGGCAAACGGGGTGTGGCAGTATGCTGTGGTGTAGACTGTATAACACAAAGGCGTGCTCGAAACCGCAGCTGCAGTGGTCCCGCCACCGATCTTATCCTTGCCATACAAGGCGACTGCCGACCCTCGCTAAATGACCCGTTACTCCGGCGAAAGCTATAAACGATACTTAAGTGGAAGGTTGATTCATTCGATTTAACAAGTAGGTTTGCCAGTAATGTTTCTGCAGACGTGGGTTGAGGACCGATATATAGAGAACAATCGAATATGCATATCATGCTGAGCTTGACCGGCATAACCTTTCAGGATAACTAGGTGCAGATATAGTGCATAATGTATTTATATCGAGAAAACTCTCGTCTCATTTGGAATATGATGGCACCCGAAGTGTTTATCAATTATTGTATTAAATGAGTGACATTATCATATCAATTATAATGGAACTTTATTTAGTGTCAAAAGTCAAAAACTAATTGAGGGGGCACGATAAATACGAACTTTACCATTATGCACTACATCTGTAGGTATGTGCCTGATTTTAATAAGTATACTTGTATATCGCACCCTTAGTAACTTACGGCCGAAGTAAAAAGTTTTGTATAGTGTGATTTTTATATACTATCGTGCTAGGTTGAAGTGGCTGCCAATTCGCTGTCGCAGGAATCTTAGAGTCCTCTGTCTCCTTCACTCTGTTTTAAATGAGCCTGCGACACCGAAATACCACAAGGATAAATTCGCTTATCTCTCTTCTTTTCATATTAAATCTCTCCGATCTTCTCACAACTCACTTCTTTCTGTTCCTTCTCATCATTCCGGATTTGTTTCGAATTCCTTCGCGGTTGTTGCTACAAATCTGTGGAACAATCTACCTATTATGCCTACATAAGGCAGGCGTCTACCAGATCATCGTTTAAAAAACTGGTCTACTCACATTTTCTAAATAGCTCCAAACATATTTTGTAAGTTGTATATATGTATATTTATTATTGTGTATGTATTAGTATTTAGTATATTTATAAGTTGATTATGTAAGTTTATTATATAAGTATTATTATATATCTAATCTTGTATTATGTTCCTTGAATCTAATTGTTGTGTCACTTATACTTTCATTGCACCTACAGTTGTTCTAATTAGTCCCAAAGGTTTGGCTGTCAGAAAATGTCTACGGGTATTAAGTCCGCCTTTTGTACTTTGTGCATTAAAGATTTGAAATAAATAAATAAAATTTTAAATGCGAAGGGCACAAAATGGAACTTACTACCTAAATATAATTTAGTTATCGAAGAACAAATCTGCAGAATTTCACATTTACAACTTAAATAATAAGCATTTTATTCGTAAAATAAACCGAAATGTAAGAATCCAGAATCTATAAACGCGATTTTCCAAAAAAATACTCTTTTGTATTGTATTATAACGTAACCATGTTAGTAAGGTGTATTTATGTCTGTTTATGTATAATATTAGTATTTAGTATGTTGATAATATATTACATATATGAAGCTATATAAGTATGTATATAATATATGTTAAGTCATTCTATAATTGTATATTTTTACCATTAATTTCATTGCACCTATATTTGTTCAAATTTGTCCCTAACGTTTGGCTGTCAGAGAATGTCTACGGGCATTAAGTCTGCCTTTGTACTTTGTGCAAGGATTTATTAAAATAAAATAAATAAATATTACTAACGGTGCAATATATGTAGGTATATTACACACATCTTCATTTGCTAATAATATTAACCAGAATTTATTTGATTGAACTATAAAGATGCTGACTCAATATCGAATTTCTATGAAAAGAATAGATGCGTAATTTGATGATGAATAAATAAAACAAAATATCAATTTAGGAATAGTCTAAGATACGTTTAAGAGCGCCCTTCACCGATCGCGCATCCGAATGGAAACCACTTGTTATGAAATAAAATACCCTAACAAAAGCAACAGTGATATTCGACATAAGTTCAAGGCTATTTTTTTTAAATAACACTAAACTACATGTATTATTTTACACCAGCTGATAGTGTCGCTTATAAGGATCAAACTTTGGATGTAAGTAATGTCAAACTTAAGTAAATAGCAGGAATCGAACCCTTTTGTTAAATTTTTTGGATCCAATTCCCGGCAATGCTGATTATATCTTCAAAAATAATCCTTTACTATACTACAGAATAGGGCTACTGAGCGTTTAATGCCTTTGGATCTCTCTCGCTTGATCAATACAACATTTTTAAAGTCTTAGTGTGCTTTTGAGAAATGTAGTCTACTAACTTTCTAGGGAATAACATTTTGGAAATCTTAGTGCATATTAATAATAGATTTGTTTTAGAAAAAGCGTTATAAAATTATTTGCTAATTTTCTCTGTCTCAAATTAGGTATATGAAAGTGGAAATATTTCTAAAATGTCCGTAATTTTATATTCTAGAAAGTTAACAGACTGCAATAGAATACAATTTATCTCTTAAAATATTTAAAGATAAATTATACAAATATCTACTTACACAGAATAAGTCACCATAACTTATTATATAGGTACATACGAGTATATATGTATTTTATATTTAGATATATACTTATTTGTTTATCTATGTATATTGTATTGCTTATAATAGTACTAAGTATATGTATGTAATTAATTTGTGTTTTATATAGTAATAAATAATTTCAACTATCTATTTTCTTCGTAACCTTCTGCACCCACTTATTACAGATCTCAGTCACAAAGGTTAGTTGGTAGAAAATGCATTTACGGCATTAACCTGGCCTATGTACCTGGCCTATGTACCTGCACTTGTTTTGGTTTTGTACAATAAATAATTTATTATTAATATTATAAATAGACAAGGTACTTTAAAAATGCTGTATTGTGCGAGCGAGAGGGAAGCACAAGCGTTTAACAGTCTTAAACTTGTTTCGTTAGACCACCTATCACCACCGTTTTTGTTTGTGGATTTTATTCGGATACTCGATCGATGAAGGTTGCCCTTAGACATATCTTGTACCTACTATAACTGTTACTAAATTGTGAGAGCATCGACTCATTTACGTAAAATACCTGTTTACTAATGAATCAGCTTCTATACAATACCTACCGATTGAGATACTAGTCACAGTATGCAAATATTTTAAAAGTTTAAACGGCATCGTCAAAGGAAACTGAAGGTAATAAACAAATCGGGTAAAGGCAATAACTACAATAATATTAATAAAAATCAAGAGACTGTCGCATAAGAAAATGTTAAAAGAAAGTTGAAACAGTCAGACATAATTTACCGTGAAGCTGTAGAGTAAGTGTAGGTAGATAAACGCAAATGGAGATTACATACCATTATATCGCAACTCAAATGCCGTCTCTAATGCTATGGTCACGCGTGGCTCTAAGTTATCGGCCGCGCTGACCTGCTCCAGGCCATATACTTATCTTTCACCTCCATTTCTAGAAATTATATTTAACGGATTATTTGTTATCTCTTATAAGAGAATGATTACTAGAGATGAAACGGATAGTGGTTTGGCCAGATACCGGTTACCGAATATTCGGCAAGCTACGAGGCCGGAGCGCCGGATATCCGGCAACCGAATATTCGGCCCTTTATCGCGTTACATGACGCGACCAGTTTGATTTGAAATTATTATTACCAACAAATGCAGAAAATTTGGTATTCATTTACCATAATTTGCCACTTGTTAATTTTGAGTATTAAGCTAATTAATAAAATATTTTTTTGTGGAGTGATTATTAAAATAAACTGTGTCCATAACGTAGTGTGGTATCATTTTCCTCGTATAAAATAATGAGAATGTTTTGAATATAACTATCCGGCATCCGACCGGATACTGAGTTACTATCCGGTATCCGGCCGGATAGTAAAATTAAGGCCGGATATCGGATAGTTACCGGATATTCGTTTCATCTTTATTGATTACATTAAAAAAAAAACTAAGATCGTAATTATTATTAAATTCAAACTAGCGGTTAAGTCCGTGGATTTAGACTCGGAGGTACCGGGTTCGACTCCTGGTCGGGACACAAAAATATGTGTGCCAGTGTAACATACTTCCTTTAATTATCAGACAGGCATCATCTCTTAAAATATTTAAAGATAAGCTATACACATACTTATTTCACAAGCAGAATAAGTCGCCATAAGTTACTTATTATATGTGCGTATATATATATATTTTATATTTATTTGTTTATGTAGGACATTTATTTATGTATAAGTACTATGTTTGTAATTAATGTGTATTTTATATAGTAATAAATAATTTCAACTATCATTTTTCTTCTGCTGCACCCGCTTATTACATATCTCAGTCACAAAGGTTAGTTGGTAGACGCCTATGTACCTGCACATGTTTTGGTTTTGTACAATAAATAATTTATTATTATTATTATTTTGCAAGATCAAGAGCAAGACCACCGATATATTGTAATATCTCCAAAACTGTTTTGATTTGACGTTTAGTTTCCCTATGACAAAGTTGTTCGTTTTGATAAAACATCATGTGAAGCGATATATTAGTATATAGGGTTTTTGTTACAACATGTATACCTTTTAGGATACGTCAATAAGATCTATAAATATGTAAAATTTAAATTATATTAGATATGGGCCTAATTCTGGCGCTTTCGACTTGCGTGTTGGTTCGAAATATTCAAATGAAAAGCTACAGATCTCCATAGAAAACTGTAAGTTTCATTCGAGCAAATCGAGCGGACTTGCATGTCGAAGACGCGAGAATTGGGGCCCAGTAGTTTGCGGACATACACTAGAGTTTCACAAGGTTTTCTTACTATAATCATCATTTTTCATTACAGCCCCTAGAACACAGCGTCCTAGACCTCCACTGCTGGAGATGGGCCTTCCAAAACATATATGTATCTGGAGAATTTGGCCTACACTCTACACGGTGGCCAGACGGCTTGGCGAGGATATGATGACAATTTATTAACGATTCCACAAGTTGGTATTAGTGAAACCGAGACCGACGGCTTAACGTGTTCTCCGAGGCACGGGAACGGTGGTGTTGTAAATCTATGACAAATGTACGTAAGAAAAGTGTATTATTTCTCATTGGTACATGCCGAAGGGGCCACCGAGCCACCGAGCCACCACCACATAATTAGAAACAAATATATATTTTCTGTCATAGCAAGAGTGTGCAAGACCAATACCAAGATTAAGGGTTGAAAACCAAGACCGAGACCAGCTGTTCTGATGCAAGACCAAGACTGACCAACAGAACCCACAAGTCTTGCTTTAGGTACACTAAATACAGATAAACAAGAGGTCACAAATTCAATCATGAGCAATTTCTTTTCAACACCAAATGCCTTATTAATTCCTTAACATACCTACTCGTACATCTATCAAATGCTTTTTGTAAGCGATGAAAGCAAACACGTACGTACCTACTTACGTTTTATTTTGTTTAATTGAAAGCGTGATTACTATTTGATGGCCGATGAAAGAGTAAACGGACAGCTCGTTAATATTGCGAAGTTAGACAGTAGATAAAAAGATCAACCTAACAAGCAGTGACGAATGATTTATTGACTTTAAGATCTTAGTATTTAGAACAGTGATATTTTAGCAAACATATTTTTAATATTAATTAGTGACTAAAGTAAACGTAGGTAAGTATCCAAAAATACTGCATCACACGAATCGCTCTATAAAATTAGAAATGATAGATAATTTAAAATAACGTTTATTGGATAAGAATCCAATATGTTCAGTTAGTGAGCACTGCCTTCTTGAACCCAGAATATCTTGTCCAGAAGGCAGTGCTCACTAACTGAACTTATTGGATTATTATCCAATAAACGTTATTTTAAATTATGTAAAATGGTGTACAAGGTCTAGGAACGTTTCGGAAGTCTATTCAAACTTTACATTGAGCACACGTAACTATTTGTAACAGGCGTAAAATTTAGTTAGGAAAATTTTCAAGTAGGTATGTGCGTGCTGCAACAATAACGTTGTAAGACGTGCGTGTTATCTAAAGGTAACAATAGGAAATAGGAAGTAAAATTCTGATCAATTGTTCTTTGAAAATGTCTAAAATATCCAGCGAGACGATTCATAAAGAAATCCAACAAATATTACAATTTGTCGCTAGCAGGGGTCATTGTCAATGCGTTAAAACTTAATAAATATGCTAATAGAAACAGGAACATGCGTCCATCCATTGTCACGCCTTGATTCTATTCACAATACTTAACATACAGAGAGGTACTCGTACAAACATTAGGTACTTACCTACATAATGTGGAACCTCTGTTATATGCACACAGTCACGGCCTAGTTTAGGACGGGTTTCAAGTGGACAATTGTGGTGATTTCGAAAAGCCCGTATGTGGAAAACGTACTTCTATTGTTCCTTTTAACTACCTAGTTTGAATATCAGTTTACTGGAGTAAATAGTTACCTTCTATAAAACATGGTTTTCTCACATCATTTGTACGATTTATATGTAGCAAAATTAAATAAACTAGACTCAGAAACATATGATCTAGCTCCCACAATGTTAGCAACCGTAATCAGTCACCTATGACTGACATCAGTCCCTAATACTATACTAATTCGAGCCTGATCCTGAAACGCGTGGATACATTTTACTGGCTTTTTATCGGCACGAACGGTGGATTTTCTCGCCCCGGCAGACTGGACATCAGTCTGCCGACCACCTATTAATATATATTTATAATGCAATCGCGTTTGTAGGCACTTTAACAATGATGTGAAAATAAAGTAAAAAAGATTTAAAGAGGATTTGCATTCCTCTCGCTCGCACAACCAATATTTTCAAAGATTATTCATGTCTCAGTATAGTTTCTAGGAAATAAAATTTCGGAAATTTTGAATATATACTAAATCATACTTTTTGTTTTTGTAAAATAGAGGAAATTTATTATATTTTTAACATTTATCCCTGTCAAAATTAGGTATATGAAAGTAAAAATATAAACTTTGAAAATATTGGATATTTTAAATTGAAAAATTGTAATTCGTAAAGTATAAAAAATACCTAGCTTAAAAATACGAATGTTGAGTTTTGGGTCATTGATAGCAAGCAGCCTTTACTGCTATGGCCCTTTGACAATATTTCGGAAAACATAAGCCGATAACCTAGTAGAAAATATATATTTTTGGTATTTTGTAGGTTACTTAGCGCATTTTGAAATGACTGAGCCAAGTGTCTACTGAGTATTTGTGCGATCAAAACAATACAATAAGAACCAAACGTTATCTTTCCTATTTCGTTTAATCAAAATGTGTCAATCTAATTATACTTTGAAGGTGACAATAAAGCGTAACCAAGTCAAGGAAAATTACTAAAACTAAGTGATATTAAATTACCTATAAACTATTAAATAAATATTGAAATCATACTACTTAATAATGACTTCCGTATGAATGGAAAATATACCTAATTAGGTATTTTAACACAGATAATATACGAAAGGTACCTACCTAAGTAAACCAAAACTCCCGCTGTTATCTTTTTATGCTTGAGAACCAGTCTTGATATAAATCTTATCGTCACTTGAAAAACACTATCACAAACTAGTCATAGCACATCACATCACTATACGTCGGGACTAAAGGAATTAAGCGCGTCCCAATCACCGGTAGTGAACAGGAGCCTCAGGACAGACAACCGTTCGGGTCTCTTCCTGAGCGATTGAATGCGTCTGGTCAGATTGCAGCCGTCGCGAGCAGTGCCCTTCACCCTGATGAGTTGCAAACCCTCAAGGTTTTGCTAGTCGCACAATAGCGTCCGCATCGCGTCGTCGACTTCTCGGCCTCGCACGAAAACATCCAGTCGTGTTGTCTACGTTTGTATTCTTATTTTAGTATATCCATTGAAATCTGTCTTTTAAAAATTCAATAATGCCGTGTCGTTATTGTAGTGCAGCCATATTTGGTTGTGTTTACATCGAGGCCGACAACTTCCTTAATGTAGTTAGACGTGTTTGTACATATTAAGAGTATTTTGCTCTTTGATATTAGTCACTGGGGTATTATGTGGTTTTATAATAGGTGCATGAGTCACTGTCCAATAACTGTCTCGATGTGAATGTTATGATAAGTAATAAATACAGTTTCACACTAATCTTCAAAAAATACTAAGCGGTTTTAGGGCATCGTCTCTCTCGCGCTGTAGTTATTTACCTTCAGATCCGTCTACCTACAGGTTTATATCTGACTGGTCTATTTTCTTGTGACCATCATTATCGCAGCAAGGTATAATTTATAATAGTAGGTATGTTATACTCGTAGATTCGTATAGGTTACGCACTACTCTTATATTTCCGAATCCCATAGTAGAAGTATTAACAACGAAGTTTATAGCATGTATTTTCGGGTAGTGATTCTGTTTATACTGTGCTTGCTTGTTTATAATTGTTAATTTTATCATTTGTGTAGATTTACTTTAGTTTAAGTTAACATTTTCATCCATTTAATTTTTAGTTCATGCATGCAGTCTACAATAGTTTTAGCTTATTAAATTTCCCTTTGTTTTTGAATTTGATAATTGTTGTAATTTAATAACTGTTTGTTTTGTTTGTTGGCAATTATTTCTGCCAACGTATTATCTTAGCTATACAGAGGGGAAATGTTGCCAGTCTTCTTGGGACTATCACTGAAGGGTCGTCTCTAGAGGACATTTTTACTTATAGTTTATTTTTTATTAGGTTTAGTTTATATTTATTTTAATTTTTACTTTTAAGTAGTTTGTTTTAATTTATATTGTAATTATTTTATACTGATTGTTTATAAATAAATAAATTTATAACTGTTTGTTGTACCTTTTCTATATAAATAAATAATTCGCTTTTAAGGTAGGCTTTTTAAAAATACAACTGAGGAACGCTTCATGTATTCCGTCCAAGGATATTATCTGTGCAGGAAGAATACCTAAATCTGATTTTAGGCAATAATAATTTAAATTACCATTTGCTAAGAGATATCAATAAAGATACTATTTATGTATGTGACATAATTTTTATTCTAGCATGAGTTAAGTAATAAACTGTAATCTTATCTTAGCATTGTAGAATATTTTGCAGGACGAAAGGAGTTGATTGGTGGTGGTGCAAATCTTGAAGATAATTTATTTGTAGGGATATTTATTTTATGGCCGTTAAATAAATCATTGGAACTGTTTGGCATAACAAATATGTCTTTGTTTCTATATGCATGTAAACCGTAGTCAGATCCGAGTGTCAGAGCAAGATCATCTGGGTTGATGTTGGTTCTTTGAGTTGGATTGTTCTCAAGCAGCTGACGGAGTCTCGAGATGGTAGCCGCTTGCTTTTCTCTTTCCATTTCATTAATTAGTATGGGCAGGTTAGTAGCACATACCCATAAGTAAAACATTCCCACTGAAAATGAGAGGAGTTGATTACTTGTTATCGTACAACAAAAATACTAATACAAAGCAACCGCGCCATGATGTATGAGTGCATAATACTAGGGTAGTATAAAATACGAGTTCATCGGCTATTTCAGATAATACAGTACCCGGGCGGCCCTCTTCGCGTAGCTCGTTCCGTGTCAGTAGATACAAAACACCACTCACGCAACCGGTATCTTTATAGTCTATACTTGGGACTTTTTTTATCAATTAAATAAACGTAGTAAATAGTATAATAACATTTCAAGTTGTCAGTACTTAAAATCACATCTTTAATCTGCGTTCTGCTTACAACGAGGCTCGGTGTTAGGAGTCAGTTAGATAAAATAATAAATAAATATTTCCAGACAGGTCACACAGCGCCATCTAGTTTCCGTGGTAAGCTACGAGGCTTGTGTTACGGAAACTAGATGGTTGATAAACTACATATTATACTTTTTTTTGTCAATATATACATATAAACACCCAGACCGAGACAAATTATACAATGTACAACTTGCCCCCGGTGGGAATCGAACCCACGACCTCCCGAGTTCACGGCAACGTTTGTTACCACTAGACCACGGAGGCGGTCAAGTCTAGATGTTTGTAGATTTTAAAAAGCATAAGATATCTAGCGGTGGTATTCCGGTTGTAAGAACGCTTTTCCTAAAAACCAAAAAATGGCGGTTCAAACCTCGGCTTGTACCAATGAAAAATACCATTTCTAATGTAGAAATATTTGTCAAACATTCACAACTAATCACAACACCACCGTTCCTATGCAGAGCACGTTAAGCCGACCGCGTGGGTCCCGGTTCCAGTCTCCTCTCTGTGGAATCTTTATAAATTGTCATTAAAATTTACATCAGACCCTCGCCAATCCGTTTGCCCAGGAGTGACGAATTCTGGAAGGCCCTATTTATAATAATTTGAGTTACTGGCGAGCTTGCCACTAGTCGTGAGTAGCTTAGAGAAGAGAGATAAAAATAACTAGCGTATTTATAAAGCAAATTTTCCAACTACCCTCAAAATACCTTTTTGATCATAAATTATACAAACATATTTAATATACACACAAAACAAATTTTAGCATTACAGTTTCGAAAATTATGAATATATTGTAAAGACTTAGTTTATATGTATACACATGTAGAACATAATGGTTTTTTATCGTATTTTATCGGTAAAGTTCGTATTTATCGTGCTCTCGTTTCAACTTTCAAACTTTAGAATATCTCTAGTATGTGTTTTATTTTATTTATTTTCTGAATCCTGTATATATTTAATTACCAATTTGTATTATATTATAGATATGTATAATATGTATTGTATATGTAAGTAGTATTCGTTTGTATTTTTTTTTGTCTTTTTATTACTAATACTAACACAACATGTCACCTTGCGCCCACCTGATGGTAAGTGGCGCGCAAGGTCCATGAATATTAGCAACTGGAATCAGACACTCATGACTGACATCAGCCCCTAACACTATGTCGGCTTGACTGGGCATGACGGCAATTCGAGCCTGATCCCGAAACGTGTGGTTACACTTTACTGGGTTTATCGGTACGAACGGTGGATACTTCCTCGCCCCGGCAGACTGGGCAAATTACCACCATCAGTCCGCCTACCACCTATTAAATGTATTGTTTATTTAATATTTGCTTGGCACTCTGCCTGTCATAGTACAAACTCCGAAAGGTTAGCTAGTGGAAAATGCCTCACGGCATTAAAATCGTTTGTCTGCACATTTATTTATTTATCTGGAACTCCAACAGCATAACCAAAAATACAATATTATCAAATTTTACACAATAAATAAGGCCAAGAATGGGTTCACAAATTATACGCAAAAATATAAATCCACCGTGAAGACAGATTAAGAAATCAACAAAAATAAAAAGTGCATAAAACTAAGGAAATTTACAAAATCAAGACAATAGTTACAAAAACACACAAAACAATAACATACTATAAGACGGAAGAAAATATGTATTTATTCCTACCCATCAGCCACAGATACCAAAGCTATATATCGTAAACTGTATTAAATACAACAATGATAATAAATTAAAAATACCAATAAGTAAATTGGTCGAAGGACTGTAAATTAAGTGTGTATGTATGAGCGCGTGAGTGTGTATGCGTGTATGCGCTAGGGTGTGTGTACCTATGTGTGATCAATGTGTAAAGGGATTAAGTTTTTCCACTGCTACTATTTTATGTGTTGGAGCTTATGGCGTTAATCAAATTATTCTGTTACATTAATTAGTTATTCTAGTTTTTGTGCAATAAAGCATTTTTATTATTATATTCCCGTTGTAGTCTGGAAGTGTGGGTAGAGAACAATGTTTAATCAAGTGCATGTGCGACTTCCATTCATAGTTTCTAAAATTAAACCCCCACAATACTCACGCAGTGTAAATCCAGACACAACACTAGCACAGATCAATAAGCCGATGTCCATTGTATTTTGTTTTAAGATCAATAAGCACGTCGACACCGCCAGGGATAACGTTAGTAAACGTAAGAATTCTACTAAAATATAACCCACCATCAAGGAATTGTTGAGCTGAAATTATTCATAAACAAATTCAAAATTCTTTATGGCATAAAAACATCTTAACCTAATAATATGTTACAACAGTAACATTAAAAGTTAAGTATCATCACGACCGTTTCCCTTTCGGGGTGGTCAGAAACCACGCTTATAAAGAAGCGGATTCACATTTAGCCAACTTTACTTTATAGGCCAATCATGACAAGTGGCAAGCTCGTCGATGTCTCTGGCGTGCCAAACTCGGGAAATATCACAAATAAATTAAATATTATTGAAATTTATTAATTAAAATTTATAAATATTATTGTGTCCCGACCAGGAATCGAACCCGGTACCTCCGAGTCTAAATCCACGGACTTCACCGCTAGATCACGGAGGCAGTCATAAACATTGTTTAGACTAAAAAGGTCCGCCGACAGCTGTTTATAGAACGAGTAAAAATAAAGGACTAGAAAATTTAGTGTAGTGTTAATTATAAAAATATCTAGCATTAAATCGCAAGCCATCTTGAGCACAATACGAGTGGCATCTATTTCAGTGTATTCCCTTAAATATCTCAATATAATATGTCAAAATTTTTTAATTCACGTAAACATATTACAAGCTTTTGTGACACGTCATTATTAAACTTATTTCTTATTTTGAATGATTCTACTTATGCTAGTGGAAGACGTAACATCCGTATTCTAAGACATTTCCTCACGACGCCTCCTCCACTTAACATTTCCTTCCAGCTGTCAAACGAAAAATATTAATTTATTATCTTAAGAGGATTCGGGCAATGTGGTGATGATATCCGAATCTCCGGGATTCGTCATAACGAGTGTGCACACCCGGTAGTACTTTCCACATGCTGTGCCAAGCTCGATGTTGTTTCCGCTGTAGTGGTGGTTTGCTAACAGTGCATAGTATTCAATTTTTGATTTACTTAGGGGGGGTTCTTGGCGATGATTCTATAATTTCCCTGGCGGAAGGTCTTCAAAGTCTGTTTGTATCCCAGGCAGTACTTGCCCGATTTCATAACAAGAGCCAAGCGCGAGTTAATAGAGTCGATCGCCTTTTCCTGTTTCTTAGCCGCAACAATTTTGGCGTTTGGGCACTTACACAAATTCACTTCGACAACCGACGAAAAAAGAAATAATTTTCTGTTATAGTTACGATATAAGTTAATAATAATAATAATAAATTCTTTATTGTACAAAACCAAAACAAGTGCAGGTACATAGGCGAGCTTAATGCGGTAAATGCATTTTCTACCAACTAACCTTTGTGACTGAGATATGTAATAAGCAGGTGCAGTATGTTACGAAGAAAATAGATAGTTGAAATTATTTATTATGTACTATATATAACACAAATTAATTACATACATATAAAAACTATACTTATACATAAATAAATGTCATACATAAACAAATAAATATATACGTATATATAAAATACATATAAATACATAAGTTAAAAATAGAGCCGAGCTGACAATTTTGTTTTGAAGGTCAGCCGTAAGCTGGTACATTAGACGCCATTTTTATTTTAATCGTCTCAATTATTATTATTATTTTATTTAACATTTGAAATACAAACGGAGATCATGGCTAAAGTAAGCATTTAACAACAGATATTAATTATCCATATGTGAGCCAGATCCCATAAAAAGTACTCGCTAAGAACAATTACATAGAATTAATTTTCTTTTGACAGCTGGAATGAAATGTTGAGTGGAGGAGCCGTTGGGGAATGGTCTTAGAATATGGGTGTAAGCAGGAAAGTGGTCCAAGGAGTATAGCTGCAGAAGACGAACAGTTTAGTAGGTTCCAGTGACCTATTAATATTTAATCTGATTGAAAAAGGAATCTGCAATGAAAACTCTTTGGTACCTAATATAATTACCTAAAAACCTGCATTTTTATTACGAAATATATTATTTTTTGGATATTATGCCTAAGTGAGCAGCTTCTAAGTGTACAAATCGAGACTTCTAAGCGAAATCAAATATATTCTGATCTCAAAATTGCCGTTGTATTAATAAAACCTTTTTTATTTTTAAAGACGGTTTTCGCTTTCTTAATTCGTATTTTAAGGTAGGTAGCGTTAAGTTAAAATACATTTTTCTGATATAAACATAAACATTTAAAAAATGATGCAACATAGGTGTAAACAAGGTACCATTGCCGCTAGCGACATCTGCAAAAAGCTTTGCCTGATACACCCCATTACAGAATTACACAACAGCAATAAATAAATATCTTTAAATTTCATCCATGAGTACCTATGAGAAACATACAGCCGGTTTCTCGAAGCTCTACTTAATTATTTCCTAAGAAATTATTATCTTTTCTCACAAACAAATTTATTTCATTATTTGTTATTGATTTGTAAAACGCATAATTGACAACTTCCCACACATTTGTGTAAATGACAGTTCCCTTCTTAATTATTTCTGAAGATATGTTTGTGAAACGCGAAACGCATTTCTTGCAAAACCTGTTAGTTTTTACTTAAGTAATAATTAAGTACCAAAAAATACGTTCGAGAAACTGTGAGTTACGTGAATCTGTCTTACCGTGTATGCTCCGTATATGTAGAGACAACACAACAACATGTACATACATGTTAGTGTTATAGCAATCGAAAGGAACTTATCGGGATCTGGAATAAAATGTATAGGTAATATGGTATGACCTAAGTATAACATAATTAACCCTTCTATGTTTATTTATAAAATTATTTTTTCTGGAAAAAAAGATAAGCTAGAATTTAATTCCTTGGTTTTTTTTTAGGCCACGACAGTGTGTCACAAACGGCGCCTGGGAACAAACGTGCATTAGAACCGTAAAATGGGGGGAAACGGGATACTTTCTGTGTTCAATATTACTTTTCAACGTTTTTACTTTGGGTAGGTATACCAATAAAATCGAGATTTGAGTTTTTGAGAGAAATGGTCTTGGTATTTTTATTTTCCAATTCCGATGCCTATTATGTATAGTTAATAAATATCAACAAAATCTTTAAATTATTGCTTGACCCGATTTGAAATAGGTGGTAGGCGGACTGATATATATTTACACATTTCGAGATCAGATGCCCGCAGTCAAGCCGGCATAGTGTTGGGAACTGATGTCAGTCATGAGTGTCTGATTCTAGGTGCTAACACTTATGGACCTCGCGCGCCACTTACCATCACGTGGGCGCAAGGTCACATGTCGTGCTAGTATTAGAAAAAATACCTTTGGGGTGGATCGGGTCACGTGTGGGGATAATAAGGTTTTCGATAGGGCTGGCACTGTTTTCTTGAAAATATTATTTAAAAAATGCATAAAAAACATGAGATGCTTATTCTGTTAAAAAAACATTGAAAATATTTCTGAACCTTTCACTAAGAAGCGAAATCCGCCAGTTTCTGACCCAAATGATTAACAAGTTTTTACGTATAAGTACTAAACAGAATAAAACATTAAATAAATGAGACCGCAAAATAAAACCTCAGTTTTGTCCCCATTCCCACCCTAGATCCATCTTTCAACTTTGTACGGAATTACATTACCGCCTACTAGGATTGTGCCGAGGAATACAAAAAAATACAGGCCCTCCCTGCCTCTCCTATTTTGACTTACCATCGCGTATACTCTCCAAATAAACCTTGAAGTAAGGCATATGGAAATCATTGACCCAAGACGAGAGGGTCGTCTGAAACTCGTCGCCTCGTGCCTGAGCTACAATGCAAGTTATGAGTACCACCAAAGCTTGTGCCTAAAAACCAATCAAATTAATTAATAAAATAATAAAGTACCTATCATAACTGTATATCATACGCGGTAGTCAGAGACCGTCTTTTTAAAGAAGCGGTTACATCCAACTATACTATAGGACAAGTATCAAGCTCGTCGATGTCTATAGCATACATTTGAGTGTTTTTTTATTTAAACTTAATTGCACAAAGTACAAAAGGGGACCTCATACCGCTATACAACCGTTCGGTACAACGAGAGCAGTAAGTACCTACATAAGGTAGGTGCAATACTATAACCTACATAAATAACCATACATTTTATCCTAGATAAATAAAATACTAGCAATACAATTATCTGAATCATATAAAGACCTAAAACAAAGGAAGGAACATAGAAAATTAGACATATAAACTTCATTTTATTCATTACAGCCCCTAGAACATAGCGTCCTAGACTTCCACTGTTGGAGATGGGCCTTCCAGAACATATATCTGGAGAATTTGGCCTACACTCGCAAGGCTGTTGGCCAGACAAGTTGGCGAGGAGTGTCATATAAACATTACAAATAACTTCTTGACAAAATCTTTCAAGACAAAATTTCCTAAGCATTCCATGGATTCACCGTGCGGGTGCTGGGTCCATCGTGTGTGGGTAAGAAGTGAGAAGAATTGTGTTTTGGGCTTGCGAGCGACAATAGGCTGGTTTAAAAAGGAGGCTTTCATTTTTATTTTATTGCGCGATAATACGCTCACCATCCAAAATTCTACTCCTATCCCTACCCAACCAAATACTGTATGATTCCGTTAATGCCGTCTTGGAAGATCTTTCCAAAAATAATAAATGTCGTCAGACCTGCTTAGCCCAATTTATCAGTAAGTGGTGCAAAGATTTTGCTGAAACTCCTCTCGCACCAACTTCCACTGCGGAAAGCCGAGTCTTGAGCCCGTTCCTGATAATTTCTTCTATGAGATCATAATATTTATTCGACTTCATGTCGTGGTATTTAAATGATTTCGTTAATTAAAACTAACTAGGTACTGTGATTAATTAAAGATTAGTTAACCACCCTATTACCTACAGAGACTTCGCTTTGGTACAACCCAGCCTTAAAAGTTCTTGTAACAAAATAAAAACTAGTTCAACCAGATTAGAAAATGGCAGCCCGGTCTATAACATACTCACCAGTGAAAATAAACCAATTAAAATTCCTCCGAGTCGCAGTGAAAACCAGAAACAACAACTATAAACAAAAGCCATTTTAATGAATCGTGTAGGTACTTCGGTTCCTATACTTGTATCATGGTAGGTGCCCACTTCATAGTCGTAGCTGACGTAATATTTTGTAAATACGGTATAATGTTATTTTTCATTTTAATTTTATTTTGTACTTCTTGTGGCGGGTGTTCATTACATATTGATCGACATAGGACTGCGTGACCTAAGCTCTCAGGGACTGCTATTTCGTGACATAGGTCAATTATTAGATTAGTAGATAACAGAATTGATTTGGACGCAGAATATTCAGGGGGCGTATCATATATCACGCGGCGAACGAGTGCCTTAACTCCGTACGTAGCCACGACTCAGACTTAGCTGTAACACAGGGCCAACAGTGAGAGAGAGATGGTTTATAGGGTTTTAGTCCGAGGCGCCCTGGGGCCTCCTTAGGAGGCTTCACGGATGAGTCGGGCATGCGATATATGCATGCATTGAATATGGTACAAATATAGAAATGAAAATTAAACAAAAATAAATTTCAAAACAAATCAAACACAATACTTACATACAATACGCCATCAACATTGTTCTTCCCTTTTAGAATATCGTATTTTAAACTTCCGTAGCATGCAGGTCGGCATATTGCCAGTGAAACAACAAAGTCAATTTAAAAGTGCACGTCAAACACGACTATAACCGGTAATGCACTGTCATAGACTAATTAATTCAGGGACGATTGTCCTAGCTTTAATTCTCATACCGTTTAGCTTATTGTCTCATCTTGTAATATTTCAAGTCTTTGGGCATAATGAACCAAAGATAACTCAATATACAGTAGTATTTTTGTAGTAGCAAAGTTCTCTCTATAGAAATAATAAGTTTGTTCCTTTTCATGAATTGCTAGTTCACAGACAATATAAAGATGTAAAATGGCGTTTGATTTGTCTCCAATATCTTTAGTTAAGCATCTGGCGGTATTTTTAAAGTGATAATGTCGAATATATTTTAGTAGGTAGATACTTGGTATAAAATTAACTTTATTATTTGTAATACTTAGTTTTTTGTTACTGTACGATTTATTTTATGCCCCAACCTATGTAACTAAAATGTGATGTATTTATTTTGCAATAAATATTTTCATTATTATTATAGGTTAAATATTACTTACAATTTATGGAATTCATGTCTGAAATAAAAGTTCATTATTATTATTATATTATATTATAATAAGGGGGTAATAAATAAAAGAAAAGACTACAACAAAGACATATAATTTGGTAACAGTCAATATTTTTTTTATTAAATGTCTTTAATATTTGCTATTAAGGAAAAGACATAGGTAAATAAATATTTATATGTTATTGATTTCAACAATATATTATAGTTTAGATTTATTACATATTTTGTATACGTTATTTATTCACTTTCACAAACAACTACGGGTTCAACTATTTTAAATAACATATCTTATTAGCATTTATAACAATATATACAACAAAGAAATTCACGCCTGACCATTCGGTCTTTTACATATTAACAAACACTGTAACTTGCATAATGGTCCAAGACTGTGTGAGTAGAGAATACAATCCCGTGATCTCGGCCGTTTTTTGGTCCCGAAAATCCCAAGTGCAGCCTAGCACATCCCTAGTCCTTGAATCGCCTGATACCCCCTCCCTATATTAATCCAAACAACCAATCGTGTGCCTCGTTCTCTCCTCACAAACGTCAAATGTCATTGTGACGCGTCGAGTCGAGAACATTCGTAGAAGTTGAATATAAAAGCCGGTTTAAAATTTTCGCGTTCTTCTTCTATCGAAACACATGAAACATTTAGTAATCAACAAAGTGAAACTCAGGGTCATTATTCGAAAACTGGTGAGGTGCCTTTTCTTTCGTGTTAGGCTAAAACATCAACTACTGGAGAATCAGCGGGCTCTTGCATTCCAGAACTATTCTAATGCTCAAACCCGGCCTGAGGACGGAGTGGATGAAGTGGAAATCAACTAATTGCTCATAAAAATCTAACACAGGGACTGTACTTATCTAATCTCGGTGTTTTCAGCTGCTAGCTTATTTGGCAATAAACTACGATGTAGGCTTGGAAGTCAAACATTGGATTTGATATTTCTGCGATTATATTTTCTAAATTTTAAATATTTTTATTGTGTGGTCTTTTTGATTTCTTGCAAGTACAAGTAGTTTGTTCAGTTTTGTCTTTTTTCTTGTCTTACAATATTGTTATTTATGTTGTGCAACGACATTAAAACATTTTTTAGGAATATACGCTAGTTTTTTTTTTTGAGCCGAATTAGAAAACAGATAGTCTAATCCCGGGATAGCCCCTATATACGAGTATATATAGACTATGTATATATATATATATATATGTATATACAGTGTAAACTTCATGTAACGTCACTCGATTTAGAGTCGAAATCAATTGGCTTTGGTTTGTTTAGCTTGTTTTCCAATTCTGATTTTTCTTCTCCCATTTAACGACAACTCTCTATAACGCCATAAAATGCACAGTCCCTTCAGTGTCGTTATATAGAGTTTACACTGTATATATATCTATATCAAAAATTCCGGGATTGAAAACCATGCTCGGGATTGTATTCTCTATGTGTGAGTCGTGGTAAGGCTTGTATTTCTTTGACAGTACATTATATAAATATTTAAAGCAGAAGTTCGATTTTATTGTAAAATATAATTATCAAATAGGTATATTTGTTTTTATGATTAGGCTAATAAATAACATAAGAGACCATTACCCGCTAGGAGATCCAACAACCATAGAAGGTAACAACTACATTTCCAAAACCCTACCGAGACCCTTTGACAAACATTATATAATATCACCTAAATAATTTGAAACCTCTTAATATCTATAATTATATATATAGAGGAAGTGGTCCATTTTGAAAATGTATGTCGTAATCAATTTACACTAACTAAGAACATCAAATGTAGAAATAATTCAAATATAAAAAGACGTATATTTGAACTACATAATGTCTAAAATAATTGTTTTAATGATGTATGTATATAAAATACACGATAATACCTCAAAAGAAAAAAATGTATAGATTGAATATTGTAAATCCTTCCGTGGTGGTCAGAAATCATCAAACCATCAGTCAAAGTCAAAACATCCTTATTCACGTAAACCTATTACAGGCATTTGTGACACGTCATTATTTAGAATGATTCTACTCCTGTTAGTAGAAGACTAAGCAGCGAAGTGGTCCAAGGAGTTAGCTGATAGCAGAAGACTAACAGCTTAGCAAATTCCAGTGACCTGTTAATGTTTAATCTGACTGAGAAAGGAATCTGCATTACGATTTCTCTAGCATGCCAAACTCGAGAAATGTCTCAAATAAATTATTGTGTCCCGACCAGGAATCAAACCTGTTTTCCTCCACGTCTAAATTCACAGACTTAACCGCTAGACCACGGGGGCTGTTTTTTGTATACCATTTAATTAGATATATTAATACACGGGGTGACTTTGTATGGTCTTACGTCATTCTATTGATAGAATCAACTTTTCCTAAGAAAATTTAGGAAATTGCAAAATAACATTCCATAAATTTTCTTATAAGGGTTTCTCATAGTGTATAAACATTTTTTTAATGAGGTGTATCAGTAACTTTTTATCACGATAGACGGCGCATGATAGATGGTACTTAATATGACTGTCAGTTGAAAAGAAAACTTATATTTTTATTACGAAATTTATTATTTTCTGCATATAATGGCGAAGTGAGCAGCTTTTAAGTGTACGAGATTTCCAAGCGAAATCAAAAATGGTGATCTCAAAATTGCCGTTCTATTAATTAAACCTTTTTATTTTTAAAGACGGTGTGCGCTTCCTTAATTCGTCTTTTAAGGTAGGTAACGTTAAGTTAAAATACATTTTTCTGTTATAAAAATAAAAACTACAAAAAAAAAAAAAATTGATGCGACATAGGTGTAAAACAAAGTACCATTGCCGCTAGCGACATCTACAAAAAGCTTTGCCTGATACACCCCATTATCACAACTATCTGTTGTTAAATTGTTATCGAATCGAAAAAAGGATATACTTCTATAGAGTATGAAATGAAAATTAAAATAAAACAACATTTAATAGACAAGACAGACCGACAAATAACACAAACACCTATAGTAGTATAATATAAGGATATCAAAAATATGTTTTAGTTAATGTTAACGACACTACACGAGGGATTTAAGTTGTCACATCAGTTCAGTAATTTGGACAATTTAGTTTACACTTAATATTCAATATTTTTCGTACTAGTATATCGTCATCGTTGCTAATCTAACATCTTTACTGCACCCGGATTATAAATAAATTAAAGCGTCGAGAGCGAATAATACTAATATTTATATCGAGTGAAAATAGTATTTTTGTATGCATAGTAACAGAATTTTCATAAAATATATTTCTTGAGAACTGGCCCCCAAAGTTGGTAGGTACATATGGCAAGCGGCACGTTTTTAGAGTGCGTTTTGTATTGAATAGGCCTATCTATATACATCATCGATGAACGATAAGCATTTCATTGTTAATAAAGTAAAGTTAAGTATCATCACGACCGTTTCCTTTTCGGGGTGATCAGAAACCACGCTTATAAATAAGCGGATTCACATTTAGCCAACTTTACTATAGGCCAATCATGACAAGTGGCAAGCTCGTCGATGTCTCCAGCGTACCAAACTCGAGAAATATCACAAATAAATAAATATTATTTAAATGTATTTATTTACATTTTTTTTTTTAAATACTAGCACGACATGTGACCCTGCGCCCACCTGATGGTAAATGGCGCGCAGGGTCCATGAATGTTAGCAACTGGAATCAGACCCTTATGTCCGACATCAGTCCGTAACACTATGCCGGCTTGACTAGATGCCTTTTCACACTTCGCTTGAAATATTTTTGTGTCCCGACCAGGAATCGAACTTGGTACCTACGAGTCAAAGTCCAAAATTTAACCGCTAGACCACGGAGGCAGTTCATTGTAAATGTTATAGGTAAAATCAAGCCGGCTTATTTGCCATAGAATTGAGGCCAACTTAATATCCTACAGATACAAAGTCCAATAGACACACACCAAAATAATATATATTTCTACAATAATATTATAAACAGGAAAGATTTGTATTTGTGTGTGTGTGTATGTTTGTAATGAAAAAACTCAAAAGCTACTGTGCCGATTTCAAAATTCTTTCACCATTAGAAAGCTACATTCACCCTGAGTACCATAGGCTATATTTATTGATAGAAAAGATTAGGGTTCCTCACTAAAACTTTAGTAACGTAACCAAAGGTGTAAAAAAAATGCCATAAAACGTCTTTCGTCGCATGCGCTGCGGTAACTATTGATGATAGAACAAAAGTATGTTCTAGAATATTAAAGAACATATCAATATCTACAAAAAACTTCGCGATACCATATGCCCAACTATTATCGTTGTCACAATAACCACTTTTAATATTTTAAAATTTGATAGAAATACCGACCAAAATTAGACCATGTTACTGTTTAAATCCTTATCCAAATAAATCATATTGTTTTCAAGACTGTTTCAATTCATGTAGATCAAAATTGTTCAAAAAAATGATAAGTCTTTGGTTTGGGATGCGATGTGTACTGACACCCTTTGTGCTAGTCGTGTTGGCGCGACACGAAAACGAGCAGGTGCAGCGGCTGAATTGGCTGCAAACGGCAAACGTAAAAAGTACATAGAGTTGGCAAATCGTTACCATTTTGTGCCGTTTGCCGTAGAGACGATGGGCCCTTGGTCTGAGGACGCTAAATCGTTAATACGCGACATAAGCGATGCCATCCGAGCGTCAACAGGTGATCCTTTGAGTAGGGAATATCTTATTCAGAGGATCAGTGTTGCCATCCAACGAGGTAACGTCGCCGGAGTCCTCAGAACATTGGGTTCATCTTCTCCTGGATTCGATGACATGTAGAGATTATAATCAAGATATTTGTAAGTATTTAGTTTTTATATTAATTAGGTTTATCTTTTAATTTATTATTTCTATTTTAATATTTTTAATGTTCAACTAAATAAATATTTAATTGTAATTTAATTTAAATCAAATTGTAAACAAACCAAGCTTAAATTAAATCAAAACCAAAATTGTTCAAATCGGCTATTCCATTCAATAGATATTACGAATTTAATAAGTCATAGAAATAGCAAAAATATTAATTTAATAAAAAGAAATATAAAACGTTAAAATCTAAATATGACATGATAATAATCTATCTATAATATATATAATATATAATCTAAATATGAGATAGGCTGAAGGTTTTTTTTTTGTCGACGACACAACATTACACGGGCAACGCCGGGTCAAACAGCAATATACAATAATTTAGTATAGACGGTTCCATTTATAGAGTTTCTCAGGTTTTAGATTCGCAACGGACGATATGGGCTTTAACATGTTTTAAGGCATTTTTATTGCTAAATAAAAATATTACCGTCCTAAATTATATTTTGTCTGTCTGTCGAATCTTGGGGGCTTGTCACATAACAATGGAAGCCTAGGAGGGCAAATGTCATAATTTGCACATTTCTTACATAATACAATATTTAAAAGATGCATAATGTGCCTAAGTTTAGATTTGATCAAACCATATTTAATTATATTACTAGATTTTTTTTCAAATTTAGATAAATTTAATTATGGACACTGTCATATTATTCTGGTCGAGCATAAGTTACTTTCAAGTTTAATACTTTAACCCACAGTTCGCGATAACAGCTATGCTAGCCAGCATCTTCAGTTCTCTATGATTTATGTTTGATCTTTTAAAATAGGGTAATACTAGCAAAGTTATTATTCCGAACGCAGAGATAGACTTCGTAAAGTACCAGGTTTATATACTCATAGATAAATCACAGATAAAAATACAGGTAGTATTGAATATGTATCATGGTAATAACTAATGAGGTAATGATAGGTGAATAATGAGCGATGTGACACCATAATATCAGTATTAAATACATAATAAATAACATATCAACACGATATATACACAAAAGAACTATGAATTAAAATTAACCAAATTATTGCGAATCTTACGTTGTACAGTATGGCAGCATCACATAATGCTTATTTTTATTTCACATTCACATGTGATCTAAATATTCAAAATTTAAAAGTCATACAAGATGTAAAGTTCAATTATGTATAATTTTTAACAATAGGTAATAGTTAACAGTATTTACATAAAGGGTTCGCCACGCAAGTAGTGCGCTACAGGCGACATACGGTCGGTTGCAGAAAGGCCGATTATCTTTGGCACGTCATTGGCTGAAATAACTACCAATCACGTGGCGTATATTAAAATGTTGATTATAGATTATTTTATTCATTCTTTCTGCAATCGACTGTTAGTTATAGAAGAGGCACTTTAATTTCAAAACCTAGTAATAGTATAAGAAAATTATCTTTAAAAACGACGGTCAATCGAAGTAATTCGTGTATTTTTAAAACTGATACAGCTATTCCTTAAAGTGTCCTAATAAACATACTAAATTTTCCCGAAGGTTTGGATACCGCCGATGAGGGAGGGATCAAAATATCACATTTTTTCAATTTTTGATATCTTTTTATCAAGTATCATCACGACCGTATCCCTTTCGGGGTGTTCAGAAACCACGCTTATAAATAAGCGGATTCACATTTAGCCAACTTTACTATATGCCAATCATGACAAGTGGCAAGCTCGTCGATGTATAGGCCAATCATGACAAGTGGCAAGCTCGTCGATGATCTTTTTATCAAATTCGTTTATTTGCTTTAAATGTGGTACAAACAGTAATTAGTAAGTTGACTCATATGTATGGTAATATATTTTACCATTTTTTACCAAAAACAAATTACGATAAAACTAGCTACATAGAAATTAAAGTTGAGGACATATGTCAAATTAATAGTTAAAGCGTACGAGTTCCGCAAAGCTGCACATCTACAATATTAACGCTTGCCTTTTGTTTTTAATTGACAAAATGCATAGTAAATAACCTTGTTTTTCTGAGAGTTATAGTCCCCTTATTATATGTGAAATAGGGTGGGACTACTTGTCACCAAGTCACTGCGACCAGTATTGATCTATTGTGACCTCCCTAGACTATAGTTCGTTCGGTAGGCCTTCGGCTTCAAGGAACCTTAGTATGGGCTTAGGAGAGAGGCCTCGCACCTCCTCGGGGCTTAATCTGTGAGCACCCA
Source organism: Tinea semifulvella (assembly GCA_910589645.1). Lineage (NCBI taxonomy): Eukaryota > Metazoa > Arthropoda > Insecta > Lepidoptera > Tineidae > Tinea > Tinea semifulvella. The sequence goes on from OU342585.1 coordinate 10,737,460, forward strand.
AGATGGTGCTTCGCTTGTGATGTAGGGCATAACAGTCGCAGAGGAGATGGACTGGTGTCTCAGACACCTTGCGACAGAATCTGCACTTATCTGTTTCTACCAATCCCATGGTAAACATGTGCTTGTTTAATTTACAGTGACCAGTTAGGGCTCTAGTGAGAGTTCTTAATTTAGGTTTGCATAGCTGAAGGGCTTTGATCGTGTACTTACCTGAGTAGCCCACGATTAGCTCCTTCGAGTGCCTCTGCCCTGGAGTTGCCTGCCAGGCAGATCCACATTGTGGGTGTTTACATTTTTTTAATGCTGCGCGGAAAGTGCTTTTTGATAGTCCACGAAAGGGTTCTGGACCCATCAGTGCAGATTCAGCTCCTTTCCTGGCCAGTTCATCGGCTATTTCATTTCCAATGATGCCACAATGCCCAGGTACCCACCCGAGGGCTACTGGACTATAAAAAACAAACGATAGCTGAATGAGAAATGGTACCCTCAATATTGAATAGTAATTTTTACTTGAATGAATTATTCCTTTAATTTTAAAATTCGCGCAGACTCACCTTTTGGACTTTTAGTATGATTATCGAGAATAAAGGAATACCTGTACTAATTATTAAAACTACGAATTATTACGTCTGATTTAATTGTTTTTCTTAGACAACAAGTGCTTTGGACTATGTGTTATATTTAAAAATATTTTAGGTCTAGATGCAATAAGTTAAAACTCACTATAATAATGCTTGATTTTAAAAAATACACAATAATGTTGTACTAGGTTTTGAAATAGGCGGCGACAATGAGGAAGGCATGTCGAGTCCTAATTGCGTAATCATCGTAAGCGACATAGGTCGCAATTAAGTCTTGATATCAAGTAAGAAATGAGTTTACAGAAAATGTGATGGCAGATCTATTCCATGTCATCCTTTATCTAAGAGAGTTATTAAAAATGTTTCACATAGAGTCCTAGTAAAAATCTTCACTGGTGTTACTATTTGACAAGGTTTAGGATGCCTAAGGAACTCACCGAGTCCTTTTCCAATTTCCAAACCACCTTTCACATAGTATATGGGAAGAGAGAAGAGTGCACATGCACAAATGACATATGGACAGACACAAATAACAAAGCAAAATAAGTAATGTTCGTCTTTTCAAGGGAGTTATACAGGAAAGCGTAAATGTTTTTTTTTGAAAATTCTATAATGTGGGTACATGCAAAAACCATTAGATCAGATAAACAATTAGAATACACAGCAGATGGACAGATCTTGCACCGTCTAGGATTTATTGTCTTTCGGCTGTAGCTTCTTTAGTTTGGCTAGACCAGTTGGTTGATGAAATCCTGTCTCGAGGTAACTGGAGAGCAGGAAATACAGAAAATGTTCGGCTGGTTGCTCATTACACTTCGCTTCATTACTTCAATACCTCGGCAATAATTTGCAACTTAGCACTCATATCACAATGTAAAGAATACGATTCTGTAATCGCTTACGACGATTAGTCATTTAGGGCACTGTTCTCTTAAGTATACCCTGCGGCCTAAGGTCATCCTTAAGCGCAAACGTTATATAAAGTAATGGAAACGCTATTAGGTTTCATATTCATATTTCGCTAAAACTAACAGTAAATAACGTAATCCAATATTTTACCAATCAAAGTTTGTTTCTAAAGTAATAGACCGTCGCCACTGGACTGACTGCAGCGCCGCCACCGGTTCTAGCGGGAACTAAATTTTACTTCAGCGAACATTCAGCACTACACTATTGCTAACTAATCGACCTATATAGACGTTCTTGCATAGCAGGTCCAGCAGCCCTGTTCTGTTCTGGAATCCCTTAAATAGCGGATACTCTCAGTGCAATCAGTGCAAAACTCTATTAAAATTGGTATTCTCATTTAAAATATTTCCACTACAGATAACGTTTCACATGCGTTAATATCAATAATATTCGATTATTTTATATTCTTTTATATTTACCGTAATTGTTCCTGGTTAATTATTGTACCCATATGTCATAAAACTATTGTTAAAGCCAGTTCTGTGACCCATCGGAGGGTACCAGTCTCGGCGTCGCCGGTCGGCGGCGGCCGTCTACAATTTTGTGTTTCTGTGACGTCCCACCGCGTGTGCTTATTTTATGGTGCTGCAGCAGTGTCTGCTGTGTAGCCACGCGCGGATACGAGTATCTATCGGTCGGAACTGTGAAGAGTTTTAGCACCAGAAAAGCTGGTATTCTACTGGAACTCTGGGGTCGACCACACTGAGACGTTGACAGCTGTCGCTGGAAGTGGTAAGTGCTTCTATCTCTTTCTTTGGAATTCACGAAGCTCTCTCATCAAACCCCCCAACAATATATATATGGAGGAGTTGGAAATCTCCCCCACAACTTTTTGGTCCTTCGAGCCGATTTTTTATTTTAATATTATTTTAATAATTATAAATGGGTCGCCGCCAATATTTACTTTTACGTTTTCAAAATATTTTTTAACCCCATGGATGACTTTTAAAATAGTGCTAAACTTTATTTACTTCGTTGGGGAAATGCTGTAAATTTAATCACTTTATTTAGAATCATCTACCGGACAATCTGAAAGAGTTTGACTAAATTTAGAAAAAAATATTTGTCATATTAAATAATTGTTATTATGATAAAATTAATTAAATAATAATTCTATAGATAGACATTCTAAAACAATATTTCCACGCCTAATAGGGCAGTCATAGAGAATGTTGTCTACTGTTAGTAGACTGAAGAAGACCATTGTTACTAACCCATGTCATGTGAATAAACATTTTGATTTTTATGATCGGCAAAACTCGGGCTTATAGTGACGGTAAATAAATCCACTATTATGACAATTTGCGCTTAAGTAATGGCATATGGCTGCAGCGTTATAATTAGAGGTCAGAAATTAAGGTTTATACGGAAGAGACCTGCATGGCAGGTCGGCGCTCGGGCTCCAGCGAGTCGGCCGGACCGGACCGAGAATCCTCCAGCGAATCCACCGACATCCGCTCTTCCTTCACCCCTCCATTCTCCAAATCCTTCTTCTGCACTCCCGGACTTATACTATCCACCATATCGCCGCTTCCGATTGAATTACGATTACCTTTACTCTCTTTGAGCGTCACTTTCTGCTCTTTATTCTTCTTTCCTAGTACTGGGAACTTTGGTTTGGACAGCCTGGCTGTGCTGCCCCGCTGGATGGGCGCGCTCTCGGCCTCGGCCTCCTCGGTGATGGAGGAGAGCATGTCGGTCGACTCGGTAGGCACCACCTGGCCCGCTTGTATTGGAATGTCATCTGAAATACACGCCCACATATACTAAAGAAGAAAGGTCACTGTGGACCCACCCCAAAAGCTTTACGTTCACAAACAACGATAGGCTCACTTATTAATGGATAATCTAAGCAATATTACTGGATAGTATTTAAAACAATTTTAGAAGTTTGCAAAGTTCTGAATACTTTTGTAACAAGCTGATTCTTCGGCCTTTTTTTTTAGTCCACATTATGCAGATAAATAATGCTTATACATTATAAAAGATTAAGGTTTAGCAAAATAAAGATTGATCCTTGATACTTCGTGGATGTGCTATAAAAATATTTTATGAACTAAAGGGTCTTCCAACAGGGACTTTCGCACTTTGACAGTTGATTGTTGAAGCTACATCTGTCAAATTAGTTGTCATTTATTCAGTCTGTTTTGCCAATTCACCATGGACGGATATAGCATTAAACAACATTTCGGTACGTGGCTTTTAAGTCTGGGTCTGAGAATACATGAGGAATGGCCATTTTTCTTCATTTTGTAGAAATGGAATAATAATAATAATATACAAATAAAAATGGCAGAATAAACTATTTTATGTATTTGGATTATCTTATGGTTTTTAACGTGAATGCGTCTAAACTAAACAAATAAATGGTCTTATTGATTTTGAGTGAATGCAGTATGAAGGTGCAATAACGTTAGACTCAATGAATGTATGATGTGGAGCAAGTGAAACCTGTTCTGGGAAACCATAGATTCTTAAACTTAAATATTATTTTAAATTGTGATGCATTAATATGTTTTTTTTTTTAAATGAACTGATGGTAAGTGGCGCGCGAAGTCCATAAATGTTAACAACTGGAATCAGACAGTCATGACTGACTTATCAGTCCACAACACTATGCCGGCTTGACTGAGCGTGACAGCGGAATTTGGCAGACTGGGCAAATTACCACCATCAGTCCGCCTACCACCTATTTGTTGTTCTCCTTGAAAGTATGTGCCATTTGCAATGATGACAAATGCCAATTTTTACTTTCAAGTACAACTAATATTGTTTTGAAACAAGACCTACCTAACTAAGTAAAGTATCATTACGACCGTTTCCCTTTCGGGGTGGTCAGAAACCACGCTTATAAATAAGCGGATTCACATTTAGCCAACTTTACTATAGGCCAATAATGACAAGTGGCAAGCCCGGGAAATAAATAATTTTGTGTCCCGACCAGTAATCGAACCCGGTACCTCCGAGTCTAAATTCACGGACTTAGACGCTAGACCACGTAGACAGTGTTACTTACCTAACTATTTACTAAAAAATAAGAATAAATGCACTATACTAACATAAAATACTATTAAAAAACTGTTAGCTATCAACATTTACATCGATTAATGTTCATTCGACTTTTACGTGATTTTACATATATTTTTTTTGAAGTGGAGTATTTTATTCTGTAATTAAAATTTAATATTGCTCTATAAAGCTTATATGATTTATGTGGTGCGGTGTCGAGACATCACTTAGTTGTAATCTACTGCCTGTGCTGGACTTTACAGATCATACCCTTATTGAGAAAATCTTCTCTTATGGAAAATTTTTGGCAAATAGTCCACCAAAGTATGTATGGACTCGGTTGACAAGTCTACGTCGCTATTTCCATGGCCACGCCAGTACTCCCCGTCGAATATCTTAACTATCCCTTTGGACACACCTTTGGAATATGCCACGGGCCTATTGAAGAGAACTTTGAAACTTCCAAACCCTTCCTTTATCGGCCGAGAACATTCGTTCGGCAGTTGGACTATCTGATCTGTTAGATTTAACGTTTATTATAGTATGCTATTTATTAAAATTATGCATTATAAGAGGTATGAAATCAAACCTGATCTGATGCTGATTTATTTTATTAACTTTGGACATCAATTTTATGAAATAGTTGTGAAATAGAATAATGTAATAATTATTTTTGACTTAGGGAGTCAAAAAAATAAGACGCAAGAATCAAATCATATATTAATATTTAGTAAATCATTACGACCGAATCCTTAGCGGGGTGGTCAGAAACCACGCTTATAAACAAACGGATTCACATTTAGCCAACTTTACTATAGGCCAATTATGACAAGTGGCTAGCTCGTCGATGTCTCTAGCGTCTAAACTCAAGAAATATCACAAATAAATTAAATATTAATTTATTCCAGACCAGGAATCGAACCCGGTAACTCCGAGTCTAGATCCACTGACTTAACCGCTAGACCACCAAGGCAGCTAATTAAAATTTGCGTAGTGTATTAACTAAAATGTAACAAATATATTCATGAAATTCAATAATATAAAAAACCTTTAAATATTCTAAAAACATTTAATTTCACAATATGACAAAAAAACAATTAATATTATCATTACAGCCCCCAGAAAAAAGCGTCATAGACATCCACTACTGGAGATCTGGAGAATTTGGCCTACATTCGCCACGCTGGCCAGACGGCTTGGCGAAGAATTAGTATTTTATTTTATTAAATTAGTATAATAATTTATATTATACTATATGTGATTGCAAAAAGAGCAAATATTTTTTCAAGTTTTCATTGGTATCCGAAAAAAAAAAAACACTACTAGTGAATAAGGATGCATCTAAAAATCTTAATATTTATCGTGATAAATACCTAAAGGGGAGTATGACAAGGACCTTGTTCCAATCCCAAGGCTCTTTTGTTACTCAAAGTCCGCGCGATTATCGACCTTTCGCTACCTACTTGATTAGGCTCAGTATGAGTGGCGATATTTTTAGGAATACTTCTCTGCACCGTAACTTAAGATTTTATTTATATATATAAAGCTGGTAGCTACCACTGACTGACAGAAATACAGGGCCAAAACTGTAATAGTTGGGGGTTGGGTGATGATCGGATCGTATAGGTATGGTGCTCAAACCTATGGGAAAAATCCGATATTCTGGACTTTCCATCAGGGAAAAAAGTAGGTGACGGTTCCTGGGAAACGGTAAGAGTTGGAGGGGGGGTGTTCGAACAAACTTTGTAGAGGACCCTCGGAGACGAGGTGACGTCATGTTTTTTTTTTTTAAATCCATAATTCTTTTGTTTTTTTGTATGGAAATTTTTGAAAAACTGTGGGGGTCAAACGAAAAGAGCACAACTTGCCAAATTGCAAATTTTGTATAGACTTTGTCTTGGTTAATACGACAAAGGTCATCGAGGGGGGCTGAAGCGTCATTTTGATGTAACGTCGAGGGGTTCCCGGAGAACCGTAAGAGGTAGTCGGGGGGTGCTCAAGCAAATGTCATAAAGGACCCTGGGAGAGGGGGTGACGTCACATTTTTTTTTTTAAATTCCGCGATTTTTTTTTTTTTTCATACAAAAGTCGAAACACGTACTTTGGAGGCTTGTAGAAGCGAAACCTGCCAAGTGACAACTGCAAATTTGGCATGGTTGCATACACTGGGGGCTAATGAACAGCAAAAGTGTCATCAATGAAATTTTAAAAGTGAACCTGATGTGACGCTGACGGGTTCCCAGGAAACCATAAGAGATGGCGAAAAACGCTAGAACCCAATTTTGGAGAGGGCTTCTGGAGACGAGGTGTGGTGACTTTTTTTTTTTTAAATTCCCATTTTTTTTTTTTTTTGCATTCGCGGCCGACTTTGAGCACTCGTAGAGCATACTTCGAGCATACCCAGAATGGCCATTTTTGGCTGGTTGTAGTCACGGGGGTCACCCCATATCACAAAATGTCTTCAATGATTTTTGGGTAGTCATCATGATGTAACGCTGAGGGGTTCCCAGGTCACCAGAAGAGGTGCATAGGGTGAACTTTACCCACGTATAGGAAACCCTCGGAGACGAGTAAAAGTTTTTTTTTTTTTTTTAATTTCCGATTTTTTAATTTTTTTTTCATACATTTTTTTAAAAAAACTGTAGCAGCCAAACGAAAAAATTGCTACTTTTAAAATTACGATATTTGTAAAGCTTTCATAATTTTTTATCCTAGAAAGGTCACTAAGGGGTAATGAATCATCATTCTGATGAATCGCTGACGGGTTCCGATTTAACCGTAAGAGATAGGTGGTGGGTGCCGGAACTAATGTTGTAGAGGACCTTTGGAGACGAGGTGATGTCATCTTTTTTTTTTTAATTTCCAAGATTTTTTTTTTTTCATACAAAAATTCGGCCATGGAGCTACAGGAGCTAACCGAGCGCAGCGAGGTTGGCAAGTGTGCGACATTTATGAAGAACTGAGTATAGTAACCTGCAAAAAAGATATTGGAGAAATTTAAGTAGTCATCCTGGTGTAACGCTGATGGGTTCCCATTAAACTATAAGAGATGGGTGGTGGGTGCCAAAACTAATGTTGTAGAGGACCCTTGGAGACGAGTTGATGTAAACTTTTTTTTTTTTAATTCCAATATTTTTAAAATTCTCCATACAAAAATTAAGCCATGGAGCTACAGGAGCTAACCGAGCGAAGCGAGGTTGGCGAGTGTGCGACATTTATGAAGAACTGAGTATAGTAACCTGCAGAAAATATATTGGAGAAATTTAAGTAGTCATTCTGATGTAACACTGACGGGTTCCCATGAAACTATAAGAGATAGGTGGTGGGTGCCGGAACTAATGTTGTAGAGGACCCTTGGAGACGAGGTGATGTAAACTTTTTTTTTTTAATTTCCAACATTTTTAAAATTCTCCATACAAAAATTAGGCCTTGGAGCTACAGGAGCTAACCGAGCGAAGCGAGGTTGGCGAGTGTGCGACATTTATAAAGAACTGAGTATAGTAAACGGCAAAAAAGATATTGGAGAAATTTAAGTAGTCATCCTGATGTAACGCTCACGGGTTCCCATGAAACTATAAGAGATGGGTAGGAAGTGCTTAAACTAATGTTGTAGAGGACCCTTGGAGACGAGGAGATGTAAACTTTTTTTTTTTAATTTTCCACTTTTTAAAAATTCTCCATACAAAAATTATTCCATGGAGCTACAGGAGCTAACCGAGCGAAGCGAGGTTGGCGAGTGTGCGACATTTATAAAGAACTGAGTATAGTAAACGGCAAAAAAGATATTGGAGAAATTTAAGTAGTCATTCTGATGAAACGCTGACGGGTTCCCATGAAACTATAAGAGATAGGTGGTGGGTGCCGGAACTAATGTTGTATAGGACCCTTGGAGACGAGGTGATGTAAACTTTTTTTTTTTAATTTTCCACTTTTTAAAAATTCTCCATACAAAAATTATTCCATGGAGCTACAGGAGCTAACCGAGCGAAGCGAGGTTGGCGAGTGTGCGACATTTATAAAGAACTGAGTATAGTAAACGGCATAAAAGATATTGGAGAAATTTAAGTAGTCATTCTGATGAAACGCTGACGGGTTCCCATGAAACTATAAGAGATAGGTGGTGGGTGCCGGAACTAATGTTGTATAGGACCCTTGGAGACGAGGTGATGTAAACTTATTTTTTTAATTTTCCACTTTTTAAAAATTCTCCATACAAAAATTATTCCATGGAGCTACAGGAGCTAACCGAGCGCAGCGAGGTTGGCGATTGTGCGACATTTATGAAGAACTGAGTATAGTAACCTGCAAAAAACATATTGGAGAAATTTATGTAATCATTCTGACGTAACGCTGACGGGTTCCCATGAAACTATAAGATATAGGTGGTGGGTGCCGGAACTAATGTTGTAGAGGACCCTTGGAGACGAGGTGATGTAAACTTTTTTTTTTTAATTTTCCACTGTTTAAAAATTCTCCATACAAAAATCAGGCCATGGAGCTACAGGAGCTAACCGAGCGCAGCGAGGTTGGCAAGTGTGCAACATTTATGAAGAACTGAGAATTGTAACCTGCAAAAAAGATATTGGAGAAATTTAAGTAGTCATCCTGAAGTAACGCTCACGGGTTCCCATGAAACTATAAGAGATGGGTAGGAAGTGCTTAAACTAATGTTGTAGAGGACCCTGGGAGACGAGGTGTTGTAAACTTTTTTTTTTTATTTCCAATGTTTTTTTTTTCATACAAAAAATATGCCATGGAGCTACAGGAGCTAACCGAGCGAAGCGAGGTTGGCGAGTGTGCGACATTTATGAAGAACTGAGTATAGTTACCTGCAATAAAGTCATTCGAGAAATTTAAGTAATTATTCTGATGTAACGCTGACGGGTTCCCATGAAACTATAAGAGATGAATAGGAAGTGCTTAAACTAATGTTGTAGAGGACCCTTGGAGACGAGGTGATAAAAATTTTTTTTTTTTAATTTCAAACTTTTTTTAAATTCTTCATACAAAAATTATGCCATGGAGCTACATGAGCCAACCGAGCGAAGCGAGGTTGGCGAGTGTGCGACAGTTATAAAGAACTGAGTATAGTGACCTGCAAAAAAGTGATTGCAGAAATTTTAGTAGGCATCCTGATGTAACGCTCACGGGTTCCTATAAAACTATAAGAGATGGGTAGGAAGTGCTTAAACTAATGTTGTAGAGCACCCTTGGAGACGAGGTGATGAAAACTTTTTTTCTTAATTTCCTACTTTTTTGAATTTTTTTATACAAAAATTATGCAATGGAGCTACAGGAGCTAACCGAGCGAAGCGAGGTTGGCGAGTGTGCGACTTTTCTGAAGAACTTATATTATTGAGTTATCGATTGCAATATTTTATCAGGTGGAAATTGACGATTTTGATCCCAAATTCAATTATGATTTCGACAGGAATTTGTTATCGAGCTTCAGGATCAAACATATTTTATTTTAGACATTTAAATTTTAGTATTTTAATAACTTTGACTTGATTGTTTTATTTAGTTTTAGCTAACGATTTTGATCCCAATTAAAAAATAATTATCAATAGGGTTTTTTTTTAAAGTACTACCTACGAGTACACAAAGCAGACCACGCTCACGACAATCCTCATTGTAGTTTTGGATTTTTAAAGAGTTTTCCATTGAAATATTTTATCAAGTTGTAATTTACCAATTTGATCCCAAATGTAATCAAGATTTCGACAGGGATTTGTTATCGAGGTTTAGGATCAAACAAATTTTATTTTAAACATTTTTATTTTAGTCTTTTAAAAACTTTGATTAGATTGTTTTATTGAGTTTTAGCTAACGATTTTGATCCCAATTTAAAAATAAATATCGGTAGGGATTTTTTTAAAAGTACAATCTACGAGCACAAAGCAGACCACGCTCACGACAAACCTCAATTTACTTTTTGATTTTTATTGACTTATCGATTGCAATATTTTATCAAGTGGTAATTTACCATTTTGATCCCTCATTTAATTAAGATTTCGACAGGAATTTATTATCGAGGTTTAGGATCAAACATATTTTATTTTAGACATATAAATTTTAGTCTTTTAAAAACTTTGACTAGATTGTTATATTGAGTTTTAGCTAACGATTTTGAACATAATTATCGATTAGAAAAGTAACAATCTAGATTTTTTATCGAATACAATAACACACAAAGCAGACCACGCTCACGACAATCCCCACGGTCCACTCGTGGGCCGTGCAGTACGAAACAACTAGTTATATTATATAAAGCTCTAATTACCACTCACTGACAGAAATACAGGGCCAAAACTGTAATAGTTGGGGGTTGGGTGATGGTCGGATCGTATAGGTATGGTGCTCAAACCTATGGGAAAAATCTGAAAACCAAGACTTTCCATCAGGGAAAAAAGTCGGTGACGGTTCCGGCGAAACGGTTATAGTTAGGGGGGGGGTGTTCAAACAAACTTTGTAGAGGACCCTCGGAGACGAGGTGACGTCATGGTTTTTTTTTTAAATTCCAAAATTCTTTTGTTTTTTTGTATGGAAATTTTTGAAAAACTTTGTGGGTCAAACGAAAAGAGCATAACTTGTTTAATAGCGATTTTTGTATAGACTTCGTCCTGTTTATTACGACGAAGGTCATCGAGGGGGGCTGAATCGTCATTTTGATGTAACGTCGAGGGGTTCCCGGAGAACCGTAAGAGGTAGTCGGGGGGTGCTCAAGCAAATGTCATAAAGGACCCTGGGAGAGGGGGTGACGTCACATTTTTTTTTTTAAATTCCGCGATTTTTTTTTTTTTTCATACAAAAGTCGAAACACGTACTTTGGAGGCTCGTAGAAGCGAAACCTGCAAAGTGACAACTACGAATTTGGCATGGTTGCATACACTTGGGGCTGATGAACAGGAAAAGTGTCATCAATGAAATTTTAAAAGTGAACCTGATGTGACGCTGACGGGTTCCCAGGAAACCATAAGCGATGGCGAAAAACGCTAGAACCCAATTTTGGAGAGGGCTTCTGGAGACGAGGTGTGGTGACTTTTTTTTTTTTAAATTCCCATTTTTTTTTTTTTTTGCATTCGCGGCCGACTTTGAGCACTCACAGAGCATACTTCGAGCATACCCAGAATGCCCATTTTTGGCTGGTTGTAGTCACGGGGGTCACCCCATGTGGGAAAATGTCTTCAATGATTTTTGGGTAGTCGTCATGATGTAACGCTGAGGGGTTCCCAGGTCACCAGAAGAGGTGCATAAGGTGCCTTGCAACTCCATATAGGAAACCCTCGGAGACGAGTAAAAGTTTTTTTTTTTTTTTTAATTTCCGATTTTTTCATTTTTTTTTCATACATTTTTTTAATAAAACTGTAGCAGCCAAACGAAAAAATTTCTATTTTCAAAATTACGATATTTGCAAAGCTTTCATCATTTTTTATCCCAGGAAGGTCACTAAGGGGTAATGAATTATCATTCTGATGAATCGCTGACGGGTTCCGAGTTAACCGTAAGAGATAGGTGGTGGGTGCCGGAACTAATGTTGTAGAGGACCCTTGGAGACGAGGTGATGTAAACTTTTTTTTTTTAATTTCCGAGGTTTTTTTTTTTTCATACAAAAATTCGGCCATGGAGCTATAGGAGCTAACCGAGCGAAGCGAGGTTGGCGAATGTGCGACATTTATGAAGAACTGAGTATAGTAACCTGCAAAAAAAATATTGGAGAAATTTTAGTAGTCATTCTGATGTAACGCTGACGGGTTCCCATGAAAGTATAAGAGATAGGTGGTGGGTGCCGGAACTAATGTTTTAGAGGACCCTTGGAGACGATGTGATGTAAACTTTTTTTTTTTTATTTTCCACTTTTAAAAAATTCTCCATACAAAAATTAGGCCATGGAGCTACAGGAGCTAACCGAGCGCAGCGATGTTGGCGAGTGTGCGACATTTATGAAGAACTGAGTATAGTAACCTGCAAAAAAGATATTGGAGAAATTTTAGTAGTCATTCTGATGTAACGCTGACGGGTTCCCATGAAACTATAAGAGATAGGTGGTGGGTGCCGGAACTAATGTTTTAGAGGACCCTTGGAGACGAGGTAATGTAAACTTTTTTTTTTTAATTTTCCACTTTTAAAAAATTCTCCATACAAAAATTAGGCCATGGAGCTACAGGAGCTAACCGAGCGCAGCGATGTTGGCGAGTGTGCGACATTTATGAAGAACTGAGTATAGTAACCTGCAAAAAAGATATTGGAGAAATTTAAGTAGTCATTCTGATGTAACGCTGACGGGTTCCCATGAAACTATAAGAGATAGGTAGTGGGTGCCGGAACTAATGTTTTAGAGGACCCTTGGAGACGAGGTGATATAAACTTTTTTTTTTGATTTTCCACTTTTAAAAAAATCTCCATACAAAAATTAGGCCATGGAGCTACAGGAGCTAACCGAGCGCAGCGAGGTTGGCGAATGTGCGACATTTATGAAGAACTGAGTATAGTAACCTGCAAAAAAGATATTGGAGAAATTTTAGTAGTCATTCTGATGTAACGCTGACGGGTTCCCATGAAAGTATAAGAGATAGGTGGTGGGTGCCGGAACTAATGTTTTAGAGGACCCTTGGAGACGATGTGATGTAAACTTTTTTTTTTTTATTTTCCACTTTTAAAAAATTCTCCATACAAAAATTAGGCCATGGAGCTACAGGAGCTAACCGAGCGCAGCGATGTTGGCGAGTGTGCGACATTTATGAAGAACTGAGTATAGTAACCTGCAAAAAAGATATTGGAGAAATTTTAGTAGTCATTCTGATGTAACGCTGACGGGTTCCCATGAAACTATAAGAGATAGGTGGTGGGTGCCGGAACTAATGTTTTAGAGGACCCTTGGAGACGAGGTAATGTAAACTTTTTTTTTTTAATTTTCCACTTTTAAAAAATTCTCCATACAAAAATTAGGCCATGGAGCTACAGGAGCTAACCGAGCGCAGCGATGTTGGCGAGTGTGCGACATTTATGAAGAACTGAGTATAGTAACCTGCAAAAAAGATATTGGAGAAATTTAAGTAGTCATTCTGATGTAACGCTGACGGGTTCCCATGAAACTATAAGAGATAGGTAGTGGGTGCCGGAACTAATGTTTTAGAGGACCCTTGGAGACGAGGTGATATAAACTTTTTTTTTTGATTTTCCACTTTTAAAAAAATCTCCATACAAAAATTAGGCCATGGAGCTACAGGAGCTAACCGAGCGCAGCGAGGTTGGCGAATGTGCGACATTTATGAAGAACTGAGTATAGTAACCTGCAAAAAAGATATTGGAGAAATTTTAGTAGTCATTCTGATGTAACGCTGACGGGTTCCCATGAAACTATAAGAGATAGGTGGTGGGTGTCGAAACTAATGTTTTAGAGGACCCTTGGAGACGATGTGATGTAAACTTTTTTTTTTTAATTTTCCACTTTTTAAAAATTCTCTATACAAAAATTTGGCCATGGAGCTACAGGAGCTAACCGAGCGCAGCGAGGTTGGCGAGTGTGCGACATTTATGAAGAACTGAGTATAGTAACCTGCAAAAAAGATATTGGAGAAATTTAAGTAGTCATTCTGATGTAACGCTGACGGGTTCCCATGAAACTATAAGAGATGGGTGGTGGGTGTCTTAACTAATGTTGTAGAGGACCCTTGGAGACGAGGTGATGAAAACTTTTTTTTTTTAATTTCCTACTTTTTTGATTTTTTTTATACAAAAATTATGCAATGGAGCTACAGGAGCTAACCGAGCGAAGCGAGGTTGGCGAGTGTGCGACATTTATAAAGAACTGAGTATAGTAACCTGCAAAAAAGTAATTGGAGAAATTTAAGTAGTCATCCTGATGTAACGCTGACGGGTTCCCATGAAACTATAAGAGATGGGTAGGAAGTGCTTAAACTAATGTTCTAGAGGACCCTTGGAGGCGAGGAGATGTAAACTTTTTTTTTTAATTTTTAACTTTTTTTAAATTCTTCATATAATAAATATGCCATGGAGTTTCTTTTCTTTTTGATCCCAAATTCAATTAAGGTTTCGACAGGAATTTGTTATCGAGCTTCAGGATCAAACATATTTTATTTTAGACATTTAAATTTTAGTATTTTAATAACTTTGACTTGATTGTTTTATTGAATTTTAGCTAACGATTTTGATTCCAATTAAAAAATAATTATCAATAGGATTTTTTTTAAAGTACAACCTACGAGTATACAAAGCAGACCTCGCTCACGACAATCCTCATTGTAGTTTTTGATTTTTAATGAATTTTCCATTGAAATATTTTATCAAGTTGTAATTTACGAATTTGATTCCAAATGTAATTAAGATTTCGACAGGGATTTATTATCGAGGTTTAGGATCAAACATATTTTATTTTAAACATTTAAATATTAGTATTTTAATAACTTTGACTTGATTTTTTTATCGAGTTTTAGCCAACGATTTTGATCCCAATTTAAAATAAATATCGATAGGGATTTTTTTTAAGTACAACAGACACAAAGCAGACCACGCTCACGACAATCCCCACGGTCCACTCGTGGGCCGTGCAGTACGAAACAACTAGTTATATTATATAAAGCTCTAATTACCACTGACTGACAGAAATGTAGGGCCAAAACTGTAATAGTTGGGGGTTGGGTGATGATCGGATCGTATAGGTATGGTGCTCAAACCTATGGGAAAAATCTGAAAACCAAGACTTTCCATCAGGGAAAAAAGTAGGTGACGGTTCCTGGGAAACGGTAAGAGTTGGAGGGGGGGTGCTCGAACAAACTTTGTAGAGGACCCTCGGAGACGAGGTGACGTCATGGTTTTTTTTTTTAATTCCAAAATTCTTTTGTTTTTTTGTATGGAAATTTTTGAAAAACTTTGTGGGTCAAACGAAAAGAGCACAACTTGTTAAATTGTGATTTTTGTAAAGACTTCGAGAGTATTAATCCGACGAAGGTAACCAAAGGGGGGTGAAGCGTCATTTTGATGTAACGTCGAGGGGTTCCCGGAGAACCGTAAGAGGTAGTCGGGGGGTGCTCAAGCAAATGTCATAAAGGACCCTGGGAGAGGGGGTGACGTCATATTTTTTTTTTTAAATTCCGCGATTTTTTTTTTTTTTCATACAAAAGTCGAAACACGTACTTTGGAGGCGTGTAGAAGCGAAACCTGCCAAGTGAGAGCTGCAAATTTGGCATGGTTGCATACACTGGGGGCTAATGAACAGCAAAAGTGTCATCAATGAAATTTTGAAAGTGAACCTGATGTGACGCTGACGGGTTCCCAGGAAACCATAAGAGATGGCGAAAAACGCTAGAACCCAATTTTGAAGAGGGCTTCTGGAGACGAGGTGTGGTGACTTTTTTTTTTTTAAATTCCCATTTTTTTTTTTTTTTGCATTCGCGGCCGACTTTGAGCACTCGTAGAGCATACTTCGAGCATACCCAGAATGGCCATTTTTGGCTGGTTGTAGTCACGGGGGTCACCCCATATCACAAAATGTCTTCAATGATTTTTGGGTAGTCATCATGATGTAACGCTGAGGGGTTCCCAGGTCACCAGAAGAGGTGCATAGGGTGAACTTTACCCACGTATAGGAAACCCTCGGAGACGAGTAAAAGTTTTTTTTTTTTTTTTAATTTCCGATTTTTTAATTTTTTTTTCATACATTTTTTTAAAAAAACTGTAGCAGCCAAACGAAAAAATTGCTACTTTTAAAATTACGATATTTGTAAAGCTTTCATCATTTTTTATCCTAGAAAGGTCACTAAGGGGTAATGAATCATCATTCTGATGAATCGCTGACGGGTTCCGAGTTAACCGTAAGAGATAGGTGGTGGGTGCCGGAACTAATGTTGTAGAGGACCTTTGGAGACGAGGTGATGTCAACTTTTTTTTTTTAATTTCCAAGGTTTTTTTTTTTTCATACAAAAATTCGGCCATGGAGCTACAGGAGCTAACCGAGCGCAGCGAGGTTGGCGAGTGTGCGACATTTATGAAGAACTGAGTATAGTAACCTGCAAAAAAGATATTGGAGAAATTTAAGTAGTCATTCTGATGTAACGCTGATGGGCTCCCATGAAACTATAAGAGATGGGTGGTGGGTGCCAAAACTAATGTTGTAGAGGACCCTTGGAGACGAGTTGATGTAAACTTTTTTTTTTTTAATTCCAATATTTTTAAAATTCTCCATACAAAAATTAAGCCATGGAGCTACAGGAGCTAACCGAGCGAAGCGAGGTTGGCGAGTGTGCGACATTTATGAAGAACTGAGTATAGTAACCTGCAAAAAATATATTGGAGAAATTTAAGTAGTCATTCTGATGTAACACTGACGGGTTCCCATGAAACTATAAGAGATAGGTGGTGGGTGCCGGAATTAATGTTGTAGAGGACCCTTGGAGACGAGGTGATGTAAACTTTTTTTTTTTAATTTCCAACATTTTTAAAATTCTCCATACAAAAATTAGGCCTTGGAGCTTCAGGAGCTAACCGAGCGAAGCGAGGTTGGCGAGTGTGCGCAATTTATGAAAAACTGAGTATAGTAACCTGCAAAAAAGTAATTGGAGAAATTTAAGTAGTCATCCTGATGTAACGCTGACGGGTTCCCATGAAACTATAAGAGATGGGTAGGAAGTGCTTAAACTAATGTTCTAGAGGACCCTTGGAGGCGAGGAGATGTAAACTTTTTTTTTTAATTTTCCACTTTTTAAAAATTCTCTATACAAAAATTCGGCCATGGAGCTACAGGAGCTAACCGAGCGCAGCGAGGTTGGCGAGTGTGCGACATTTATGAAGAACTGAGTATAGTAACCTGCAAAAAAGATATTGGAGAAATTTAAGTAGTCATTCTGATGTAACGCTGACGGGTTCCCATGAAACTATAAGAGATGGGTGGTGGGTGTCTTAACTAATGTTGTAGAGGACCCTTGGAGACGAGGTGATGAAAACTTTTTTTTTTTTATTTCCTACTTTTTTGAATTTTTTTATACAAAAATTATGCAATGGAGCTACAGGAGCTAACCGAGCGAAGCGAGGTTGGCGAGTGTGCGACATTTATAAAGAACTGAGTATAGTAACCTGCAAAAAAGTAATTGGAGAAATTTAAGTAGTCATCCTGATGTAACGCTGACGGGTTCCCATGAAACTATAAGAGATGGGTAGGAAGTGCTTAAACTAATGTTCTAGAGGACCCTTGGAGGCGAGGAGATGTAAACTTTTTTTTTTAATTTTTATCTTTTTTTAAATTCTTCATATAAAAAATATGCCATGGAGTTTCTTTTCTTTTTGATCCCAAATTCAATTAAGGTTTCGACAGGAATTTGTTATCGAGGTTTAGGATCAAACATATTTTATTTTAAACATTTACCAACCTCACTAGAGATATCGATAGGGATTTAAAAAAAAATACAATCTACACAAAGCAGACCACGCTCACGACAATCCCCACGGTCCACTCGTGACTGACAGAAATGTAGGGCCAAAACTGTAATAGTTGGGGGTCGGGTGACTATCGGATCGTATAGGTATGGTGCTCAAACCTATGGGAAAAATCCGATATTCTGGACTTTCCATCAGGGAAAAAAGTCGATGACGGTTCCGGAGAAACGGTTACAGTTAGAGGGGGGGTCCCGGAACTAATATTGTGGAAGACCCTGGGAGACGAGGTGACGTCACTTTTTTTTTTTTTAATTCGCAAAAAAAAATTTTTTTTCATACAAAAACTTCCCCCTCTTCTGGGGACCATACGAAAGGAGCAATAGTTGAAGTGTAAAGATATTTGTATACAGTTGGGCCTGGTGAAGAGGCGCTATGACTTTGGGGGGGCAGAGTTGTCATTTTGATGAAACGTCCATGGGTTCCCGGGGAACCATAAGAGATAGTCGGGGGGTGTTCAAGCAAATGTCATAAAAGACCCTGGGAGACGAGGAGTAGTAACTTTTTTTTTTTTAATTTCGGACGTTTTTTTTTTTTTTGAGACTTTTTTGACTTTGAACCCTCACAGGAGCCAGCTCAGCGAAGTGAGGTTGACCAGTTTTGGCTGATAGTATGCCCATAGATTTTCCTAACCGGAAAATTGTCATGATGAAATTTCAAGTAGACATCCTGATGTAACGCTGAGAGGTTCCGAGTAAACCAGGAAAGGTCAGAGTCTCCCCTTCAAACCATGTATAGAAAACCTTGGGAGACGAAGACAGATTTTTTTTTTTTTTTAAATTCCCACTTTTTTTTTTTTTTTTCATACAAAATTTTGAAAAAACTGTACTGTCAAAATAAAAAGAGTAAAACTTGCAAAATTGTTTTATTTGCATAGATTTCAACCTTTTTAATATAAAGAATAATACCAAGCGGGGGTTAGTCGTCATTCTGATGTAACGCTGATGGGTTCCCATAAAACTAAAAGAGATGGGTGGTGGGTGCCAAAACTAATGTTGTAGAGAATCCTTGGAGACGAGTTGATGTTAACTTTTTTTTTTTTAATTCCAATATTTTTAAAATTCTCCATACAAAAATTAAGCCATGGAGCTACAGGAGCTAACCGAGCGAAGCGAGGTTAGCGAGTGTACGACATTTATAAAGAACTGAGTAAAGTGACCTGCGAAAAATTCATTGTAGAAATTTTAGTAGTCATCTTGATGTAACGCTGACGGGTTCCCATGAAACTATAAGAGATAGGTAGTGGGTGCCGGAACTAATGTTTTAGAGGACCCTTGGAGACGAGGTGATGTAAACTTTTTTTTTTGATTTTCCACTTTTAAAAAAATCTCCATACAAAAATTAGGCCATGGAGCTACAGGAGCTAACCGAGCGAAGTGAGGTTGGCGAGTGTGCGACATTTATGAAGAACTGAGTATAGTTACCTGCAAAAAAGATATTGGAGAAATTTAAGTTGTCATCCTGATGTAGCGCTCACGGGTTCATATGAAACTATAAGAGATGGGTAGGAAGTGCTTAAACTAATGTTGTAGAGGACCCTGGGAGACGAGGTGTTGTAAACTATTTTTTTTTAATTTCCAATGTTTTTTTTTTTTCATACAAAAAATATGCCATGGAGCTACAGGAGCTAACCGAGCGAAGCGAGGTTGGCGAGTGTGCGACATTTATGAAGAACTGAGTATAGTTACCTGCAATAAAGTCATTCGAGAAATTTAAGTAATTATTCTGATGTAACGCTGACGGGTTCCCATGAAACTATAAGAGATGGGTAGGAAGTGCTTAAACTAATGTTGTAGAGGACCCTTGGAGACGAGGTGATGAAAACTTTTTTTTTTAATTTCAAACTTTTTTAAAATTCTTTATACAAAAATTATGCCATGGAGCTACATGAGCTAACCGAGCGAAGCGAGGTTGGCGAGTGTGCGACAGTTATGAAGAACTGAGTATAGTGACCTGCAAAAAAGTGATTGCAGAAATTTTAGTAGTCATCCTGATGTAACGCTCACGGGTTCCTATGAAACTATAAGAGATGGGTAGGAAGTGCTTAAATGTTTGTTACAATGTTGTAGAGGACCCTTGGAGACGAGGTGATGTAAACTTTTTTTTTTTAATTTCCAACATTTTTAATATTCTCCATACAAAAATTAGGCCTTGGAGCTACAGGAGCTAACCGAGCGAAGCGAGGTTGGCGAGTGTGCGACATTTACGAGGAACTGAGTATAGTGACCTGCAATAAAGTTAATAATAAAATTTAAGTAGTCATTCTGCTGTGACGCTGACGGGTTCCCATGTAACAACTTATAAGAAATATTAATAGGCATATTTTATCGATACATTGATTTTCGACAGGGATTTTTTGGAAAGTACAACAATATATATAGAATTTTTTTTTTAAGTAATATCTATGAGTACACACTAAGCGGTAATGAATCATCATTCTGATGAATCGCTGACGGGTTCCGAGTTAACCGTAAGAGATAGGTGGTGGGTGCCGGAACTAATGTTGTAGAGGACCCTTGGAGACGAGGTGATGTAAACTTTTTTTTTTTAATTTCCAAGGTTTTTTTTTTTCATACAAAAATTCGGCCATGGAGCTACAGGAGCTAACCGAGCGCAGCGAGGTTGGCGAGTGTGCGACATTTATGAAGAACTGAGTATAGTAACCTGCAAAAAAGATATTGGAGAAATTTAAGTAGTCATTCTGATGTAACGCTGACGGGTTCCCATGAAACTATAAGAGATGGGTGGTGGGTGCCAAAACTAATGTTGTAGAGAATCCTTGGAGACGAGTTGATGTTAACTTTTTTTTTTTTAATTCCAATATTTTTAAAATTCTCCATACAAAAATTAAGCCATGGAGCTACAGGAGCTAACCGAGCGAAGCGAGGTTAGCGAGTGTACGACATTTATAAAGAACTGAGTAAAGTGACCTGCGAAAAATTCATTGTAGAAATTTTAGTAGTCATCTTGATGTAACGCTGACGGGTTCCCATGAAACTATAAGAGATAGGTAGTGGGTGCCGGAACTAATGTTTTAGAGGACCCTTGGAGACGAGGTGATGTAAACTTTTTTTTTTGATTTTCCACTTTTAAAAAAATCTCCATACAAAAATTAGGCCATGGAGCTACAGGAGCTAACCGAGCGCAGCGAGGTTGGCGAATGTGCGACATTTATGAAGAACTGAGTATAGTAACCTGCAAAAAAGATATTGGAGAAATTTTAGTAGTCATTCTGATGTAACGCTGACGGGTTCCCATGAAACTATAAGAGATAGGTGGTGAGTGCCGGAACTAATGTTTTAGAGGACCCTTGGAGACGATGTGATGTAAACTTTTTTTTTTTAAATTTCCACTTTTTAAAAATTCTCTATACAAAAATTTGGCCATGGAGCTACAGGAGCTAACCGAGCGCAGCGAGGTTGGCGAGTGTGCGACATTTATGAAGAACTGAGTATAGTAACCTGCAAAAAAGATATTGGAGAAATTTAAGTAGTCATTCTGATGTAACGCTGACGGGTTCCCATGAAACTATAAGAGATGGGTGGTGGGTGTCTTAACTAATGTTGTAGAGGACCCTTGGAGACGAGGTGATGAAAACTTTTTTTTTTTAATTTCCTACTTTTTTGATTTTTTTTATACAAAAATTATGCACTGAGTATAGTAACCTGCAAAAAGTAATTGGAGAAATTTAAGTAGTCATCCTGATGTAACGCTGACGGGTTCCCATGAAACTATAAGAGATGGGTAGGAAGTGCTTAAACTAATGTTCTAGAGGACCCGTGGAGGCGAGGAGATGTAAACTATTTTTTTTTATTTTTAACTTTTTTTAAATTCTTCATATAAAAAATATGCCATGGAGTTTCTTTTCTTTTTGATCCCAAATTCAATTAAGGTTTCGACAGGAATTTGTTATCGAGCTTCAGGATCAAACATATTTTATTTTAGACATTTAAATATTAGTATTTTAACAACTTTGACTAGATTTTTTTATCGAGTTTTAGCCAACGATTTTGATCCCAATTTAAAATAAATATCGATAGGGATTTTTTTTAAGTACAACAGACACAAAGCAGACCACGCTCACGACAATCCCCACGGTCCACTCGTGGGCCGTGCAGTACGAAACAACTAGTTTATATATATAAAGCTCTAAGCTACCACTGACTGACTGACAGAAATGTAGGGCCAAAACTGTAATAGTTGGGGGTCGGGTGAGTATCGGATCATATAGGTATGGTGCTCAAACCTATGGGAAAAATCCGATATTCTGGACTTTCCATCAGGGAAAAAAGTCGGTGACGGTTCCAGGGAAACGGTAATAGTTGGAGGGGGGGTGCTCAAACAAACTTTGTAGAGGACCCTCGGAGACGAGGTGACGTCATGTTTTTTTTTTTAAATTCCAAAATTCTTTTGTATTTTTGTATGGAAATTTTTGAAAAACTTTGTGGGTCAAACGAAAAGAGCACAACTTGGCAAATTGCAAATTTTGTATAGACTTTGTCTTGGTTAATACGACAAAGGTCATCGAGGGGGGCTGAAGCGTCATTTTGATGTAACGTCGAGGGGTTCCCAGAGAACCGTAAGAGGTAGTCGGGGGGTGCTCAAGCAAATGTCATAAAGGACCCTGGGAGAAGGGGTGACGTCATATTTTTTTTTTTTAATTCCGCGTTTTTTTTTTTTTTTCATACAAATTTCGCGAAAATCGAAACTGGCCAAGCGAGGATTGCGAATTTGCGATAATTGCGAAGATTTCGCTCTGTTGACCGCGAAAAGAGTCATCGATGACATTTAAGTAGTCAATCTGATGAAACGCCGATGGGTTCCCAGGGAACCAAAAGAGATGGGAAAAAAATTTCAACACCATCATATGGAGGACCCTTGGCGACGAGGAATTTTTTTAATTTTTTTTTTAAATTCCATTTTTTTTTTCTTTTTTTCGAACAAAAATTTGAATAAACTGCTGTGGCCAAACGGAAAGACCGCAAGTCGCAAAATTTCAATATAGTAAAGATTCTTGCTTTTGTGTATCCCAAAATTTTTTTTATGTCGGTGAGTAGTCGTGGTGGTGTAAAGTTGATGGGTTCCTCGGAAACCACAAAAGATATCAAAAAACTCTAGAACATTTTGTTGTAGAGGACCCTTGGCGATTAGCAAAAATTTTTTTTTTTTTTTTTAATTCCGAAATTTTACGTTTTTTTCATACAAAAAATAGGCTATGGAGTCACAGGAGCTAACCGAGCGAAGCGAGGTTGGCGAGTGTGCGACATTTATGAAGAACTGTGTATAATGACCTGCAAAAAAGTCATTGGAGAAATTTAAGCAGTCATCCTGATGTAACGCTCACGGGTTCCCATAAAACTATAAGAGATGGGTAGAAAGTGCTAAAACAAATGTTGTATAAGACCCTTGGAGACGAGGTCATGTATACTTTTTTTTTTTAATTTCCATTTTTTTTTTTTTTTTCATACAAAAATTATGCCATGGAGCTACAGGAGCTAACCGAGCGAAGCGAGATTGGCGAGTGTGCGACATCTATGAAGAACTGCGTATAGTGACCTGCAAAAAATTCATTGCAGAAATTTAAGTAGTCATCCTGATGTAACGCTCACGGGTTCCCATGAAACTATAAGAGATGGGTAGAAAGTGCTTAAACTAATGTTGTATAAGACCCTTGGAGACGAGTGAATGTAAACTTTTTTTTTTTAATTTCCAAGATTTTTTTTTTTCATACAAAAGTTATGCCATTGAGCTACAGGAGCTAACCGAGCGAAGCGAGGTTGGCGAGTGTGCGACATTTATGAAGAACTGAGTATAGTAACCTGCAAAAAAGATATTGCAGAAATTTAAGTAGTCATTCTAATGTAACGCTGACGGGTTCCCATGAAACCATAAGAGATAGGTGGTGGGTGCCGGAACTAATGTTTTAGAGGACCCTTGGAGACGGGGAGACGTAAACTTTTTTTTTTAATTTTCAACATTTTTAAAATTCTCCATACAAAAATTAGGCCATGGAGCTACAGGAGCTAACCGAGCGAAGTGAGGTTGGCGAGTGTGCGACATTTATGAAGAACTGAGTATAGTAACCTGCAAAAAAGATATTGGAGAAATTTAAGTTGTCATCCTGATGTAGCGCTCACGGGTTCTTATGAAACTATAAGAGATGGGTAGGAAGTGCTTAAACTAATGTTGTAGAGGACCCTTGGAGACGAGGACATGTAAACTTTTTTTTAAAATTTTCAACTTTTAAAAAATTTTCCATATAAAAATTAGGCCATGGAGCTACAGGAGCTAACCGAGCGAAGCGAGGTTGGCGAGTGTGCGACATTTATGAAAAACTGAGTATAGCAACCTACAAAAAAGATATTGGAGAAATTTAAGTAGTCATCCTGATGTAACGCTCACGGGTTCCCATGAAACTATAAGAGATGGGTAGGAAGTGCTTAAACTAATGTTGTAGAGGACCCTTGGAGACGAGGAGATGTAAACTTTTTTTTTTTTTAATTTTCAACTTTTTAAAAATTCTCCATAAAAAAATTATGCCATGGAGCTACAGGAGCTAACCGAGCGAAGCGAGGTTGGCGAGTGTGCGACATTTATGAAGAACTGAGTATAGTAACCTGCAAAAAAGATATTGAAGAAAATTAAGTTGTCATTCTGATGTAACGCTCACGGGTTCCCATGAAACTATAAGAGATGGGTAGGAAGTGCTTAAACTAATGTTGTAGAGGACCCTTGGAGACGAGGAGATGTAAACTTTTTTTTCTTTTTCCAAATTTAAAAAAAATCAACATACAAAAATTATGTCATGGAGCTACAGGAGCTAACCGAGCGAAGCGAGGTTGGCGAGTGTGCGACATTTAGGAGGAACTGAGTATAGTGACCTGCAATAAAGTTAATAATACAATTTAAGTAGTCATTCTGGTTCACACCAGAATGACTACTTAAATTGTATTATTAGCGTCACCGCTGACGGGTCCCCATGTAACAACTTATAAGAAATATTAATTGGGATATTTTATCGATACATTGATATTCGACAGGGATTGTTTGGAAAGTACAACAATATATATAGGATTTTTTTTTAAGTACAATCTATGAGTACACAAAGCAGACCACGCTCACGACAATCCTCACTGTAGTTTTTGATTTTAATGAGTTTTCCATTGAAATATTTTATCAAGTTGTAATTTACGAATTTGATTCCAAATGTAATTAAGATTTCGACAGGGATTTATTATCGAGGTTTAGGATCAAACATATTTTATTTTAAACATTTAAATATTAGTATTTTAACAACTTTGACTAGATTTTTTTATCGAGTTTTAGCCAACGATTTTGATCCCAATTTAAAATAAATATCGATAGGGATTTTTTTTAAGTACAACAAACACAAAGCAGACCACGCTCACGACAATCCCCACGGTCCACTCGTGGGCCGTGCAGTACGAAACAACTAGTTATATTATATAAAGCTCTAATTACCACTGACTGACAGAAATGTAGGGCCAAAACTGTAATAGTTGGGGGTTGGGTGATGATCGGATCGTATAGGTATGGTGCTCAAACCTATGGGAAAAATCTGAAAACCAAGACTTTCCATCAGGGAAAAAAGTCGGTGACGGTTCCGACGAAACGGTTATAGTTAGGGGGGGGGTGTTCAAACAAACTTTGTAGAGGACCCTGGGAGACGAGGTGACGTCATGGTTTTTTTTTTAAATTCCAAAATTCTTTTGTTTTTTTGTATGGAAATTTTTGAAAAACTTTGTGGGTCAAACGAAAAGAGCACAACTTGCCAAATTGCAAATTTTGTATAGACTTCGTTTAGGTTAATACGACACAGGTCATCGAGGGGGGCTGAAGCGTCATTTTGATGTAACGTCGAGGGGTTCCCGGAGAACCGTAAGAGGTAGTCGGGGTGTGCTCAAGCAAATGTCATAAAGGACCCTGGGAGAGGGGGTGACGTCATATTTTTTTTTTTAAATTCCGCGATTTTTTTTTTTTTTCATACAAAAGTCGAAACACGTACTTTGGAGGCTCGTAGAAGCGAAACCTGCCAAATGACAACTGCAAATTTGGCATGGTTGCATACACTGGGGGCTGATGAACAGCAAAAGTGTCATCAATGAAATTTTAAATGTGAACCTGATGTGACGCTGACGGGTTCCCAGGAAACCATAAGAGATGGCGAAAAACGCTAGAACCCAATTTTGGAGAGGACTTCTGGAGACGAGGTGTGGTGACTTTTTTTTTTTTAAATTCCCATTTTTTTTTTTTTTTGCATTCGCGGCCGACTTTGAGCACTCGCAGAGCATACTTCGAGCATACCCAGAATGGCCATTTTTGGCTGGTTGTAGTCACGGGGGTCACCCCATATCACAAAATGTCTTCAATGATTTTTGGGTAGTCATCATGATGTAACGCTGAGGGGTTCCCAGGTCACCAGGAGAGGTGCATAGGGTGAACTTTACCCACGTATAGGAAACCCTCGGAGACGAGTAAAAGTTTTTTTTTTTTTTTAAATTTCCGATTTTTTAATTTTTTTTTCATACATTTTTTAAAAAAAACTGTAGCAGCCAAACGAAAAAATTGCTACTTTCAAAATTACAATATTTGCGAAGCTTTCATCATTTTTTATCCCAGGAAGGTCACTAAGGGGTAATGAATCATCATTCTGATGAATCGCTGACGGGTTCCGAGTTAACCGTAAGAGATAGGTGGTGGGTGCCGGAACTAATGTTGTAGAGGACCCTTGGAGACGAGGTGATGTAAACTTTTTTTTTTTAATTTCCAAGGTTTTTTTTTTTTCATACAAAAATTCGGCCATGGAGCTACAGGAGCTAACCGAGCGCAGCGAGGTTGGCGAGTGTGCGAGATTTATGAAGAACTGAGTATAGTAACCTGCAAAAAAGATATTGGAGAAATTTAAGTAGTCATTCTGATGTAACGCTGACGGGTTCCCATGAAACTATAAGAGATGGGTGGTGGGTGCCAAAACTAATGTTGTAGAGGATCCTTGGAGACGAGTTGATGTTAACTTTTTTTTTTTTAATTCCAATATTTTTAAAATTCTCCATACAAAAATTAAGCCATGGAGCTACAGGAGCTAACCGAGCGAAGCGAGGTTGGCGAGTGTGCGACATTTATAAAGAACTGAGTAAAGTGACCTGCGAAAAATTCATTGTAGAAATTTTAGTAGTCATCTTGATGTAACGCTGACGGGTTCCCATGAAACTATAAGAGATAGGTAGTGGGTGCCGGAACTAATGTTTTAGAGGACCCTTGGAGACGAGGTGATGTAAACTTTTTTTTTGATTTTCCACTTTTAAAAAAATCTCCATACAAAAATTAGGCCATGGAGCTACAGGAGCTAACCGAGCGCAGCGAGGTTGGCGAATGTGCGACATTTATGAAGAACTGAGTATAGTAACCTGCAAAAAAGATATTGGAGAAATTTAAGTAGTCATCCTGATGTAACGCTGACGGGTTCCCATGAAACTATAAGAGATGGGTAGGAAGTGCTTAAACTAATGTTC